>CM063510.1:14273561-14296061 GCA_032207245.1 Pardosa pseudoannulata
ATAGTAATTTGAACAAAAAAAATCAGAAATTTATAGAATTTTTATTCATACCATAAAATGTAATTTCTAAATTTCCTTATAGATGGGGCTGACGTCAATTTAAGACGGTCATTTTAAGAATATAATCACCAAAATATTATCACAGAATATAATTGGAGTCTAAAATTCATTGTGTTCCAACATGATTATATATATGTAATATAGGAAGGGAATAATATTGTAAAATGGAAATAGTGTAATATAGGTATAACAGATCTAGGAATAAGCTCCCCGAAAACAAGAAGTTATAAGAGAAAAAACCGTACAAAGACCCTAATTGTGGGAAACAAACAAACCTCCAAGAAACACACACATGTGAACCACATGTGGGCTATGAAGACGCAATTTTAATCCCCCTTTGAAGTTACAGAACACGTAAAATCAAACGTGTAAATCTCCCGGGACATTATAAAGTCACATAACTTGCAGGAGTGAATCGGTAGAGCCAGCCACCTGTAGCAACACGGATAGCGCTATCCACGGGTCCCACGCTATCTATTCGACTAGACTAAGAACAAAAAGGAAAAACGCAAGAACCAGTGAAGAGATTCAAGAACGCCCCAAACACACCCTCGCAAATTTTAAATGGTCAGCCACAAAACACCCCACACACACATACACACACAAAGAAAAAAAAGAAACAAATATCATAGTGTAAGATTTTTCAAAAAACAGTTCATATTCTGTATTCACCTTCAGTTAGAAAAGGAGACATTCTCTTCTCAGTCGTCAACTACTTAGTTAGTATATTCTCTCCCCAGCCGTGAGTTAAACTAGTCGTGTCAATCAGACTAGTCATGTCTTTGAGATCAGACATTAGTTAGAATGATCTCTCTTGCTAACTCAGACATGTTGTTAGATCCATCCTGCTATAGACCACCCTCAGTTTTATAATCACCCTCAATTTTATATGAAATATTAGAGTACTGCAGATCACTTTCCAATAAAGCATTAAATACAGTCTACAGAATTTCTCCAATAACGTGATTGGTTAAAAAAAATTCTAAAAATATCTAATCTAATATTTAACAATATACCATTGAAAATTGATGATAGGTATGTTCTATAGAGAGGATATAGATAATATAGTAGGTAAAATGCTAGATAAATGTCTCTATTTATCCAATAAATACTAATTTCTGGGGAAACATTCATATGGAGAGTTTGTAAAATAGCAATTGTATAATTATTTACACTGACGGTAGTCTCATAGATAACGTAACTGATTACGATGTTGTGGTACATAGATGATAGAAAATAATAAATAATTCTTTAAAGTTACAACACTTTAATTCAGTTTTCCAAGCTGAAGCAATTGCTGTTGAACAAGTTATTGAGTTATCCATAGACAAATATGTAAGACATATTTAAAATTTCTCAGATACTTGTACTATGAATAGTCTCAAAAACGCATTATCCAAATCTCCAATTGTCTTAAGGAAATGTAACAATATTCCTGATTCCCATATGTGTAAACAAGGAAATTAATAAGCAGATTCCGTAGTAGTGCAAGGTATATATTCTAGTGATATAACAACTATAGTAAAAGATCTTTTGTCTTACTTAAAGCTAAAATTATAGCATTTACTTTTTAAAAAATGGCAGAACCTCTGGACGACAAATGATAAAGAAATATTGGAACATATGCATTAAAGTCGCTGGTCTCGTCCACTTTTTTTTTTTTTCCCGTCGACCAACAGAAAAACGCGTGTTTTGAAAAATCGCCAAGTAGAAAAACATGGCTGCGGCAAGCGATTTCCGAAAGATCACCCAAAAATCATGGTGGCGGTCACATGGTATATTTCAAACACAACATTAACAAAACTAAACTTTAAAATGAAAAAAACAGATTAACAATTTAAAGCATTATTAAAATAAAATTAGCATAATAATTATCAATTTTTACGGTATTTAAAAAATAAATAACAGATTACTAATATTTATGATATATATCAATAGAATAAACACAATATATAGCATTTTAATAAGCAATAGTATTATAAAAAATCTAACATAAGAGGGGGTTCCCCCCTCAACCCCCCCCCTTGTAAAATGCAAAATAAATTTAATAACAGATAAAAGTTTCAAAGGGTAGCGTCACAAACATTCTCCAACACTCCTACCGACCTTAAAAAATTTTTGAAATAATTCTTTTTTACCAAAGACAAAAAAAAAAAAAACTCAGATTCAATACCGTTGTTCCTACACATTTGGAGTTTAGAATGAAATGCAAAACCCACCTCACACTTAAGAATATCCTGATACTTTTTAACAATTTCAAAAATAGTAAGAACTGAAATAACTTCACCCGTCATAACTAAATTAACTAAATCCCAGAAAATGATAAGAACGAAAACAAAATTACTTACTAAATCCCAGGAAATGATAAGTACGAAAACAAATTTACTTACCAAATCCCAGGAAATGATAAGAACGAAAACAAAATTACTTACTAAATCCCAGGAAATGATAAGTACGAAAACAAAATTACTTACTAAATCCCAGGAAATGATAAGAAAGAAAACAAAATTACTTACTAAATCCCAGAAAATGATAAGAAAGAAAACAAAATTACTTACTAAATCCCAGGAAATGATAAGTACGAAAACAAAATTACTTACTAAATCCCAGAAAATGATAAGAACGAAAAACAAATACTTACTAAATCCCAGAAAATGATAAGAACAAAAAACATTACTTACTAAATCCCAGAAAATGATAAGAACAAAAAACATTACTTACTAAATCCCAGAAAAGGATAAGAACGAAAAACAAATTACTTACTAAACCAGGAAATGATAAGAACGAAATCAAAATTACTTACTAAATCCCAGAAAATGATAAGAAAGAAAACAAAATTACTTACTAAATCCCAGGAAATGATAAGTACGAAAACAAAATTACTTACTAAATCCCAGAAAATGATAAGAAAGAAAACAACATTACTTACTAAATCCCAGAAAATGATAAGAACAAAAAAAAAAACACAACCTGACCTAGGCGGCTGTAAACAAAAAGAACAGCTAAAATTCAAATTTCTCTACTAGTGCTGGGTACTGACGTCAGAAATCACGTGCACCAATGGAGTGCAAGTACAGATTAGAGCTGTCATACCCCAACACCAAAATCAGGGCAAACACACCAACCCACTCATCGCTCAATAAAATCGCCAAAAGATTGCCAAATTTGGCGACTAAAAAACACGGTAGCTATAATGCATCTGTACCGAAATATTTATATAATATTTACTCAATTAGTCTTATTGAATCTTTAACATAGAAATTCAATTCTCAATTATTTTGTTCCTAGTCAATGAATATTGCCAACTTTTTTGCTTTAAATAAAGTAGTATACTCCAACTGTAATAAGTCAGGCGTCCCTTTGTATTTCACAAGGAAAAATATAGATTTAGTCTTAAACAAATCTTTCCTAGCCAATCTACAATTTCTATTACTTGATAACAATAAAAAGATCATGAAAAATTGAAAGAAAATTAATTATTAATTAAATTCTATACATTCTCTCAAATAAAGCGAAGTATAATAGCTTTTTGTGGAAAACTGTTTTGAATGTAAAATAGTTTTTTCATATATTTCATCTGTTTAATCAAATAACACATGATATTTGTCATACAGGTTTTGTCTTTTGCAAAGCCTTTTGATCAAATATATTTTGTTATAAAAATTTTATAATGTGTATTATGTAGCTTTGTTATTGTATAAGATATATAGAAAACGCTGTAAAATGTTACACAAATCTTCGTTAATTTTTACCAAATGTATTATAATACAGTATTATAATAACCTTAGAGAAATATGTGACTTTTATAAATGTCAAACATTTGATTCTTGAATCCATATTGTTAAAATCGCAATTCATTGTTTTATTAGTTTTTGCATAAACATCTTGTTTGTTAAAAAATTTTTATCTTTTACTGTCTTTTTGTATTATTCTGGTCTTCTGTAACTTTTGTTTTTGTTATAATAACTTCATTATATTTTCTTTACTCTTCTGCGTAGTTTGTTTCCAAGTATGAGCTTCCACTAGAAGGGGGATGTGTGTTATCCTTATCCCTGGTGGGTTGTAAACACTTTTTGGGGTCGGATGGGGTTGAGGTTGGTTGGGAGCTCTACGGTCTACTTTTTGCTACACGAGGGCTAATGAGACCGGGACCTACTGTTTAAAGCCGATTCCGAACGGCTACGAACATCCATGCCTCAGTGGAATTCGAACCCACGAACTCCGGTTCCGAAGGTCAGTGCCCTAACCATTCGGCCATCGTTCGGCAAGGGGTCGGATGGGGAAAGTGGGCTCACGTTGTTATTGTCTTCTACAGTATTTCTTGGGAACTCAACGAAATACTGTAGAAGACAATATATATATATATATATATATATATATATATATATACACATAGATATACATAGATATATATATATGTATATGTATGTACATGTATATATATATATATATATATATGTATATATATATATATGTATATACACATAGATATACATAGATATATATATATGTATATGTATGTACATGTATATATATATATATATATATGTATGTATATGTATATGTATATAACGGGGAAATTATTCTCGTCTTTACAATGGTAAATTTTAGCTCCTATTATTTGAATTGTTCGGGTTTACTGGTCAATGACACAACATAAATGATTTGCAGTCTCAGCTCCATTAAAAGACTGCAAAGTCCAAGGTTGTGGAACTTAACTTTATTGACGCTAAACTGGACGTTTTTACAAGAAAAAAGTTTTGCATCGAGGGCTTACAACTACACATTTCTTTCACAAATTTTCCTAAACAGCGAGTGATTACGTGAATTTTTTCTTATGAGAACAAGAGATTACTGAGCGTTATTGGCCGTCAGGAATGTCTTTGATCGTTTAAGTCAGCTTTATAACCAATTATGCTGCAATTTAGACATTGCAGGAGTGAAATTATTTTCTTGAAACTGCTGGAAAATGTGCTCAGTGAACAGAAAATTAACATTTATTCCTACAGTTAGCATTAGGATATAGGTAAAATAAATTTAAATCGGTGAACACTCCTTTAAATCTGTCAATTTATAACTGAGAAATCAGGTATTAAAAAATGAAAAGGGGAAGAAGAATTTTCGATAGATATTTTAGTTTTAAAAGCTTTGATATATTACATATTTATATATATATATAGTCTGTATGTGCGTATACATATACTGTATATATAGCATATACGTATATATATAGTATCTGGTAAGGGTGAGTGTTCTTCTAAATATAATCTTTTGATTAGTACACTGAGCATATAAAGTATCAACTTTGGTAGAATCCCAGTTCCGGGGTCCAGTTACCATGTTTTGACTCTATTTTTGTACAAGTGATCACAAAAATGTCGCCAATTGATGTTTATAATTTGTGCTTCGTTTTGTATTAAGTTTATACCCAATTTCAAAGCATATTTTGAACAAAAATGGTTTGAGATTTTGTTAAGATGAATAAAAATTAAAAAAAAAATAAAAAATAGAAAATAAAAAATACAGCAAGGTTTGCCAGAAAACTGAATCTACTATTTGGCGACATCGCCCACGCTTGGCGTGCCCACTGAACTTGGTTCAACTGGCCCCCCGAACTGGGATACGGCCTCAACTTTTACCCTTCTATGTTTATGGTTTATAAATTTGTTCTAGACATAATTATACATTAATTCTTAAAAGCACTAATCTTTTCAATTATTTTCTAAAAGTTAAATATCAGTACATTGATTAAAACAAGTTACTTTTGATTATCCTTCGTGCAGTTGCTTCAGAACAATTCCATAAGTTACGATTGATGCAAGAGTTGGAAGAATGAGACTCCGGTTGAGGTCGAACATACTCCATGCACTGAGTGTCAGTGACTTATCCTCTATTGCAAGTCTGTCCAAGTTTTTGAAAAACTCATCCAGTTGTCGAATTGTTTTCACGGAATTTGTCTGCAATAAAATCTTCTCTTTTAGCTTATTACAGCCAATGCGAACATTTTCTGCTGAAAAAACTACCAGAAGACAAAGAAATATTATCCAGCTTGTATGAACAGCTGTTCTAAATACAAAGAGTGGCAAAAGCTTTTTCTTCATCAAATGAATGGAATCCGTAAGAGTTCCAAAAATTTCCATGAAAAAACCTAACATGATAAGGAATATGGTTAGTGACATACTTATTTCTAATTTCTTTATGAGATCTCCAACTGAAGAGTAACGCTTCTTGGCCTTTTTTGGAGAGAGGCAAGTTGAATTGTACACTTTCAGCAGCTGTGTGATTTGGAGACAGTAGAAGCCGTAAAAGAGTGCAAGTATTTGTTGCAAACTCCACGTAATAATGTGACTTAAGAAATAGATAGATACATGAGTTACTAATTGGTTTTCGGACGCTAGAGAAACAAACCTTGTCAAATACACAGCTTGACAGTCGTGAAGAGTCACACCTTGATATCTAGTTACTTCCTGAATCTCGAAATAACTGCAAGTTGTAGCTATTATAATATCAATTCCTACTGCAATTGTAGAAATTTTTAGATAGCGGTGGAGGTGTCGCCCATTCTTTACCTTTGTCTTGAACTGAAGCTCCTCTAGCTCAGTCAACATCTTCTTAATTCTTTTGCTTTGTCGAAAGGTTATGATCCATAAGAGAAAAACGATTATTAATCCGAAGGCGTGTAAAACATACCTGCTGAGGTAATTAAACGCTACACAACCAACTTCCCGCATCACACAAAACCAAAACATACAATGGAATATAAAGGCTATTAAGTAATCCATACATCGTCTTTTTCCACTGTTTTCGATATTTATGCCAACACATTTTAGGTAAAACAGAATAGCCTTGAAAAACCCCAATGATGAATAGAAAGTTTTTGTATGGCTGTTGTATCCTTCTAAATTAATAGACGGTCCATCATTATTTCTTTTATTATATATCACGAAACCAACTGAATTCACGGTCATTTTTAAAATCTCTTCACTTGAGTTATTATTGAAAGCGACCTGTTATTTTGCCACGCTAGATTTAAAACTAAACTATGCCTGTGTTCATTTAATGCTTTCACAACACATTCTATTTTGCTTTTCAATGATTTCTGAAAATAACAGAGCCAAAACTGTTTCAAAACTTTGCAAATAACTTACGAAATAGTGTAACTATTCTGTTGTTAGCAGTCAGCTTTGTAATATATCGATTTTATCATTAAAAAAAACCTTTATTACCTTTTACTTCGATATGTTTGTGAATATATTTATTTAACTTTTGAATGTCTCGTAAGTCTTTTTTCTAATTATTCGATAACTTTTTTGGTATGTTTTTTAAAGAACCACTTGATCGACCACAATACTTTTAGTTTCACTATAGAGAAAAATAGGTATGCGCTTTCTATTTAAGATACAAACAATTAATTCCCTATTCCATTTTATTTACAATTTAGCAAATAAGAGGTATACATTACATACAATAAAAGTATATAAACAAAGTATAAAAACTTTTCGTACGAAATAGAAATTCCAGAAAACAGACGAATATTTTATTATGATAATATTCACCTTTACCTGAAATAAAGTAAAAGGAAAATTGTAGGAAAATAAGAATTTTAAGTTGTCATTCACTAATGGATGATTCATTTCTCTTTCACTGTACAAGCTAAGAAAATAAAAAACTTGAGTAGTCAAACGATGGTCGAATAGGTAGTGAGCTGTACTTCTGTACCGAAAATTATGGGTTCGATTTCTACTGGTGATATAAATGTCTGTTGCAGTTTTTTAGTCAGCTTTAGGTGGTTGGTCCCTGTGTCAATAACCCTTGTAAACCGCATACAGTATTGTTCCAAACCAACCAGCTTGTACAGAGTAAAATTATTGAGATCAAAAAGATATTATTCGAATACTGGATTATTTTAAAGAGACTAGATGCCTCCGTGATAAAAGGTTTAGAAAAAAGGGTTGGAAGTTACAAGACTTCATAGTACTTAAAATCGCATATCGAAAAACAGGAGCCTAATAAATGTTTTTGTCTACCTTATTTCATTTTAGTTTTAAAATTCAAAATGATATCAAGGTTAAGTAGTGAAAATATGAAAATTGTCCAAAATTAAATTTATAAATGAAACCCTTGATGGCGGCTGAAGCACGTAAAATAAGTTCGTGGTCGCAATGTTCTCCAAGTTCCCCAACGATAATTCTGGAGGAAGCAAGCCTAGTCTTCATGTTTTTCGCTTGGTACCTGCTTCTAAATTATGATATCCCCCTTAAGCAAAGCCGTTCTTTCCCTCTAGCGGTGCACTTCAAAACAAAAGGTGTATCCATCTGCCTTTTTATTCGAGTAGCTTAACATACTTGGCTGCACCAAGTGACATCAACAACAACAAAATAAGTAAAATACAGATCACTTTAATTGAGTTGGTTGGTTTCGAGGAGTATGGTCTACTTTTTTTGCTACACGAGGACTAAATATACCTACTGATACAAACCACCATCATAACGCGGATTCCTGTACCGAAGAGCAGATCCCTATCATTTGACCATCGTCTGAAAAACCGCTCTATGCCAAAATCCCAAACACCAATACCTAACATCAGTGCGATAACCACTCAGTTGTAGTTCGACATATTCGAGGTAGCTAAAGAAGTGGTTTTGTAAATACCTTTCCTTTTTGTGTAATATATAAGTATAAAGATGCCAGTTTCTTCATTCGTGACTTCAATTTGAATATATTACATGTGGAGAAAACATGTTTCTATATTTTACCCAGTATATTTCGTGATAGGAGCACATTTTTTCCATCAGCACCAAAGGAACTTTGGTGCTGATTAAACTTTATACATACTTACACACAAACGTCAAGTTAAAACTAGTCAAAATCAATTCCGGAGTAGTGAAAATGGATATTCAAAATTTAAAAATTAAACTTTCCTAGTGATAGTACATAAAGATGCAACACTGAGAGTTATCAAAATTTATTCAGACATGATGAATAATTCTTAATAAATCTAAACACTGAAGTTTTTCAAAATTACTATAATTATTTTGCTTTTATACAAGGAAGTGGAAAAAATAGTTAAGAACTGTTGTATACCATTTATATACTATATATAAACAAAGAAGTAGTAAACCCAAATCATATATATTGATAATATCATTTTATCTCCTTAGAATCAATAGGAAAAAATAAGAAATTAAAATCCAATTACGTAAATAGGGATTTTAGCTTACTTAATTCTTTTACCATAATTTACGAATTCCTTGGTAAAATCAATAGAAACTCTAAGACTTTTTTAACATTTAGAACTATATTTAAACACTTAGTACAGCTAAAGTTCTAACATCTTATGAAAAATTGTTTTTATTAAACTAATCAAAAAGCAAAAAGCTTTAATCGAAATCAATTCCTCAACTAAAGATTTATATTTAACGACTTAAGTGCTATATGGAATTACTTCAGAGACCAAAATGTTTTCTCAGAATGCTATCAAATATTTTGGTGTGAAATAGTAAACAAGCCCATAAAGAAATGAAAAGAATGCATTGTACTGCATTCGAACTTCTAAAAACTTTTGCAGATTTTTTTACGAAACTTTTAGCATCTTCTTCGAAAGTGTGGACAGATTTGATGTATGGAAGTATCGAACTGTGAATTCCTTGCTTTTGGCATTTTTAAAAGGTGGATCATTTATATGATGACAAATGATTTCAAAAGCAGTTAAATGCTTTTGCACTGATTGCCTACATTTGGAAAGCATTTCTTATTTGTTTAGCATTGCATTTTTTTTGTAATTCCACAAATAAAAGGAAATATTAATGTACGGCTATGATATTTGGGGACATACAGAATCTAGGATAAAGTTTGAAAAAGCAAAATATATGAAAATCTCGTTCTTTTTCACAATCAAGTCTAATCTTATGTGGAATAGTGATATTGATTTGTCTTAATATGTCTTTTTTTATTCTTTATCCTTTGAATTTAAATTATATTTGGATGAAAGTGGTTCTATACCAACCATACTAAACTCCTTTAGCTCCATGGTAACTTAGGAATTATTTTCCCGAACAGTTTGCGGTTAAAGATTTATTTAAATAAATTTTAATACATAATAGAAAGGAAATTGCTCCAGTGCTAAGCATGACTAAAATTTTAAAAGAAGTAACAAAGTAGATTTAGTTTTAAGTTACGTATGAAAAATTTTATTTAGTCTTCACTCAACACAAATAATAACATTTCACTTATATAGAATTTTAAAATCATTATTATAACAGCTTTTTTTATTTAATTCATCATTAAAAAATATTCTGCCCTATTTGGAATAAATTATCTACTAGTTCTTAATTAATACTCTAGCTTTAAAATTTTAGTTTTTTTAGCGTACCCTTTGTATAAAAATATAAAAAATATATGCATGAGATTAAAAAATAATGAAATTTACTTAAACAAAAAATAACTTTTGAAATATACATTTTTATTAAGTGTATAAAGCTAAATAAAATTAAGTTTTAAATTAAAATTAATTATTAAATTTTTATATCAAATTGAAGAAAAATTTCTGTAATTTCTGTAAAATTCTTATTTTAAAATTTAAAAATGTTAAGAAATAACTTTTGAAATAAGTACATCTTTATATATAAAGTTCTTCTGTCCGTGTGTTTATAATAGAACTCCTCCTAACTGGCTGGACTGATTTTGATGAAATTTTGTGAATGTAATTAAGTTGATTTGAGAAAGGTTTAGATTCACAATTTAATCAGATAGAATATGTTTTTTTTTATTAAAAATCCAGAATTGTGCATTCATTGAGATTGTTATAATGCCACATGAAACCCAGGGTTAGCCAATCTGTGGCGTAGTGGTCAGCGCAGCCAACTTCAGTACGAGAAATCTCAGTATCGAATCCCCGTACAGGCGATGTGGGTTTTTTAATTTAACCTAATCACTGTGATGACTATGTATAATAACTGTTTGTGATGACTGTACACGTGGTTGCATCATAATAATTTTTTTCCTCAATTTTCCATCAAAACGGTCCAATTCATAATTTATTTAAAAACATTTTACATTTTTTTTTATTTCCAGCGTTAAAACAGGACAGCGTCTATCTGGTCGTCTAGAAAGTATCTAAATTTTTAAAAAGAAATTGAAGTAAAATATCTGTTTCATTCTATGTTAAGAGTTTAAAATTTTAAAAATATTACAAGAAATTGAAAATTAAAAAATATACTTTATTATGCTGTAAAATAGAATATATCGTTCACTCGTATTTATAGAATTCGGTTTCAAGAATAGAATTCTTATTTAACTTTTATTTCGTATAATCATTTAGTTTCTAATTTACGATATTAAGAATTTATTTAGCGAGAAAGGAGATTTTTTTTCTTCACTTAACGTATTTTTTTTTTGTTTTTTAAACGGTATTCCTTCATATAACTATATTAAATGATTTTTATAAAGTTTGACTGTTTATAATGTTCCAGGAAAAGATTTATTCTAAGCAAAGCAGAACTTGCTATACTGTTTAAAAAATAGGCTGTTTGTATGCAGATTTTCCACTTATTCAACTAATTTACTATTTCCTATTAAAAATATTTAAATGTTAACAATCCAGAAGTAGAAAAAATTCTTCGTATATTAGAATACAGAAAGGAAACTTCCGTACGACTGATACCTAACTATCCTAAATGTTCTGACGTTTTTATATCCACTACCTTTATTAAATACTCCCGTCATGATTTGTTTTCATCTGTTTGGCAACAGTCAAGCAATATTCTCCCCAAATAGGAAGTTAATCCTGCATTTTCTCATCTCTAGATGGAATCTCACCTATTAAAACAACACCCGAGAAGTAGAGAGGTTTCATTTTCATTCCCTTCCACATCACAATTTGCGCTAATTCAAAATTTAAATCCCAGAAATTTCCGCTTATTCAAATAAGTGTTCGCACTTCATGAAATCCATTGCTAGGTGCACAAAAGTAGCTAATTAATATTCAGACGCAGCCGTGGAGAGTAAAAGACACAGAAGGCGAAATTGAAAACACTCCATAATGGAAAACATGTTAAATAAAGTCTGTCTCTGCAGCTTGAAAATTTCTTCTGCAGTTTCGAACTTAGCTCTAAGTTTTCTCTTTTGTTTATTCTAATTACATAACTAAGCTGACTAATTTCCGCATGTAAATAGATCTTAACTTATTGTAAATAGAATGATAATGAAATTGAGAAAGAAAACTATATTAGAATATTATTAAGTTTCGTGACAAGGTTAATTTTATATGTCATTTAATTGATTTCTTACGGAATAAGGTGTCTTCGAGATTGCGAAATTAAAAAAAAATATACAAAACTTTTTTTAAACTGAAAACATCAAACTAGTAATCATAATCAAGAAAAATTTTACAATTTGATAATATTTTTCTTTAAATAAAACATCTATTTTCTGTTGCACTTCATTGTTCCAAAATGTAAAAATTATACAAGACAGCAGATTGCGTTGGAATTTTATGCCTTGAAATTAAAATAGTTATTTTTTACAAATTTTAAGTTGCCTGATATGGGTATGATTACTATTTCTGTATTATTTGTAACTTATTGTTCTCATTTTATAAAGCAATGTGTCAATTAATGTATGTTCATATTTAATATATTATTTAATCACCACACTGAATGTGTACAAAGGCTGGAGACTAGAGTGTTTTTAATAAATACATTAAGGATAATTATATTTAAAATAAGATATTTTCAAAAACGAATAGGAAAGTTCAGTTAATCGACAGAATTAGATAAAGTGAAAGCTAATCTCTAAATGTTAATATCTTACATCAGCAATTCTCTTAATTTTTTTGGCTCGTTTCTTCCGTCTATAAAGTCTGTAGAGTTGTTTAGAAAAAGTATTGTGAGGTTCTGTGTCTTTACATTATATTAAGAATTCGTTGGGACTTTTGCTTCTGCAGTTTTTTTTAATGTTATCATTGAAATATTTTCAACAATATTCTGACATTATTGCAGTGGATCAGATCAAAACTATAAAGAGAACAGGTGCTCTATGTGGTTTTGACCGGTAATCATGTATGTTTTCTCTATTTTTGCTATATTCTATTGAAAACTATCAACGTGCTTGTCACTAACGTGGCCACAGTTTATAGAAATACAAATGATGCTGTACAGACATTGTACAAGTAAGTTTCTGGTATAAAAACCACAGGTCTATCACTAAGTTCTTACGGTGTTTCGTGTTCATATTTACTAAGAAATTCCTTGATACCAGTCGAAAAGAACTACAGGCTTTTATATCATATTCTTGGATTAAGCTATATATTCTAAAAGAACTTATAGATAATGTGGACCAAATTTATATTCTTTTTTATTTACATTTCCTTATTACATATATTGCATATTGCATACTTATTACGTATCAGATAATCAATCTCAGATTTCACATTAATAATAGCTTTACATTATGTTATAAGCAAAATAAAATATAACAATAAGTTGTCAAAGCCGTATCACCTGTCAACCTATAAAACGTAACACATAATTTAAACGTTTTGGGCTGATTTTTAATTAATATCTTTCAAACTAATTAGAATTTAGTAATACAAATGGCTGAAATACAGTCTTTGGATCATTTCCCACCTGTTTGTACTTTTGGCGCCTATCTGCGTAAACAGTTTCTTTGAAGATAAACGCACATAGGTAGTCATATCTTAATATATAGCAACCAGAAGTAGCATTCAGTAACCTGAAGTTATAGATAAACTGTAACTCCAAAATGAAAAAAAAATTACAATTTCTTTATAATATACGTCTTTGAATTCTGGTCTGTCTATTGAAAAACTTATTCCGGTTTTTGTGTTCTAATATAGATACACACATACACAAATAGACATAATTCTAGAAATGGTATGTTTATCGGTCCAAAACGTGATTATCAAACTCTTCAAGTCAAATGTCCAGACGACTACAATATTTTGTATACTGTGAATGCAATAAAGTAAAAACGGTTTGATGCACATTAAAGTAATTTTTAGATTTCAAAGCTTTTTTACTAAAAAGTTATCCGAGACATAAAGATAAGGTTTCAGAGTTGAAACATTAAGTAATTTGTCGTATTAAAGAATATAGGATATAGCAAAGCTAATTATTAAAGCAATCTGCAAATATGAATAATCGATTCATATAAACATTTTTTACGTAAATGGAATTCAAAACTCAGATATGTTTCTACACAAATGTTAACTACACAGTAAAATAAAGTAATGAATTAATATGTAGTGCACTCGTATTATTTTTAAACTACATTCTGGGACAACTCGTGTTCTTAATAAAAAGTTTAATTTAATTGAAAATTCTTCCGGTCTTAGACTTGAATGTCTTATATACTTTATATATTTTAATAGCATTATTCTTGTTCTTATTACGAATGTAATTAAAAATTTAATGTTTGAAAAATTGAGATTTAAGGACTTTAATCCTCAAAGTATTTTGCATATCACTGTCACTCTGCATTTAATTTTTATGACCTCCATGGAATCTCTAATTAAAATTTCTGCCTGAAATTTCCTCTGAATTAAGCTCTGCTATTGCTAAGTGTTTGATATTTTTTTAATAATTACTAGGTTTCATAACGGTTATTATATTATTTTTGTAAGAAATGGGCTTTTAGTATTCTTCATAAATTGTGTAATGTAGTTTACGTGATATTCTTTAGCAAATAATCCATTAAAAGTATGCCAAGCTTATTTTTAATATATTTGTTTATATATGACTTTTTAATATTGATTAATTTTGATAATGAATTCATAACTTGATGATGAAGATTCCTCATTTTAATTTTCATGGATTTATTTTTAAGACATACCGGATTACAATTTTGTTAATCTTGTTTTCATTATTTTTAGTTTACATAACGATACATTTTTAGACTAAATTACACAAACTTCTTGTGTCTATAATATTTACTAGACAATATTACGTATATTTTTTGTTACTAGCCATAATTATTTTTTTGTCTATTTTTTCTTTTGTATTCAATATACTCAATATATTAGAGGTATCAATCCTATCTAGTGTATTCTAGTCAAGAAGAAATATTTCACAAGATCAAAATCTTGTCAGTTTATATTCTTTTATTAGTTTTTTCTTAACGTGTGTGACCAGCATGGTAGCTGTTAGTTTTATATTTTTATCTGCAATAGGACTTAACTTAATTTGGCAAATGCAAGAAATGTTACTTTTACTTGTTTTCATAAATATATGTTGTTAAAAGTTACAGAATGGTCAACCAATAAGTTTATAACCGTTGCTAAATTCCTCATAGACATTTTTTTGAAACATAATGGTTCATAAATATAAAGTCTTCACATGTATTACAAGTTATTGCCATGTAGTCAAAAAAAATTAAGACAAACTAAGAAAACATGGTAAATATTTATAACAGTTATTTAGTTTTTTATTAACATACACCTAAACAATTTTCGACATACAATTCGTATTTAACACTAGATTGCCCAAAGCAGTCATTTTGACTGTTTTTTAATTTCAATTAGAAAAACAATTATGAAATATAATGACACAATTTCTTAGAATTTGGTGACTTTTTCTTTAACATATAAATGGGTTTATGAATAATTGTAGTTACTTCCGCCCTCCTTTATTATATAATATTAAAAATTAATTTTTAAAGCAAATTTCTTTACATATTTGTTATTTTTTCACAATGCAGTCATTTTGACTGTTTGGGGGCAATATGGGTATATAAGAAATCTCGGGCAATCTACTGTTAAAGCACATTACTAATATTAAATCACATATTGCAACACGAGTGGTTGCAAGTCGCAGACGGTCGCTAAAGTTCAAGTCTGGTCATTTCATCTGTTGCCATTGGCAATGTAGAAATATCAGTTTTATTTCTGCATACCTTCACGCTTTATATAGAGAGGTACTAACTGTATATGATACTCACTCTACTATCAGATAAAATCCGTCTATCTTAAAACTCGAAGAAAAACTTGTCAAACAGGTTTCAATATTAGCGGAATATCCAAAAAGTAACACACAGAGTATTTTTTTTAGGAATGCAGTTGGGAATACAGATAGATGTTATTGTGCCAAACACAGCTGTGAAACTGAAACTTATTTAGCATCTTTTGGAGAGCATGTGCAGCTTAACGAATGCTGTAGACATTAGTATCATTGACCTGGCTATGTCCTCGTAATTTAGTAGCATGGACCCACTTTATTATTTCCAATGTAAGAGCAGTTGGTTTTTTACGTATTTTCCTTAACCAAGAAATATATATTTGTTGGTCATTTTTTATTATGGGAGCATCATATAAATAATCAACATTACTCCCTACAAACAATACAAACAGAGTCATCGGGATTTTCGAAACAGGGACTAAGAAGAGGACAGACTAATTAACTGATCGCCAGGACCAAAACTAAACCCCAAAGGATGTCTATAGTTGCAAATGCCATGGTAGGCTGGTATATCTACATCCACCGCTTTGTTGATATCAACATAAAGAAATCATCTTCATATGCTACTGTATGCAATCTATATCTAAAAAATTATTAGGAAGTTCGTTATCCGGGAGATTTCAGAGCAATAGACCAATTCATGAATATTGTGGACATTAATTGCATATGCTACTATGTGCAGTCTTTATTTTAATTAAGAACATCGTTAGCCAAGATATTTCAGATAAATCCTCTAATGCATGAATCTTGTGGACATCTTTTAGTTTATTAATTAAAACTTGAATGGTCCAGTTTATGTATCCTAACAATTTTATTGCTAAAGTAACTATAAAAAATTTTTTTAAGTATAAAATACTCTTATTAAGTATTTTTATATAAGTACTAGCTGTTATATTTTTAATGTAGTCTAATCGCGTTGTCGAAGACATCAGAGATATTAGATAATATCATGATATTGTATTTAAACTGAGTATTCCAACTATGTACTTCCCGTAAGGAATTTGGACCCACGACATATGTTTCGCAGATGTAAGCCCTTCACTGTATCTGCAAAATGGAACCCATTGATCCCTTCCACCCGGCGTTCCTTAGGGGAAATAAGAAGCCGGCCTGTTAAAAGGACTAATAAGGTTTTTCAGATATGTTGCTCTTTTTTTTCCTGAGCGGCAATGCTACCTGAAAGGAGGATTTTCCCTTTTCGGAAGGGCTAAAATTCCAGAGTCTGACCCCCCGATGAAGGGAGAGAAGATCTGCTGGCAGTGCAGTTGAGTTCGAGGAGTCGAGATAGAGCCTGCGACCTGGAGAGAACTCTCTGTTTTGCAGTGAAACAATTTTATTTTGGATATGGAAAACTCGACCATCTGATTTTGTTAAGACCGGTTCCGAGACTAAGAACTATGATATTTTATTTTACTTTAATTTTCGTCGATTTCGTAAATACATTTGTGTTGTCCTAAGCTTTGGAGGAATTATTTGGTTATGCATCCCAGCGACGGTCTATGAAAATACCTGCCAGAGTAAAGTTGATGGCAGGTTCCACGCTAGCACAGCGCCCCAGAAAGTGGTGCTATTACACCTCCTTTAATATAAAATCTACACACTGTGTCGCATTTGTACCGTATATAAAACTAAGTTGCTTATTTGTTAAAATATTTAATGTTATTTATTTCATAATTTACATGATTATTAATTATTTTTTCCTATATATTAGTTATGATCTGCAGCAAACAAATGGGTCAATTAAAAGATGATAATGTAGTTTTATTGTGTTTTAATAATAAAACAACTACGACTTTTGGTAATACTTTTGGGAAATAAGAGAGAAGAAGAATTTTGTTATAAAGTGTGAGGAGAAATTAATTATTAATTTGAAACATACGGATTTATTAGACTGTGAATAAAATTTTATAACTATTCTGATCTTCAACTAACATTTTTAATTCTTAATAACTAATTTTTTTATAGTTTTCATCTATTATTTCTGTGTGATTTATATAAATATTAATTGCCTGAAATGGTGAAGACAGTAATTTTCTATTTAGATCTTCAATACTAGAATCAATCTTCATATTTTTGTTTCATAATTTATACTTAGGACTTTTTTAACATATAGATGTGACTATTTTTCTATTTTAATCAGAATAACATATAACGAAAATTTTGAACATAACGGATGTTACCGCTAATTAGTGTAAAACAAAAATGATTAGTCGCAGGATGTTGAAAGTGCTACTGAACAAGTAGGACGCAGATATGCAGTACCAAAGAATGCGAGTTAAATTTCTTCTGTTAAAATCACCATTCGTAATTTATTTTTAGATTATTTATTTTTCTAAGAAATGTACAACCTTTTCACTGTAGATTTGCGAGCCAAATCACACGAATATATTGTAAATTATGACTAGTACGAAAATCTCGTAACTGGTCATCTGGTAAGTACAAAATCGACAATATTTTACAAAGTACATGTTTCAGAGTATCATTTTATTTGTTTATTGTTCTTTTATTATTTATTTATTTATTTTAACTAGCTGAAAAAAAACATACATCTTTTTATAATAGAGACACATTATTTATATATATATATATATATATATATATATATATATATATATATATATATATATATATATATATATATATATATATATATATATATATATATATAATATATATATATATATATATATATATATATATGTAAATATATATATGTATATATATATATATGTATATATATATATTATATATGAAAATATGTATATATATATTTATATATATATGTATATTATATGTATATATATGTATATATATATATATATATATATATATATATATATATGTATATATATTATTATATATATATATCATATATGTATATATTATATATTACATTATATACATATTATAAAATAATATTATATTGTTTGGATATTTTTTGTGTGTGTGTGTGTAATGAAACATCACATGTAAAATATTTTGCTGGTTGTTAACGAACCCATAGTTAATTATATTTAGGATGAAAAAGAGAAAGCTATAATTTTTAATTCCTTTTATATCCCTTAAGTAAAAATAATTGGAAACTGCATCTTTAATCTGTTCTGGCATCCTGAAATTATTTTTCTCTAATCTGTGACAATCTGGCATCAACATGAAATAATTTTTCTCTATCTAACAGTTCCCAGCAAATTAATTCTTAGAGATGATTAAAAAAATAATTGCTTTGGATATTTTGACACTTGAAGCGCAAGAAAATTCAATTTTGATGTAAAATTTGCACCCGCATGTCGTTTTAATTATACGTTTTGTGTGATTCTGTATAAGAGAAATTTTCTACTAATATTTCCATCTCTTTCCTTTTATAGTTCCCTTAATAAGTAATTACAAACGCAAAACGATCGTTTTCTTTCCATCCTAAATTTACAACGAAAGGGGTAAGTTCTTTTTCTATTTCAATATTTCTCCTTTATTCACATCCATGTTGGAGCAACAGATTTAAACGTTGTACTCATCCCGTCAAAATTTTAACAGAGATCACGTTCAATAAAATGTTTTTTAAAAATATATAATAATTTTTGTGTTCATTAACATCAAAAGTTTGTTGGTTTTGTTTTAAGAAGACCTATGATGATAGAAAAACATTTACAAAAATTTAACAT
The DNA here is from genome assembly GCA_032207245.1 of Pardosa pseudoannulata. Lineage (NCBI taxonomy): Eukaryota > Metazoa > Arthropoda > Arachnida > Araneae > Lycosidae > Pardosa > Pardosa pseudoannulata. The sequence continues at coordinate 14,293,252 of CM063510.1, forward strand.
GATATGCATTTGTTTTGACAGTTATAAAAACATGTCGATATATTCTTTTAATCTGTAATCTAGTTTTATTAATGGGCTGTCATACAAGAAATTCATTTACTTGACAAGTAACACTTGATTGAGACTAATATGAATATCTCTGTAAACACAGTACCTGAAACTATACTCATTTACTTTATCTGAATATTTTCTAAGAGAATAAAACTAATATTCCCATACTAAATGTGACATTATACGGTAAAGTGACAAAAATATAGATAAATTCGACAATAAAAATATTTAAAGTTATATTAAAAATGGGATAAAGCATATATACTAAAGTTATTAGGAAGTTCGTTATCCAGGAGATTTCAGAGCCATCGGCCAATTCATGAATATTGCGGACATTATTTGTATATGCTACTATGTTCAGTCTTTATTTAAATTATTAAGAACTTCGTTAACCAAGATATTATAGATCAATGATACATGAACCTTGTGGACATCTTTTAATTTCTTCTGGAGAGCATGTGTAGATTAAAGGAAGCTGCAGACACCAGTAACATTGACCTGGCTAATTTCTAGTAATTTAGTAGCAGGGACCCACTTTACTATTTTCAATGTGAGAGCAGTTGCTTCTTTCGTAATTTCTTCAACCAAGCAACAGATATTTGTTGATCATTTTTTCTTATGGGAGCACCATATAGGCAGCCAGCATAGAGACAACATAGAGTCTTCGGAATTTACAAAGCAGGGGCTAAGAATAGGAGTGACTAATTCATTGATTGCAGGGCCACAACCAACCCCGAAGGGGGTTTATGGTTGCAAATGCCATAGGTGCCTGGCATATACACATCCACAACTTTGTTGATACCAACATGGGGAAATCATCTGCATATGCTACTATGTGCAATCTTTAAAAATTATTAGAAAATTCATTAGCCAGGGGATTCCAAAGCAATCGACCAAGTCATGAATTTTGTGGACATCATCTGCATATGCTACTATGTACATTCTTTATTTAAATTATTAAGAACCTCGTTAGACAAGATATTCCAGAGCAATCCGCCATTACATGAACATTGTGGGCATCTTTTAATTTATTAGTTAAAACTTGAGTGGTCCAGTTTATATATCCTACCAATTTTATTACTAAAGTAACTATAAAAATTTCTTTTAAAGTAAAAAATACTATTATTAAGTATTTTTATATTAGTATTAGCTGTTGTATTTTTAATGCAGTAAAGTAGTGTTGTCCAAAAGTTAGAGATATTAAATAATATCAGGATATTATATTTAAACTAAGTATTTCAGTGATGACAGATAAACATTTATAAAAATTTAACATGATATGCATTTGTTTTGACAGTTATAAAAACATGTCTATGTATTTTTTTAATCTGTAATCGAGTTTTATTAATGGGGTGTCATACAATAAATTCATTTATGTGATAAGTAACACTTGATTGAGACAGATATGAACATCAATGTAAACACAGTACCTGACACTATAATCATTTACTTTATCTGAGTACTTTCTAACAGAATAAAGCAACAATTCCCACATTTAATGTGACAATATACATTAAAGTGACAAAAATATAGATAACTTCGATAATAAAAATATTTAAATTTATATTAAAAATGGGATAAAGCATATATGCTATTCCAGTTTTAAAAGGAAAGGTTCTATTAAAAAACATCTAACATTTATTTTTCAGATGTCGTCTAGAATTTCTGAATAAAATGTATCCAGATGTTTTTTCAAATGAAATAACACTCTAACTCAATTAAAATCAGTGTTCAACATGGCATAAACAAAAACAGAGTACTATACAAATCTGAAACTTTACGGCTCTTTTGTTTTGGTATTCCAATCAGAATCTGAGAATACATCCGAATGCTTAAAAAATCACCAAGTTTCAAAATATTCAACCTAAAATAAAATTTGCTACTTTTCAAAACTGTTTGCTATTGCATAAGGTGGATGCAAGTAGAAAGAAAAATGTCTATTTTGAAAAAAAGCCTTTATATTAATTCTTCTGCAAAACTATTCTTTATTCTTTTTACGTTCTAATTTGTCTTTAAAAAATGCAACACAACATTAAAAAAAGCTGACTGGATTTTTCTTAGCATCAAATGTGCTTAGAAATTTAAGGAGAGGTTTGTTTAAATCGTCTTTAGTACTTCCGAATTACACACAAAAAAGAACTGTGTTTCTTGAATAAAAACTTCTTTCAAACCTTTTAAAAGATTCTTGTGTTTTATTCTCTTTTTGGAAAGTTTGAATACAGTTTTCCAAGAATAATCTTTATCAGCAAATTTTCTGAAAGCTCTTTTTCTTTCTGTTATATGTCGATGAAATTTTCCCTAACATTTTCCCCAAACTGCAGTCCTTATTTATAAAGATTTTTAAAAGCTGAGAGTTTTAGACTGGTAGGACAATAAATAAAAGTATTTAAAGCAATACATGACTCAGTTATCCATTTTTTATTACGTTTTTCAGCTCAATAACATCTTTAATTACACATCTAAGTCACTTCAGAGATAACATTTGATTGTAAATGTTATCAACGCTTTGGTTCAATAATACATATAAGCTTAACCTTTTCGAGGCGGGATTTTTATCGACATTCATGTAGTTGAAAACGTTAGAGCTTTAGTGCTTTCCTCCTTTTGAGCAAAATAAATTTAGCCCTCCGGAAATTAGGAAATAAAACCTGTGATTGATAACAAAGTTTCTGATGACACCTGAATAATGGGCAGTTGAGAGATGGAGTGGATGGTTTATATTTCAACCATATACGTCTTTTTAAACATTTCACATTCTG
>CM063510.1:14301061-14338561 GCA_032207245.1 Pardosa pseudoannulata
ACCTCAACTCCCGTCGCCTTCGCTAGTTCTCTTCGTAGTCAATCTTCCTCCAGAGAAAACTGTCGCCGCCAGAAGTCACTCCTCTACTCTTCCCATTGGCCTTTCCTTCCCACGCTTCGCGTCCGACCTTCTGATCACCTCGGAGATTATAAGGCGTGTCGAACCGAATATCTTTTGTAGTTTAATGTTAAATTCCAGATTGAATGTCGTCTTGGTCTAGGTTTTGAGAAACTTCTTTGTGGAGCCAGTGGGATATAGCGACGTCACACTAGTAACGTATAGATCAATCATGCTTGGTTTGACTAAATGGCATCAGAAACAACAACAATAACTGCTATAAGTGCAAAAAATAAATATAGAAGTTGGAAAATCCAAAAAAGTTTATGCAAAGAGCCACATGCGTATCGTAAGCCGTGGAGTGCTAACTTTTGTTTTAGATCGATAAAACTGCGAAAAGCACAGCCACGGACATATATCATTTTCATCAGAACCTCTAACCCTAGAAATTTGGTGAAGGGTGTTTGTTCTATTTAAAACATACATTCGTGCTACACACATATAAAAGCACACCCAATACATCGGATTAATTTAAATCAGAATAGCATTTGCTAGCCATATGCTACCGATGTAAATACGGCACTGGAATTTAGAACCCGAAACTAAGGTCACAGTTTCTCTGTTTACGTAAATTTTTGTAGCAATTTGAAATCGTCTTTCAGCCTCAGGTCCGAACTTAATTACTGCATATTTTTATAACCTCCTAAAGAAGTAATTGTTAGTAGTACTCTAAGTGTAATATTTACAAAAAGAACTGGGTAAATATGGCACTGGAATGTTTCAAACAGATATAGAACTTACTTTCGTGTTTCGAATCCCACTTTTTTCGTGGTTATTCGTGATGATTCGTAATCAGCTTAAGCTGTGAGTTCTAATCTAATAGTTGAACTATTGTCGAATGGGTAAAGCTCTACTCTTCAGTACCATAGTTCGTGAATTCGAATCCTATTGGTTGCGTGTATGTCCATAAGCGTTCGGAATTGTCTTTAAGAATTAGGTTGTGGTCTCATTTGCCATCGTGTAGAAAAAGTAGACCGTAGCGCTTCCAACAAACCTATTATAATTTACTCCCGTGTTACAAAGATATGGCCAAGCACTGCAAATCAAATCATAATAACGGATCTCTTGAAAATCAAGCCTTTAACCGCCCGCAATTTTTACTTAATACAGCCTCAATTTTTAGTAAATATGTTAAGCCTATAGGTGAAGCTCAGTACTAACTTAAATCACATAAATAGGATACTTAATTGTTTCTTGTAAATAATTATAAGCCATTCATTTCAGTTCTCTATTTTTAAAAACATTTTTTTTCCAAAATATAGTTTTAAGTTTGAATCGACAAACTGATATGTAAGATGGGTGTTGGAATTACTAGTTAATTTTTAAATGCATTGAAATAGTTTGTAATACTTTTAAGAAAACTGACGGTGATTGTATATTTCCTTCGCATTGTTATAAGCATTTAAGTCTTTAAATAACTCTCTCTTTGATTCCTGTAAACAAATAAACAAATATCCATAGGACATTTGTTAATCCTTTAATTACAAACTTTGTTGCAAATAGTTTTGTCGTAAAATACTATTTTGCAAAATAATAAAAACTTTATATTTGGAAAAATAATATTAGTAAACGTGCATCAACCAGAACTAATCAATAGTTTTAATAACATTTTAATGCCCAAGGAATTATGATACATATATATATATATATATATACATATATATATATATATATATATATATATATATATATATATATATATATATATATATATGTATGTATATATATATGTATATACATATATATATATATATATGTATATATATATATATATATATATATATATATATGTATATATATATATATGTATATATATATATATATATATATATATATATGTATATATATATATATATATATATATATATATATATATATATATATATATATATATATATATATATATATATATATATATATTATATATATTATATTATATATATATATATATACATATATCGTAATTTTGAGGATTATCTGCGTTTATAAACCAAATTTCTACAGCTGAGGGCTATCTGCTGGTCCTTCATTGCTCAAAATCGGAAGAAAAGGGGGGAAAAGCACGTAGCAGGAACGGTCGATGATCAACTGTAAACAAAAGGAGGACTCACGAAATGCCAAGAAAACATCGTATCGGTAATAAATCATGAAAAAAAAATTACAACCCATAAAGCAGAACGAATTAGTAGTAGCAAATAGCCCAATCTTAAACTGTGTCCCGGAGTACTGGAAAATATTGATAGTCACTATTTACAGCTTCGATTGACAACATCGAATGGATGGGTTCAATATCGAAGGCTGACGGTCGGAGGTCATTTCACTAAGAGGATCACTCGTAACAAAGTGTTTTATTTTCAAAGTTTCGATTTGCGGTAATATTGGTCATTTATTATGTCTTTAAAACATCGTTGTAGTTTTACTGCTGATTTGAAGTAGAAAGTAATTCATAAGGTTCACGGGAAAGCAGTAAGAAATTGATTCAAGCAAAAAGAAACATTAAAAATATCAGAAGAAAGAGATCCAATCGTCGTGGGAAAATATAATAGCCTGCATTAGAAGAATTTACATAGCTGGGTTCTCCAACAGAGAAATGTAGGCAGATTTATTTCTTCCTTTAAAATTCGTCTCCGAAGCTATGGCAGAAAAAAGGATTTCAAATGTTTAAGTTAAAACGTACACTCATGTCCATAAATTAAGGATAATGAAGTTCAGGCAATGAAAGAGACAAAAGCAAAACAAATTTGACTTATTTGTAAAGTCTATTTATTAAACAAAAGGTAAAGAGCAAAAAAGATGCTATATGTTTGACATAATTAATAAAAATTGGGATTTTTACTCCCTGGAGCAAATTTCAAAAAAGAACCTATTTACAGAAAACAGTATAACATGGTTAGTATGATGGTTAATACGGAGTATGTCTCCCGGACGATGCAATACAAACGTTACAACGCCTACGCATGCTGAGTATCAGATTATCAATCTGATCTTGGGGAAAATTACATCACTCATCAAGCAATGCCCTCCGAAGTTCCGATAGACAGTTGGGAGGGGGTTGACGGGCTGCAATTCGCCGGCCAAGCATGTCCCACACATGCTCTATTGGATTCAAGTCCGGTGAGTATGCTGGCCAATCCATACGGGTGATATCCTCCGATTGAAGGCATTCGTCTACAATGTTTGCACGGTGAGTCGGGCCTTGTCATCCATATACAGAAATTCAGGACCCATGGCGCCCCGAAACAAACGTACATGTTGTTCCAGAATGACATCCCGATAGATGTGGCCTGTCATCGTTACACTCTGAACATGCAGGTCAGTTCTGGAACCAAGAATAAATCCTCCCGAAACGAGTCATCCTGCACCACCGTAACGGTGTCGTTCAATGGTGTTTTCTTGGTGGTAACGGGTACCTGGAGCTCTCCATATGAAAGTCCGGCGAGAATCAGAATGTAAACTGAACCTGGACTCGTCGGAAAACATCACACAAGACCACTGTTGCGGTGTCCACAATGCATGCTCTCTAGCCCAGCATAATCGCAGGCGACAGTGCTTTGCGGTAAGGGGAACACATCTGACAGGCCTACGAGCATATAGACCAATGTTCCCTAAGCGTCTGTACACGGTCTGCCTTGAAACTGTCGTACCGATAGCTGAAGAGAGCTGACGAGACAGGTCTGATGCTGTGCTCCGTCTGTTTCTTTTGGCAGTAATTGCCAAATACCGGTCATCATTCGGCGTAGTAACTCGGGGGCGACCTGTGCTGTAACATCTACTCACATTACCATCATGTTTGAATCGTTGCCAAAGCCTGGAGATGACACTCTGGGCGATTCCAAGTTCCTCGGATACTTCCAGCTGGGTACGTCCACATTCCAGTCGTCCGATAATTCTACCACGTAAAAAATCATCCAAATTCTTCCTTTGTGCCATAACTATGCGGTTATTGCACTGAAAGGCTTTTAAAGCGCTTGTGAACAATTTTACTACTTTGCTACCATTCTTTATATACCCCTTTCATACACTCTCGTCATTGTGACGTACTATCCGCGCCATCTGGTGGTTTCCTGCAATTTGCATATTCTTCTTCAAGATGTGTGTGATAATTCTACAGGTGAAATTTTTATTTTAGAGCTCAATTTCTGTGTGATTCTGAATTATCCTTAATTTATGGACAAGAGTGTAATTCATAAGGTCCACGGGAAAGCAGTAAGAAATTGATGCAAGCAAAAAAAAAAATTAAAAATATGAGAAGAAAGCGATCCAATCTTCGTGGAAAAATATAATAGCCTGCATTAGAAGAATTTACATAGCTGGGTTATCCAACAGAGAAATGTAGGCAGCTCTATTTCTTCCGTTAAAATTCGTCTCCGATGCTATGGCAGAAGAAAGGATTTCAAATGTTTAAGTTTACATGTATGTTAATTGAGTCTAATCTAGACTTTTCAGGAGTCTACTGAATTTAGGTTTTTATTCTTAAAATGATTTAATATTGTCATACTAAAATACATATTTTTGCAAGTATAGTCCGCGGAATCGTATATATATTTAAGGTATACCAGGATTTGAATTAATTATTAAAACAGTCTACACAAATATCTTTAGAGATTATTATAACAAGAAAATTATTCTAATCCAGTGGTCTATAACAGGAACGGTACCGCCCACCGGTGTGCCATGGGAGGATGCCGGGGGGAGGTTAATAACTTTTGGGCGGCAGGGAAACGATTGAAATGTTTTGGGTAGTAGGAGGTTTTGGGTAGAGTATGTTTGAGAATTCCAAATTAATTTTAAAACTCCCGAATAAAATAATTACACCAATTATCCAGTTTACAACATTTGTACTAGTAATAAAACGAATTTATGCGATGGGACTAGACTTAATAAATTTCCTCCCCTAATTTTTACGCTTGTAAAGTTGGTTTTCAAACATTCAAAAAAAATTTTTTTCTCAATAGTATTTAGCGTTGTTAGAGTATCGTTTGAGCGTATAACAGTGCCAAAATTTGGAATTTTCTCCTTTTTTTAATTGTTGTTACCTATATATGAAAAATCCTTTTGTCACTATTAATCGAAGTGCGGCGAATATCCTTTTCTTTAGGAATGTTTCATTTCTGATGTTGGATTTCTTGTTCCCAATCTATGTTCCTAACAAGAACATTTCACACAAATATTAAAAAATAAACTTTTTATTTCTTTTAAGCCAGAGAATTTTTACCTTTATAATGATGTTTACGACTCTAACAAAGCTTTACTACAGGATTAGAATCTTGGCAGCTTAAAAAAGGACATTTGACGTTTTACTCTTTTCGGATAGAAGCAATAAAAGAGGAAAAAGCTCCTGCCATCAACAAGTGAAATAAAATTAAAAGAATTAGATTGCTAGAAATCTCCAGAGTGATCCCTGAACAGAGATCTTCGAAATTTATTTCCAGTTGTATATTTATTTACGACATCTGAACTTCCCTGTGGATCAATAACGAGGAATGGCGTAGCTGGGAGCTATTATTAATAATATAGATGGAAGATTAAGAGATTCTAGGATTATTCTTTTTACATTTAGTCGCTGGTGTAATTTCCGTAATGCGGAAGTTATATGACTGACGTATTTTATTTTCGTTTTCTGATACTTATATGGAATTTAACTGATAATTTTATATATCTGAGGAATCTTTTCGAGAAATTTCACTAGATTGTAAAGCTTGATATATTTTCTCCGAGAAGATATATTGGAGTTATTTCTTTCTAATAGCATCAGTTCTACTTTTCTCTCGTCTAACAAAGATTGGATTTTAGTGAGCATACCTAAAGCTAGCTCAAAGTTTAACAGTATGGTCTATAAAAAATAGTAATTTGAAAAATATAATCAGAAATTTATAGTATTTTTATTCGTACCAAAAAGGTATATTCTAAATTTCTTTATAGATGGGGCTAACGTAAATTTATGTATATATACGAGGGGGGAGACATAATTCATGGCAACTTATTTTTTTTTTGTAGATATGTGAACGGATCTCAAACGTATATGTGTCGCATGGTAGTTCTGCAGCATAGTGTGTATACAGAACAACAGATGGCTCTGTGATAGCTGGCAGTAGCACAGCGAGAGTTGTGAAATCAGTCAGTTGGCGAGTGTTGTGCTAGATCGAAGTATCCCATGTAGAGCAGCCTTACATCAAAATAGCTGTTCTCCGAGGGAGAAATGCGATGGAATGTTACAGTGAATTTAGGGAAGCCCTTGGGAATAATGCCCTACCATACCGTACAGTAGCATGGTGGGTGGGAAAGTTTCAGCAAGGACGTGTGTCAACCATGGGTTACTTCCATCTCGCACGACACTCACTAACTGACTGATTTCACAGCCCTCACTGCTTTACTACCAGCTATTGCAGAGCCATCTGTTGTTCTCCATACACACTACGCTTGCAGAACTTATACACCACACATATACGTTTTTGATCCCATATCTACTAAAGAGCGCTTTGAGAAAGGGTTGTTTCATGATCCCTCACTGAGTGTGGCTCTTTTGTAAGAGTTTGAATGCTATCGAAGCGCCACTATGTTTGACGGTTGACTGTTAAAATGTACAATATACATGAATAAAGACACTATTAAGACACCATTGGTTCTATGACTTGTCATATACATAGCATACATAGAGAGAGAAAGAGATAAATATACTTTAATTACATATACATAAATTGTGTCAGTTAATATTATGGAGAGATATATTAAACTTTTTTTCTGTAAACTATTGATTAAAAAGTCTTCTCATTATTTTCCTGTTATGCCTATTATTTTAACGAGACAGCTGTTTTATTTTTCATGCTATTGTTGTTAACCCTTTAAAGGTGACTATTATAAATTCTTTAGGATTTAATGAAATTAGTTCATAAATGGTATCTATGAACTTTATAAATGTAAATGCATATTTTTTTTTACATTTTTTGAGGGAGGTGGAATTTGAGAAGTGGTTAAATTGCAAAATCCAGCCCTTTGTACCGAGTGAAAATCTTTTTTAAAGGTTTAATTATACTGAGAGAACATTGCTTATTATCTTAAAGGGTATTATAAAGAAAAGCTAACCAATTTACAGCCAAAAGATGGTCATATGGTACAGCGCTGCTTTTAGGTACCAGAATTCATGGGTTCAAATCCCATTGCAGGCATGGATGTTCGTAGCAGTTCGATTCGGCCTTAAGCTGTAGGTCTCGGTCTTATTCGTCCTCGTGTTGAAAGACAGGAGACCGTACCGCTCCAAACCTAACAAACAATTTATAACTGTTTGGATAGACATTTATTTGGGTTTATAAGTGAAAAAATCATTACTGACTTTTCCAGGTAAAGTAAGTTTAACCACGTATATTTCATATGAAGTATAGAGCTCTTGTATACTCTCTGTTGTGAGCAGGAAATGTCGTAAACATAGAAAACCTAAAGAATCCATCCTATGTCTTTCAAAAGGAGAGAAATAATTTAAAAGGCGGTTTCGCTCCGAAACCACTGTCTGTTAAAGGGTTGAAAGCCCGATATATGCAAATATTTCATATAGTATTGTTGATCGGGAAATTTGAGAACTATTTTGTTCCTCCTCATTTTTAATTTATTTTTATTTTTATTTATTTTTTTATTTTTTTTATTATTTATTTAATTTTTGGGAGATGGAGTAGGGTAATATTAAACCTAATTTTTCTCCATCTTTTATTTGTACAAACGGGATTTCTTTCTCATTATCTGTTCCTTTTTAAAGATTTTTTTTATAGTTGAAACGAATATTTGGCAAACCTGCTATATGGTGAAATATTCCTGTTGTATTCAGTAAAAGGTACAAAAATATAAGATTATAAATTTGCATGGTGTTCTATAAAGGATAAATGGTACGTGCTACATAATGTAAATTAAAAAATATTATTACATATAATGAAATAAGATTATGAAATAATATGAAATATTAATATAAATAATAATATGAAATATTATTATAAATAATATTTCATATAAATAATATAAATAATATTATTAATATAAATAATAATGTGAAATATTATTTCATATTATCACACACTGTAAATTTTTTAATTAAATTCAATTTTTATGCGATTTTCATCTCATAAGGAAATTTGTAGTATATTCTGTTGAGATTAACAATTTACAGTGTCTCTAGGTGTTAAAAAAATCTTTTGGATCTTTAAAATGAATACCTACCCATATAAAATACATGCAACTTAATTTATAATTTACATTAATACATTTTCCATTTGTCTCGGCATGTATTTCAGATAAATATTTTCACTACATGTTTAACATGAAAATTAGATATGCAATAATTTCCCTTCGTCGAAAGTAATTATCTGTCAGTGTGTCAATTATGAAATTTATTCCTTTAAAAGGTAATTATTCATACCTTAAAGAAGTTACATTTTATGGAGACAAATTGAGTTTGTCTCAAGCAGGAAAATTTTAAGTCTTTGTGTAATTCCCTTTGATCTCTTTTAAACAGATAAACAAAATATCAATTGGAAATATGCTAAATCTTTGATTACACTATCTTAAAATGCTCTATAGCAGAATAACACAAAACATCAATGAGGAAAATACGAAATAATAGAGTTTCAACGATTCATTGTTCTGCTGATTTATTTTTTCAACCATCTAAAACTCGTAGAAAGCAACCATTGTGTTTGATGTCGTTAAGTAAAAATGCAATTAATCACAAATTTAAATGCAATTAATTTGATAGAATCTTTTCATTTTGCAAAATGTTGTAGATTAAAAAATTTTTTCTTTAGTCTCTTGGGTCATTTCTGTGCAATTTTTACCATTTGGATAATTATTACTCAAATGAGGAGACATTACTACTTTTTGTACATTATTGCTGTTTAAAAATACTTATATGAATTCTACAACCGCAGTGAACTGAAAGGAACAATTAACAAATTAGAAACTAGGGAGTTAAGTTGAGCTGTATTTACTATAAAGACACTGAATCCTCTTAGGACATATCGTACGAAACAAATTATTTAAATTTAAACCAAGACCTGAAAAGAGTTGAATGATTAAAAACTTCAACCAATAATAGCAAGAAAAAAAGTGAAAAAGAGGTAAAAAAAAACTGTAAAATCAAAAAGACGATAAGTCCTATATTATTATTCCTATATTTAAGCTTATTGTCCAATAAGCTTAAATAAATCCAATATATAATAATATATCTAACAGATTAATAAGTGGTGGGTCAGGAAGTAAAAAATTCAGAGAAATGAAATAAGGACGAAATGGTAATCACGATGAAATTAAAGATTTGGACACTCTACGATAATGTTTTACAATGATAAGGAAACTTTTGTAACAGGTTTTCTAAAGAGATGACTGTAGAAGTAAAAATTCCAATAAGCTTAAATATAGGAATAACCAATATATCGTAATATATTTAACAGGTTATTAAGTGCTTGTCAGGAAGTAAAAAATTCAGAGAAATGAAATAAGGATACAATGGTAATCACGATGAAATTAAAGATTTGGACACTCTACGGGAATGTTTTACAATGATAAGGAAACTTTTGTAACAGGTTTTCTAAAGAGATGACTGTAGTTGAAGTAAAAATTCCAATAAGCTTAAATATATTTGAATGTGATAAAACCAAATATATCGATTAATATATTATGAACCCAGGAATTTTGCCCTTTTTTTCTTCGCACAAAACTTTTAACAGAACCTCTTAAGGATACAATGGTAATCACGATGAAATTAAAGATTTGGACACTCTACGGGAATGTTTTACAATGATAAGGAAACTTTTGTAACGGGTTTCCTAAAGAGATGACTGCATTAGAACCGTAGAAAATTCCAATAAGTTCTTAAAACTTAAGGTTCAATAAACAATATAGGCCCAACATTATATTTAACAGGTTAGTAAAGATGTTGTCAGGATTATTTTAATAAAAATTCTTTTATACGGATCGAAATGAAATAAGGATACAATTAATCACGATGAAATTAAAGATAATAATGGACACTATTTTAAATGTTTTACAATGATAAGGAAACTCATACAAGTATTTTTGTTTAAAATAGATTGTGTTGTAATGTTTTTAAATAGATGACTTTAAGTGAAGTGATGTCATATATTTCCTAGAAAAAATCTAAAACTATTTGAATGTGATAAAACAAATGCAACGAGGGCGATTACCAGTTTTATGAACCCAGGAATTTTGCCCTTTATTTTCTTCTTACCAAAATTTTAGCAGAATCTTCTAATGTCTGGGTAATATAAGGAAAAACTAAGAAGATTGTTAACAGATATGGCAGCTTTATCAAGGTCAAAGCTTCTTAAACATATGCAGTCCTAGAACGTTTTCAAGGGAAGGTACCCTATCATAACTCTAGCTATTTCACGTTATTCTTAAAACTTAATTTTTGGTTCAATAATCACACAGCCTCAACATTATCACCTATATAATAATAGCTTAAGTTATCTGTCCGTCTGTATTCGAATTTATGAAGCGGTTGGACGTGGAATGGATAGAGGCATCCATATTGGATTTTGGGAGTTAGGGTTAGCAAAATTCAAAGTGAGTAACGTTTATCATCTCCAAACTATCTACCCGATTCTAAATTAAATTGGTATAAATATGCTTATTATCACAAAGAAAAATACTGTCGTTTTTAAAACATTCGAAATCCACCCTTCTCCAATTTTTGAGCATTTAATGCCGTTATTTCAATCAGTATTTTCCCCGGTTAAGAGCAAGCGATTAAACTTAAAATGCTCGAGGAATCTAGCCTTGCAGAGTTTATGTGGTCGTTTTGGGACACTCTGTATAGTTGTCCATTTACCTATACTCTGACTAAATTATGCTTTTTAAATTTCTTTTGATTACAATATTAATTTTAATTCGTCTTTGGCCAATTTTTGTTCCTTTTTCTCATTTGTCAATAATAATTTAAATAAATAACATTGTTGAGTGACCGTCTCCAAAATTCAGTTGTTTCAAATATAACAGCCCTTTACTTATTTTTCACTATTTATTAAACAGTGACCAGGGATAATTCATAAGGTTTTTAATGTAACGCTGACGCCCATACAAGTTGAAAATCTACATGTTGTACAATGGTACAAGTTCCTAAATCTTGCATACAAAATTATCTTGTAAGTTGTTACATATATGTAATCAAAAAAATAAAGGTAAATTTTTTAAATAACTTACGCCAATTCCCATTATTATTATTTATCGTTACTATTAATTCTTATTATTTATTATATTACTTGTAAATATTTATTATTATATATTAGAGGCTTTAAATAACTTTAAGTGTTTAGAAAATAAAAATTAATATCCAGCTAAATTTTTCCCTTACCTTAAATTACTGAAATTAATTTTAGTGGTTTCTGTCAATATTTACTCAATAGTTTATTATTTTAAAACTTTTAAATTGTTCTCAGCTAACGTTTCATGAAAAATAAAAAATGTTTATATTAATATTTATTTTACTGTTAAGGTTAGCGTTTACGCTTGATGTTTGCGTATCGAAAATTATACAAAATGGAAATATTTATATCTTAGAATTTATTCGCTCTCAATAGAGAGAACTTTTTTCAAACCAATAGAGTTTACTTTTGCTAGTCTTAAAGATATTAAAATAAGCTCTCAAATATTCTATTCAGACACTAAGAATAATATAAATATTTCCTTGGCATTTTTTTTTTCCTTTTTCAGTTTTATCGCCAATGTACTTAAGTTAGTTTTTCTTCAATACCTGACTCAGAAAGAATGAATCACTAAAGTTTTTATAATAAAAGTTTTCGTATTTATAAAGTTTTGTCACTTCTTTTAAATATATTAAAAATATTGGGATATGCGAATAACTCGAAATACTATACTCAAAATCTCTTTCGTGTATAGTTGATTCATTTCATCAGTGCTTGAATTCAGTTTGAAAATTTGATCAAACTATTAGTCTTTCATTTCCCGTGATGCAATATTATTAGGAAATGGTATAGCTTAGATATGACTGCAATATTTAATTAGTACCTGGGTACTACGATTAAATCAGCGCTCTTGATATCGGGAAGGAAAATTCAATCGTAGTGATATATCTTATTAAGTTTGTGCTGAAAATTAAATCGATGGTATCTGTTGGTTGATTTTACAACGTGATTACAACGTTATTTGTTCCTGATAGAATTGTATGACAAAATATTTTTCGAACAATTGATCCGCAATGTAAAAGCACTGCAGGCTAAATAAAGAAACTGTTATACCTTTAACCCATAGACCGGTCGCGTCGACGGGGGTTCGACCGATACTGTCGAGAAGTTAATAATGAGAAATAAAAAATGTATGTAGCGTTAATTTTTATATATTTTTAATACAATTATATATTATAACGCTATATAATATTAATAAATATAATAAAATATTATTTATATATATATATATATATATATATATATATGTAATGAGACTGACTTCTCGATGGGGGATTGCAGTCATGGCCATAAAAATGATACCGTTTCATCTAAAGACCTTTATTAAGACAACTTTGAAGGACGGGTTCCCACTTCATCATAGGGACAAACTAAAGGGTCAGCTAGCATGAAGTTTTATGTACAAGACAAGTAACACCTGGGTCAACATCTGTGTGAAAATATCTCTAGAAAAATCTGTCTCCGCTAGCGTGTATCTCCTTTTTATTTGGAGATTTCCTAAATTGTCCGCTAGGGCCATGTAAGTTTATAATTGGCCAGGCCCCTTCTCTGAGGGCGTAACCTGTAGCCATAGTGGTCAATTTAGGTTAGGAGTTAAAAAGGGGAATGGAAAATGACGCAGGAATTTTTAGCCTTGATTTAAGTTTTGAAAACCCCTGAGAATTTTCCTTACATATATATATATATATATATATATATATATATATATATATATATATATATATATATATATATATATATATATGAATATATATATATATGTAATATATCAAAATTATTTAACTTTAATATTTCTTCAAAATCCTCCTCTCTCCAATTTTAATTCATTTAAATATCTTTACCAGCCTCTAAATGGTTTAATCAACGGAGTATTTTCCACTTAACATTCCTTTCTGTCATAAAACTGTAAACTTTCTGTCTATAGAGCAGTTTTCAAGCTGCTGGCGGAACATGATTTCGCGTTTTGATGATATTGCAGTTAATTCGCTTATTAAGCTGCTTTTGTTGCGGGAAAATTCTTGTTGTCAGCGCTCTTGGGTGTACTTGTGTCAGAGCAGAGTGAACTCTGTGGCTTTTGATTGTATATTGTCCAGAAGGATAGATGTGCGGTGTTGCCGCTCTGAAATAAAGTTTTAAAATTAGACTTCTGAGTTCTCTTAAATATGAAGCCCGACTGCATTCTCATTACTTATAGCTGTTGAGCTTTCTCCTTGTGAAGGAGTGATATAAAAAATGGATTACATATATATATATATATATATATATATATATATATATATATATATACATATATATACATATATATATACATATATATATACATATATATATATATATATATACATATATATATATATATATAAATAATATATATATATATATATATATATATATATATATATATATATATATATACATAATATTTCATACTTTTAGTCATTTATGTTGTTTTAGTTTAAAATTAAGGTAAGTTAAGGGAGAGGGAGGCTGAAATTGGGCCCAGTGCAATATTGTTCATCCTCCTCCTCACAAAAACACACACTAAATTCCAGCTACGAGCTTTTTTTATGTTCCATTACATAACACCTTTTTTTCTATATAATTTTGTATTTAATTAGTGCTTTTCCTCCATTTTACTTCAGCTTTGTACATTTCTGTGAGAAATGTCATTACAAAGAGCAAATTCTTATTTATCTTTCCCAGATTAGTTCGGGACTCCAGAACGAATTTTATGTATGTCTCAAGCTGTGATTTATCTCAAATTCTATTTTAATTCCGTATATAAAATTAAGAACAGATATTCTTCAATTTGTGCTGGGGATTTTTAATTAAAAGCAATATATTTTTTATTACCTAAAATACAAAAAGAAAAATTCTCAAATAATTAAAAATTTAATTTTTACTATTTTTTGTATGTATAATATTTTAGAAACATTTCCGAGGAAAAGATTCATTGCAAAGCGATTATAGATAAAAAAAAAAAGCAACTTTGTGTTATGGAACTTCACATCCTTTGCAGGTAAAATAACATAAAAGTAGCCTGACAACTTTCAAATGGGCAGCTCTTGAATGGTATGACAAATTTCGTCTAGAATTAACAAAAGGGGTGACCGCTTTGAAAGTAGAAAGAGTGGGGATCGTGGTCGGTAGGTGGGTTTTAAAGATCTATATTACGCAGGTTTGTATTTTAGAGATACGTATGATAAAAATACTAATCAGTGAAATGCAGTCCTTTATAGATATAACACTTTTTTATATTCAAATCAAAGTACCGGGTGATCCAAAAGTCAGTACTAATTTTAAAATTAAGTAATTCGAAAACGAAGGAAAATAATAAGATACGGTTTGCATCAAACGGATGGAAAAGAAACCGAATTTTGTGTGTTAACGAAAAAAATAGTTCTGTTGGCGACCAACAGATGGCGCTGTCTAATTTCTGATATAGGATTATGCAAAGTGTAAAAGCTCGATCTAGAATAGGCTAAATGAATTGGACGTGATTGTAAACTGCATTCAGAGTATCGGGAGACTTTAAAGGAGTATGAAGATAAACGTATTATTGAGCGTACCAGGTAATTCTCAACTAAAAAACTAACTATTTTTTACCTGCCTCATAAGGTACTTAACATTTCTGGAATATTAAAAATTTTACTAATCCCGTCATATGTCGGGCTACATGCTAATAATAAATTTTAGTAAAGATGTTTAGCTGATTATTTTAATAAATGGTCTTGTGCATTTATAGAGATAGATACTTTTATTGGGATATAGATTACAAATCATAAAATAAATAAAAAAAATCGTAAAAAGATTTTCAAAAGTTGCAAACTATAATACATGAAACTCATACAAGTATATTTGGTTAAAATAGATTATGTTATAGTGTTTTCTGTAAATAATTTTAATTAATGAAATGAGAGCAGTTGTTTCCTTTAAACCAGATTCACAGTGTTGACACTGCTTCTCAAAGTTTTATTCTGGGGTCTACTTCAACATTAACCCCTTGAAGATCACGAATAAAAATTCTCTGATATTTAATATAATTAGGTCGGGACGAACTTTAAAATTGAATAATTCGAAAACGAAGGAAGATAATATGATATGGTTTGCATCAAACGGATGAAAAAGAAACCGAATTTTGTGTGTCAACGAAAAAAAAAATAGTTCTGTTGGTGACCAACAGATGGCGCTGTCTAATGTCGGATGTAGGATTATGCAAAGTGTAAAAGCTCGATCTAGAATAGGATCCCTTTGAGAGTCGTCACAACGCATGCGCTCGTGTTTGGTACATTTTTTTTTCACTTGGCGATAATTTCTATGAAAGTATAGTAACCTGTGTATTGTTGCTTTTTTGACTCTAATTAGCTACGATCGCTTTGATTTCAACTACACGTTTATTGTATTTTGACAGTTGATAATTTGTCAACAACGAAATTGGAAAATTATTTTTAAAGAAATAAACAGTAGCCTAGTACATAAACTATTTTCTCTTACATTTATTTATTTATTTTAAAAGAAAAGCGAACAAAGTCGTTTATGAAAACATAATTATTAATTATAACATGAAACTTATATTTTATTTATATTTTGTAATACTGTATATAATATATATTTATCGAAGATTGTGGTTTAACTGCATTAAATTATGCTTTTTACATTGTATATATTGAAAGATTAAAATAATATTACGTACATAAATTACGCAATAATAAAACAAAGTCTAAATAAATCCTATGTGTGATTGGTATTTAGGAGCTTATCCTATATTTTAAGTTTTCGTCGCCTCCCAAGGCAGAGTTAGAGCCAATTCTACGTACTTATTTCAATTGGCAAATATTTTCTACACTAACCAAAATGTCGATAAACTACAAAATGTAGTAACCCTAATAACATATATATGAGTACGCGCATACGGGTGTCTTGGTTTCTATATACTAGACCAGGGGTCGGCAACCTGTTTGTCTTTAAGGGCGCAATACTAAATTTGAAAATCACCGAGGGCGCATATTTTACATATAATCAACAGGTATAAATAGGCATTAAAAAATCAGATATTTTATAACTTTATTTTGTTGGTGTCATACATAATGATACATATAATTCAGTGTGAAACTTGGGTGTCCATATTTTCAGCTAATTTCTTATAATTGGGGATATATTTAGAGTTCCCGGTCCGTAAACATTTATCTAAATGTGAGTCATTAAGCTTTGTTCGGTATTTTGATTTCAAATATATTTCATATTTGAGAACAAAGACTCGCAATTGTATGCT
Organism: Pardosa pseudoannulata; assembly: GCA_032207245.1. NCBI lineage: Eukaryota > Metazoa > Arthropoda > Arachnida > Araneae > Lycosidae > Pardosa > Pardosa pseudoannulata. Next base: position 14,317,655 of record CM063510.1, read on the forward strand.
GTAATGAAAGGTTTTGAAAGAAAATAATTATTTCGGATTACTTGGTAGTTTTAAATGCACGGTCTACACGTGGTCTATTCGAAATACGATCACACACTAACAAAAATACATGCGTATTGTTAGATACGCTCAAGGTTAGCAAACTGCTCATCTATGCACAATCCTAAATTCAACGGACTACTATATCGCCGTTTGACAAGAGTAAGTAAATCGCTCTGGCTATCATACATTTACATTAGTCCAGCGAGGGCACATTAAAAATCGATCGGAGGCGCCATGGCGCCCGCGCGTTCCGCGTTGCCTACCCCTGTACTAGACTTTAGAAATCCCGGTTGATCAGCGGACCTAACCAATTGCAGGCAGCTTACAAAGAAGGAACGGGCCAATCATAGGATAGATTACAATGACAGCAGTGTCAAGACAAGTTTCCCCAAAATTACGCACTTGTAGTCAAACTGTTTTAAGTTTCAAGTGCTCGATTTTTCCAAATAAGACTTCTGAAAATAATTATGTCTTCTGAAAACAATCAAAGGCTCTTTTCAGAGCCAATATCTCAAAACTTGCTAATAAAAACATAAATGCGTTATTTTTTATGAGAATGGCCCATCTATCAAATGATGAGTTAAATAAGAAATCAATACAACAATACTTTTAAATATTTTACAGTTGAAATATTAAATCCAGTATTTCCCTTATTTTTAATTCAAAATTAACTTATTCACTAGTTAAATTTTATGTGTAATATAATTTACATGTATTTGCACAGTAGATGTTTATTAAATATATAGAAAAGCTTGATTTTCTTAAATTTTTACAAGATACTTGAAGAAGTTCAAGTTTGCTTCGTAAAACTTACTTTGTAGAAAACAGCTTTTTTCAATCTTTGTACTACTTCATTTAAAAATCTATGAAATTTTTTTAAAAATTTTATAAATGTTTTTAATTAAAATAAATTAAAATAAGGGTCGATGTCAGTCAAATTCAAATGTTATTCAAACCCCAAATCTTTCTTTTAACTTAACAGATAATAAATATTAACTAAATTGTATATTTCAATACTCAATTTGACAATAAAAAACGTCCTTACATAAGTCACAATCTACAAACATATTGATGAAAGGTCAAATATGTCAAAATAAAAATATCAAAACAAACGTGGCCTTATAATCTATTTCATAAACTAGAAAAAGAAAAAAAAGAAGGGCTACTTTTGTAAAGGCTCACTTTAATCCAATAATAACGTTGCTTATAAGAAGTTTTGAATCGCCAAATACATAGAAAAATGAAGCCAAACTTTAAGCCATTCAAGGGTTACTAGGGTGTCTTCAAAACCGAAATCTGATTGGTTAGGTCCGCTGATCAACCGTGATTTCTAAGGTCTAGTATTCTATATTGAGAAGCTAGTTTATGCAAAGCAACAAACAATGTATAAAGCAGAAACTGCAGCAGGTAATGTTATACTCTGTGTAAACTCAATAGGCACTTCAAGGTCACTGATTTTTCCCCGATGACGAACTGTAACTATGGTAACGACAGTTGGGTAATGACTTTACTCTTTTTTCCCACTGTGTTAAGGGGTGTCATGCATCGTGTGGGCTCTCCGTGCATGATGAAAGTATGTTTATTTAAACTACACTTTGAAGAATACTTAATACTTTACACAAAATTTTATGAGTAATTTCAGACCTGTTTTTAAGTTTATAAATTTAAGGTATAATCCCATTTCATAAAATTACAATTCAAAAATTGTATGTTATATTCTAATTCGTAAGACTTAAAAAATTCTACTGAAAAAGCAAATCTTTTTTTCTTTTGCAGACACAGTTACAGAAATAATATCATTAAGATGATTGAATATTTCGCTAATTTTAATGAGTAATTAGTTATAATTTCTCACTATTTTTCTTTATATTTGTATGATTCTTTTAATTTAAATATCAAAAGTATTTCTTAATAATTTATTTAAGAGAATCTAGTTCTGGAATTCCTTAAATTTAAGTTGTATGTTAATAAGTATATTATGAAGTTATGTGGACCATAGTAAAGTTTCTATTCCAAAATTGTACTGTATTAATTATTTTATGATTTTACAAGAATTGAAAGAGGTTCTAATGCAATAACAATATTTTGTATAATTTTATTATGTATTTAAAGATTTAAGGTTCTGTTGACACATTTTTAGAAAGTGAAAATTTCTTTAGAAGGTAGAGATTCATAATGTTTTAGTAAGAATTCTAAATTAAAAGGAATTTTTGTATTTTTACAAAAACATCTGTGGTTTATTATAACCATTTTATACATATTGTTAAACTTTTCTTTGTGTAAATAGTTAACGCATTTATGCACAACTGAAAATTTTGACTTTGCTTATAATAATAAAGCAAATCGTCCGAACGTATTGGAATCAAATCCTCAACTGAAGTGCTGAAAATAAGGGTGAATGCACAGGCTTCTTGGTCGCTACCATAGTAACCGATGACTGGGGAAACGAGAAAGTGTGACCTTGAAGCGCCAATAGATTTTACATGGACTATAGTCGAAGCTTGTATGCATCGAAATATTGTCCATAGTTGAGAAAGCCCTCTTAGTTAAACTGTATTATTAGAATTTTGAAAGTGACATTGCGGCATTGCGAGCATATCGCCACATAAAGGGTATAACAGTGTGGGGACTCTTCTCACAGCTGTACTACCAAATGATGGACAGTACATTGAACATTTACTGTAGTACTAATTAACTGTAATTAAGTTAACTTGTAAATTGTATACATTTTTTCATTTGTAAATCATCTTTTGGTGCAATAAAACACTACAGCGCCATCTGTTGGTTACCATCCGAACTATTTTTTTTTCGTTCACACAAAATCTGATTTCTTTTCCATCCGTTTGGTGCAAACCATATCTTTGTATCTTTATTCGTTTTCGAAATATTCACTTTTAAAGTTCGTCCTGACATTTGGATCAACCGGTATATATATATATATATATATATATATATATATATATATATATATATATATATATATATATATATATATATATGTCAATAGTTACCTCTCTTTCTTGAATTTCTGTTAAAATATATTAAATAATTTTGTATAAAAGTTATCTATCTTGTCAAACACTATCTTAATTACCTTTTAATTAACAATTCAATATTTATGCAACCTTTAAAAAAAGTACGCCAGTAAATGTTTTTAACTTGAAGTGAAAACATTTTTCACGTGTAAATGCAAAATAACGAAATAATAAGTTTTCGGAATCTATTTTCAGTTAAATATTCTGAAATTACATATTTATACCTTCTTTTATTTATATTCTTCAATATCCGCAAGTGATTCTAATCAAAAACATAAAATTTCTAATTATATAACGGCTACTGTTTATCTTATCTGTTGCTCGTATTAGTTCTTTTGAGAAAAATCTAAATTTTAAATTTCATACTTCATTCTTAATTTTATTCAAAAATAGTGTCAAAGTCAATCCTATAGAACTAAAACTTGAAATACTCTCAAAAGAGCTTACTTCTTAAATATTGACATGTGAAAAATATTTAAATATTTTAATGAAAAGATCCACGTGGTGTCAATTTATATTCAGTTTTATAATAACTAGAGAACATTGTAAAAATTTAGTATAATTCAAATTAGCATTTTTACGAGATATGATAGAATGATTAATATAAATTAATGTGAAGAGAAATTAAATTAAGTAATCTGGTATTGACACGCTATTATAATTATACCTGTCCGATATAAGCTAATATAAAATCCATTTTTCGAAATTTCATCTTAATTTTCTTTTTAAAATGTTGTTCTTTAATTTTATAATGTCTTCTCACGAGAAACATGCCCTCCTTTTCAAAAGTCTTACAAATTATTATTTTAAAATCTGCATTTTGAAAGATGTTTTCGATTATATGATTTAACATTATAATAGACACGGGATTGATAAAAGAGAGCTTGTAAAAAAAGATATCTTTGTAATTAATTCATAACTGTTCCTAGCAAAATTAATGTGTGTGACTAACGTAACACTCTTTCGTGAAAAGTTGCCTTATTTGTCGAAATTATTCTTGTAAAACTTGCTGTCTGACACACTTGCATTTATGTACTTTTGAATTTTATAATTTAAAGATTAGTTATGAATATACAGTAGATGCGAATTTCTTTTCAAATAGTAGCTAAACTAAAATATTAGTCCAAAATCATGTGACTAACATGACATGTCATTATGCAAATAAGGAACTTAATCCTATAATAAAATAATTTATTAATAACTTATTTATTTTATTTTTTGTACACTATAGTTATTTTATCTCTTTCACCAAAACTTATATGAAGCAACAGATATTTACATTAGTGGTAATCTCCATATAGCTGTGCAGGGTCAGGATAAATGAATTTTTCATCGGCATTGTGAATATGCATAGGCCACTGTATTCTACATGGATTTCTAGCAAAATCATAATTTTATAATATTACATTTTATCCTTCATGATATAATACAGCCTTTATTAGAAGTAAAACATACATGAAATTGAGAAATAAATTACAATCAGATTTTATATAAATTTTATTTTTGTCGTAAGAAATTCATGTTTTACACGTTGCCTTCGACAATAATTATTATTCTTTAATGTTAATATTTTTAGTAAACCAAATGATGAATCATATGACTTACTGACTCATTTATGACTATTCATCCATCCTGAAAGGATTTTAATGCTGATAACTGCTTAAAGTTCTGCCAACTTTGGCCAAATTGGTACTTGCGCACTGCTAATTTGGCCATCATTCCGTGAGAGTCGATACTTTTTGGATATATTGACTTTAAAAATTATAAGGTTCAGAGAAAACTGAACTAAAATTTATCTCGTATGGATGGCATCAGCTTGTAACTGTAAGTTAACCTATCAGATCTATTTCACAGTGGAAACTGTGAAATTATGCACTTCTTATCCAAAGGCTAATAAAAAGCTTAAAATATAAACACAAGTTTGCAATGTTTATAAATATAGAAGTTAAGAAAATACGCTGCATAAGAGCAATTTAAAAGCCGTCTTTTTAAAGGAGACAGTTTAATATGAAGACTAATAGCAAGGGGAAAAAATAGTCTTCCCACTAAAAAAAATATAGACAAGTTTCTTTCTTTTTCCACTACGACTAAGTTTTAAAACTTGAGAAAATATATTTTCTGAATAAACATATATGACGTTTCCTCAGAATTCAACCATGAAAACTATACACTTTTATGGGAACTGAAACTTTTTCAACTTCATAGAATAAGATAATTTTTAACTTGTAAAAACTTATATTATATTAATAGTTTTACTACATGAAAATTTCAACAAAAATAAAACAATGTAAATTGTAAATTTATACAATACGCTACATAAGAGCAATTTAAAAGCCGTCTTTTTAAAGGAGACAGTTTAATTTGGAGACTTACAACAAGGGAAGAAAATAGTCTTCGTTAAACAAAAAAATACAAGTTTCTTTTTTTTCCCATTACGATTACGTTTTAAAACTTAAGAAAATATTTTTCTGAATAAACACATATTAAGTTTCCCCAGAATTCAACCATGAAAACTATACATTTTTATGGGAACTGAATCTTTTTCAAGTTCATAGAATAAGATAATTTTTAACGTATAAGAACTTATATTAACATTTTTACTTAATGAAATTTTTCAACAAAAATAAAACAATGTAATTTGTAAATTTATACTATACTCTACAAAAGAGCAATTTAAAAGCCGTCTTTTTTAAACAGACAGTTTAATATGGAGACTAACAAAAAGGGGAGAAAATAGTTTTCCCTCTAAAAAATATACAAAGAAGTTTCTTTTTTATCCCACTACGATTACTTTTTAAAACTTGAGAAAATATTTTTCTGAATAAACACATATGAAGTTTCCTCAGAATTCAACTATGAAAACTATACATTTTTATGGGAACTGAAACTTTTTCAACTTCATAGAATAAGATAATTTTTAACGTATAAAAACTTTAATATTTTTACTAAATGAGATTTTTAAACAAAAATAAAACAATGTAAATTGTAAATTTATTCTCTTATAATACAAAGAAAACGTCTTTATTATTTTCATTTTTAACAAATTATAGAAATTGATATATGTACCTACCATTAACCGTAGTACATTACATGATGGGGACGACTTAAGAATTGGGTTCCACTTAGCAAATTTGGCTAAAATATTGGCGGTATTTAATAAAACACAAAGGGAATCCATCCAAACATTGTATTTCTTGCTTTTTCGGGCGATTTTAATTAATTCACAAGGCGTCATCGTAATAGAATTATATACTCTTACTTAATTAAAGAAAACGACTTGAAAATCGGACATTTATATTTATGGGCAATTAATCCCTTAACAGTTTACAAACGCAACAGCTCCAAATTATTAAAAATCAGCCATAGTGAACCATTAATGGTTTGTTATATCTAATTTTTTTAAGCATTGCGCACTTTTAATATATAAGAAAAGAGTTACACAAGGAGAGTTGGATGCAAATATCATATAAATTATAATATAGATACAGATTGTTTGGACACGGTGAGATCAGGAGAAAATGTTAGGCGACCATACTTAAACCATTATCGCCAAGTTGGCGGGGGAATCCAGCTCTTTAGTCGAGCCTGCATTATGATGGATAGGCAAGCTTAATTTTTTTTATTGCATTTATAACCCTATTATACACTGCAAGACTAAAAAATATTTATTTGTTTTTAAGTGAAAGCCTTTTTATTCCATTACTAGTATATAGCCCGTCATATGATAGGATTATAATGCAGACGATATTTAAATAATTTAAAATAAGAAATAATTAAATGAGATTGTTAAAACTGTTTTTACCTATTTATTATGTGATAAATTGATAAATTTCATTGCGTGCTTTTAACCGGGGAAAATAGGGCTTAAAATAATGGCATTGCTCGAAAAGAGGGGAAACGGTACATTTCGAACGTTTTAAAGACTTGCTTTGAATATTGCTAACCCTAACTCATCAAGAATCCAATATAGAATCCTCTATCCATTCCAAGTCCAACCACTTCCAAATTCGAGGACAGAGGGACAGACACCTTAGGCTATTATAATAATAGCCTAAGTTGTCTATCCATCTGTCCTCGAATTTGGGATATAATATAGGGGATGTTGAGCACAAATTTTTATAAAATGAACTGAATTTTTAAAATTCAATATTCTAAAATTTCTATTCTTTTTACAAATTTTATGAATTATAAATTAAACTATTTACAAAAGAAATAAAATATATTCAATAACTTTCCTAACGATATATAAATATTCATAAAAGTATCCCGTTTTTAATTACTAACTTAATTACTAACAAAACTACATTTCGAGAAAAACTCAAATAACTTTAGAACTTTTTGTACATGACTATGGTTGTTTACGCTGTATTGTCTTCATCAACCTGAGTTTAGGTTTTGATTACTGTAAAAACCATGCATTTTTGAAATCGGCAAAATGTCTGCTATTTTTTTTAATTCAAAATTCGAGTTTTTAAAAACTGAGAACGTTCTATCCCTTAAATTTGATCAAATAACTATATTTTAATTAATTTTCTAAACTGCTGAACAAACTTTTTTGTGTCATTCCGTAGATTTTAAATGTCAGAAAATCAACTTTCTTTCCAATTTTCTATAATTTAAATTACATATTTAGAAAAATAATATTTTTACTGTCTGCAAAATAAGATTTTTTTCTTCATTTTCATCGAGATTTTTCTAGATTCTTCTAACTATTCATAATTTTTTACAATTATATGATTGCTTAAAATATTTCGTGATTATTGTTATAATTATACATATTATTTTTAAGTGAAATCAAAGCAATATAATAGGTCTTCGAAATGCTGAAATATAAATGTAATTAATTTCTACAGTAGAAATTAATTACAGTTAAATTTATCCGTTAATTTTTGAAATTTCTAAAACAAATTCTTAATATTTTTCTGTAAAATAACGTACAGTATTCATTTCATAGTCAATCATTATACATTTAATTGGAGTCAAAAAAAAAGGTTATGTATTTCCTTAGTAATAAATGTGCAAAGTTGATATGACTAAAAGGTACAATCATCGAAGTTATCATTTATTCAAAATTTTGAGTTAAATCTACATTTTAGATAATAAATAATCATAAAGTTTGATGTGAACACCACTTGATTTCTTTGTAAACTTATAAAATGTGTACTTTTTTGTATTTTGTATTATACTTCATGAGAATTATCATTTGCACATTCCCTTCACGATCCAAAGCTAGGTTCGTATTTCAGGGCAAAAGTGTTCCCTTGCAAAGATTGAGTGCTGCCATCTGGTGGGGACCCACGGATCTAATATTTATTAAGAAGATTTTTCGTTAAATAGATATTTCCTTCTGAACCAACATGTTTTGGGATAACAAAACTACCTTTACTCCGTACCAGGTAGTAATAAGCAGAAAAAAAATAAAAATTATTCTTTACAAGATTTTTTTTTTTGTTTTGTAAAAATGAATTTTAAAATTATTTTTTTTTTATCTGCGTATGAATACTTTGATACCTCAGTGTTGCATTCTTACACACCGATTATGCTAATATTGCTAAATTATGATATTTGGCTTTATATAGTGTGGATCACAATCAAAAGTAACGATTCATAATTGGATTTAAATGCAAAATTTCAACATTATGTGCATAATAATACGACCTTATTCGACACTATATATTTAGTCGTACACACTGTACCATTAATTGTATTGTGCGGATCGCAAACAAAAATAGTGATGCATAACTATCTATCGCAGCAGTTCTAAATACAACATTTCAACATTGTACGGCTAATAATAAGACTATATACAGCACAAACGACACATACGCATGTACGACACTATAAAATAATCATTATCATTGTACGACTAATTATATAGTGCGGATATATATATATATATGTGTGTGTGTGTGTGTTATATATGTATGTATATATATATATATATATATATATATATATATATATATATATATATATATATATATATATATATATATTATATATATATGTATATATATATATATATATATATATATATATATTATACATTTTTTATATATCGGTATTTTACTATTAGAACAAATATCTACAGTTTCGTTTCCACATTTCTAAAACTTCGTAATAAACCCTTTTTCTTATATGCACAGATTCTTCAATATTATATTTTCATAATTTTTTATGGGTAGGGCTGAAACCGGCCTAAGATCCGCCGCTTTAGTTTAAAGTGACTGGGGCAGTTAAAATAGGTTCGTGGTCACAATGTCCTCCAAGTTCTCAATCGATACATCTAGGGGGGAGCAAGCCTATGGGTCTTCTGCTGTCTCCCTGCTTAAAAATTATGAGGACCCACTTGAGCATAAATCGTACATTCACCACTGAGTTTCTCGTTAAAAAGAAAGGCGCGTCCCTTTGCCTTTATATGGATAGCGTATGGCTCAATCGTGCCTGATTTGACCAAGTGGCACAAGACAACAAAAACAACTATTAATTAAAATAGATTTAAATAATAACCAATTAAGAACATGTAAAAATGAATGAATATTCACTGTTTCATTTATTGCATATTTCTTCCAAAATCTTCAGGTAACTATAGGCCAAACGATGGCTTATTGGTTAGGGTGCTGGCCTTCGATGCCGGAGTTGGTGGATTCGAATCCTACTGTTGCATGAATATTCGTAGTCGTTCGGAATCGACTATAAGCTATAGGTTCCGGTCTCATGAACCCTCGTGTTGCAAGAAAGTAGACCGTAGCACTCCAAACCCAACCAAACGAAATATACATTATTCTATGCTTTTAAAGTACTGGTTCATTGATTCAGTTTAACTTTTCTTAATATATTAAAGAGAAAAGATTTCTGCTGTGTCCCTTCTTTTAAATTACGAGGACCCATCGGAAGCAATGTTACTCTCGTTCGTAGCATTCCTTAAGCTACATGTGCTCCTCAGCTAGTGCTAAATGCGAAGCAGCTTCGCAGCTATGTACTGACATAAAGGTATATGTATCTGTATTGCCAGCTGCATTAGAAAAACAAAAAATATTTTATGGGTATAAAATAAGGAAAAGTCAAAAAAACTATTTCAATCTTGTTAGTAACTTTTTGAGAAAATTGGGACACAAAATAGTTTTTGTGTCAAAATAACCCATCCCACGGCTCTACCTTTAAAACGCTATACAAAATTATTTTCTTCTTAAAATGTAGTTCCTTTTGTATCACCTGTGATGGATTGGAGTGCTTAAACATTAGGCGTGAATTTCATATGTGATATTCAGAACAGGCAAATTTAATACTCTGATACATTTGATTTTTTTAATTGTTTTATTGAACGAAGAGGATTGAAAAGAGGCCAACTACTGCAGCAAATAAAATGTACTGGACGTTTTAAATTTACAATTTTCTCTCAAAGCATTAATATTAATATACTTATTAACCCATTAGCTCCCAGTGATCTATTTTTAGATCGCTAAACATAGCTTGGTAAACTCGCTTTTAGATGATCTTAAACCCACCCCACACATTCTATACTGTACAGGGGGCAAGACAAGGCATGCACCTGTTTACCAACAAGTGGTTTTCTTGTTTAGTTTATATCATTGATCTAAAGCGATAAGAGAAAGTTTGTATCGCCCTTTCGTTCCGCCGTTTTTCTACGTTTCTTAGCATAAACACTGAAAACAGCTAAGTAATAAGCGAAAGTTAAATTTTTTTTTGGCGATTTAATATCTTCATAGATGTAGCTATCAGAATATAAACCAGTGTTATCTTAAAACAAATATAAATAGTAAAAATTAGTGTCAAAATACTGCTGATCTAGAAATAGATCACTGGGCGTTCGGGCGTTTTTTTCCTGACCCTGGTAATATTACGTTTTTTCACCTTTAGATGAAAATATGAGTTGAAAAGTATTTAATAGCTTTCAGGATGCAGTTGATTATCTGTTTTCTGAACAAATTAAAGATGATATTATTGCCATATCCACTGATGTAGATGAACTGACAGATGAAGAGAAAATAGATGATAAGTTACATGCTCCATTTGTAAATGATATTGTTGGTAAAATACAAGTAATATAAAAAGATGAGTGTGATTAAATAGATTTACCTTCAACGTTTGAGAGGAAGCCTAAAATATTAAAAACAGAAAAGCCAAAAATTGTTTGGAAAAAAAACCGAATTATACCAAATGGTCGGAATTAGGGGAAACTTATAAGAATAATATTTTGGCAATGGAAAATGATCTTGCAAATGCATCTTGCATCATTGCTTTGAAAAACTTTTTTCTGATGAAGTATATAACGTAATTGTGGATGAGACTATTCTCTATGCTAAAAATGTCAAAAACGACCATGATTTAATTATCACTAAAGAAGATATAAAGATATTTATAAGGTTTTTGATATATTTTGGCTATCTTACTCTTTCAAGTGAAAGATATTATTGGAGTGATGTAGAAGATTTAGTGAAGATTTAGGTCTTGTACAGGACTCTTTTAATAGAAATGCTTACCTAAAAATAAAGTCATATATTCATTTCCAAGACATTTCAAAAGCAGATGAACATAAGAATGACAAATCAAGATAAAACTCCTTTTGGAGAGAATAAGTCGTAAAATATGGTACTGGTGTCTATTCACTCGAATAATTGATATGGCTGTAGTTAATGCAAGTATTCTGCACAGAAATGTTCATAAAGGTGATTCTATGCCCATGTAAAATTTTCGAAGAGCTGTTGCTGTAAAATATCTAAAATTGGGAATCGGAAAAAAAGTTTTGAAAGGTCGACCTTACAGTTTTCCTTCATCTTCAAAAGCTAATCTCTGTCATGATGTTCGCTTTTATAAAAGGGATCACATTATGGGACAAAGAAAGGGCCAAAGACGCTGTCGACTTGTAGGGGGCCAAGGAAGGCCCCTAACATATTGTGTGAAGTGCGATGAAACTTTATGCAAGAAGTGTTTCTTCAAATTCCACACTAAACTGTAGAAACATTGAAATTTTATTATTTTAAAATAATTAAACTTTACTAAGTACATTCTGTAATATTGTGAAATTCTGCTTAAATAAACGTTTTTTAAAAGAAAATGCATTAGTTTTTATCTATTTGGTTCGATTTTACCACGTTATTGAAGTACTAATGATTGTTGTGTATTTGCTAAAATATATCCTCCGAACGCCCAGTGATCTATTTTTAGATCAGCATTAAAAAAATAAACTAAGGTACGTATTGATAAAATTCGATAATAATATTCATGTTGATGGTAAAAGACACCCAATTTATGAATTATATGTCAGTGCTTCAAAATAAAATAATTTGGGCGTTAATGGGTTAATCGTTTTAGATCTCTACAGAAAACTAGTACATAAAGAATTAATTACTTTTTGAGATGTGACTACTAGTTCAACCTTTATATTTGATGTAATCAAAATGTAATTAGAAAATATTTATCATAAACCTTATGACATAATGAGATTTTAAAGCTTTTATTCTAAGTTTTCATGGACTATTTTGATATTTTTTTAGAAGTTAGTGTGTTATATCATTAATAATATATTCATATTTAATAATTACTTGATCACATATCCAAGCGAAAAATTTGGAGTTAATATTTTAAAAAATAGTTATTAAAATCCAGATATTTAAATGTCACAAATTATTACCATTTTATAAAATGCGCAAGACATATTTATATAAAAAGTGAAGAAATTTTTTAATTATTAGAAATTTTTAATATTTGAAATCAGACTTGCCGTATACTGTAAGAATTAATCGCAATTACAACAAAAAACTGAAATTCCTTTAAAATGGTAATTTTTCGATTTAAAATACCATTTTTCAAATCAAATATTACGGAAATTGCATTTTTACGCCAATTGCATCTGTTAATACTTTTTACAGGATCAATTTTACCAGTTTGAAAGAAATTTAGTAAATAGAAATGCATATAGAACAGTTCAATACAAGCAAAGTTCAGTGCATATGACGAACTGTTACACGACGAAAAAATTCGTTAAATATATTTTATGGTTCTCTTTCCTTAACAAAAGATGTGAGGGGGTCAGATTTAGATCCCAAACATTTTACATCTCGTATTAATTAATCAATTATATTTCTGATCTAAATCTCCTCATCACACTTCTATCCTTCTCCAACGATATTTTAGATTTTAAATATTGGAGAAAAAAAACGTGAAAAAAAAATCTAACAGCTGTTGATGAAGTTATTATGAAGTTATTATGTTTTTGTCCGAAATCTTTGATAAAAAGAAAACCCATGTTGAAGGAGATGGTAATGAAAATACAGATCTCTCGCATTATTTTTTATGACAAACTCTGAAGCAGTAAAATCTATTAACTCACTGGGTATATTTTTCAAGACTTTTATACACAAGTTATAATCGCTTTCGTGCTTTATCTTCTATTCCCACTTTGTTAATTGATTTAAGAGTGAAAAAATAAATAAGCAATAAAAAAATAATAGGTTACTTTCAATAAATAAGGTTTTCGGATTTTTTAATTTCCTTACATGTTTGTAACTTTTTATTGGACTTTTTTAAGCTTTCAAAATATTTAATAGTATGATAATTAAAAAAATTATCATTGTGTCTTAAACATATCAAATTATCCACAATTGAAGTAGTTTAGATTAAAATTGTATAGTCTCTCAATATAACTGTGGTGATTACGCAATAACAACTAAAGTCGTTGCCTCGTTTTGATTCGCCGAAGATTGACGTCATACGCATCATTTCTGATTAGGGCCGTTGACGTAATGTTCAGTCTTTAAATAGTGTCTTGAATATATTATAAATATTGTAATGTATTTCACATATTATTGTAACAGGAATTCATTGATCTGTATTGATATTTGTTATGAGTAAAGTTTTATAATTATCGTATTTTTATTTGCGGTAACACATCATCTTTTTAAATATGCAAATATCTGTAATGTACGTATATGTTGTCTACCTGTATGAGAGTCAGTGTGACATCAACAGATAGCTCGGTTGCATCGAAGGTGCTGATGTTTGTTTATATGAAACTTGTATGTACTTTCAGTATTTTAAACTTCTGTAACGTTAGTTCAGTTTGATATCTAGAGCTCTACGTCATTCATTATATTATCTTTTGCTTCAACTTCAACGATATGTTTAAAATACACTCATGTTCATTATTTTATTTTCGTGAAATTATTCAACATGAATTCAGTAAAATATCTACAGAATAATAATAGTCTACGATACAATAATAATAGTCTAAGTTATCTGTCCATCTGTCCTCGAATTTATGAAGCGGTTGGACCTGGAATGGATAAAGGTATCCATATTAGATTCTTGATGAGTTAGGGTTAGCAAAATTCAAAGCTAGTTCAAAAACGTTCGAAATCCACCCCTTCCCCTCTTTTCGATCTTTTAATGCCTTTATTTCAAGCCCTATTTGCAACGTTACAGAGCAGGAAATTAAATTCATTAATTTATCACATTATAAGAAGATGAAAATAACATATTTCTAGCATTAGGACGTCATTCCTTTAGTCATCTCATTTAATAATTTCTTATTTTGTATAATTTAAACGTCTGCTTTAATTTCATACGTTTTATCGCTGGACTTAGATATTACTTAAATAATTTTCTTTTATATTTGGTGTAAATAATAGATTAGGTACATATAGAATAATTTTAAATTTAGTCATCGATTATTTTTTTTTTTTTTTTTGGCAATGAATATTTTATCACCGGTATTAACGAAATATTCTGCCTACCTCCAGGATGTAGTAGAAGTGATAGTTCCATTCTTTTACTTACATTAAGCATTGTGGAAAAAAAATAAAGAACTTAACAATATTCTCAACGCAGCTAAGAAAACTTTGAATTACTCTTCTAAATGAATTTAAAGTGATTCTAAACTGCATTCACAATATTGGAAGACTTAGAGGAGTATGAAGATAAACAAATTATTGAGCGTGTACCAAATAATTCTCAGTAAAACAAAAAACCATTTTTTATCTGCCTTATAGGGTACTTTACAATTCTGGAAAATTAAAAATTTTACTGATCCCGTCATATGACGGGCTATATGCTAGTATAATATTAATTACAATACTAAACGGACACTTTAGATGCTTTGATCATTTAGCTGGAACTAGTGATTCTCAAGTGTGACTCACAGTTTTCAATCATCCGTAGGGTTAGTTTATGTGCCTAAACAGAGCGTTGTGTTTAATAACTAGAACCACTTCGATTTCACTTTTGTTAGAGGTACTTTTAGATGAAAATCCTTTGTGAGACTGCAAGAGAAAAAGTGTTGCAATACGTTTACTTCCTGATCACAAATGCAGTTTGGAGACCCAATCCCCTGATAGAAATGACAGAGGTATTTAGGAAGGTTCAACAATACCACGTAAACACACGTAAACAACAATACCACGTGCCAAAAATACCACGTAATCCATGATAATTCATGGTCATCTCCACTGGTGTGCAAAACTTAAGCAGCAGGTGGATGTTTTGCCCTAACTCCACGAGAAATCATCTGAGAGACATGAAATTCAGAAATGAGGGAGATTATTATGTACGTAAGGGATGACGAAAGACTTTTGCTGTTGAGGAGCTAATGGAAAGGGAAGATATCACTCGAATGGATTGGCCAGCGTACTCCCCCGATTTAAATCCCATCGAACATGTGTAGAAATCTTTGGGGAGACGCATTGAAGCACGCTTACATCCTCCGGAGAACACCTTAACTTAAACAGATGCTGATTGCGGAATGAGCACTCCTACCGAAAGAAATGTTGAACCAGATGGTTCTGAGTATGCGGAGACGGTGCGAAGCAACCATTGCAGTTAGGAGAGGGCATATCCCATATTAAGGAACATCTGCTTATTCTTTCTTTTGGATAGACAATCATGAGTCACGATGCTATGCGTTCAATAAAGCTTGTTTTTGTTTGATTCCATACCGTTTGCATCTTATTCCTTTTTCAGCTCCGATGCTTTCGTCATCCATTACATACAGAATACTCTCCCTTATTTCTGAATTTCATGTCTCTCGGATGATTTCTCGGGGAGTTATAGCAAAAAACCCACATGTTGCTTAAGTTTTGCACACCAGTGTACTATTTACAATATTTTCACATGTATGGAAAATGTAAATGTAATAGATTATTTGTGAAAAAAAATTTAAATGAAATATCTACTATTTTCAATAGTTTCACATATATGGAAAATGTAAATGTAATAGATTATTTGTGAAAAAAAATTTAAAGGAAATATCTACTATTTTCAATAGTTTCACATATATAGAAAATGTAAATGTAATAGATTATTTCTGAAAAAATTTTTAAACGAAGTAACTACTATTTTCATACATAATACTCTTCCTCATTTCTGAATTTCACGTCTCTCAGATGATTTCTCGTGGAGTTATGGCAAAAAACCCACTTGTTGCTTAAGTTTTGCACACCAGCGTCATCCTTTACGTACATAATACTCTTCCTCATTTCTGAATTTTATGTCTCTCAGATGATTTCTCGTGGAGTTATGGCATTAAACCCACCTGTTGCTTAAGTTATGTACACCAGTGCATTTTCAGTATAAATACAGTCCTCTTGAACAGTCCTTGTATTTTGTTTTCCGGACCAACCATGGAGTTCCTGGAAACGTGCGTGGAGCACAGGTTAAAAAAATTAATAGTAGAGAATTTTCCATTATGATACGTTGTAAAATTTGTTTTTAGAAATATTTGGATTCTAGTCACCCATCTGTAAATATAATTCCCGTATAAGTAAAATTGCAGCTGAAGAAATCCAATATGACTTTGAACCAGCCATCTTAAGACATTTCGCAGCGGAATTGTACTGGGAGCGGGTGTTTTGAGCGTAAATTTAGTTATTCAGTTAAATTTCGTTTAATTCCCAGTGAACGGTACGCTCCTTGTCCGCCATCTTGTTTTTGGCGACTATTGGCGAAACACGACTCCGCGAAACACACGCCAATTGGCGTGTAAAAAAAGAAATTAAGAAATTACTGAGAAATTTAAATACTATAAAATTAGAACAAATAAAATTTTTGAAATGAATACGATTGAAGAGAAATCAGAACTTAACCACTCCACTGGTGAAAAACAGATTGAAATAGCTGCAAAACCGTTAAATTAACGACAAAAAAGTGTTGAAATTCAAACTTACCTCCTACAACTTTTAATATAATTGGATCAAACAAGAATTAGATCATCATGACATCACATCATTTATTGCGCAAGTTACTCCAAAGAGGATCCGATAACGCACACAAACCAAAGGACAGAACGAGGTTACCATCTTTTAACGGGAGAGAAAGGGTGAAGTTGACAAGGAGAAAATAAGTATCGCCCGAGAAATGGCGCCAAAAATACACCAAAAAAATCGCCAAAATAGCGTACCGTACACTGGGATGCAGCCTAAATTTCAATAGATAGAAAAGTATTTAATATTTTAACAAACTTTTCGTATTTTATATTGAAATATATAAACAAATATATAAATAGAAATATGTAAATAACAACCATAAGGTTTTTGTAAACAAAAAATATAATTTTTAGTGGATAAATTTATACTAGTATCTTAAATATAAGAAATCAGATAGAAATAATAGTATATAGTTTTAATTTTTTCGAATGTTATACTTAAATATTTTTACATTATAACAAAAAAGAAGAGAACAATCGTAAAACTAATAATGTAAAGATTAGTTTTTATTTGTCTAAATTTTTCCAAAATCTTTGTAGTAGACAAGAACATTCGGCTTCGTTTTCTTATATATACCGTTATTTTTGTACCTACAAACAAACCATGTTGTTAAACTAAGCCGTACTAGAACGTGACCCGCGCTCAAGTATGAATCGTCAGAAAACTTACTAGTACGTGTCCCGCATACAATGTGTTAATCACAACCGCATGCTTATAAATCTTCAACTTTTAAAAAGTTTTACATGTTCTTTGTTCTTATCACATTTCAACGTGAAAGATTGTCCGCATTCATTTTAATGTAAACCAAAGCTAGAAAGTAAAATCTCTAAGCCAGAAGTTCCAGACTTTAAGAAACAAAAAATATAACCTTTTTTTTCTTTTAAAGAGAATATAACTAATTGAGAAGATGTTATCTCTAAAATCACATGCATTTCATTTTGATTTTTGGATGCGTCAAAATTTCCACATTAACTATCACTAATTATTAAAACGGCTGTTTAAGCATTTTAGTTTCGAAAATAGTGTTTAAAAAACTTAACTCGAAAAGTAATTATGATAATTAATGTTTTTAATTATTTTTGAGATGAAAAATGATAATACGTTGTTAACGCAACGAAATTACGACTGATGGAGTATTAAAGTTTAACTACGGAATATTTTTTTTATATTCAGTCACACTCTTTTCTAAGTTTTTTGTCTGGTGTGCTAGAAAATTAGCAAATGAATAAGTATTGCTGAGATTAGTAAGAATGTACTATTATTTCAAAAATTGTTGCTTGAAATAAACTAGTATATTAAGAATACGAATATTAAGATTTTAGTATTTTCTGAAAACGCACTTGGCTAACCTGAATGTGTAATTAAACAAACACGGATCTGTATACAAGCAAAGTCTATCAATTCAAGCACCAAATAATATGTGCTGTATGATTTGGTTTTAAAAGGTTACAATACTTCTTTTACTTTGGGCAAAGAAGTAAAAGGATCATCCAAAGGCTGTATACCAATAATAGGGATGTAATACAGCAAAATTATTACACTTTAATATCTCATAAAAATTCTCCTCTCTACCATTCTTATTCTTCCAAATATATTTTCTCAGCCACAAAATATCGTAATTAAAGGAGTGTCCGAGACTCAAAATTCTTCCAACCCATTTCCCAAAGCTAGTTTCTCTTGGAAAGATTTTCTTATCCGCATCTCGTTCTTGGAACCAATCCTGTTCCAGCACGTGTTTCGATGTTCATTATCGTCTGCCTTCGACTGTTAAACATGTGATTTCAGCAGCTCCAGCAAAATTTAAGTTCTGCTACTTTATGGAATACCACAACTGCAACCTGCTATCTTCACTAATCTAGTTGCTTAGGCATCTCTTGCCCAGAAGCCCGAGTAAATAAATAGAATAGGGGCTACAATTTCTATGCAACCGACAGTAATATTTTGCACTGGTTTACATGGATATAAATAAAGAAGTAGCAAACCAAAATCTTATATATTAAGCATATCATTTTACCTTATTAGGTTCAATAGGAAAAAATTCAAATTTAAAATTCAATTATTAAAATGGTGATTTATGTGAAAGATAGATACTCTTGTCGTGTAGCTCTCATTAAATTTAGGTATTTTACCTGTGATTAATTATAATGGTTAATACTTGGTTAGTCTAAGGATAAATTTATTTGTATTACATTGTGAAGATTAATTAAAATTTAAATTTAACCACAGGTTCTGAGAGACTACAGACTAATTTTTAAAACTAATAAGCTAATTAAAAGTTCCTAAAACAAATATTACACCCTTAAATAAATGCATAACAAAGTTGATAGTTTTAAATAAAAATAAGAGCATTTATTGTTATACTATTTATTGTTCATTCGGTCAGGCGGAAATATTTTTGAACTATTTGATGAGCTTGCAAACAGATAAGTTTCAATCAGCGCGTGGACATGGAGCTGTCAACAACACTCTACGCGTGTCTTCGACGGAAAAGGGAAAATGGCGCAAGTTTTACTTTAACGATGGTTTAATAAACTTATTATTATCAAGAAGATTGTTTTCCATTCGCCTTAACTCTGCACCACGACATGTCATATATATATATATATATATATATATATATATATATATATATATATATATATATATATATATATATATATATATATATATATATATATATATATATATATATATATATATTATATATATATATATATATATATATATATATATATATATATATATATATATATATATATATATATATATATATATATATGTGTGTGTGTGTGTGTGTGTGTGTGTGTGTGTGTGTGTGTGTGTACAGAGAGTTGATTCAAATTTCAAAAAATTGCTTTTCCGAAATTTTCTATCATATGCCAAATATCCAATATTTAAAATTAATCAGATACTAAACATTTACGTAACAAAGAGAGAGGACCTAATTCCAAATTCAGATTTTTATAACAAGAACCTTTGTGGATCTGCAAAGGGATGTGCATATGCAGGGCTGTGCAAGGGCTGTACGCTGGTCGGGAGCTCTACAGACTTGGAGATGGTCAAAGTATGTAGACACCTTTGGGTGTACTCTCAATTGGGGGGATAGTAATACAGACTTCAGTCCCACCACTGATCTGGGGCCTTCTAAATAATTGGGGTGATTCTGTGAGGCTGCGGCACTGGAACACTTCTGATTGCTGCGGGATGTCCTCTTCGTTATCATTCCGGAGTCTCTCCCCGACCCAACTCTGCTCTCTTTTTTTTCTTTTTTTTATATCATTTTCATCTCTGTCGTTTCTTCTTCCTCTTGCTCCAATCAGCAGAGCTATGTGATGAGACGATTTAGATCAGTAATATAATTGATTAATTAATATGAGAAGTAAAATGCTTGGGATCTAAATCTAACCTCATCACATCTTTTGTAAAGGACCATAAAATATATTCAATGGCTTTTAGTCTTGTGCGGCAGTCTCGGGCGGGGTACTGATCCCAGTCCCAGATTAGAATCGCGTCTCCGTACATGACACTAATTAAGAATGTACCTTTGTGGAGTTATTTATGAGTCCCTAAGGGACAGTGCCCAAATTGAAGGAATAAGGTTTATCCACGTT
>CM063510.1:14343561-14373561 GCA_032207245.1 Pardosa pseudoannulata
TTTAAACATCTTTCCTATAACACAGTAGTTATTTCAATTTGTGAACTTCACACATGCTCTAAATTAACATATCTTTTACTTTACAAATAAATGGTTTCAAAAGCATACGCACTAAAGACGCATGACACTACTAAACTGAACGGTGCTTTATTGATTAATTTTACCAAGTGCCTGAGATCACCTCGTTGAGCACCCTTAACACATTATGTACTGGTACATTTCACAGCGAAATTGTACTGGGAGCGGGCGCTTTTCGAATAAATTTAGTTAAATCTCAATAGATCGAAAATTAATTAACTTTTGACCAACTTTTTGTATTTTGTATTGTATTATGTAAACAAATATATAAATAGAAATATATAAAGAACAACCATAAGATTTTTGTAAGTAAAAAATATATATTTTAGTGGATAAATTTATATCAATATCGTAAATATGAAAAATCAAATAGAAATAGGGGTATATAGTTTTAATTTTTCCCGTTCTGTGGTTCCGCATCGACTGATGTAAAAACTAGTTTTTATTTGTCTAAATTTTTCCAGAATCTATGTAGTAGACAAAAACATTCGGCTTCCTTTTTCTGTATGTACCGTTATTTTTGTACCCACAAACAAACCATGTTATTACACTAACCCGTATTAGTACGTGAGCCTCGCTCAAGTCTCAATCGTCATGAAACGTACTGTACGTGTCCCGCGTACAATGCGTTAAGGAACGACCTACCCTATTGAGCGTGTGGATTGCAAGTGCTGTACTGGAGAACTTCGAATTCAATGATGGCTGCTTCGGATTCAAAAGTTTATTTAAATAAATGGTTTCAAAGGCTTAAACATTTAAAATCTTAAGCTTGTTTATTGAGTGTGAGCTTACTTTAGTTTACATGTCATTAAAGAGAAATTTCAGTATCGGAGCTTCTGAGTTACATTCTATTTGTGAGCTGAGTATAACAAGTTGAGTACTGCACGATGATAATTAAGGAGAAAAGATAATATAAAAAGAAACAAAAACAAATAAATGACGATTAAAAGTATTAATAACAAAAATAAGAAGCAGGTAAGGTGCCATATATTTTGTTCCAATAATACTAAAGCATAGGATATATTCTAGTATTTGCAGGGCTAGTTACCTTAGACCTGACTCTTGAAAATATGCAAAAGGTAAATCGAAGTCTGATGACGTTGACAGAGGGATCACTAGTTATCAGTGGGATAGAATAGAACCCCTTGGTACAAGGTTTTAGCCTAGAAGACGCATTCAACATCAAAGGAATAGTTATTGCGTATGCAAACGTCATTATTTAAAATTCCAAAGTTTCCCACGTGCATACGTAACACTTTAACTAATCAAAATAGATCCAAGTATAGTCAAAATAAGCATATCCTTCGAAATCTGAAGACCAAAAGTTTTCGCGATTACAAAATTTCCTTTACTTTGTACAAGCAAGTAAAAATCAGTTTTTATGAAGCTTTAGGTAATACCACAAAGAATTCTCTGTACCAAATTTTCTGCATGTAGGTCACATCGTTTCGACGCAATCATACTGAGATACATTACTATCATGCGTTTTATGTATAAATGATAATTTGTTCTCAACAATTCCCAGAAAAATGTCTTTTATCCGAATCATCTGCTTAACTTAAGACTTACATTTAATGACTTTAAGAGCTATGTTTTATTTCCAGACCGATTAAAGTGTTTTATCAAAGTGCCATAAAATATTTTGTTGCAAATATATAGAAAACAAATCCTTAAAGAAATGAGATAATACTAAAAGGGTGTATTCTGTCTTAACCTAAATTCTGAAAACTTTTGCTCCTTTTTACTTTCGTTTGGAAGTGTAGGCATAAATTTATGGACGGGAGCATTAAATTGTAAACTGTTTTTTGACTTTTATTAAAAAATGGATCATTCAACTTTATGACAAATTATTTCAAAGAATGTTAACTGCATTTGTTTAGACAAACAATTCCTATCGATTCCTCATAATTTTTTATTTTAGGTTTTGTTATAACAAACTAACCGACGGCTTTGCGCTCAGCCATCAGTCATGATAATTAACACATTGTATGCGGGACACTTACTAGTACGTTTTCTGACGATTGATACTTGAGAGTGTTTCACGTATTAGTACGGATTAGGGTAACAACATGGTTATTTTAATTCTTTAAATATCGTCTGCATTATTTTCCTTACGTTTTACCACTGAACTTAGATATTAAGTAAATAATTTTCTTTTATATTTGGTTTAAATAATAGATTAAGTACATATGTGATAATTTTAAATTTAATCATCGATTATTTTTTGTTGCAAGATAATTCTTAGCAAAAAACAAAACATTTTTTTAACCTGCCTCATAGGGTACAAGTCTGGAAAATTAAAAATTTTAATGATCCCGTGCTATGACGGGCCGTATGCTAGTTTATAATAAACTTAATTCACGCTTTTCATTTATTTTTTTTCTCTTTTCTGATATTTTATGTTTTCCTTATTCTTCTTCATGAGCATAACAACCTATTTATAGGTCCTAGCAGCCTCGACATCACGCTTCCTCCAACTCAAACTGTCTAGAGCAACTCTTTTCCAGTTCTTAATCTTCAAGGATTTGAGGTCAATTGCAACATCGTCTAGCCATCTTGTAGGTGGTCGTCCTCGGGTACGGGATCCCTCAGGGTTTTGAAAAGTATACAGTTTAGTAGTATTGTTATCAGGGGTTCTCTAGATATGTCCAAGCCATCTCAGTCTATTACTACGAATGACTTGCGTAACCCGAGGCTCTTTGTGAAGCCTATGTAGTTCAAAATTAAATCTGGTTCGCCAGCACCCCTGATCAGTACAGGTCAGAAGATAGCTCTGAGAACTTTTCTTTCAAAGGTATCTAAGGCACGCTGGGTGTCCAGGTTTAATACCCAAGTTTCGCTGGCATATAGTAGCACAAGAAGTATAAGTCGTCCAAAGTCTCTGTTTGGTTATTCGACTGATAAGTTTGGATCTTAACTATTCATTTTAAACTATAAAAACTTACTTATTACCTTTTTGTGTAAATAAAATGCTTTTATGAGCAAGAAAGGTAATATATTTTAATAAACTAAAACTAAACTAAATTCTTCGGCGCAACAGCCCTTAGGGGGCCAGGGCCTAAGGTGCCAATCTCCGTTTCCGAGACCAAGGGCCCTAGGGTGCGAAGCATATGTTCCGGTTAGGTGGTCAACCTTACGCGGAACCCCCAGTATTTAGTTCTCAAGCATGCTGTCCCGGCAAACGACAAATTCTGAACAGTAATAGGAAAGAAGCCGACATAGGTCCGCGGTTCGATCCCCGGGCTGGGCAAGGTTGACTCAGCCTTTCATCCCTTCATTGGGTAGATAAACTGAGGACCAAGCGTGCTTGGGAACTAAACACTGGGTTCGACGTTAAATTGACCACCTAACCGGAACATATGGTTCGCACCCCAGAGCCCTTGGTGTCGTAAACGGAGATTGGCACAGTAGGCCTTGGCACCCTAGGGGCTGTTGCGCCGAGGAGTTTTTTTTTAATAGGAAAGAAGCAGGATGATAAAAAATACCATGGAATATGGTGTCGTATACCACTGTTAGTCAAGGAAAATAGCAAAAACAAATAGTTATGAAGGTTATGACGTTGGATGAAACAGAAAAGGTCTAATAATAAACAGAAAAGTTTTCACGTAAAGCAGGATTACTATGTAGATAATCTACTCAACGTCAAAAATGAGATGTCAAGAAAGTTTTGCAGGAATTGTCCGATGTTAAATCCCCAAATGTCAGAGCACCGTCAGTGTCGGTTGTTTTATGTGTTAGTATATGGTTCAATATTTATTTTCTATCCTTCAAAAAAACTCCTGCAATTGCAATTCATTTTTGTTTAGGATTTTTCAAAATTTAAATGTCTTGTTTACACTTTTCAATTCAAAATATTTTAAGCTTCAATAGTTGAAGACTATATAAACTATGCATTTTTTAAACTGTGCACTATCCCCAACTTTGTTAGATAGCAATTGAAAAATCGGTTTCTGGACATTCCTTAAAACCAAGAGAGGGTAGAACGTTTATGTTTTCTGTATATTTTATTTGGTATGTACTACGTTTTATTTAAATTTTACGTAAAACAGTGAAATACGTTTCATCTTAAATTTTTATTGGCTTACTTTAAATTTTTCATTCACATTTTTAAATAAGGCTTTTAATATGATACTAGCGACTGTACAAATATATTTTTTCTCACTACATTCTCATCTAGTGGACTTGTATTTACTGTGAGAAACAAATTAAATTTAAGAGCGAACACAAAAATACCTTAAAGCTTTAGCAAAGATTAAAAAAACCGTCTTCCACACACTTCTCATAGTACAGGGGTGGCCAAGCTCCTAGATAGTCCGAGCCATTTTTCAAAATTTGAAATCTTTCGAGAACCGTAATTAAATACGTATTTAAAAGGTATGCAAAAAAAGGTAATTAAAAAAATTACAGAAATTATATTTAATGAATGTCATTTGGAAGTTCTTCGTCCTTTAATTTTTCAAGGAATTTTTTAATTGTCTATGATTTTTTGCATTGGTGCGAATGTAATTTACAATGTGTTACACTGTTTTCGGAACATCAGGATATTTTAAATATTTTGCAACGAGATGTTCTCGGTGAATTATGCAGTGAATCGGTATGAATTGTGGAATTTGAGAATCATTTCTTAAAAGCCCAATAAGATCGATTTTTTTACCCAGCATTGCCGGAGCTCCATCAGTTGTAATAATTTTTTAAAATATAATAACACAAAAATGAAAAGGAAACTCGGTACATCTATCAGCCACAAATAATCCTTCAAAGAGCCGCATGTGGTTCGCGAGCCACAGGTTGGCCACCCCTGTCATAGTATTACCGGATCCCTCACAGTATAATAATGTAAGCACCAGGTCCATTTTAATGTGGAACCTTTATGGAAGTGATAAACATAAACGTGTTGTCCTATGTATTAGTTCTTGGAGAGGTTCATTTTATGGATGTTAAACAAGTAGTACGGTTTTAGAAACTGTAGCTTATGTGAAGGGATGGTGAAAAAAAATTCATTGAAATATTTTACGAGTTGTATATATTTATGTATTGGAAACTCATGATGAAAACACCTCGAAAATGGTAAATAGATTTATGTAAGTGGTGGTTTTTAAGCATTATCGTAAAAGATGAATTAAATAAGCTTTTTCTTTCGTTTTGTAGTCTATTAGTAGTTCTAATCTACTTTTAGACTTATTACACTGTCTACCAATAAGTATTTGGAACACATATGCAAATAACAATGCTGTCCTGAGGTACGTCACGGCCTCCGCCGGTATACATCGTGTAGGAAACAGCATCGGCATTAGTCGCATGCAAGAAGTCGCGCAGTTCGGAGATCTCTGATTTCGAGAAAGGTATAATTATCAGATATCACAAATGTGGCCGATCCTTAAGGGACACATCTAGCGAACTAAAGTACCCAAAATCGACAGTGGCCTATGTGATTAAGAAGTGGAAGATGAGCGGTGATTGTCGGAATGTGCCCCGAGTCGGCAGACCAATGAAACTGGGAGATAGAGTCCCACGAGTGCTGTCCAGTTCATCGAATGAACTAGCCTGCCCAGAGCCCAGACTTGAACCCTATCGAGAAAACTCTGGGACGAGTTGGATCGCCAAATTAAGGGGTGCATTACCCGTCCAAAATCGGTGAAGGAACTTGTATGTCTATTCCAAACCGAGTGGAAGACAATACCACTAGCTCTAATACAAAGAGTTGTGGAAAGTATGCTCCGGAGAGTCACGCTAATTGCTTCTCTTGGAGACTCTACCAACTATTGATTTTGAATCAAGTTAGTTTTTCTTTCCTATCACACGTGTCCAAATACTAATTGGTAGACAGTATATTAAAGCAAAATTCTTTGGCTTGAAGCACAAGGTATTTTTTTAGCTTCACAAGGCCAATTAAACCATGACTTACAGCATGAAATATATTCCTAATAGTTATAAACTTGTCTGCTTGGAGTGTAATTTGAACTTATGAACATGCAGCAAAAGGACACAATCTATCTACCTTTTCAGCTATCGTTCATGTCATAGTCAAAATAAAAATAATAAAAACATGTAAAAATCATTGAGTCATAAGTACTGAAAACTGCTGGTTTAGTTTGGAGTGCTACGGTCCACTTTTTTGCAACGCGAGAAATAATGAGACCGGGACCTAGAGTTTAAAACCGATTCCGAACGGCTACGAACATCCATGCCACAGTGGGATTCGAGCCCACGAACTTCTGCGCCGAATGCCAGCACTCTAACCAATCGGCTATCGTTAGGCACTGAAAGATATCAAAGGGGAAAAATAGGAGCAATCAATGAACTGGTGTATTTAAATAACTTGCTCGAACTATGAACAAGCAAATCAGAAAAGTCCTTTCTTCTAAAAACCCGAACAGTGTCCTGGCAAAACTATGAGAATAATAAAAAAAATCTTTCATTCACTTTGGCATAATACCTCACATACGTTTATACGCTACCGTTCATTTTCACTCTGTAAGTTCCAGGTTAATTAGTCCTCGAGTAGAAAAAGTTGCTCAAAATCCCCTAACAGTTTCATTTTGTTCAGCGAATACATAATTCTGCGCCACTATCTATACCACCTCAAACAGATTTCAATTTCAATTAAAACCACATAGTTATCAGCAATTAACTTTATTTAAAAATCCTCATTCTAATACATTACTAATAATTTAATAGCCGGATTCCAAACTACTAATAATTTAATAAAAATAATTTATACATTATATTTATAAAAATTATATTTACATATTATATTTATATTTATATATTATTTATATATTACATTTATATTTATACATTATTTATATATTATATTTATATATTTGTAGTAAATATAATTTTCCCCATAGCGCACAATTATCATGTAAATACGCTGTACTGCATAAGAAATAACATCCACTTTATTAATCGCAATTGGATCTGTATTAACTCATCCCAATTATAAAGTAGACATAGAAAGCTAATAAAAATACTAGCCAGCCCTATGGAAAATATTAGTATTCATTCTTCGAAAAAATACTAGACTTGTCAAATTTTCTTTAAATTATACATTATTTATATATTACATTTATATTTATACATTATTTATATATTATATTTATATATTTGAAGAAAATATAATTTTCCTCATAGCGCACAATTATCATGTAAATACACTGTACTGCATAAGAAATAACATCCACTTTATTAATTGCAATTGGATATGTATTAACTTATCCCAATTATAAAGTAGACATAGAAAGCTAATAAAAATACTAGCCAGCCCTATGGAAAATATTAATATTCATTCTTCGAAAAAATACTAGACTTGTCAAATTTTCTTTAATAAATAAAGCTTTGTCGCCCAAATCACCAAATTTGTGCTCGAATTGGGACATAAATAGCCAAAATTAGCTTAAATTGCTCTGAGCCACTATTTATATTACGTCAAACAGACTTCCGAACAAACAGGTTCCGATTTTTATTAATCCCATGTAGTCAGCAGTAACTATATTTAAAATTTCTGATTACCGCACAACAATTTAGAATAGGCTGCAACAGCTTTAATCCCGACTAAAATTAATACAAAAATATTGACTCATATCCTGCAAATATCATCTAAATAAACTGCACTATACAGGGAGTTTCATATTGAATGGGACAAAAAGAATAGCGCAGTGTGACTGCCGTAATGGATTTATTCAGCCAAAACAAATTTATTCTGCAACTACAGTTATACAAGTTTTATTTGGCAACAAGGAAAAATTATCTAATGATGAACTCGCCGCTAGAGGAACTGTTAAACAAAATGTCGTCTATGCTGGAGAAAGCGTACTGCGTTTTTGAATGTACCAAAACCTCCTCGGTAACTGCTGTGAAAAGACATTTTAGCACGAAATTTCGTAAAGAACCACCGCATCGGCATAACATAAGCGGTTGAGTGAAGCAGTTTCAGGATACCTGCTGCTTATGCAAGAACAAAAGCCCAGGACGAAAAGAAACAAAACTCGAAGTGGTTGAAAGAATTCGTGATTCGTTTTTACGGATTCCCTCAAAATCAACGTGAATGGTTTCGAGAACACACTAGTGTTTACCGATGAAGCCACGTTCCACTTATGTGGCAAAGTAAATCGCCATAATTTGTGATTTGGGGGCACGGAAAATGTTTATGTAACATTAGAACATCAGTTTGATTCTCCCAAGGTGATCCTCCACTTTATCAAATAGTTATGTTTTTGGTCCATTTTTCTTTGCTGAAAAATCGATTAATGTGGACATTTACCAAGACATGCTCTCTGAGTGGTTGCTTCCCCAGCTGAAGGAAGCTGTTTGCGATTTCATTTTGCAGCAAGATGGTGCTCCCCCACATTGGAATAAAAACGTACGTGAGTACGCCTACCCCATCGCTGGATTGGCCATGCTGGGCCACAGGATTTGACATGTCTTCATTGTTGCCGAGATCACCAGATCTAACGCACTGTGATTTTTTTCTCTGGGGTTCCGTTAAATACAAGGTGTTTGTGCGTCCACTTCCTCAGGACTTAGAGGAACTGAAGCATCGGATAACTGCAGTGTTGAACTCCATCACAGGGGATATGCTATCACGAGTGTGGCAGGAGCTTGATTACCGTGTAGACATTTGTCGTGTCACCGGAGGGGCACATATTGAACACCTGTAGAAACTTGAATAAATGTAGTTTTGAGGTAAATTTGAATTTTCTAAATATATTAATTACAACGTTCACAATCATGTTTTCTTTTTGTCCCATTCAATATGAAACACCCTGTATAATCACTAACTTCCTTCTTATCGATTACAATCAGATATTTTCAATATCACAGCTCTATTCACTTCAACTGAAAATGAGCCCAGTTTATGAATTAGGCTTACTAAATTCAAAATATACTCGTTATATAGTTCTCTGGGCATTTCTTTTGTATATAAAGATTTACCACCAAAAGTTGGCAAATTTGTCGTCGAATTCAAGCTTAAGTCGCCAAGCGTAGCAACCATGAATTATCACAACTTTTAGGGTTACCTAAAGAATATTTTAATGCATCCATGCTTATCTGCCAAGCTATTTATCCTTCACCAACGATTCAATTGGTTTATTTCGGGAAGTTATACTTTTACAAACACACAATTTTTAGCAATAGTTCCAAATGCCACTTTAAATAAAACAGCTTGAAGAGCTTGGGTTACAATAATAACCTCTAATAAATTTTCATACTCTTTCATCTATGGCAGTTTCCGTTGTGTCTATTCAAACCTACATACCACAAATCCTTATTAAACTCTACTTAGCTATAAATAGATTCTGAGTTTCTAAAGCCTCCTGTTTTTTCTATGAATTATGTATTGTCGTTATCACCGTACTACACATTTCTTATTATAGAATAACTTGACAGTGTTCGTAAAATCAGACATGTATACGATACTATAAATTTACATATAAGATTTGTGAATCCAGCGTGTCAAGGTATAGAAAAGTAAAACCGCATGATGATGAGGTAAGGGCTAGAAATGTCCATATAAAGTTCTATAAATCATCACTTACGAAATAGCAAACAGTAGGAATTTTTGGAGCTTCTGATCTTTCGTTTCCTGCCAAAACAAGGTTAAAAATATCACAAGAAAAATATATTTCCGTCAAGAAAAATTGAAAAATATCGATTTCATTTTGCAGCTTCCAGAAATCGTTTATCTGGCTTCTTCATGTCAGCTGTCATGAAAAATAAGTTTGTCCTGGAGCAAAGAAGTTAAATTACGCTTATAAGAAGTTCTCGTAAATTATGGTGATAGTTAAAAATAGAGAAAAATATATGGGACATCTATTGCTTTCAATAAACGTTAATTTATTTTTGAGTTTTGATCGTGGCATTTGTTTGCACCATCCCGCTTTAGATTCGATGATAAAACTGAACTTTTAGGTCACAAGAATAAGATCAGTACTGGCTATAAAGAAAATTAATTCTTTTTAAAACCATTATGACAAAAGTATATCGAAGTGTTGTAATGTACTTATAACACAAACACCAGTATTCGCTCTCAAAGGGAAAACACGGTGAAATGTAAGCTATGGAATTAAAGGGAAATACCTAATATTTAAACTGAAGCATTTATTATGTACAATATTTACAAATTAATACATCATTTAATTAGTATTTAACATGACCTGCAATTATTTAGTTTTGCTATTCATCAATACTCTTGTTTACTTACTTATCAAAAGATTATGAGACCCAGGTAATAATTATGAATATTATTAAGTTTATCTCTAGTAATTACAGGGGAGCAGGCTGGTGCTGTCAACAGTCTAGACGTCGGGAGTGAGGGCGTAAAGGTCGTTTGCTGGACGTCGGTACTGGCGTAGCGGCCGTTATTTTGCTGGACGTCTATGCTGGCGTGCCGATCATACGCATGCGGGTTCGGGAATAGATTGCTGGCCCGGGCTCTCTGGCTTGCTCACGGGATCTCGATGTCCAGCAACTCTTGAATCCCGACATCGAGTCCTTTTCCCACTTTTCTTCCATAACTTTACACCTCGGTTCAACGCCCCTTTTTTCTCTTTCCCAATCACTTGTTGGTGAAATTTTCCTACATCTTCACCCCCTTCGGGTGTGCAGGTGGACTCATTAAAATGACCCCTTTGGTGAAAGTTGACATTATTGCTTAGCCCCTGCCCCCATATCTCACGGCTACATCCCTGCCTGGGCTTGACCGTTACACTTGTGCCACTCCATGAGCTATAACTCCACCGCAGGGATTCCCAGCAAGTCAACAGCTGCATCTAAATTCTTCTTAAATTTAGTCCATAGCTGTGTATGCACGTGCTGACCATCGTGGTAAAGTACATCGGTACACGAAAGACCAACAGTGTTTAACAGAATTTATCCTACCCCTTTGGTTATAGCCCATATAACAAACAACCAATCAAAGAATATGTACATAAATAAATCTTTACTATACAATAGTTTAATTACAAAGTCATTGGCAATCCTTACAGATATGCCGAAGGATAGCCGATTGGGAAGATCGCTGTTTTTAATCCGCGAGGACGAGCGCTATAAAAACATTCCACACCAAATCACCCAATATAAATAAACTTCCCAAATTTTCTGTAGATGTCTTATAGAACTTGTAGACCACAATCACGTGCATTTCCTTCATTTTTTTCGAATATTTTTATTAGAAAGGGATACTTTTAATTTATTCTGGCTTTAGACATCCATATCATGGGCATACACTTTTGCGATTTTATTTAGTGTTTGTGGACGGAGGAAAGATGCTGTCAGAAATACATCGTTATTTGATTAAAGGGATGAAATATAAAGGTGAAATATAAAGTTGTAATTTAAGTTTTTAACTTGTGTTTCTTATGTTTCTGCTTTCCGAATGCTACTAAAAAAGATCCACTGTCCAAAATACTTTTAAAAATTAATATTTTAAATAATCAGAATAATATTTTAAACTTTTAACAACGTATTTTTGATAATACACATATTCTGTTCATCATCTAAAACAATTTTGTTGTTATTTACCTCAGAAAAGTTGCACGGGGCTGTCGATACCCGGCGCGCATCCTCGCGAGTTTAGCACCGGAGTTCGTGAGTTCAAACCCCACATTTTGGCATGGATGTACGTAGATGTTAGGAATCGTCTTTAATCAGTATATACCAGTCTCACTGACTCTTGTACAGCAAAGCAAATCATCATAACGTTCCAAATCAATCCACCTTACAAATAACTAACAAAGCAGTGAAATGAATGTAAAACCACCTTTACATGTTATTTCTAACAAAAGCCATAAGCTAAAACAGATACACTTAATGTCGCTGTTGCAACACTTTTCGACTATTCAAAAAATAATTTTAATATATTTTTATTTTTTACTTATTTTAATACAAGCTTCTGCTAAACAATTTAACCGTGAATTTTGAAAATATACGATGAACCTTAAATTCATCAGTATCTTTAATAATTTCTATTTGACTTCCAAATAAGATAATTCCACTTGCAAATATAGTCATCATTATATACTAATTATCCAAACATTTATTAAACTGTTAATGTCTACTTAATGTTTTCATTCCTGTAAGATAACACAGTGGGAGTAAACAGCTGAGGTTTCGAAATACCTCTTTGCAGAACACTAAATACTGACTAGGCAGAACGAATTTCCGATTGCGAACTTTTGTCATCAGCTTAAACTACCCAATAATTAGCTATTGTAATTATGCTGATGAAACACTAAGGCTTGTGAGCTCAGCTAATTATTTTTCTCTTCTGTGGTTTTCTCTTATTTTTCTGTGGCAGCATTTGTCTGCTGAAGATTTACAAATAATCTTTGTAGGCAGCTTGTGGTTATTAGCTTGATACCACTATATTGATTAGATTTATTTTTTTGTTCATTTAACCTTATTCATTACTTTATTTTTCGTTGTTATTGCAATTACTGTATTTTCATGGCACTTTGGACCTGCATAAATGTTTTACCGGAAATTCTGCTTCACTGAGGGCTATGTGGCTGTAGCTTATATAAAGTTTATTTATGTTTGGTTACTTATAAAATTAGTTAATACAGTTAATAAAAACATGCTCATCATCTCAAACATTTTGAAGATTTTTTTTGTGAAAATTTTGATATTTTGTTATTAATTTAAAATATTATTGAAAAACTCTCCAGAATAACGTCTCCATTATTTTAAAACTGCTACTCCTGATATCAAATATCTTTTAAATGCGTCGTCATATCCCGAACTTTTAACCTTTTTAAATTCATTGATTTTTATCCTCATATTTAATATTATAATCACACCTCATTCTCTTTTTTAATTCTACATACATTTCTCTTATTTCTTGTCGTCTTATCGTTTCGTTGTTAAGTTTTAAACTCTGAAATTATTTTTTAAATATTTTTCTTACTATTGAGTACTTCTGTTTGGCACAGTATATCCCAGGAGGATGCAGTGGCATTAAGCTATAAACAAACAAAATAACGTGTCAGCGTGGCTAAAAGACAATTATTATCTATGTAATAGAAGTGTTTATGTCTTGTAAAAGTAAAAACAAAATAGCAAAAGTGAATAGTTCTTTTCTTTTCAATAAGTATACTAAGAAGTAGAGGGCAGGCAATTCACTATTATTTGATAGGCTATTCTGCTGATGAAGCTAAATAATAATAAAAAAATTATTTTCATTAAAAAATTGTTGTTATTGTAAAAAATAATGTTACGTTGGCCTAATGTTTGAGAAAGAAGAAATTAAAACTCATTAAGAAACACATGGAAACTAGGTCTTGATTAAATGATTTTATAAAGTTAAATAAATGCCTAAGGAATACAACTGGAATCAACTTATCATTTGTAGATATCGAAGACTGCTCTCGAGTCGGCGTCGGTCGTAAAAAAATGGCGAAGATTTTTTTCCAAATTGTTCTTCCACAAACCGTGGATGCCAGCCGTTCACCTTCTACTCTTCTAGTAACAACCTTGACCCCTGAAAAAATCAGACTACCTCGCGGAGAAAAAAACATGGGTCCACTCTAGAACGGTGGAGGTGGGTCAAAATCCCCCAAACGAACGGACACCTCTATTGGCTGGGAGAAGTCCGAAGTTTCTCTGCAGTTCAAACCGGTCCTGCCCCGGCATGTCCCCGACGAAGACCCACGGGGAGGGGTAAAAAGAGCTGAACCGAATGTAACTTATTGTTACAGTTATATTGTGCGTTTAAGCACCAGTTGAAGTCATATATGACAAAACTAAAAGTAAACTCCATGGCATGAAAAGTTATAGTCAAAGATAGCTAGAGCAAGAGTCAAAACTGATACAGTTTACATCAAAATGACGAATGCATTAATCCAGGGATGTCAAACACGCGATCCACGATATATATTTTTGCCCTACCCTATATAAAGTGGTATTGCAAAAGTATTAATATAACTCTAATAACTGGATTTTCAATTTCTTGTAACGATCTTTTCCATTTTCGTTTTTATATTTCTAACTTCGATAGTTCGATTTTCAGTTCGTTAAGTACATAAATTTTTAATTCAAATTTAATAAGAGTTTGAAATTAGTAACTTTGAAATCACAGTTTAATAATTTACCGTGCACTTTTTTATCATATATACCGGCTATTCCATAGAAACAAGTGTGGCACATTGAACTACTTTTTATCACTTTTTCTATAAAGAATATAATATTTCAAATATATATTTTTTGTGAAGCAATTATAACACTTAAGGAAGGATTTTTGAAAAAAATAAAGAATTTCCGTTTCTTTACGTGTTTAAAAAATATAAATATGCTGTTACGGGTATGACAGTTATAACTGTCACACCCGTAACAGCATATTTATAATTTTTTAAACTAGTAAAGAAGAAATGGAAATTCTTTATTTGTGGCAAAATTTTTCCTTAAGTGTTATATTTGCTTCACCAATAATATATATTTGAAATATTATATTTTTTATAGAAAAAGTTAAAAAAAGTAGTTCAATGTGTCACACCCGTTTCTATGGAAGGGCCAATATGTGTGCGTGTGTTTGTGTGTGTGTCTTAAATAAGACTGCCTCTAACTCCAAATTACAAATATTCACATAGTAAAACTAACAACCTTTGATTTTTTTTAACTTCAGGAAATTCTTAACCCTTAATTTGACAAAATGTTTTTCAAATATTTTTTCATTTTAATTTCTGTTATTTTCCCATGTCTGTATAGACATTAGGATCTCTGTAAAATAAACAAAAAAAAATATCCTTTTCCCTTTTTGAGATAATTAATGTCCGCTGTGTCGAACACTGACAATTATGTTTTATAGTAGTTATAAATATGCATGTCTGGTGTAGCGACCAGACTTAGCCAAATCAAAGGTTGAGAGATTTTGCAAATGAGTTGTACTAAAAGGAAAATACAAAATATACTTTTATGTCACTTGTTTTTGCCTTTTTTAGGAGTAAAATACAACCTAATAATTGCATTTTCATTATTATGCAAGCAGATATTGTATATTAAAGATATCGTATATTATGGATATAAAAAGTCTATTTTACTTATCTTACTGACGTTAAGTGAGTACTAATTTAAAAAATATTTCACATGTTTGGCATACATAGCAAATAATTGTATCAATAGCACATTATTATTTTTAAACTTTATCGCTATGCGTATAATTTTTTACGATTTGGGCAATTTACTACAATTTTACTGTAAACAGCCTGTTAGAATTTTTTTATAAAATCTATTTACAGGGTATCTGCCAAAATAAAATTTTTCAAATCCATGACTTTTCATGACTTTCCCTGATTTAGCAGATCATTTTCCATGACTTTAAAAAGCTTTCGTTAAAGTATATATGAATAAAAATTCTGATGTACATACAAATAAAATATATGCTTTTAGAGAAACTACATTAATTTTATCATAAAAAAACTATAAACTTACTTTATAAGTGTTAACAAACTCACATACATAAAAATAAATTGTTGTATCTACATACCTAAGTTTAATCATATAGCAATTTTCAATCAAAATGTTTCCAATTTGAATTCAGGGTACTTTGGTATTATCCAGGTGACCATGAATAATAGCCAAATATAACCCTATAATGTTTATATACAATATCCCTAGAGATAAACTTATATTTTGTGCAAAAATCTTAACTAATTTTTATTAAAAAATAATTATTATTATATTAATAAAGTTTTAATCTACAATTTAAGAAAAAACCAGAATAATATACATTTACCCACATATTAAGCTTTCTTGCTTTGAGTTTCCTTGGCGAACAAATTTTACTTGGCAATATGGTCAATAGGATAATACATAAATACCAAACTCAGTAACTTCAGCCAAATGACAAGTAAAAATAGAATTAAACAATTCAATGCATTTTTTTTAATCGGTAGCTTAGCGGATCCATGACTTTCCATGACTGTTACTCATTTTGCTTGAAAAATCAAGACTTTCCATGACAAAATTAATCCATTGTATAAACCCATGATATTCCATGACTTTCCTTGACTTTCCAGGTGCTCAGAAACCATGTATTTAATAAAGTGCAAAAGTACAAAAAAAATATGAACATTTTATAATAGGCATAAAGGAATTCATGCGGTTTCCACATCTATTTTTTTCTTATATACAAAAGATAAGCATGTTTTCTCACAGTTCCCATTTTTTTACAAATGTTCTAAATTAACTAAAATTTATTACTTGTCCACATTCTGGAACTTAAACCAACATTATTTAATAACAACACTGAATAGTTATAAATTTTTTTGCATGTTTAATTTTTAAATCCTTGAGCATTGTATTTCTGTTGAAACAACTGTTGTTGAAAATCGGTGGAGCAATTACTTTAATCGGTAACGAAGCTTGAAATTTCTGCCTTGAATAACAATTTTGATACAATCTGTTGATAACGGTTGAAAAGACTCAGAACAAAATAAAAAAAATTATTTCTACAGATAATAATTTGTGAAACTTTTATGTCTCCAGGAAAAGCAATATTTCCTCCCAAGAGAACTGATTAAATCAGCTAATTGAGAACTTTTTGAGAAAGTAAATTCCAGGCTAAAAAAAAAATCCATTTTTATTCTTCACTTTTATATTCTTTTAACAAAAATTCTTCAAATTCCAGGGAGAAACAAACATAAAGAAAACACTTCTTTTCTTTTTAAGTTTTCGTTTTTGATCCATTCTTCGATTATTTGAGAATAGAAGAGCCGATCAATTTTTTTCTCCATATTTTATAGTGTTTTATATACATTGTTTTGCTTTTTAAAATTCAGGCTATTTATAATCTATCGAAGTGATTTTTTGCGGACATATTTAATGCTTGTTCTCGTTAAAAAAAAAATCTATCAGTAAAAATGGATAAATAGATGGAATTTTCTTTCATGAAACTTTCCGTTGAACTTACAAATTTTGGCATCTATTTTTGATTCCTTGCAATCAGGATGCAATTATAGGTGAGTCATTTAAACTAATTTAACTAATTTATGTAAATCAAACCAGTTAATAACAACTAATTATAATTTTAATAATCATAGTTAATAACTACTGAACTAGGACTATTAAAATTAATCAATCAATAGTCCTATTTTAATACAAATTAAATAAGATGTTTTAATTTGCAAATAATTATAATCACTTTGTTACATTATAATTTATAATTTAACTTAATATAGTTTATTTTTATAATACAAAATCCAGTTAATAGCATCTACTTTAATTTTAGTTAAATTAGATACTTTTGTTTGTAAGAAATTGTGAACTCTTTGATAGATTATTGTATATAATCTAACTTAATGTAACTAATTTACATAATACAAAAAACAATTAACAGAAATTAATTTAATAGCAATTATATTAGAGGATTTAGTTCGTAACAATTCATCATTAATTTGTAAGTAACTGTAATCACTTTGATAAATCACAATTTATAATCTAACATAATATAATTAATTTACATAATACAAAAAGCAATTAATAGAAATTAATTCAATAGCAATTATATTAGAGGATTTAGTTCGTAACAATTCGTCATTAATATGTAAGTAACTGTAATCACTTTGATAAATTACAATTTATAATCTAACATAATATAATTAATTTACATAATAACAAAAAGAAATTAATAGCATCTAATTAAATATTAATTAAATTGGTTGTTTTAATTTGTAAACATTTAGGGCTGTAAACATGTGAATTAACTTCAAGGAATGAGTGGTTTAGTATGACATAATTAGAATATTTCCTCGAACTGTTATTTTCAATATGGCATGAGGCCGAAGCTGTCTGTAAATAAAAATTAGAAAAAGATTAACACCTTAATGCACAGTTTTTTTTTTAAGGCTGACCAAAAAAAAATCAATTTTTGAATGCAAAAAACATAATTTAGAACGTTGTCTGGCCAAGAAAATTACAAAGATACAAAAATATCAAAATTTTTATTGCAATTTTGGATTTTGATAACATTGCAGAAAATAGTCTAATATTGTAATATTACACGCACATCGACTTTTTTTAATCTTTCTTTTCGAATTCCCATTTCAGAATAAACATTAATATCAGTAAAAATACTTATTTATACTTTTAAAACATAAATAATAACAATACTAGTATTTATAAAATTAATCAAAATTTTCTTTTGTGTGATATATTTCTAAACAAGGTGCAGCACATAGCCCAACATTGCAACTGTTACATATGTAACAACTCCCTTTTCTTTTCATTTTTCCTTTTCTATCTCTTTTAGCACAACACACAGCGCAATATCTACAAAAGCACAACGCCGCTCGAATTATCTCGAGTGTGCACAGTTTAGCCAGTTTAGCACGTTCTAGTTAACTCGAGCGTGCACGTTAAGGAGTTAAGAAACATTACACATAATGGGAAGAATAAAGTTAGTTTTGAAGAAGAAAAGATAGAGTGAAGAAGAAGAGAAGACAGTGAAAAAGCGTTAGACTCTAGAAAAAAGGAGAGATATATCGGAGTATCTTCGTTTATCGCTAAAGAATTATAAATGTTTCCTGGGTAAAATCTGTGTACGACTGAAGGTTTACTGTTT
The DNA here is from genome assembly GCA_032207245.1 of Pardosa pseudoannulata. Classification (NCBI taxonomy): domain Eukaryota; kingdom Metazoa; phylum Arthropoda; class Arachnida; order Araneae; family Lycosidae; genus Pardosa; species Pardosa pseudoannulata. The sequence continues at coordinate 14,362,196 of CM063510.1, forward strand.
GGAGTAAGACACTTAGCTGGCATATGTTCAGGAATTCCTTGTTGTTAGCTAAAGTAATAATAGCATTAGGAAAATGAAAAAATAAAAATTAATTATAATGTTTTCGGAATTAAAAATCACCAACGTGTGTAGATCAATATATGGAGGAAAAAATACCGTTACAAATTTATTAATGATAGAACAGTGGTACCTCGAACTTTCAAATACCAAAATATAAGTTTTTTTCGAGTTACGAGTCAACAATTAGTAGATATTTTCCCTTAAGTTACAAACTAAAATAGAGAAGAACTTTGTAACAAAGAGTTACATTTTTACAACGCCAGCGCGAAGTTGACAAAGTGATGCAAGTGACCCTCATTCGACCCCATTGGTCAAAAGGGGTTGCTTATCGCGGAGTAGCCATCTTCGATCCAGGCAACGTTGTCCAACGAACTTTTTCGAGAGATCTGCGGGCCCCCTCAGAGAGAGGGCAAGGATGAAGGAGTGTGGAGCTCAAAATCTTCAGCGGAGTTCTAACACTATTTTCTTTTTAAAATAAAGACGCCATGTTTGGCATATCTTCGACCGAGTGTGGTCCCTTTGACATAATGGCCTAAAGAGCATTTTTATTTCCCATTTACATCTTATTTGTATTCAAAATAAACAAAATTCAGCTGGAGGAATGAGTTTTTTTTTTTCAATTTTGTATTTTCTCAAGAGTACTCCACTTATACATGCGACTGGCCTAGACGGTCAGTCGGTCTTCACCTTAACAATATGTGTAGAAAAGTCAAAAAACTGTAAATAAGGAACTTAAAAATGATTTAATAAAAACATATAAAATATTTTTATAATGTAGCTTAACTATTCATAATAAAATCTACTTATTTCTTTACATTATCTTTAGTTACGTCCATGTACATTATTTACTATAAGTTGATACATCCTCTTTAAATCTTTAAGATTTTGATTATTTAATTTTTACATTTTTAAAATCTCTATAATTTTTTTAAACAAACCCCAGTGAAATATTTTAATTAGATCCTGTAAAACTATATAATCATTGCATTTATTGTCATAGATTTTAAATAAACTACACGACAAAAACTTGAAATGGATTTTACTGAAAATGGTATCTTTAAAAATTGCGTACACTATAAATAAAAAACTATTGTACCTATTTTTTCACAGAAAACACATTATAAACTTACAATGAAACTCTATCTAATTTTTTGTTGTCATTTATTTAATTTAGTATTTATAGTATTTGGAATGGAATTTTTAAACATATTTTTCAACTTTTTGTAAAATTCAATCCCCTAGTGTGATATTTCTGATATTTAAAAAAAATTAAACAGCTAGAGAATTTTACAAAATAATTATTGTTTATAAAAAAGCAAAAATTATTAATGAAACTCATTCTGTGTTGTTGTAAGTTTGCACACAGTATGTCAGGAAAATTTAAAAAAAATTTTAAACAAGTTCTTACTTTTCACTTTCCATAAAATGTTCTTTCTTATTAGAAATAAAGTAAATTCAGCAAAAACTAATTAAATAAAAATAGAGAGAAATGATGAAAATTCCATTTATCTACAATAATAATTTTAAAAAATATATGAAAAATAAGAAAATATTTCCCATTTAAAGTTGCTTAAAGGTGATGTATCTCCTTAATTAAATGCACTCTTTTGTTAAAAACATGATACAAAAAATTTTAGGATTTATGTGACACCTCTCTCATTAATAAAAAGCGTTAAAAGTGATGACAGGAAATTAAAAGTCAAATTAGATAATGATAGTCGTAGTCTTTAAGCCTTACCAACATCAGGAGCTCTAAATATGCGACATGGAAAGGAATAACTATCGAAGTTTCTACAAAAAACTCATTGCTATAATCTGAACGTTTCTTTTTTCTTTTTTTTTATTATTTATTCTTTCAAATATAGTTCATCGTGGAATCTTTAAAGGTATATCTTCACCGAAGATATTAATTGTTTTCAAAATCGCTGAACTTCCTTATCTCAAACTTTTTCTTAATCAGTACTACAGACTTTTGGTGGATAATAAATGCTACTATGATCTGAAGAACCAATTAAAATCAAAATCCCCCACCATTGGTACAAAAGTAAATTTATACAAAACCCTAATCAGATCGATTATTCTATACTGTCTACCAATAAGTATTTGGACACTTGTAATAGAAATGAAAAATTAACTTTATTCAAAATCAATAGTTGGTAGAGCCTCCACGAGAGGCAATTACAAAGTGAACCCTCCGGGGAATACTTTCCATAACTCTTTGTATTACAGCTAGTGGTATTGTCTTCCACTCGGCTTGGAGTAGACATACAAGTTTCTTCACCGATTTTGGATGGGTAGTGCACCCCTTAATTCGGTGATCCAACTCTTCCCAGAGATTCTCGATAGGGTTCCTACACGATCTATACCGGCGGAGGCCGTGACGTACCTCAGGACCGCAGATATCGTCATTTGAATAGGTATCCAAATACTTATTGGTAGACAGTGTATATGGTAGAGAAAATAGTAGCTAGTGCAAACCAAGACTTTCTCAATTTTCTTCTTCCAGCCAGCACGACGTTCCGCTAGATTTCTCCACCTTTTTACTCCCGACACCTTCAAGTCCTTCTTCACACTGTCCAACCATCTCGTAGATTCTTTACCTCATTTCCTTGTTTCTTCAGTTCTTGAAAATCTCAATTTTTTTACGTCGAAAAACGATCTCCAACCCTCTTATCTTGTAGGATTTAATAACCCTCAAAACATTATGTAGTCTATTTATTGTATACCTCATTGTTATTTAAACTTCTCCATACATTATTTTCTTTAACTGATCCAAAAATTGACCGAAGGATCTTTCTTTCAACAATGAGTAGCCTATTTTCCTCTGTTTTATTAATTGCTTAGGTCTAGCTACCATATAGAATAATTGATCTGATTGTGGTTTCAATTTTATTTGGTTCTTCAAACCATAGCAGCATCTATTAGCCATCAAAAGTCTGCTTCTAACTTCTTTTATCTCATTTTTGTTGGTAACAAGAGTATCCAGATACTTAAACTGGGTGGCTCCTTCAAAATTATAATTCCCAATACTGAGTATCTGTATATCCTGCTCTCTAGAACTTACTAACATAAATTATTATGCTAAATATGAAGGTTAAATTTTCGTGTAGCTTATGAAAGTAAATCTTTTATATCTTTGTGTACGATTGCAATATAATATCAGAAACGTTCAAATTGCTGTCCCTAAACAGAGAGTTGGAATTTTTGTAAAATCCTTTATAAATTATTTAGTTTGGTTCGCATTTCAAAAATTATTCCTAGTGCACAATTGCTTGTTTATATAAGTTTGAATGGCAAGTGCTCCCAAATAATGTGCTACTGGCATTGTCAACAGTTAAATAGAGTTCTAAACACTACCAAAGTAACTTATAATTTTTTTACTGTAGATATGTTTTTCGTCGATGCTCTATTAACCTCCCGGCTCTTATTACGTCTCTTGAACTCTTACGATCTTCTTACAATATCTTATGCTAATATTGATATTTTCTGTTGGGTCTATATAGCCTGGAAATAAATCTACTAGTCGAAAGATTCCTTTGTTTCTTCCTTGAAGTTGTACATAAAATTTTAGGTCGTTTTGTCACAGTATTAATATAAAAATTAAGTTAAATAAATATCAAAAGTAAATTACATTGAATTAATCAATGAAACTGAAATCTTTTTAATATAAAATGTAATTTGAAGTAAATAGAAGTACAAAAATTTATTACTAATTGGTAACTAAAAATAAGCAATCTTAAATTGTCTAATTGATGTAATTGATTCTTTATATAATACAATTATATACAAAAAAATATTTGGCTTACCTATAGTGCAGAAATATTTAAATATTAAGAATCATGATATAATGTATAATTTTTAAGTCTTCTGTTTTCATTGTTCTATATTTTTATTCTAATAAGAGGGATAAATGAATTTATCTATTTATATTGAAGCAAACCTGAAAATTTTCTCACAATTTTTTGTACAGCTTTATTATGTATTAATTTGTGATCGGTTAAAACGAACACACTTTCAGGAAGAACTTTCTTCTGTAGGTCAGTGCTCTGTCATCGTTGTGCCTAGGCACACTAGTGTACCACGAGGAGATGTTGAGTGTGATACGGTACACTTTCTTCCTTGAATAATAAATATCTAATGATGTGCTTATAATACAAAATACTTTATGAAGACTCATAACACTGATTCTAATTTAAAAATATCAGCCATTTATTAACCCTTTTAGTATTAACCGAAAGTAAAGTAACTATGTTAAGAATATTAGATCACTTTAGCAGATTTAATAAGATTTGGGAGAAATGTCATAAAATATATAAAATAACTTTTCTAGGGATAATTATAAGTATAATAAAAAAAACAAAAATGTTTTGCAAAGTATAAAACAAAAGCAACAACAAAGGTAACGTTTTTCGGACACTAAATGCTGAGGAATAGAAACAATCTTTACAAGGTCGAGAGAACAGAAAACTTTACTCTCGCTGAGTCAATCCAAGATTTTCTTAGGAAGAAAATAAGGAGATACTCTGTTCTAATAGGGGAGGATGTTTGTTCATGGGCAGAAAACCGAGATCTGTCGTCTTCCCGGTGGTTGATGGTTGAGCTATCCAAATATCCAGTGACCAGGATATATCCAAGCAAATAGATCAGTGTTTCTGAGACTTTTTAGTCAACGGCACACCCAAATTATCCGAAATTATTTGCATACTTAAAAAATAATATAAAATAAAACCACAGGAAAAGTAAAATTTGAAAAGATTTTTCAAGAAACCGAGAGGAAGAACCTGAGGGAATTAAATATATATCATTTCTCCAACTACACCAATGTAAAAACATATGATCTTTAAAGTGTAATCGGTGAAAAAGGGCTTATACTGGTTACATATGTATAAATCCGTGTATGTGTGTGTATATATATATAATATATATGTGTGTGTGTGTGTGTGTGTGTGTGTGTATATATATATATATATATATATATATGGGTTGTGTCAGGTTTTAAAACATAAGCTTCTGAATTTGGGTAAATTTAAAAATAAATCCTATGCACTCTTTATAGTAAAGACACATTAGTTATGAACTAGTCTTTAAAAAAGTCTTGCTCCCTAGCATTACAGCAGAACACCTGGGGCAAGAGAGATCTGGTCGAATCCTTGCTCAAATGTTTTCATTTGTTAAGTTACTTAAATGTCAAAATGAATGCCATGTTGGAAAAAGTGAAATAAAATGGATCTTAATATGAACTGGGTCTTAATAATTTTGTGTACAGTAAGAGAAACCTGTCGAATATACATATATATATGTTACTGTGAATGTCCCAAATAGGAGAATGACGACACTCACCGGTAAGCGTCGACATACACGAAATACCACGGTGAAAGACCGAACATTTGATTATATCCTTATATATCCGGACTATCACTGGTGTATGTTGACAATCACCATGCACTGATGGTGAATGTTGAAATGAAAATATTTTGTAACGTATTTAAATCATACTTTATTGTAAAAACATATGTATGATATAGGTCAAAATAGGAGAAGTTATAGTAATTGCACATGTAATTGTAGAACTTAAAACGTACAGAACATTCTGAGAACAGAAAATAATACCAGTATTAAACTTCATTATGTGATTGACGTTATACTATTTTATTTGTTACAATAATTTAAACTGTTATGGAACTTTGAATTTCACATGAGTCCCTCGTTTTTTAATATTGCATTTAGTATTGAAACATTTCTTTTTACAATGGCTGCGCTTACAGCCTTGCTCTCCACTTCTCGAATTAGCTGTAGTGGCTTCTCTCAGTGACATTTCTTGAAAAGAAATCTCATCTATGAAAAGTAACTATTCTTTACTAATTACAAACTGATTATGTGTATAAAGCTGCTTGAGAATATCATTTTTATTTACTAATTTATAAAAGTCGGAATCTTCTATTCCAACATCAACTGCCAACACATTTCGGGCATCTGTACGACCACGGTCGACATCAGGGACTTGTATTCGCACAGTATCACCAATTCGAGCAGAAGGAAATTTTTTTTTTTAGGTTCGTAAGATTTATGTTGTTTACATTAGAAAATTATCTTTCGTGGCCTCTCTTTCAGTAGAAATAAACTCCTTTTGTTCAGTCAGGGCTTGAAATAAAGACGGGATATGTTGAAGATCCCCTTTGATATTTACATCTGGAATGGATTCTAAAGTATGGACACTGCTCAGATCTTTTTCCAAAATTTTCTATGAGCTGTTCTTCAGTTTCAAAATTTGAGATTTTATTGCCAGGAAAAGATGACGGTACCATACCTCTCTTTGGTTTAACTCCAAATTTGGCTTCATAAGGACTTTGGCGTATTTCTTCATAATATGTACTATTCTTGACAAATTGGATAAATGGTAAACCATCTGACCACTTATTTGTATCATTATCGTTTATCCATGCAGTTAACATATTCTGTATATCCTGATTGGCCTTTCAACTGAGCCTTGTGTTTGACTCTGAAGAGCCTTTCCATGAACAGTTACTTGTGCTATTACTATACCTTTCTCCATATATCATTCATAATATGTTTTAATAATAAAGTATGATAAGCGTAAGAAAACTATTTCTTTCAACATTTACCATTAATGCATGGTGACTGTCGACATACACCGGTGATAGTCCGAATATATAACAATATAATCAAATATTTGATCTTTCACCGAGATATTTGGTGTATGTTGAGATTCTCCATATTTTGGACATTCACAGTAGCATATATATATACATACATATACATATATATATATATATATATATATATATATATATATATATATATATATATATATATATATATATATATATATATATATATATATATATATATATAATATATATATATATATATATATATATATATATATATATATATATATGTATATATATATATATATATATGTATATATATATATATATATGTATATATATATATATATATATATATATATATATATATATATATATATATATACATATATATATATGAGTGTGTATATGTGAATGAGAAACATTGCTTAAGTAAGTACATGTAAGTACTAAACTACAAATTTTAAATTTCATTTAAAAGACGGCATGTTAGCTATCATAAATCTAAAGTTGAACTTTTTTTTTTAGTACAATTCATACAATTGTATTTAAACTCATATAAAAGTAAACAATACATACATGAAGTGATTTTATTGTATGTCTTTATCAAATAAAAACATACGTTCCTAAATATAAATGCATTTTCTGTACTCCAACGATTTTAATTGTGATGTGCACAAGAACTGACGAGAAAACGTTGATGGGCCATGGAAAACTGAAGTTTGTGGATTACTGCTTTAACAAGTATATAACCTCTTAAAAGTCGTTTAAATCAGGTTTTTGTTTGATTTTTCAGTGGGAAATAAATTTTTTCTTAATGTAAAATCAATTCCTCGCTTTGTTGAGGATCTTTTAAATCGGATTCTTTCCAATTCCACTACTAAACATTGAAATGACAGCATTTCTTTGCCACCTAACCTATCACATAGATTTGAAACAAATCCATCACATTGCTTTTCCTTCTTACATCCTCTTCGGAGAATAAGATTCGAATTTCTTTTGTTACCTATGCCCTTAAAATAAGACGGAAAAGTAAATTTATATAGACGTACATTCTACTGAAATCCAACGTGGTATCTTTTCTATAAATAGTTTCATTACGCACTATACCGATAACAAAAGAAAGGATTATGGAGAGAATGAGATGTCTGGATTCGTCTCTGGAGATTACCCACCACAGCAGACGATTTTCGAGCTCCCACGTGAAGGAGGAGTTGAGTTACTTCGCTCCTTTTGTCGTAATAAATTTGTTTTTTTTTTCCCTGAAAGGTGTTACCATGAGGAAGTTACGTTTTTAACAGCGTGTTTATTTGAACTTTATAAAAAACCATGTTAGATTCTTATTGAACACTAGCTGTGTGATGCATCTGGTAATGCTTTCAAAATAAATGTCTTTCAGTATTCATTACATACCGCAAAGAGTAATAAAGGGATATAAGGGATAAAATGTCAATAAATTTCTTTTATGTGGTTTGATAAGAATTAGACACAGGGATGCATTTACAATGCACAATGACTTTCATATATATATGTATGTATATATATATATATATATATATATATATATATATATATATATATATATATATATATATATATATATATATATATATATATATGTATGTATATATATATATATATATATATATATATATATATATATATGTTACTTTGTCTTTATAAATGTCACTTTGTCTGAAAATTTATGTTATGGCTTTCGTATATACAGTATTATTAGTGCAGAGCATATACACTTAATACACACTTAATTTTAGAAGTATACAAATAAACAATCCATTAACTATATATATATATGACTATTATTTATAGAAATAATTAGTTATTAACAATTTTAATTATATATATATATATATATATAACAAAGTATTAATATAAAAAAATCAGCCACAAACAACTTATTTACCTTATTGATTTTGCATATACAATATTATTAGTGCGAAGCATACACCTACACACTTAATTTCATAAAAATAAACAATCCATTATATATATATTTGAGTATCATTTATAAAAATAATCAGTCATGAACAATTTTAAAAATAATATATATGACAAAGTATTAATATATAAAAAAATCAGCCAAAAACAACTTATTTACCTTATTGCTTTCTCATATACAATATTATTATCTCGACGCATACACCTACACACTTAATTTTATAATAAAAAACAATCCATTATATATATATGAGGATTAATTATAAAAATAATCAGTTATAAAAAATTTTTAAAAATAATATATATAACAAAGTATTAATCTATAAAAAAATCAGCCATAAACAACTTATACACCATACACCTTATTCATTTTGCATATGCAATATTATTAGTACGAAGCATACACCTACACACTTAATTTTAGAAGCATAAAAATAAACAATCTATTATATATATATATATATATATATATATATGAGTATTATTTATAAAAATAATCACTCATAAACAATTTTAATTAAAAATATATACAAAGTATTAATATATAAAAAAATCAGCCATAAACAACATATTTACCTTACTGTTTTCGTATATACAGTATTATTAGAAGTATACACCTACTCGATTAATTTTAGAAGCATAAAAATAAATAATCCATTATATATATATATATATATATATATATATATATATATATATATATATATATATATATATATATATATATATATATATATATATATTTGAATATTATTTATAAAAATAATCAGTTATAAACAATTTAAAAAATTATATATAACAAAGTATTAATATATTAAAAAATCAGACATAAACAACTTATTTACCTTACTGTTTTCGTATATATAGTATTATTAAAATTATACACCTACACACTTAATTTTAGAAACATAAACCTAAATAATCCATTATATATATATATATATATATATATATATATATATATATATATATATATATATATATATATATATATATATATATATATATATATATATATATATATATATATATATATATATTTATATATATATATATATATATATATATATATATATATATATATACATATACACTGTCTACCCGTAAGTATTTGGACACCTATGCAAATGACGATATCTGCGGTCCTGAGATACGTCATGGTCTCCGCCGGTATACATCATATAGGACACAGCATCGGCATTAGTTGCATGCAAGATGTCGCGCAGTTCGGAGCTCTCTGATTTCGAAAAAGGTATAATTATCGGGTATCACAAATGTGGCCGATTCTTAAGGGATATATCTAGCGATCTGAAGTACCCAAAATCGACAGTGGCCTATGTGATTAAGAAGTGGAAGGTGAGCGGTGATTGTCGGAATGTGCCCCGAGTCGGCAGACCAACGAAACTGGGAGATAGAGACCGATGAGTGCTGTCCAGAGAAATTCGGAAGAACAGCACCCAACCGATGGCCCTCATCCGCGAGGAGTTTCAACAGGCATCCGGGAGTATTGCTTCAATGAATACCATCCGTAAGGAAGCACATCTGCTTGGTTTTCATGGTCGTGCTGCTGCCCATAAGCCTTTGATCACAAAGTCTAACCGCGCTGCTCGATTAATGTAGGGCCAAGCACATCAAAATTAGACAGTAGATCAGTGGAAACAGGTTCTTTGGACTGACGAATCGAAGTTCACCCTTTACCGTTCGGATGGCAGGGTCTGGGTCTGGCGTCTGCCTGGAAAACGTCTCCTTAGAAGTATAAAAGTAAACAATCCATTATATATATATATATATATATATTTGAGTAATATTTATTATAAAAATAATCAGTTATGAACAATTTTAATAATTAATATATATAAGAAAGTATTAACATTTTTTTAAAAAATCAGCCATAAACAATTTTAGTCTGACTTATTTACATTCTTGCTTTCGCATATACAATATTATTAGTGCTAAGCATACACCTACACACTTTATTTTAGAAGTATAAAAATAAACAATCAATTATATATATATATAAGTATATTTATAAAAAATAATCATCGTAATCGTCCAATCGTCGGAAAAATAGGATGGCCTGCGTTAGAAGACGATTTACATAGCTGGGTTCTCGAACAGATAATTTAGGCTGTTTCTTCCGTTAAAATTCGTCTCCAAGGTTATGAGGCTATGACAGAAGAAATGATTTCAAATTTTAAAGGTGGAATTAATTGAGTCTAATTCAAACTTTTCAGCACTCTACTGTACTTAGGTTTTTATTCTTAAAATCCCCTATATAATAATAGCGTAAGTTGTCTGTCCACGAATTTATGAAGCGGTTGTACCTGGAATGGATACAGACATCCATATTGGATTTTTTATGAGTTAGGGTTAGCAAAATTCAAAGCAAATTCGAAATCCACCCCATCCCCCCTTTTCGAGCGTTTAACGCTATTATTTCAAGTCTTATTCTCCCTCTTATTCTATACTAAATTCATTCTTGATATGAATTTAGTATAGAATAAGAGGGAGCAGCGAGGGCGGAGCTTAATATTTAAACTGGACTGTGTTTACTCGACGCTCATATACTCTAATTAGTTCCTTCACCATGTGTAGGCCTAGCACGTTCGGTAGAGGGTCTGCCCATTTCATCATTGTACTGCTCAGGTTGGCGGTTCTGTCCCCGACACAGCCAAACTTTTCTAAATGTCTAATTAATTTAATATTTTCTGCTTTTTC
>CM063510.1:14378561-14425720 GCA_032207245.1 Pardosa pseudoannulata
CATTCCTTTAACAGTTTGGCCATTCCCTTGGTAGTTTTGTTTGAACGACTTGTTTACGCAGTTAACTATCTCGTTACTGTCTGACTGCGAAATAACCACAGTATTATTTATAGACTGTGTTTTCCTTAGCCTCTTCTCCGCTGAGGGAGTGATATCGTAACTCAATCGAATAAGTGCAAATGTAGAAATATAACTTCTTTAAAAATTAGGTAAATAGGAGCTTAAATACTTATTTAGTAATCATAGCAAATTAAGTTTAAATCAAATTTTAGGTACAAAACAAAATTAGACAAATTAAATATATAAGTGTGTATGAATTCACACATGCACGTAAATATATTTATATACGTGTGTGTGTGTGTGTCTATTTATACACATTACCACATTTCGAACGACACAGCAAGCAGCAGCATGGCTGAATGGCTAAAGCGATGAATTGCTGACTGATACGTAGTTAATTCAAAACCACTCAGTAACTTCTGATTGTACTTTAATCCTTAACCCCTTGGGGATCAGCACGTAAATGCTTTATGAGTCGACCGTTGTGAAAATCGTTGCCGTTTACGCCATCTGGTAATTAAATCTAGCATTTAAAAATTAAAATAAATCAATTAAAATAAACCGTTCAGATCTCCTATTACCCATACGCGACTCTGGTCTCTCAATATCAACCGGAGAGCGTGGAGGTGAAGCTGGACTGATAAGAATGAAATCGCTGCGTCGCGTATGAGACGTTGGTCGCGCAGGGGTTAAGGATGCTGACTCTCTCAAAATTTCAAGAAAGTTCTCATTTATGTTATCTTAACTTATTTTTCTATAAAGTTCTTACGTTTTAGAGACTTACTTAAGGTTCAGAGGAGTTTAGTAGTGTGATTGCTTCATATTGCTATACTATTCGCATATTGCTAATACACTTCTCAGTGTATATATCGTGTTTTTTTTGGTTTGGTTTGGTTTACGTGCTACGGTCTTCTTTTTGCAACACGAGGGCTAATGAGACAGGGACCTACAGCTTAAAGTCGATTAACGGCTACAAACATCCATGCCACTGCGGGATTCGAACCCACGAACACCGGTACCGAAGGCCAGCACCCTAACCAATCGGCCGTTGTTCGGCATCGTGTTTTTTATCTATCTATGCTTCAACATAACAGTGTATAGATAAGTGCGTGTATAAATGTATAAGAAATGCTTAGATTTTGTTATATATATATTTCTGGAAAAAATCGTATATAATTTTGCCGAGACTGTACTTGAATAAGTCTATTTAAAAATTACGTAGATGCGACAGCCTTCCACTGATGGGTAAATCTTTATTAGTGTTCATTCGAGATACTAATTTATTAAGAAATAAAAACACAAAAACGTGAAATGCATGAGGAAACAAAGGGTCCATCCTGACAGAATTGCACTCCTAAAAGACAAATTTAAGGAGAAGAATATGTTATAAAATTTTACGTTATTTTATTTGAATATGAAACAATTAATTTTAACATATGAGGAAATCCCCTCAGGAATCCGCTCAAGATGTCAAATATAAGAAATAAACTTAAATTACTTAGATTAGGCAATATCAAGTAGTTTTATACGACTTTATGTTTCTTACAAGACTTGAATGTTAACCAACTTTTAACCAGAGAAATATTTTGTATGATTTGGAACACACTGATTTAATTCTGATAACTTGGTTGGCTCCTATTCCGTCTCCCCCAAGGTTTAAATAAGTGGTAATAAATAATGTTCGCCATTTCCACTATTGGCACTAATATATGTCTATTTGCAGTCGTGTTCTTGTACTAAATTCCTTCCAACATTCAAAACAAAATCTAGTTGAGAGAAGTCTTTTTCAAAACTCCCTTTTATTCCTCCAACTTCAAAATTTGAACGCCACCACCACACGTCTGTTTTGCAATAAATCTGCTACTGGTCTGACTCCAGATGCTAATTGGTCTGACTGTTATCTCTTCCGAGCAAGACAAGTGTAAATTTTTCTGTGAGAATAACTCTTAATTCTACCCTTTTTGGTGTTCAGATGCCCAGATGGACAATAAAAATGTCTCCCAAAAACCAAGACATCATCACCTCCTGAAACTCATGTGGTAAGTCATTCGAAACTCGTGAGAGCCGCATGAAAATTAGAGGCACTAAATGCAAAGGAAGTATTTTCATTCTTAAGAAAAAGAAGTAGTTGCATTCTTGGATTGAGGCTGTTTTTTTTCACCATGATGTAGAATTAAAAATTATTAAGTTGCTTCGAGTGTAAATTTTTAACATATTCCGTGCCTGTCTATATATATATATATATATATATATATATATATATATATATATATATATATATATTATACTAGCAAGCGTGCCCGTGCTTCGCTACGGTGAACTTAATATATTACTTTTAAACAAAGAATTTTTTCGTGCATATTTCTCTAAATTAGTCACAGTTCAGTTCGAATCATTGGAATATTTATATATTTCTATTATAAGCGTATTGTAACAATATTCAGTTTTTATAATCGAATTTGTGTCTTATATTCAATTTGCTCAAATTTTTTTTATAGTAAAATATAAGTTTAACCCTAAATGACATTACTGTATTACTACTGTACGTTGATTAGCAACTTTAATATACATTGCCATATTACGTGGTAGAATAGGAAGCAGAGGTTTTGACAGCAACAGGGCTAATTTTGTTGGTATTAATAAATGTTGTCCAAAACACATGGTTTTGTATGAAACAGAAACACACATTCGTATTGACAACCATATGAATATAAAGATAACTATATAAAATGATAAGTTTTTATTTACCCATGAGAGTCACTGAAATTCGTACTTTTTGTTCTTAGAATATTGTTGATAAACATTTCACTGTAACGTAAAAATGAACCAAGAATTGAATTTAAAATTAGTTACTATATAAAAATGCTATAATTTGCGTCACATAGAAATGAAAGTTAATCACTTTATATCTCAATTTCCAGGTCAAATCCAATGAATACTACGCAGACGATGTTTGAATAATATAAAATAAGAAATGAATAATTCATATATTTAAAGGAATGACGTCATAACGGTAGAAAAATATCGTTTTCACCTATTTATTATGTGATGAATTGAAAATTTTAATCTCCTGCTTTTAACCGAGGAAAACTGCGTTTAAAACAACTACTTGGGATGACGTCACATTGCTCGAAATATTGCTTCTTTCACTTAGTTATGCTGCGATAAATTAAAAAATTAATCGTTTGCGTTTAACCGGGGAAAATAATGCTTGGAATAATGACATGAAAATGCTCGAAAAAGGGGGAAGGAATGGATTTCGAACGTTAAAAATTTACAAAAACCTTCCCAGGGATGTACCTAATAATTTCCCAAATTTTCACGGCGATTGTATGCATGGTTTTTGAGTCTATCGAGTACATACAGACAGACACACACAAATTCATATATATATATATATATATATATATATATATATGTATGTATATATATATATGTATGTATATATATATATATGTATGTATATATATATATATGTGTGTGTGTGTCTTAATTTATTCTAAATTAATATTTAGAATAAATTATGCCTTCATCTCTTTCTGTGCTGTAAACTAAAGTTAAATCTTTTTTTTCCAACGTAACAGGCGATATAGACAGTATCCTAACGACTTAACAAGGTTTTGAACATGTTACTCATTTAGCACCACCCGGGGATCTGGTGTAGCTTAAGGTATGCTAGGGCCACGAGTAACATTACCCCCGCTGGAACCTCGTAATTTAGAAGCAGGGGCCAAGCAGAAGATTCCCAAGCTTGGCCTGCCATCCCCAGAGGTATCGTTTGAGAACTTGGAGGACTTTGTGACCACGAACATATTTTACGTGCCCCAGTCACCTTTAGCGAACACGGCGGATCTTAGGCCGGCTCCAGCCCCGAACCCGCAACCTTTCAGTTACGAGAACGCTGCCTTTGCTACCTCGACTCCTAAAGTTTTATAATAATAAATATTGGAATTTTATTTCCACTGTATTAACTAAGATATTTCAATATAAATATATTTGTATCATTTAAAGGACAAAAATTTGAACTGTTTATATATAAATAAAAAGAAATGATTTGTACAAGAAAAATACAAAACATTTTCCTAGTAAAATAAGTTAAAAGGTGGTCATTTTTTAATAGTGCTTTGAAAGGTGAAACTTTATTTAAGCCAATTATTTATAATATTTTAAGAATTGTTTTAACGTTGGAAAAGCATCTATTTCAGATGCAATTTGTATGGAATAGATGAAATAACCAGTTCACATATTTTAACAATAATTCACTCTTGAAGCCAATACTTTGTTGCTAACTGCCTCTCATTTTTCTTTCAAAATTCCCCCATTTATATTCTTCGTGGGAATCTGAATTTGTACTTCAGTTATTCAAATCCAGGTCAATATCTAAGGCGATATCCAAAAGTGGAAGGCTTTTAAAAATAAATTTACCTAAGAAGACATTTGCAAGTCCACTTTGAACAAATTTAACAAGTTCCAAATATAACTTATTAAACTCAGTCATTTCATCCTTTTTCAAAATTTAGCCTGCAATAATTCAGTGTAAGTCTAACGTTTGAAATGGTAGCTGATAAACCTGATAAGAGTGTCAGAAGAAAGTATTTTTCGTACGTAAATTCTAAACTATGCAATTATTTAAGCTTAAATGTAATCTGGAATGTACCAAGATATAAAGCTTTGTGGTACGGTTTCTTTTTTTGAAGTGTTCTTCGATATTTCTGAACATTTATTTATTATCTCAATTCATTTTATGCTTCCTTTATTCTTGGAGACTTTTAATTAACATACACATCATTAAAACTTTTACTCTTCAATAAATATCTTGATAGTACTCCTAATTTTCTTCGGGCATGAAAAATCTTTAAAGTGACTTTTTTATCTTCCTGCATTTTTGAGATTCGTGATTTTTTTTTTTTTATCCTGTGGTTCTACAGTTTTCATTTTCCACCGCTAGTTAAACCTCACTGTTTAGGTTAAGGGGTTAATTGAAAAGTTTGCTTCTCTTCAAAATTTATTAATTCTTCAAAGTACAGGTATAAAAAAAAGGCTGAAACATATGAATTGTATTGGAAGGGATTGATTTTCAAATTTAGCCGTTGTTCTGTATAAAGACTAAACTCAACAGTAAAATTGATTTCTTTATTTCCCCAGGACCCAATAAAATATGCTTATATGTAACCTTGTTGCAAGGAGTAACACAAACCCAGACCTCATAATATAGGATTAAGTCTTTCCTGATTACGCAGTGTAAACGTAAAGAACATTGAATAAATTTTGCATAAGTGTTCTTAAGTTTCATTTTGTACAACAGATGGTTTAACTAGGGCAGAAATAGTTTTATAACATTCAATTGTTTTAATTTGTTGATTTCAATTTAGTCCTTTCGATTGACGGGAAAACAATCCCATAAAATATTTATTTAGACATCTTTGAATTTTTCACTGCACTTCAGTTACAAGAATATATATGATTTATGAGTACAGTAAAACATAAATTATCCGAAGTAATTAGGACCTAACCTACTTTAGATAATCGATTTTACTCAATAATCATCTAGTTTAATATTTAGTATTGTCATTGGTGCAATAACATTCGATTGTTGTTAGACTCTGTAGTATGACCTTCCGAATTTCGAAATGGGGTGGTATTTTTGTTTAGAACAGGATGTTTGAAAGTGGAAACATTGATTATCCGAAGTAATTGGGACCGAACCTACTTCGGATAATCGAGAATTCCTCAATAATCATCTAGTTTAATATGTAGTATCGTCATTGGTGCAATAACATTCGATTGTTCTGGGACTCGGCAGTATGACCTTCCAAATTTCGAAATGGGGTGTATTTTTGTTTAGAACAGGGATGTTTGAAAGTGGAACCTCGATTATCCGAAGTAATTGGGACCGAACCTACTTCGGATAATCGAGAATTCATCAATAATCATCTAGTTTAATATGTAGTATCGTCATTGGTGTAATAACATTCGATTGTTCTGGGAATCGGCAGTATGACCTTCCAAATTTCGAAATGGGGTGTATTTTTGTTTAGAACAGGGATGTTTGAAAGTGGAACATTGATTATCCGAAGTAATTGGGACCGAACCTACTTCGGATAATCGAGAATTCCTCAATAATCATCTAGTTTAAAATGTAGTATCGTCATTGGTGCAATAACATTCGAATGTTCTGAGACTCGGCAGTATGACCTTTCAAATTTCGAAATGTTGTGTGTTTTTGTTTAAAACAGGGATGTTTGAAAGTGGAAAAGAGTATACTCATACTGAAAATTGTGCTTGCGTGAAAGAATTCTTAAAAAGGGAATTCCAAAATAGTTATCTGCACACGTAGTTTGAAAAGGTCTGATTGCATAACAAAAGAAATATGGGGAAAAGACGACTTTAAAAATGCATGTTTGTGAAAAATTTTGGATGATAGTAAAAAGTGAAAAGAAATGAACTGACTTCGGTTAACGGAAGTTTTCCTTTACACTTTTTATCCTACATCAAAAAAACGCCTATATATTCCTAATAAAGACGTTTTTCCTGACGGTACTTACGAATATATGCAGTTCCTTAAAATAACAAAAATTCGGAAAAAACAATTATTTAAAAATAATTATATTCAATTTAAAAATTAGTTTTATATTTAATAACAAACTAATTCAAACTTTTCAACCCAAAATATTTTCTATCAAAAAAATACAGAAAATTTCTAAATTAATTACAAAATACAGTAAAAAAAAAATTTCTTTTTTCGATGATTATTCTCCAAAAAACATGCAAAAAAGTAAAAAGTTGCTGATAAAAATAATTCAAACAAATATTACATTTATTAAAATTAATTTCATTAAAATCACCAAAAAACTCATACCAAACATTTAATAAATAAATATCCCACAACCATTTTAAATATAAACTCATATTTACCACAACAACAAATTTTTTACAAAAACAAACAAAAAACAACACAAAATGAGCTCGAGGCAGTAGGAAGGATCACCGGCCGCCAGTTCACGATACCTACATCATCAAATCACTTTTTCCAATTAAATTTCGGCCTGTACATTTTTTATATTTGAGAAACTTTGGGCTTTGTATCAATTACAATTTTATAAAGAGATAGTTTATAAAATAAAACATTTTTAAATTCAAAAATTTTTATTAGAATATATTTTTAACCCCTTAACAGTACAGTTAAGTCACACCGTTGTACTCTATTTCAACTCGAAACAGAAAACAAAAAAAACAAAGAAATCAACAACCACACTATAAAAACAACAAAAACAAAACATTCAATTTACAAACAAAAATACAAATAAAAATATATAAACACAAAATAAAAAACCCCAAAACAATAAAAAACCTTAAAAAAAAATGAAAATTTCAACCCTACCAAAAATATTAAAATAAATATTATCAAAAACACACATAATAAAAATTAAATATATAATAATAACAAAAATAAAAAAATAATAAAAAACAAATATAAAAATTTAAAAAAACAATTATACCCATAAAAAATTTATTAATATTAATACCAACAAAAATTATAAACACATATCTAAATACCAACTAATAATCACAAAATAAACCCCTATCTCCATAAACACCCCACCCCCCCCTTAGAATCACCCGCCATACTAATATGCAGACGGAAGCAAGAACACACCGGTTCTAGACATTGCTACTAAACTTAGGATCACATATACGGTTCTGTAAACAGTCAAAGTTTGAACATACGTCAGGAGAGCTCTAATACCAAGGTAGCATTCAAACCAAAAATACCAATAAATTAATACCATAAACCAAAATAAACTCTATACAATCAATCACAAAAAAAAAAACACCCCTATAATTTTATCAAAAAAAAACAAATAATACTAAACACACCAAATAAATACAATTAAATAGAAAAAATAACATATGACAAAAAACAAATCACAAAAAAAAAAAAAAAAAAAAATTAAATAAAATTATAAAAAAGATTTCAAATGATTTTATAAAAAAAAAAAATAAAAAATGCAATTTTTAATAAAAAGAGCGCGAACAGCTAAGACTATTGCATTCTAATAAATTTATTATATACTAAATACTTTTCTCAAAGTGCACATAATAGTAAAAAGCAATCCATAACATTTCCTCATTAAATAACCTTAAATTCCAAAGTTTATTTTTCAGCCAAAACGATTTTATTCTGACCTTCGGTACCTAGTTCTTAATTCATATATAATCATTAATCTACTGTATAATTAAATTTTGCAACACCAAACCAAAAACCAAACCAAACGTTCTGCACGAGACTTCATCCATAATAAAATAAATTACACTGCAAAGAAACTTTCTCTATCTCGTTATACCTTCGGGCCGTCAATACATACCATTCAAATTATGAAATTCACAACCATCTAACCAGCTTGTCTTATTTGACCTCTCACGAACGAATGTGGAGTTATTTCGAGTATTCCTTTCCTTCCATAAAAACACGTCGGGTGTCACACTCCAGACTGAATAAATTTAGTAAAACACTTGGCTCCAATCATGTTGCTCCCAATCTCGATGTTCAGCAGCCCTTCTTCGGGCCGCACGGTAGCGTGAGGTCAACGGAATGCAGACCATTGGTCTATGTGCATAGAGACCTCCCTGATGAAGCCTATTATGTACTGTTTGGCTGGACACCCTTCGTCATGTTACCAAAAACAACTGTCTTTCCAGTTGAGTAGAATTGTCTGTTCTGTTTCAACGAGCTGTTAGCGGTATACACTGATCATCAGTTGCTGTAGTGGAGAGTTGCAGACCTTGCCCTGGTTGACGTCTAACATTCCTTGTTTCATGGAATCGATTCCACTGCCTTGCAATGACAATTCTGGCGACTCCAAACGTCTGCGACACTAAGTTGTATTTGCCCGGATTCAAGTCTGCCTTGCCATTGATTCCGGTAAATAACGTTGTACAAACATTTTCAAATCACCTTTTCTGAAAAAAATATTTTTTAAATGAGCAATCGAATTTCACAGTTAAGGCAATGAAACAGACTTTTCTGCAACATCCCTACTTATGTCATTATATTCTTTTTCTGGTTTTTGACGTCATGAATACTGTTTTGCATATAAAATATTCTTCTTCTGTTTCTTGTTAGGCTTTAAATTATATGTGAATACTTATCGATGTAAATATTTGAGAAGTTTCGTTAAAACCATGTGCTCCCCCAATTGTTTTGACCAGTGTAAGTAGATTAGCCTCATCGATATTCAAAATGGATATTAAAGCTTAAGCTAAATTAATGTTTCCGTACACATACATACAGCTATAAAGCTTAAACGTCTCGAAACTTAATCATGCATGGTTAAAATTAGTATTTATGTTTGATTCTGAACACTAGAGATTTTTCCCTATTACAATTTTCTTTACTATACACAAAGTAAAAATCCATGTCACTACAATTTATTTACACAAGGCAATTTTTGCTGCAATCATTTGTAATATTTTACAACACTCATCGGTACGAGAGTTTGAGAATTCGAATCCTGCTATTGGCATCTACGTTCGTAGCCGTTCGGAATTGGCTTTCAGCACTAGGTCCCGGCCTCGTTAACTTTCGTGAAGTAAAAAAGTAGACAGTAGCACTCCAAAGCAAACGAACCTAAACATTTGCAATTCTTTTATGAAAATGTAGATATATTTTTTCAATCATCATTTGTAATCAGTACATAATATTTACTGTATACCCTCCCAAACAGCAAATTTAATTTGCAACAAACTTGCAGCAGTCTTGCTTTGAAAGCCTGTAAACTTGAGGCATGTTCAGCATGACAAGTCTGCAAGTTTGAAACAAGACTGTAGCAAGTCTAAGAATTTTCGCTTGCTGCAAAATTGTCATGACAAGACTGCCACAGATTGGCAGCAAAATAGCGTTGCAAAAGAGTGGTCGCTTTATGTTTCTAACTTGCAGGAAATTTGCTTCAAGTTTGTAAATTCAAATTTGTTATGACAAGATATTATCCAGAAAAATCAAACTTACAGCAAGTATGCATGCTATCTGGGCTAGGAATCACTCTTATTTGTAATAACTTCGATATGAAATAAATTTGAGATGAGTTTTACAATTAGAGATCTCTGAAACCAATTACTGTCTGAAACCAAAATCTTTATCGCAATTTTTAAGTGTAAATTTTAGTCTAGTGCTAGTCTATAAAGTGCCTAAGTTTTAGGATCAACAAGAATAAAATTAGCATAGAGACGCATATTAATGTAAAACCCAAAACATCTATTTCTATATTATGCTCCCTTTATGAACGAAATAAAGTGTTCAAATAAAAGAACGCAAGATCATTTCTTTATGACTCATTTAAGGAAGATTCGTTCAATCTTATGACTACTTTATCTCTTTATTTTATCAAGCTAAGAATAATGAAATTTTCAATTAATTAATTGAAAAGCTGTGCTCCATTAAAAAGATTCCTTTACTTGGAGTATTTAAAAAATGCTTTATCCATTATTTCCAAAAAGCAATATCCTTTATGAATTCCGAAAAAAGAGAAAACTTTTTAATTCTTAAAATGGTTTTATTAGATAGGATGAACTCCACAAATGAGAATTAAGAATCTCATATTGACTTTTAGTTTATAGATGTTAAATTAAAGTTGGGAGGACAACAAAGTTCTTAATAATTATTCAACTTTTTAATTTAGATGGAAGGCATATAATAATTTTTTAAATGTAATGTGTCTTTTTTAATAAGACACATTTAAAAGTAAAATCAAATAAGAAAACCACAATTTCAATTTGAAGTTTAAATGCGGAGAAATTAAATTATCATTCAGGTTAAAATGGTTTTTAAATTTCCTTAAGATATTGAATTATCTTATCTCTTTTTGAAATAGTTTTGCATTTAGTTCTGATGAAGTATTATTATGGATAATATGGGTAAGGTGCTGGAATAATTCTTAAACAATATCTCATTTTCAATTGAGTTTTCATGTAAAATAATATTAAGGGATGTGGGAACCTTAAACTGTTATAAAATTCATGTTAGATGCGTGCATGCGTACATACGAATGTACCTACTTATCACAACAATATCACAACAAACCTGCCGGACGATAGCCGAAAAGTAGAGCATTGCTTTCAGTACCGGAGACCCGGGTTTGAGACTCGTTCAAGGCATGGCTGTTCGTAGCCGTGCGGAATAGGCTTTAAAAAATAGGTCCCGGTATCATTATCCGTCGTGTTGCAAAATAGTAGCCCTTAGCACTCTCTAAACCAATCCAAACACAACGAAACTTCTCAAAATGCATGCAGTGATGGTCAAAATAAATGTTTAAAGTACTAAAATTATTATTTTCTTGTACGTAGTACAGACGTAAAGCTTAAATTTGTGAAAACTCTTTCAGTTAAGGATTATTCTCTTTGATATCTGAATATTGAAAATTTTCGCGATTACTATAATTTCTTTACTTTGTACGAGGAAGTAAAAATCCATTAACGTAAAAGATTATTTATACAAGATAATTTTGCGGCAATCATTTGAAATATTTTACAGAACTCAACGGTAAGAGAGTTTGAGGGTTCAAATCCTGCTATTGACATCTATGTTTGTAGCCGTTCGGAATCGGCTTTCAGCAGTAGGTCACAGTCTCGTTAGCATTCGTGCAGTAAAAAAGTATACA
This sequence comes from Pardosa pseudoannulata, assembly GCA_032207245.1. NCBI lineage: Eukaryota > Metazoa > Arthropoda > Arachnida > Araneae > Lycosidae > Pardosa > Pardosa pseudoannulata. Next base: position 14,390,276 of record CM063510.1, read on the forward strand.
GTAGCACTATAAGCAAATTAACTTAAACCTTTACAATGTTTTTATGAAAATGTAGATATATTTTTGCAATCATCATTTGTAATCAGTATATAATATTTACAATATACCCTCAAAGATAGCAAAAAACTAAACAATATCGGGGTACAATTTACAATAAATAAGAAATATTTATACATGTATTACATTTGTTATTATTTGTAATACATACTAGCTTTTCAACATTCACGTTGTTATTATAATCCCAGATGCAAACTTGCAGCAGTCTTGCTTTGCAAGCCTGCAAACTTTCGGCACGTTCAGCATAACAAGTTTGCAAGTTTGAAACAAGACTGCAGCAAGTTAAGAATTTTCGCTTGCGTCAAGGTTGTCATTGCAAGGTTCCCACAGTTTTGCAGCAAAATAGCGTTGTAAAAGAGTGGTCGCTTTATGTTCCCTCTAACTTCCAGGAAATTGCTGCAAGTTTGTAGCTTCAAATTTGGTATGACAAGATATTATCCAGAAAAAAATAAATCTTGCATCAAGTATGCATGCTATCTGGGCTAGGAATCACTCTTATTTGTAATAACTTCGATATGAAATAAATTTGAGATGAGTTTTACAATTAGAGATCTCCAGATGAAACCAATTACTGTCTGAAACCAAAATCTTTATCGCAATTTTTAAGTGTAAATTTCCCAATACAATAAAAAAAAGTATGACGTCACTTCCGGTACAAGAAAAACACTTTATGGAACATATCAATAGCAGTATATGCACGGTCATACTCCCTAACAACTCGTAAGGCATTTACATTACATCAGCCGTACATTAGGTACATGTCCCAGTAGTCACGAACAGAATATATGGCCACCAAACGAAGACTACCGGCAGCTGCAAGATGCAGCCTTTTCAGTACCAGTTCAACGGTGGCTTAACGTCATTCCATGGCGTACGCGCATGCATGGCGAACGTTTTAAACATTACCTTCTGGAAAGATAGACAAATATTGTTGTTGATATGCTCAATAAAGTGTTTTTCTTGCACCGGCAGTGGCTTCATACTTTGTTTTTCGTATTTATTTCTTAAACTATAGATAGTACAGGAACGCTTATTTGGACAATTTTTATGTACTCCCAATAAGGAGTCTAGCTGTGAAGAGTTTAGGCAGTCATTTCGGGACACCCTGTATTTTTGCAATCATCATTTAAAATCATTATATAATATTTACAGTACCCTAGTAATCACTCTTATTTGTAATAGTTTCAATATGACATAAATTTGAGATGAGTTTTACAATTACAGAACTCTACAGATGATGTAAACCAGTGTCATGACAAGGTTGCCACAGTTTTGAAGCAAAATATCGTTGCAAAAGAGTGGTCTCTTTATGTTCCCTCTAACATGCAGGAAATTTGCTCCAAGTTTGTAAATTCAAATTTGTTATGACAAGATATTATCCAGAAAAAATGAAACTTGCAGCAAGTATGCATGCTATCAGGGCTAGTAATCACTCTTTTTTGTAATAGTTTCAATATGAGATAAATTTGGGATGAGTTTTACAATTACAGAATTCCACACACGATGCAAACCACTGTCTGAAACCAAAATCTTTATCGCAGTTAGTAAGTGTAAATTTGAGTCGAGTGCGAGTCTAAAAATTGCCTTATATAAGTTTTAGGATCAACAAGAATAAAATTAGCATAGAGACGCATATTAATGTAAAACCCAAAACATCTATTTCTATATTATGCTCCCTTTATGAACGAAATAAAGTGTTCAAATAAAAGAACGCAAGATCATTTCTTTATGACTCATTTAAGGAAGATTCGTTTAATCTTATGACTACTTTATCTCTTTATTTTATCTAGCTAATAATAATGAAATTTTCAATTAATTAATTGAAAAGCTGTGCTCCATTAAAAAGATTCCTTTACTCGGGGTACTTGAAAAATGCTTTATCCATTATTTCTAAAGAGTAATATCCTTTTTGAATTACGAAAAAGGGAAAAGTTTTTAATTCTTAAAATGGTTTAATTAGATAGGATGAACTCCGCAAATGAAACTTAAGATTCTCATATTGACTTTCAGTTTATAGATGTTAAATTAAAGTTGGGAGGACAACAAAATTCTTAATAATTATTCGACTTTTTAATTTAGATGAAAGGTATACAATAAATATTTTTAAAATGCGATATGTCTTTTTTAATAAGACTCATTTAAGTATAAAATGAAATAAGAAAACGACAATTTCAATTTGAAGTTTAAATGCGGGGAAATTAAATTATCATTCTCGTTAAAGTCATTTTTAAATTTCCCTATTATATTGAATTATTTTATCTCATTTGGAAATAGTTCTGCATTTAGCTCTGATGAAGTATTATTACGGACTAGCATATAGCCCGTCATACGACGGGATTAGTAAAATTTTTTAATTTTCTAGACTTCTAAAGTACCCTACAGGGCAGGTAAAAATTGGTTTTTTCTCAGATAATTATCTGGTACAAACTCAATAATTTGTTTATATTCATACTCCTCTAAAGTCTCCCGATACTGTGAATGCAGTTTAGAATCACGTTGAATTCATTTAGTCAAACCATGTGGTTGTGTATAAAAAACACACAAACGGATGAACTTCTTAATTTTCAAAGATATATCACTTAAAAGCTTGATATTAAGTCCGTGAAATAGACTCCTAGACTTTTATGAAAAGAATTTGTTGTTAATAGTGGTGATAAAATTTTCATTGCAACAAAAAATAATCTATAATTAAGTTTTAAATTGTCACAGTTATATCTAATCTAATATTTAAGCCAAATATAAAGAAAATTTTTTACGTAATATCTAAGTTCATCTATAAAATGTATGAAAATAATGCAGACTATATTTAAACAATTTAAAATAAGAAATGATTAAATGAGACGGTTAAAGGAATGACGTCATAATGCTAAAAAATGTTACTTTACTACTTATAATGTGATAAATTGATAAAAAAAATTACTTTTACTTAATTATTATGTAAAAAATTAATTGAATGCTGTTAGCCGGGGAAAAAAAGGGCTTGAAATAATAACATTAAACGAAAAGGGGAGAAGGAGGGGTATTTTGAACGGTTTAAAGCAGGGGTCGGCAACCTGTTTGTCCTTAAGGTCGCAATATTAAATTTGAAAATCACCGAGGGCGCATATTTTACAGATAAACAACAGGTATAAATAGGAATTAAAAAACAGATTTTTTATAACTTTATTTTGTTGGTGTCATACATAATAATACATATAATTCAGTGTGAAACTTGGGTGTCCATATTTTCAGCTAATTGCTTATAATTGAGGATATATTTTTAGTAAAAAACTTTGGTTAGTTATTGAAGATTTTAAAGAAATAATTTTTTTCTTCTAATTTCAGAGTTCATTGCATAGTCACTGTCAAAGTTTGTAGGAAGGTCTTAAATTGTCGTTCAATATTACTTTTCTTGGGAATCGCAACACTATTATTACACACACACACACTTCCCTTTGTAATCAACGAAACAATATAGATTTTCCCATTCATCGTTAAAATAATATGTTATTTTTCTTTTACAGTACCGGGTGACCGAGCTCCGCTCGGAGAAAACAGGTATCGAAGCTAACTCGAAGATTTAAATTTTCAAAAGTTTGAAAAGTCATAGGAAATAAAATGTAATTGATAACAAAAAATTATACAATTAAAGAAATGGTACAAAGTGAGCAGTGTAAAGATTTAAGTGTGTTGAATGGAGAAGCATTCTGACAATGACGGTATCTTCTAGTTGTCCATTTGCGGGTATAATTGAGTTGATCGCTTGTTGTTCCAAAATTCCGGCTCCTTGAAGCATTTCATGTAGAGGTGCGTTCTGCATGTTGAAAATGCTTGCTTGTAATGTAGCTTGAAATCTGATGAATGTTGAAATGTCGAACTTTGTTGACGGTGATTTGAAATCGAAATCAGTTCCTTAACACGTTCGCTGCCACCGACGCACTGGCGCGTCAGAGCGGCACCTCCTGGTATGCCGACGACGCACTAACGCGGCGACGGACTTTGATAAGTTATATGCTCTGTGTTTAGTGTGGCTTTGGAAATTGAACGGCGAGGTTGTTTCGGCACGTTAGTGAAGCATTATTTTTTAATTTTTTGTGGTTGGTTTTCAAAATTTTTGTTTGCATTATTTTTTTTTTTACTATATCGTTTATGTGTTATATATACTTTGCTACATTAATTTAATATTTAGAGTTGATAGAAAATAAAAATGGAAACCGATATCAAGGAATAAAGACAAATCAATAAAGACTTTTATTATTATTATTATTAATTCGTCAGAACTACAGCCAATCGATTCCTCGTGGTCGAAAACCCCCGGGTACCAATTTTCACTTGGTTTGGACGCATGAGAAAAAAGTTTGGCCGCACCGGGGTTCGAACCCGGCCCTATCTGTAGCGCCGAACTACGTGATCTTAGAGCGTCAAAACCGATGCCAATCGATTCCTCGTGACCAAAAACCCCAGATCCCCAAGTTTACTACAGTTTATTAATTCTGGGGCGATTTTCGACTTGACAACCATTCCTCGTATTATAGTATAGGATTTAACCATGAAGGGTTTTGAAAGAAAATAATTATTTCGGATTACTTGGTAGTTTTAAATGCACGGTCTACACGTGGTCTATTCGAAATACGATCACACATTAACAAAATATACGTTCGTGTTATTAGATAAGCTCAAGGTTAGTAAACTGCTAATCTATGCACAATCCTAAACTCAAATGACTACATGATGTATATCGCCGTTTGACAAGAGTAAGTAAATCGCTCTGGTTATCATACATTTACATTAGTCCAGCGAGGGCGCATTAAAAGTCTCTCAGGGGCGCCGCGTTGCCTACCCCTGATCTAAAGACTAGCTTCCAAGTCTGTTAACCCTAACTCATCAAGAATCCAATATGAATACTCCTATCCATCCGCTCGTCCAACCGCTTCATAAATTCGAGGACAGACGGACAGATAACTTAGGCTATTATTATATAGGGGTTAAGATGGCTTAGGTGTTGGAATAATGTTTTAACAATATTTCAGTTTCGATTGAGTTTTCATGTAAAACAAAGTTAAAGGATGTGGGAACTTTAAACTGTTATAAAATTTATGCGAGATGCATGCATGCATACATACGAATGTACCTACTTACAAATATCACAATAAAGCTCCCGGAAGATGGCGGAATAGTAAAGCATTGCTTTCAGTACTGGAGCCCCGGGTTGGAATCTCGTTCAAGGCATGGCTGTTCATAGCCGTGCGGAATCAATTTTAAAAAGTAGGTCCCGATATCATAAGCCTTCGTGTTGCAATATAGTCGTCCGTAGCGATCTAAACCAATCCAAACACAACGAAACTTCTCGAAATGCACGCAGTCATGTTTAAAATAATTGTTTAAAGTACCAAAATTATTACTTTCTTGTACGTAGTACAGACGTAAAGCTTAAGTTCGTCAAAACTCTTTGAGGCAATGATTATTCTCTTTGATATCTGAATATTTAAAATTTTCGGGATTACTATAATTTCTTTACTTTGTACGAGGAAGTAAAAATAAGTTGTTGCAAAAGATTATTTTTGTAGGATAATTTTTGCTGCAATTACTTGTAATATTTTACAGTACTAATCGGTACGAGAGTTTGAGGGTTCAAATCCTATATTGGCATCGATGTTCGTAGCTGTTCGTAATTGGCTTTCAGCACTAGGTCCCGGCCTCGTTAACTTTCGTGAAGTAAAAAAGTAGACAGTAGCACTCCAAAGCAAACGAACCTAAACATTTGCAATTCTTTTATGAAAATGTAGATATATTTTTGCAATCATCATTTGTAATCAGTATTTACAGTAGACCCTCCCAGATATAGAAAAAATAAACAATATCGAGGTACGATTTACAATAAATAGGAAATATTTACTAATGTATTACATTTGTTATTAGTTGTAATACATACTAGTTTTAACATTAACGTTCTTATTATAATCCCAGATGCAAACGTGCAGCAGTTTTGCTTTGCAAGCCTGCAAACTAGCGGCAAGTTCCGCGTGACAAGTTTCCAAGTTTGAAACAAGACTGCAATAAATCTAAGAATTTCCGCTAGCTTCAAGGTTGTCATGCCAAGGTTGCCACGGTTTTGCAGCAAAATAGAGTTGCAAAAGAGTGGTCTCTATATGTTCCTTCTAATTTGCAGGAGTTTTGCTGCAAGTTTGTAAATTCAAATTTGTTATGACAAGATATTATCCAGAAAAATCAAACTTACAGCAAGTATGCATGCTATCTGGGCTAGGAATCACTCTTATTTGTAATAACTTCGATATGAAATAAATTTGAGATGAGTTTTACAATTAGAGATCTCTGAAACCAAAATCTTTATCGCAATTTTTAAGTGTAAATTTTAGTCTAGTGCTAGTCTATAAAGTGCATGATATAAGTTTTATGATCAGAAAGAATAAAATTAGCATAGAGACGCATATTAATGTAAAACTTAAGGCATCTATTTCTATTTTATGCTCCCTTTATGAACGAAATAAAGTGTTCAAATAAAAGAAGTCAAGATCATTTCTTTATGACTCATTTAAGGAAGATTCGTTTAATCTTATGACTACTTTATCTCTTTATTTTATCAAGCCAAGAATAATGAAATTTTCAATTAATTAATTGAAAAGCTGTGCTCCATAAAAAAGATACCTTTACTTGGGGTATTTAAAAAATTCTTTATCCATTATTTCTAAAGAGTAATATCCTTTATGAATTCCGAAAAAATAGAAAACTTTTTAATTCTTAAAATGGTTTAATTAGATAGGATGAACTCCGCAAATGAGACTTAAGAATCTCCTATTGACTTTTAGTTTATAGATGTTAAATTAAAGTTGAGAGGACAGCAAAATTCTTAATAATTATTCGACTTTTTAATTTAGATGGAAGGTATATAATAAATATTTTTAAAATGCAATGTGTCTTTTTTAATAAGACGCATTTAAGAATAAATTCAAATAAGAAAACGACAATTTGAATTTGAAGTTTAAATGCGGGGAAATTAAATTATCATTCAGGTTAAAATCATTTTTAAATTTTCCTATGATATTGAATTATCTTATCTCGTTTTGAAAAATAGTTCTGCATTTAGTTCTGATGAAGTATTACTATGGATAAGATGGGTAAGGGGCTGGAATAATTTTTAAACAATATCTTAGTTTCAATTGAGTTTTCATGTAAACAACATTAAGTTGTTGATCAGTAAAATGTTTAATTTTCCAGAATTGTAAAGTACCCTATGAGGCAGGTAAAAAATAGTTTGTTTTTTGGCTGAGAATTATCCTGAAACAAAAAATAATCGATGATTAATTTAAAATTATCACATATGTACCTAATCTATTACTTAAGTCAAATATAAAAGAAAATTATGTAATATGAATGATATGTTGAATGATAAAACGTATGAAAATAATGCAGACGATATTTAAATAATTTAAAATAAGAAATGATTAAATGAGGTGGTTAAAGGAATGACGTTATAATGCTAGAAAAAAATGTTATTTTTACCTATTTATTATGCGATAAATTTAATCGCCAGCTTTTAATAGGGGAAAATAGAGCTTGAAATAATGGCATTAAACGCTGGAAAAGTGGAAGGGTGGATTTTGAACGTTTTAAAGACTACAGTATATTTCGCTGTGATATGAAGCATGTTTTTACCAATTTATTTTAGAATCGGATCGATAGGTTAGGAGACGATAAACTTTACTCGCTTTGAATTTTGTTAACCCTAACTCATCACGAATCCAATATGGATGCCTTCATCCATTCCAGGTCCAACCACTTCATAAATTCAAGGACATACGGACAGATAACTTAATCTATTATTATATAAAGGATGTACAAACTTTAAACTGTTATAAAATTTATGCGAGATGCATGCATGCATACATACGAATGTACCTACTTACAAATATCACAATAAAGCTCCCGGAAGATGGCGGAATAGTAGAGCATTGCTTTCAGTACCGAAACCCCGGGTTTGAGACTCGTTCAAGGCATGGCTGTTCGTAGCCGTTCGGAATCGGCTTCAAAATATACGTCCCGGTATCATTAGCCCTCGTGTTGCAAAATAGTAGTCTATAGCATTCTAAATTAATCCAAACACAACGAAACTTCTCGAAATGCAAGCAGGAATAATCAATATAAATGTTTTAAGTACCAAAATTATAGTTTTCTTGTACGTAGTAGAGACGTAAAGCTTAACTTGTCAAAACTCTTTCAGGAAATGAATATTCAATTGAAATATGAATAAAAATTTTAAAATATTCCTTAATAAATTTTTTACAAGAAGTAAAAATCCTATATAATTTATGCAATGTATAACAAGATGCAATCAAAACAGATCATTTCTTACACAAAAAAAAGATAAACTAAATCATTTATCTGTAAAACAAACACTAATAAAATAGATTCTTACAGACGAATAAATTATAGATTTAAAAATCATCATTTCAAAAAAAACTTATAAATTCATGTATACAAGTTTATAATAAAATACATTATAAAACAAAAAAAAAATGTATTTAATAAAAAACAATCAATAAGTCTTTTTAAACCAAAAAAAATAAATTTTAACCCATTTTGTACTCCCCCAAAATCAAAAAAAAATTTTAAAACAAAAAAAACCCACCCAAAACTTTCAAAAACAAAACTAAACGCAAAATAATTTAAAATCCATTTCCACAAACCTATAAAAATAAACAAACCAATAAATGCGCTACCACCATTGTATTTTTACTTTTTATCCTTCCCACGATTTACAAGGTAACATTGCAACGCTTACTTCTCGTGATCCCTTGCGTTTGCTAGCGCTATTTTAAAGTCCCTCCACACTACTTTTCATTGCAAGCTATACCACCGTCTGGAAAAAATTTTTTAACCCCTTCTTCATACCTTTCACAAAAAAAACCACCTCAAACAAAATTTACACTGTGCACTTCCCAAATAATAAACAAAATATAAAAAAATTATCACATAAAAATAAAACAAAAATTAAATAAAAAATTAATCTATTACTTTAATTTTTTCGATTGTATCATACACGATGAATTTGATTAAATAATTAAAACATAAATAAATTAAAAATCAAAATATAAATAAAATTAATTAAAAAATATATTACAATATAAAAAAAACTAATGATTAATAATAATAAAATTATCATTAATAAAAACAAAAATAAAAAAAAACAAACAAAAATAAATATCTACCATAAATAAAAACATAAATACATAAATAAAAAATAAATAAAAAATAAAATTTTTAAATACAAAAAATAATAAATTTTTTTTAAAAAAAAAATTATAAAAAAATAATTTTAAATAATTAAATAAATATCTTTAAAATAAAATAAAATTAAAATTAAAATAAAAAATATAAAATAAAACAAAAATTTTTTTTTATAAACAAGTGCTTTTACAATTAAACTTCTAACTTCTCTAATTATAGACTTACCAAAATACAATCCCATTCCAAAAATAATAAACAGAAACTTTTTTTTCTGTTTTTTTTTTTTTTTCAAAGTAAAAAATTTTAAAATTTAAAATAAAAACTTTACGTACCTTTTTTTGTTTTTGCTTTTGTTATTGCCTGTTATGTCTGTTGCTCGTCGTGTTTTTGCTCCAATATAGTTTTTTTACCATGAGGTAAATTACATAATGCCACACTTGCCAGAATGTTGAATTTGCAGCTTTAGTTTAGTATGTCTGCGAACTGTAATGTTTTGCTTAACTGTTTTATTTACGTTGTTTTAGAGAAAGGAAAATTAAACTTTGATTTTTTTTTCTTTTTTAAAGAACTTCAGTTTTCAGTTAGGCCATGCTAGTTCAGTGGAAACCTGCTGATCGTTCCTTTCAAACAACGATAAAATGGACTTGGTGGAGGATGGCTTCGGAAGCGGTTTTTCTCCGAAGATCAAAGACAGCCAGATATGCAACAAAAGTGAGCAGTAGACCCTATGGACGAATCCATGCGCTCGGCTCATTTAGTGTCCCAGTGGGTGGACCCGTAAACCATCGTCCAAAGTCACCATCAGGAAGTGGTGAACAATAGGCCATAGTGTGGAGGCCACATAAAATTGCCGACTCCGCTGCTTCAAATAATACAGTAATAAAAAATTCTGATAATGACAGGTTAACGGATCGAATTAATTCCTTCAGTATCCTCCTTACAGTTCTGCTTTTAAAATTCCATCATAATTAAATCAATTTAGGTATGATTCATTGAAAATAGTAAAAAGATACGTAGATATCACATTTTGTATCAAGCAAACAAGAGAATACATGGAATGATGGGATTGCACTGACGTATGATCACGTGACCATATCTCCCAATTTCTATCTAAAAAAACATCAAAAACATCATTTCACTACAAAATAAAATACCAAAATATATTTTATATAAAATAATAATAAAATAAAATAACTTACAACGTAACTAAATAAAAAAGGTTATTACTAAAATAAAACCACTTAAAAACATACCAAAAAAAAAATACCAAAAAACAAAATATTCTAATAACCATAAATTACAATCCAACCAACACCATCCAAAAACAACACCCAAACAAATACAAATTTCCACATACAACATAATAAATCCTGATACAACCACTACATTAACTAAACCCAAAAATAAAATCCCTAATTCTCACCGTGATTCATTAAAAAGATACGTATATGTCGCATTTTGTATCAAGCAATAAAAATTACAATACAATGAAATACATAATTCCACTGACTATAACTACTTCTTAAATCACCCAATATCATATCATGTAAAAAGGTTTTTCGGACCCAAAACATCACATCCGTAAAAAACAATACTTTCACAATTAAACTACTCTCATATCCAAAAATTCTTTAACAAACACAAATAACACATAATAACAAAAACATTTTCACTTTTTTGTTTTTATCAATATAAAAAAATTCCTTTAAAAAACTTTAAAAAAACAATAATTTTTAAAAAAAAAAAGTTTCAAAAAAAAATGATAATACAACTAATAAAACTCTTCTTCGACTTTTGATTTATTGATGTTAGATTGAAAACGGAAGGAAAGCAAAATTCTTACAGCTTTTACAATTTAGAAGGGAAACAGAAAATATATGTTTAAAACTGTGTTTTGCCTTTTCCTCTAAGACACATTCAAGAATAAAGTAGCAGAACGCTGGCCGATTTACGCTGATCATCGGTACTGGAGTTCGATTTCGAATCCCACCATAAAGATTCTTCACGTTCCACATCCTCCATCAATAAATTTTCACAAAGCTCGACACTTCGCGAGCCAGAAATAAAACGCTTATGAACTAGATCATATAGAAAACAAAAACTGAAGCAAGAGATGCTCCTCGAGTGGCAAAATTACTGGCATTCTGCCACTACAGGCAGGGTTCTCTATGGTTTCTTAAGAAATGTGAAAATTTTCGAGACTGAGCAGAAATGCGGCAGTAAATGCCCTTCTTACGAACAGTGGACCTTTCCCTCAGGTTCTCCACAGGTTCCAGGTCTCAGATAGCTCATCGGGAGATTGTGTCTGCGGTGCACTCGGTGACTCCAATCACTACCTGCACGACTGCCCCTTGACACATGACTTGCATTTTAAGACACCCTCTGAAAGATCCAAGGAACTCTGGGCAGAGAGCTTAATCAAAAACCCGGTACTGATAAGGAAGGCCGGGAGCCTGGTTGACTGGCTCACCGCTAACCAAGGCGCCATCGTGCGGCCATGAATTTAACCTTATACCACACCGCCAGGGTCAAAGTACCCCTTCACGAATGGCCATCACAACTGCCCTGTGCAGATATTGCTTCCCTCGCAAACACCCCTCTCGTGTCAGAAAGTAATCATAGTACACCGGACATTTACCTGGGCACCTGCGGAGTATCCCCGCACTTTCGTAAACTGCATTAATTGTACCTTTTAGTCTAGATTTTCTACATTTATATGTTTATATATATATTCTTTTGTTATTTTAAATATTATGGGCTTGCTTGCTTGACTTAATGCTGACTTGGACTCTGCGTAATGCATTGATGCCGGACGGTCAGACCGAACCAGCAGTTCAACACCCTACACCCAACTTCGGGTGGGTGGATGGTTGCAGGTAGTACAGGGCTTTAAGCAGTAGGTTCCGGTCTCATTAGGCCTCGTGTGCAAAAGAGTAGACCATAGCACTCCAAACCAAACTGGACGAACCAATTTAGAGCTTTATGGAATTGAAATAAAAACGTTTTTTTTTTTTTCTTTCTTTTTTTTTTTCCCCCTTTTTTTCTCCTGTCCGAACTCAGGTCAGGCATTACAAAATTGGCGCAATTGCATTGTCCGAATTGAGATCGAACGTCACAGTTAAGGCGTTAAGGAGAGTACGAGTGCAACTACCTATGTTTGGTGCGCAAGTTTCATATTAGGTAAGGAAGAAGAAACTTTACATGGTATACATATATTCATCAAAAGAACAAATCATGTTTAAACTAACAACTCAGAAAAGAATATTTTTTTTTACCAAGAACCACGATATTATCCTCATCGTTACTATTCCAGTATTGACAACACATGATACGTGTTTTGATTCGGGATACAGTAATGAATGTAATTCACAAAAATAATACATTTTTGGAGGACCACTCTAAAATTGTTGTTGACAGAATTGCAAAGGCTATTATTATAAGGGACTAGCATATAGCCCGTCATCTGACGGGATCAGTAAATTTTTAATTTTCCAGAATTGTAAAGTACTCTATGACAAAGGTAAAAAAATGGTTTGTTTTTTTGGCAGAGAAATACATTTCAACAAAAATAATCGATTGAAACTATCACATATGTACCTAATCTATTTTTTAAGCCAAATATAAAAGAAAATTATTTACGTTATATCTAGCTATAAACGCTAGCTATTTATTAGTCCATAAAATAAACTCCTAGATTTTTATGGAAAAAAAAATTTGTTGTTAATACATGTGATAAAATTTTCATTGCAACAAAAAAAATAACAGATGATTAAATTTAAAATTATCACTTATATACCTAGTTATGTAAGCCAAATATAAAAGAAAATTATTTACGTAATATCTAAGTTCAGTGATAAAACGTATGAAAATAATGCAGACGATATTTAAATAATTTAAGATACGAAATGATTAATTCAGATGGAATGACGTCATAATGCTATAAAAAATGTTATTTTTACCTGCTTATTATGGGATAAATTGATCAATTTAATCACCTGCTCTTAAAATGAGGATTGATATAAGGGCATTGAATGCTCGAAAAGGTGGACGAGTAAATTTCGAACGTTTTAAAGATGACAGGATTTTTCGCTGTGGTACGAAGCTTATTTATACCAATTTATTGTAGAATTAAATCTATAGTTTGGGAAAAGATAAACTTTACTAGCTTTGAATTTTGCTAACCCTAACTCATCAAAAATCCAATATGGATGACTCTATCCATTCCAGGTCCAACCGCTTTATAAATTCGAGGACAGACGGACAGATAACTTAGGCTATTATTACATTAAATGAAGAAAATTTAAGGATACAAAACATGGAACGTTTATGTAGACCGGGACATCCGTACAACAATACTTGAATTTAAAAAATTAAAAATTATAAAAAGTTGAAAAATAGTAAAAATTTATTTTAAAAATAATAAAACAACTTTACCAATAAGAATTTAAAAGAAAAAGCAGAAAATATTAAATTAATTAGACATTTAGAAAAATTTGACTGAGCCGGGGACAGAACCGTCAGCCAGAGAAGTACGACGATCAAATGTACCGAACGTGCCGAACTCTACCGAACGTGCCACGCCTGCGCATGGTATAGGAACTAATTTAAGTATATCAGGGATGAGTAAAAATAGTCCAGTTTAAATATTACGCTCCGCCCTCGCCATCCTATCAAGAATGAATTTAGTATAGATTAAGAGAGAGAATAAGACAATTTGTCGCAACTTCACGACCTACTATAATGCCCTTCCCATTCATTTTCATGTTTACAACAACCAATAGACAAACAATAAACTGCCCTTCCGTTTGAAACTAAAGCCAGAATTGTCATAATTTGAGAATTTGCCCTACTGCTTGAAATCGCCTTATAAGGCTTGAAATAATAGCATTAAACTCTCGAAAAGGGGGGTTGTGGTGGACTTCGAACTCGCTTTCAATTTTGATAACCCTAACTCATAAAAATTCAATATAGATGCCTGTGTCCATTCAACAATCTCTTCATAAATTCGGGTATAACAGCTTCATAAATTCACGAACAGACGGACAGACAAATTAGGCTATTATTATATAGGGGATATTTTATTATTAAGTAATATATTATTGGAAATGGAGTCAACTTTTATAGCAGTTAAAATGAACCAGACACTTTAACTACAATGTTCAATATTTTTTTTATTAGCAACCAACTGTATCTGTTTGGATAACATAAGAAATAAAGAAAAGTTGTTAATGCTAGATAATCAATACTCAAGCAAAACACGCAACACTTATGTACAATGTTTTGCTTTTTTCTTTTTCTGGACATTCGCCAAAAAGATAAACGAAGTAGTCACGCTATTAGAATGCCTTTGGTGACTGTTTTGGGATCAGCTTTAGCTCAATGACGCTTATCCTCCTTAAGAAAAGTTAAATACAACAGAATTTCGATCTATCGTTATTCAAGGGGAAGGAAGCTGGAATCGACGAATGCAGGAAATATAAGTATAAATTCAGTAAAATGTAAGACTATGACTTAATTCATTAATTACAATTAATCATTTGCAACACTTATTGGAAAATATTTAAAATTTTATAAAATATAGCATATATTTAGAATGAATTTTAACGTTTTAGTATTGTTATATAATTTAGTGGCGTACCAGAAGGAGTGTAAAGGGGATATACAGGGTGTTCCAAAAATGACCGTTATATTTGAAAAATCAATAAAAACTAAACGGACAGTGATAGAAATTCACAGTTTATTGCAATATGCTTGGGACAATATTAAATTTTCAGGCAGACAAACTTTCAAAATTAGTTACAATATTCCGCAGTCTGGAAAAATCTAAACTACGATATTTGTCTGAGGGGGGACTCTTAACAGACCAGGTGTATCGCCACTATCCAGAAACAATTGAATAACTGGAACAGTACATCTGTTCTACGTGTGAAGCCGTCTCGCCTGAGATTTTTACACGGGTTTCTGATAATTTCGTTCTTAGAATACGGCATATTATTACTGCGCATGGTGCATATCTGAAAAATATCGTAGTTTAGATTTTTCCAGACTTTAGCGCCATCTGTTGTGGAACATTGTAACTGATTTTAAAAATTTGTCTTCCTAAAAACTTAATATTGTCCCAATCCTATTGCAATAAACTGTGCATTTCTGTCCGTTTAGTTTTTATTGGTTTTTCAAATATACCGGTCATTTTTGAAACACCCTGTACAATCATGAAGATTTTTTTTTTTCGACACTGAAATATTTCAGGTTAATTCTTTTATTATACAAAATTATACTATTATAGGTGTTATAAACTTCAAAAACTAATGTTTTTTTTCTCTTCATGTTTAATTTTTTTTACATCATACAAAAAAAAAGATTTCATCAAAACCAACTTCAGATAAAAGGATAGAAAAGTATTTGCTCTGTCTAAAAAAGTGCCTCTAGGTCAGTGTTTGTAAACGCAGAGAAAAGTGCATCCTTATAGAATACGTTCCAATAGTCTTCTGGATAAAATTAGCTGGAGGCATTTTTTCCGAATAGTTTTTTTATCATTAAATAATTTTAATCAATTTTTCCAACAACTTTGGATTCCCCCAATTCTAGTAAATAGATGTTTTTGTTTCCATGGCACCTTTATTACTTTCCTAAATTACCTTTATATTTGTTTTTTTAACTCAATAAAAATTATATTAATCTTTAAACGGTTTTATATAGGAGAAATTAGGTTAATATAGCATATTTTCTAGTTTTTGCAAAACAGTAATTCTAAACTTAAAAAAACTCCTTCTTTCGTGACAATGACAATATGTATTCCCAAAATTAATTTCTATATACGCCATTGTTGTAACCTATACCTGCTTTCTACAGAGTTAACTACCTATTTGCAAAGAATAAGCGTTATACCAGTGCGGCATTCTATTCTGTCAGTTTGGACTTCTAGATGCAAGACACACAGACCCCCCCCCCACACACACACACTCCATAAACTGGATCTCGAGTGCTTCTGCGGCCTTACAAGAATGGCCTGCCACGCGTATATATAATTTCAATGTTCTGCGATCTGCCTGGCTGTTATAAACTTACTACTCAAGGGAACTCAATGACAATATAGGAGTCATAAATGTCGTATCCACTGCTATAAGTTTCAAAATCTCCAGTTACGATGACAGTTTTAACAACGCAAAACTTATCTGGAAGCAATATCAAGCCCTGAGAGCCGAAGCTGAAGGGGTGCAACCTCTTAAGAGCCCATCCTGAAGGAAATATATAAAATGAACAGTATAATTATGCAATCTGGATAACAGCTTAGATGCTCACGAAAGAGCCTTTGGCCGTAGATCTGCTTAATTGTATTATTAATACGTGTAAAACTGTTAAAATTTTCATGTTTTGCTGTATTGTGTGAGTGTGACGTCCTTTAAATGTGTAACTTCAGTTTTTAGTCCACTACGTTACAATTTTCCATCGCTTGTGCAAGTAGACATCACTATTACCGAGCACTTACATAAATGATTTTAATTTTCACAAAGCTTTGTATGCTTTAGAAAAACTCGGTTCTGATTCAAGTTTGCTTTAGACTTCCTCCTCCCTTTTCTCGAAACCTTGCTTCTGTTGTGTGAATAGGTTGGTTTGGTTTCGCTACGGTCGATAGTTTTTCTCGCGACGGCTAATGAGAGCGGGACCTACTGCTAATAGCCGATTCCAAATGGATACGAACATCTATGCCAGCAGCAGGATTCGAACCTGCAAACTTCGGTAGATCGAGCAGATCTCTACCATCTGGCCATCGTTCATCATGTGTGTGCATAGGGCATCCACTGTTGCATCCCTACTATATGTTAAGTTACTAGCCTACTGGTGATTTGGACATCCCCGACGAGCCAGAAATCTTATTGCCGTCCGCGTGACCTTGAAATAGTCTTATCAACATAAAAAAAATTCATTTCCGCAGTTCTCCTAATTTCCTAAGTGCTGGCTTTCGGTACCTGAGTTCGTGGGTTTGAATCCCACAGTGGCATGGATGTTCGTAGCCTTTCGGAATCGGCTTTAAGCTGTAGATCCCGGTCTTATTAGACCTCGTGTTGCAAAAAGTAGACCGTAGCACTCCAAACCAAACGAAACCTAATTCCCTAAAAACGATCTCTTGGAATTGTGAGCAAAATTACTGCCAAAGAGCTGAATGAACTCAATGAAAGAACTCAAGAATTATTATCAGACGCTGAACGGAATTTCTTTGTTGAAGACATTGGAAAATTGAAGCCCAGCCTCAACAAATATTTAAATAGCGGAGGCATTAAATTGTGAAGTAGATTTTCCATGGATGTTCAGGATATGCATTAATTCAAAAATTTCAATTCTGTTTTGTTTTCTCGAGCGGAGCACCTAACTTTTTGACTAACACTCGAACATATATTTGCAAACTTCCCTTCAGCCATTCGAGCTTCATATGATGTTCCTTGAATTTTAATAGGTGTTGTTGTTGTTTCTCATGCCACTTGGACAAACCAAACACGATTAAGCCTGCAGGCTTTCGTATTAAGGCCAAGGGGTGCGCCTTTCGTTTTAATGAGCACCATTAAGGGGAAAGAACGACTTCGCTCAAGTGGGTCCTCGTAATTTTCAAGCAGGGACCAGGCAGAAGACCCATAGGCTTGGCCTACCACCTCCAGAGGTATTGATTGAGAACTTGGAGGACATTGAGACCACGAACATATTTTACCTGCCCCAGTCACCTTTAACGAACTGGTTGGATCTTAGGCCGGCTCGGGTTCCGAACCCGCAACCTCTCAGTTATGAGATCGTTGCCTTTGCCGACTGAGCTACCGCGGATCCTATTTAATTGGTTCTTGCTAAAAAACACCCATTTCTTCTAATAATAATTAATATCTTCTTCTAATAATAAACTTAATAGTTTTATAAATTGTTATACTTAAGATGGTGCTCTAGAGCCCCACCAAACTCTAAAGCAACATCCTTAAGTATTACAATTTATAAAATTATTTTTATTTTTGACTTTTATATAATTAGTGGGAAGTAGACCGAGGTTTTACCTTAAAAATGTTAGATTTTAGAGTTTTTTTTCTCACTATAAAAATGACAATGTATAATCTCTTTTACCTAAAGATAAAATTTCCGTCTCTCTAGGGCTAATATATCGATTCGACCGCAAATGCTCATCAAGTTACAAATTAAGATTATGTCTTGCGTTACATACCACTTTTTATTGCTCACTTTCCTTTTTAAACATCTCAAAAGAAAAAAACTGTGAGAACAAGGAAATTAACTTATAAGGTAAAAAGAGGCTCGGAAACATTTTAGCTTCCTCTTACTCTACATAAATATAAAAGGTGTGGAAAAGGTTTCCTTATAAAAATTTTGCTAATGGGGTTAATACTACGCACGGGATGCATCCTTTTAAGTTTTATAAATGAAAGCAGATTATTTGAAAGAACGTTTTTTAGTATCTTTTTTTTTTACACTTGAATAAGAATGGTTTGTTTTGGTTTGGTTTACAGCGTTACGGTACACATTTTTTCGATACATGATGGGTTATGAAGCTGCTATCTATTTTTTTAAAGCTGATTCCGAATGAATACAATCTTACATGACAACAGTGGAATCTGAAACTATGGACTCCTGTTTCGAAAATTAACACTTATCTATTCCAATATCCTTAACCTTTTCTGTGTATGTTCTGTATAAATCATTATGGCTTGTTTAAAATGATACAGTCATAGTTTCGCAATACAGAGGGTCATTACAATAGTACATCTGCATAAAGCCTATTGAACCGATGTACTTTCCCCCGATGGTCAGTAGGTGCATATACAGCTGTGGACCAAATTTCCAAGAAGAATTTAGGTGCATCTGTTGACTTCGAATTTTAGTGAAGGGTGCATATGTGGGAAAATTTCACCAACAAGTGATTGGGACAGAGAAAAAAAGGGGCGTTGAACCGAGGTGTAAAGGTGTGTGGAAATAAAGCGGGAAAAGGACTCGATGTCGGGATTCAAGAATTGCTGGACATCGAGATCCCGTGAGCAAGCCTGAGAGTCCGGGCTAGCAATCGATTTCCAAACCTACATGCGTATGATCGGCACAATAGCATAGACGTCCAGCAAAATAACGGCCGCAAGCCCACTTCCAGCCTGTTGACAGCCCCAGCCTGCTCCCCTGTAATTACTGGAGGTAAACTTAATAATATTCATAATTATTACCTGGGTCTCATAATCTTTTGATAAGAAATACTATTTCAAGAGTATTGATGAATAGCAAAACCAAATAATTGCAGATCATGTTAAATACTAATCAAGTGATGTATTAATTTGTAAATATTGTACATAATAAATGTTTTAGTTTAAATATTAGGTATTTTCCTTTAATTCCATAGCGTATATTTTACTGTGTTTCCCCTTTGAGAACGAACACTGGTGTTTGTGTTGTAAGTACATTACAACACCTATCACGAGCCGATGCAAACATCGTTACAAGGATGGTGATGTTGGAAGCCTTAGCTCTATATTTAGCAAAAAGGACCAATTAAACAATTTTTTAAATCTTATTGGTTAAAATATTCTATAACTTTCTCGTACCAGCAGATGTATAAACGATTTCACAATATAGATAAATAAGCGATCACTAATTTAGCGCATGAGCTGTTACTCGAAGTTGGAAAATCGGAAAGACGATGTTCATATACCGGAAAACACTATGTCGAGCGTGTACTGTTTCTGTCTTAGATATCGTAAAGGCGATTTCACACCGGAGAGCAACAGAGAAGCTTACATCGGTTTAGGCTATATCGGCATTATTTGCACATCGTGATACATCGATGAGCTGAAAATTTGGAAATCAGTGTCACAATGTTGCACGTTATATCCATATTTCGAGATATATCGATACATTGCCGAGCTAAAAATTCAGAAATCGGTGTCACAGTGCAGTACGTTATATCCATATTTCAGGATATATGGATACATCTCCGAGCTGAACATTTGAAAAATCGGTGTCACAAAACAACATGTTATATTCATATTTGAAGATATATCGCGATACATCGCCCAATCCTAATCCTTACAATCTACGGAATTCGAGCGTAATAACTCCAACTATATACATCATGTATATATAGTTATTCTATTCTCTAAATGAAAAAGTATTTTGGCTTTTTGAGTAACAGAGTAACAGAGCTTTTTGTAGAGTTTATTCACATGACGTACACATACACATATATTTCGAAGTCTTAAACCAGATGGTGGGGTCAATTTCGATTCTAAAGGGCTTTTATTCTTCAAAAATATTTGTATTCCACATCGTCGGCAATAACTTTCGCTCTATTATGTTTTCAACTCCATTTATTTTAATGTTGCCAGTCGCGGCAAACTAAAAACAGTCAAATCAATCTCGAGCTCGGGACAATAATATATATACATCAAGTGATAAAAACATTCGTATTATATGCCATTTTTCCGTAATCCTTATAAAATGAGAGATATTATTTCAAAAGGCTGTATAAAATGTAACTATGTTTTAAAAAGTAAAATCTTCTCAATTGATTAAAACCTTTAATATCTGTTCAAAAAAGAAACTATTCTACGAGTAACAAATGATGTTTTAAAGATGTTTCTGAAAAATTTTAAAATGTTGTAATATATTTTTTCTTTTACTTCACTATCAAAATTATTTATTTTTAAAAAACAATGATTTAGAAAAAGCTGATGCAGAAAAATGTCGTCAGTTGTAATTACGTAAAGGAGATGATGAACATACGAAAGATTTTTATAAATTATTACTTATAAAATACTATACACATATAAATAGAAGTATAAGTAAATTAATTCTTTTAATTTTTTAAAGACTTGATAATTTTTAATAATTTATTATATATGAAAATTTTTGTTATGTTGCTCAATTTTTCCTAGACTTCTAAAATATATTTGCCAAACGCTTCTAATCTATATTAACTTTGTCATTACTTTGGTATGAAGCACTAAAATCTACCTGTTTGCTACACGAAGACTAATGAGAAAGAGACCTACTGCTTAGAGCCAATTCGGACCGTTTATGAATATCCACTCCAATAATGGGATTCGAACCCACGAAATACGGTACCGATTATCGGAGCCTTACTCGTTCGGCATGTTAATATTTTGAGGTACGGAATTATTAAAAGTGTCCCACCTTTTTGATGTTTAATTAGGCAGAGTGGGTTAACTTTTGACCCACATCTAAATACTCCAATTACTACTTTCACATAAGTTTATTTTCAGTCCAATTTACATAAAATTGTTTTAACAGTAGACTTGCGATTAACAGGGGATGTCGGGAAATGCCTCGTAAGGGAATATCACAAATAATCGAATTTATTCAAATTTTAATGAATGGAAAAAAATAAAGAAAATGTATTAATGTTGGTCGTGGAATTAAATTAACAATTAGTAGACTACAAAATAATAAAATAGAAATGTAGTGTGCTTCAGTGTTTTGTGAAAAATGAAATTATAGATGTCTGCTGTCGTGTTACTCTCATTAAAATTAGGTATTTACCTGTGAACAGTTTACAGTGGTTATTATTTAGTTAGTCTATGACTAGATTTATTTGTATTGCGTTGTGTTGTTTATTTAAGTTTTAAAATTCAACCACAGGTTCTGAGACGCAACAGGCTTATTTTTAAAACTAATAAGCTAATTACGAATTACTAAATCAAATGTTTCACACTTAAACACACATAAGGTTGATAGTTTTAAATAAAAATAAGACAATTTATTGTATACTATTTATATGTCTATGTACAGAAAATTGATTCAAATTTAAAAAAACATTGGCTTTCAAATTTTCTAACAAGTGTCACATTATTCCAAATTCAACATTAATCATATACTAACATTTGCGTAAAAAAGGAGAGGAACTAATTTCAAATTCAAATATTTATAATGAGTACCTTTGTGGATCTGTAGGGATGTGCCTGGGTGGTACTCAGGTTGGGAGCTCTTGGTGAAAGGATGTAAACACTTTGCGTGTACTCTCGATTGGTGGGATGGCAATGCTGACTTCAGTCCCACCACTGGTCTGAGGCCTTCTAAAATAATTTGAGGATTCTGTGAGGCTGATGCACTGGAACACCTCTGATCGTTGCGAGATGTCGTCCTCGTTAATTTTTCGGAGTCTCTCTTGGACCCAAATCTTCCTTTGGTCCCCGAACTCTGCTCTCCGACCCCCGAACTCCAACTGTATTCTTAACTTTTCTTTTTTTATATTATTTTCATCTTTGTCCTTTATTACTTCTCTTCGTCCAATCAACAGAGCTGTATATATCCATTG
This sequence comes from Pardosa pseudoannulata, assembly GCA_032207245.1. Taxonomy (NCBI): domain Eukaryota; kingdom Metazoa; phylum Arthropoda; class Arachnida; order Araneae; family Lycosidae; genus Pardosa; species Pardosa pseudoannulata. Next base: position 14,412,864 of record CM063510.1, read on the forward strand.
GTCTTCCTTTATCCACCTTTAAACCGCAAACATAGGGAAAACCTTACCCCTTCAAATTGGGCACTGTCCCTTACAGACTCATAAATAATTCCACAAAGGTACATTCTTATTTAGTGTCATGAACGAAGACATGATTCTAATTCTGGGACTGGGATCAGAACCCCGCCCGAGAATCAAGCACACGAAGAATCATTTCAATTAATTTTTACAGGTTCTCTCTCATTTACAAAAGATGTGATGAGGTCAGATTTAGATCCCAAGAATTTCACTTCTTGTTTTATTTATATCAATTATATTAATTAATCAATTATATTAACTATATCAATTATATTAATTATCAATTATATTAATGATCTAAATCGGCTCACCACATCTGCTTTCGTTTTTCGTTTAATCTCTGTCAAATTTTATCACGCAAATTTCTCAAAATCATTTTTTCAGCAGGTTTCGTGTTCTTGCTTCAATTAAACAACTTCTCCGTGTCTAATAATGCATCACAGTAACTTAAATTTTAAATGTTTGGTTTAGAGCGATAAGGTAACTTTGCTACATTATGGCTAATAACACTGGGATTTAGTGCTTAAAGCTGATTCAGAAAGACTATACACATGAATGCGAGCAGTGGGATTCGAACCCACAAACTCCGATGCTCCCTTATCCATTTGGCTCCCATTTAGCAAATTTTTAAAGAGTTATAAGATTTTCTCTCTCACTTTCAAGACGTTTTTCGAAATTCTTTGTTTCTCCAGAACGACAAACGACACATTATTATCTTCACTTAAAACTCCGTAACATTTCAATTTCGTATAGATCTGAATATCTTAAATTAGTAATCTCCGTTATTATCCTCTTAAATTTAGAAAGTTCAATATTTGTACATATTATTGCATATCTATTCCAAAACTGCAAATATTTAACACCGAGCAAAGTAGAGTTTTAGCTCTGGCTGTCACTTTCCATTACATGAGAGCTTAAACAAACCGAAACTTCGTTTAAACACTAATCTGAAAGCTGGTTAATACACGTGTCCGTATATAAATTAGTCACTCCGGCTTCTGAAACAGAAGTCCTACAACTTAACAAATCAAATCAAATCTTAATTTTTTATTCTTCGAAAATGATTTTAACAGGTCCGTTAAATACAATCTTAATTAGTTTATAATGTATATATTTTAGTTTAAGCTGTAACTTAAGGTTCATAAAATATTATTTAAAAGTTAAAAATTGCTACATAAAGATTCTTTTCACTTTTTGATTGTTACTTAATTTAAAATTTAAGAAAAAAAATGTTTTACTGACATGTCATGAAGATATATTAATATTAATCATCGCTTTAACAACTATCTATCTAAAATAAACAACAAAAAAATTCATTTTGCCTATCCTTTAAATCCTTCAGACAACGTTAATCAAAAAATATACTTTTGGACAAACTCAAAACAAGTTACAATTTATTCTGAAATAAAATTTGTAAACGCACTGCAAATGTAAAACAAAAGGTGAACAAACTCTCAAACAGGTAAAACGTTATGCATTCTATCCCAACTGACATTTTTAAATTGATTAAGAACACATTAAAATAATGGAACCTGGTACTAATTTCCAGTGTTTATTTCTTCAAAGAAAACTTGTTCGCGGTTAACAGTCTCATAAATATTTAAATCGCTGATTAACATCGTTTGCTCTGAGCACATTTTTACGGTGTGTTGAAATAATGACATTTTTGAACACTGGAAGTGATAAGAACTGAGAGATTTCTAGTTACTATTTTAATTTTCTGATACAGTACTTTTCAAGCGATAAATATAGTAAACAGAATCAATTTATAGAATTTTTTAGTTTTGTTGTCGTTATTAATCGATTTTACACATTTTACGAATGACTGCTAATGGTTTAAGAATCTGATGACTGGTAAAATTAAACTTTAGTACTTAAATATTATCGTCTAAAAAACCAAATAGGGGCGTATACTTATTAGATCCATGTCTTCTGGGTATCTAATGGTCATACTGATTAACTAAGATTTATATCTTTGCCACTGCAATCAACGTATAGGGCGATTTTAAGCAGTAGTGCACATCTCATCTTATGACAATTCTGGCTTTAATTTCAAACGGAAGGGCTATTTTATTGGTTGTCTATTGGTTATCGTAAACATGCAAATGAATGGAAAGGGCATTAAAGCCGTTCATGGCGTGGCATAAAATCGCTCTACTGAGAACCCCAAGTGTCCCGTTTGGGTTTCGAAATCCGAAGTACGATACTGAAGAATGTTCTCAATGGCGTTAATTAATTGCTTAAAAGCAAGGCACTTTTAAATTAAAACACCTTTTATTATATTTACGTATGCGAGATCTTTAAAACACAGAAAATGACATATAGAAGAATTTATGGCGTAAATGATATTAATATATCAAACACAAAAGCAACTCAAGAGACATTTTCTCGCATACGAAAGAACAACCATGTTTTTACTAAAAAAAATCGTTTGTTGCCACTCGCAACTTACAGAGAAAAAATAAAATAAAAAAGATAATATGTGGGTAGAACATCAATTTTAACAGACGATTTGACACCGAGTGGGAAGTTTTGGATTTAGTGAAATCAACTGTTTTTTACTTGTCAATTTATTATATTACTCATAATATTTCCAGTAAAACTCAAATTTAAGAATTGGGTTCAGATTTAAAGGAGTTTGTTTTACTTCAACACTAAATAATCCCAAATACATCAGAGTAGTAGTAGATTTCTTCGGAGCACCTGGGCCCAAGGCCGAATCTCCAGTCTTGAATGGTTGTGACAATTCAATGAGGGTGTGCATCATTATCTCACGTTCCCTTAGTTGGTAATTAAAATTAAAAATACAAGTTACATAAAAGTTTAAGATAGAAAATTTTAAGCATTTGATAGCATCTAAAATCATAAAATAAGGAAAAATTTACTGATAGTAAAGATAATAGGGGGAGAAAGGATAGAGAAATATTTTTGCGGATGTTGACATCCATTTTTAAAATTTTTAAAACTTATTTTGGTTTTATTTATTTATTTTTATTTTTTAAAAAAATTTTTAACTAAAATAAGTTTAAATGAGGAGAGGGAAAATTGGAGATGAAAAGAAAATACGAAGGATAGGGAAGGACAGTAGTTAAATTAATTTGCTAACTTGAATCGAAGAGTAGCAAGCCTCATCGTGGCGCCATCTTGTATCGGTGCGTGAAACTATTAAAATGATAATTTGGAGTATGACTTAGAGAACTAAGTGAATTTGGAATATAAAATTATTTTAGGGAAGCATGGCGGCACGAGGCCTTTTACGAAATACATCAGTTGCCTCTACAACAATTTCACACAGCAGAATACATTTTAACTTATGACAATTCTAGCTTTCGTTTCAAGCGGAAGGGCAGTATATTGGTTGCCTATTGGCTATCGTAAACATGAAAATGAATGGGAAGGTCATTAAACTAGTTCATGATGTTGCATGAAATCGATCTATGTATAAATTTCGAGTGATCGTCCAGAAATTCTACTACTTAGCAGTAGTCAATACTATTTTTGAGTGAGAAAAAAAAATATGAGAGTCATTATTCTTTCAAGATTTAGTGCAGTGACCTTCGAACTTTTTTTTACTTGAACACTATACAAGGGGAGAACTATTACAAGACAAGGTCAATAAAAAAAGTATATTACACACGTACATTTACTGGAGGGTGAGAGAAGTATAAGAGTGAAAACTTCTAAACTTATTCATGATAAGGCAAGTGTCAAGAACTGCACATCCTGGAAGACAGAGTTCAAGCCAACATAGCCAAAGAAAATCAGGAGGGAGTCACTAAACTGGACTAGCAAACCTATCCTGAATAAACCACATAAATCGTCACAAAGAAACCTTAAACTTATGAACAAAGAAAGACTCTCGAAAACAAGAAATGGGCAAGTCGTACTCCTAACAGAAAAGGATATATAGAGTGACAAGACAGATTTGCCGAGGAAAAGCGTTCACTAAAATCAAATAAAAAACATAGGTTTCTACAAAAATTAAGCTTTTTTATTTTTAATTGAAGACACGAAGCAGATTGTTGCTGTTAGTCGTCCGTTAACTTAAAAAGTGAATTGCAAGGGAAACAGTTGGATTACCTTTACCCGATATCTAAAAAGGATGAAAAGATAGCTGTTGGGTGTTTGGAGTGCAACATTATACGATTCACCTGCTGCAGGTCTGGTGATCCCTTTTACTTATTTCGTTTAAGAGCCTTCTGAGGCAATTGAATGACTTCATGTTCATTCTCCCGGTATTTTCAATATACACATATTTTGTATACTGAATGCCACCTATAAAATTTGCGTATCTTTCTTTTAAAATAATCTCATTTGCCTGTAATATGTTTTGCAAGAATTTCTGGAATTTAGACGTCCTGGATATCGAAGGTTGTTAATTATTTATTTCTTTTAATCGCTTCTTCCCCACTCAAAGTTACTTAAAGTTAGAGAGGTTGTATTAGGAGAAATCTATTCCACTGTATTAACTACACAATACTATTCTTAAGGGAAATAAAAAGTAAATAAGCATTCGTATGCTTAATCCATCACTCCATAAGTTTCTGGATAGAGCAGTGATGTAGCTATGGGGGAGAGGTTGGAGGAAAAGGGTTCCTTCGTTTTCCTTTGTTTTTTGTCTCTCTGGAAACACGTAATTCTTTATACCTAACAGACAATTTATCTTCTCTACTTTTCTAATATGCACTATTCGCCACAAATATATTTGACGTTACAAAATAGATCGTGTAACTAACCGGAAGCTTTAATGTAAGTTCATTTTCACGTTATTAATTGTTATATCCAATGCAATGCTCAATTTTTTCAATGTTGTATGTGAGAGTGCAGTTATGTTTTACATAAGGTTTGCGAAGCTGATTTGTTCTCCAGTCACACGTTGTGGGTTGCATACCCAAGTATTTTTTCGTACTCCAGGAGCCGTGTGGTGTGACCAGTGGAAACGACGACACTTAAACTTCACCAAGTTTAGAGAGTTGTGATTGGTCGCCAGGAGACGATTCAGGACCATGCCTGGAGTTCCGGTCAATCTGGACAGCGGAAAAGGACGTATCTTGCATTGGATAATGGAAAGACAACGAGTTGAAAGAGTTTTTGGAGATAAAATTATAGGGTTGCTGGAGTACTTTTAGAAGGAAAAAAAAGAATGCAGCGTGCTCAACTTTGGCTTTTTTTCGTCAAGTGTAACACGTGGAGTGCTTCTTTTACTTTTATTTTTTTATATTTTTTTTAGCATTTTTCCTTATTTTTTCTACTCACTACTATATTTGTATTTTGTAATATAGATCAGTGGTATTTTGCTATAATTAATATTAAAGATGATATAAAGCAAACTTGGGCTATTCATTTAAAGTAGAATAATGGATTTGAAGTAACAACAGCAATGTACTATACCGCTACACTATATTTGAATAATATTTTAGAACAATTTTATTTCCGAACTACTATTGTTGTCTTCATTATTTTACTTTTTTCTACCCTTTTATAAATTTATATTAACCTTAAAAATATGAGCATAAAAGAGATTTGGAAAAACTGGAGTATTTAAGTTCCTAAACTATTTAATTTTCCTTTCAATGCTGATCCCTTTATAATTAGCATTCCCATTTTACAAAACTGCAAGTATTTGTTGACCATTTTATTGAGAGAACACTATAAATTAGGTCAACTTTGCTTCCTATGAAGATCAACACAAATGACAGCCAAGCCTTAACTGGGATTTGAACTCACACTCTCCAGCATCAGATCCGGATTGATTACCCATTAGACGGAGTAGGCAATTTCCTATGAGCCCCACACTTTTTACAATCCCCTATACACTCACTTCCAAAAGTTAAGCACGAAGGTGAAAAAGCTAATTTCCGGAAGCCAATCAAAATTGAAGAGGATGCAATTCGCTACAGAGGTAGATGGAAGTATGCAAATACATTAGTTAACAGCCAATCGCGCTTTCATGTCAAGAAATATGCAAAAAGGTCTGTCTTATAAGATGCCAGTTTTATGAAGGATTACAGAAGTTGATTACAAGTGCTGAGTGAAGGGATTGCGCGTATGGCGTGGCCAGCATATTCGCCCGACCTTAATCCCATTGAAAATCTTTGGGATGCTCTCGGCCGTGCTGTATCTTCACGTTTCCCACCTCCAGCAACTCTTATTGAGCTGGAAACTGCTCTACAAGAAGAATGTCTATTGCTTAATTCTGCGGTGATTGACCACCTAATTGAAAGCATGGTCACAAGGCGTAAACTTTGTATACAGATGGGGGGGGATCACATACCTTATTAATATCCTTTTTTTTCATTTTATGCTGTTTATTTTCACTTTATATATAATTATGTTTAAGTCTCCAGTATGTCGTTATCTGAAAACTTACAAAAATTTAATATTGTTTTCATTTCTGTATATAATTATTGATTTTCTTTTATGCATAAATATATATCCTACTTTCCTGCAGAATTTTGTGTCAATCAAAGCAGTATTTGATTTTTTTGCATTTTACATCTTTGTGCTTAATTTTTGGAAGTGGGTGTATAATATATATACAAAGAAATCGTTAAATAAAGAAATTTTGCTTTCAACAAAGAAATGTTTGATAGCAGTATTAACAAATTTTACTGAACACATGAACCTATTCATACAAATAACTAAACAATATCGGAGTACGATTTACAATAAATAGGAAATTTTTGAACATGTATTACATTTGTTATTAGTTGTATTACATACTAGTTTTTCAACATTAATGTTCTTATTATAATCTCAGATATCAAATTTAGTTTGCAGCAAACTTGCAACAGTCTTGCTTTGCAAGCCTGCAAAATTGCAGCAAGTTCAGCATGACAAATCTGTAAGTTTGAAATAAGACTGCAGAAAGTTTAAGTATTTTCGCTTGCTTCAAGGTTGTCACGACAAGGTTGCCACAGTTTTGCTGCAAAATAGTAGAAGGGGTCGTTTTATGTTCCGTCTCACTTGCAGGAGTTTTGTTGCAAATTTGTCGAGTCAAAATTGTTATGACAAGATATTATCCAGAAAAAATCAAACTTGCTGTAAGTATACATAATATCTGGGAAAAATACGAGTGTTTATCATTTTACACTCAGGTTATTTTTATAATAATTTTCTTGCGCAAAGGTACTCTGAAATTACTTGTAATTACAATAATTTTAATAATTAGGTTGAAAATAATGCATAAGGTTTACGTGAGACTTTGTTTTGACTTTTAAAACCCGCTTGTTCTACATATGATCGCTGGTAACCAATAGAAATACAGAATTTCGGAAGTGATAGTATATGGTAAATGTGTTTCAAAATCTTCTTAAATTTGTTTTGATTTATTCATTTATTTCATGAGTTATTATCTAATGTATATTATATTTTATTGAAAATTTAAACATTTACATGACATCTGAGTAAGTTATTCAGCTTTTGTGAGTTTCGTTTATAATCAAGGCTTAATTTAGAGATTAGGGCGATTACTTGAGCCCTATTCATATTCGTAAAATTATTAGGTCACATAACCCCCGAGAATTTGACTGCCCATGGGAAATCATCTTGTTTAATTGGCATTGTCCAGCATTTTAGGTAATACTTTGGTGACCGGGCTGCAATGTTTATCAAATTATAAAACACTTAATGAATTTATCCAATAAAGTCTTTAAATTGAATTTCTGATAAACTGTGATTTTTGCTACACCACCACGCCTTAACAGTCATAACTGCTAAAATAATTTTTAGAATGTAATTAGAATTTCACTGTATGTTTTTAATGATGTTATGTATGCATTTAACCTCCGGATTATAAATATATTCATTTTGAGATGAGTTATGGGCATTTATGTTAGAAACTTCATTATTTTTTTCTTGAATTTTTGCTCTAAATTACTCGATTGTGTAACGTATCTGGTCCCTGTTTTAGGTGACAAGGAAGAATCAGGTGTATCTTGATTAATGAATTTATTTACACTTCTGCTATTTACATCATTTCACAACTACACACACACACACGAAAAAAAAAAACAATTTCCGATCACAGGTAAGTGATTAGTACACGTAGGCCTGAGTAGAGACGGCTACCTAAACTAAAATCAGTCTCTACCGAAATATTGGTGATTCGACGGAAGAAACAATTCGGTAGCTCTCGCGAAAGTTCACTGAAGTACTGGTAGAATATCAAAGCACAGTTAGAGTTCCGAAGGAAAAATGCAAACAATCCTGAAGAGGATTATATTAGAAAAGGAAACCCAATGCACAGGGTATCGTTTCAATTTCAGCAAGAGATATATCCCAAGACAGGATTTCGCTAAATAAAACTCTCCGATGGAAAGACTGGTCGAGGTGACCTCCGAGTTAACCGATGCGGGCTATTCTTTAAAGAAAAGATCCCAAGGTGAGGTTATAGCAAAAAACTCTCTGATAGAGAGACTGGTCAAGGCGACCTCTGAATTAGCTGGTTGCTAGCTAACTTCTCTAAAAAACAAATCTTCTCTCGTCTCTTTCTAGGGGAGGGGCTTCACGCACAATTTCATTATTGGATCACCTAGCGATGACCTCACCTTCGAACAACTGGATTGGTCCGGGTTAAACAATCATCAGCCTCAAACCCAGGGGTTCCTGGAATTCTTAGCGGCTACATCCAAGTCGCGGCAAATCCTTTGTCGTTCCAATGATCATATTTTTGACTGTCAGTGAAGGTGCCGGGCTGTCTGGTATATTGTTCCTCTACTATAGGGCACAACAGTGTAGACATCGTGGCGCCAGGGAAAACAATCCTTTTGTATCCACACAAGCGAAGTCCACCTTCAGCAAAGTTCCTTGATGTCGACACACCGCTAAATCACGCCGTTACAATTGGCTATAACTCATTTATACTTTAGAATATTTTCATTCTGGGGGTTCAATGCATACATAATAGATATATATCTATATTTATCCAAGTAAAAGTGATATGTTTTTATTTTATTTTATTTTTTTTTTTTTTAGTTACGAGTGCTGACGTAAAGTCCAAAAATTCTTGTTTTTTTTCTCTATTTTTGCCAATTTTTAAGATAATATATATGTATTTATGTTTATTTTCATATTTTTCTATGTTTTATAGCCTATTACTGCAATAACTAAAAAAATATTTCCAGAAAAACCTTATTGACAAATTTTGGCTCCGAACGTGGTCGGTTATCTTAAACACTACTTTTAGGAAATAATTTTATATATATATTTTTTTATTCTTTCCCTTCTCGGTGATATTTGGAAACCAGGAGAGGAGATCAAATCTTCAGTTATCCCCAGGTGCTGAAAACCCTACTTACGCCTCTGGGTCAGATATGGATTCAGCATCGAAAACATGCGAATAAACTATTAATGTTTAAAAAAAAATTAAATTTATTTTCCGTTTATCTGTGTTATTTACTTAATCTATCAGTTTTTAGATCTTTAGGATCAACTATTTTCTACCCAATATCTTGAAAGCTTGCGCTAAAAACTATTGCTCCTTGCGTTTTTCTGAATGATGACGTCTGTTAGAGGAATTCCGTGACGAAAATATTTTTCATGATCTTTTCAAAATCTTCCAAACTTGCTTCATTTTCTGTCTCAAAAGTTTTTCTAGATGTTCATTTTAACAGTAAAGATTTCTCTCGCATCTTTCAATAAAGTTACCGAAATAAAACGCCTACAATAAATGATAAGAAATTCTTAAACTTAATGAAAATTTTCCGGCTTACACCGAAAGTTTAGTTTTGACCAAAAACCCTGTTTGGGAAGTAGAATAAATAGCATGTGTTCATATTATTTTTATTCATATATAAATATATATACATATCAAGGCCGTAGGCAGGGGGAGGGATTTGGGGGACTGGTCCCCCCCTGAAATTTTGAAAGACTATTTTGTAGACAGACAATGTCCCACGACTGTGTGTGTATGTGCTATCTGCTAGTTGTTCATGAACATGGACAGTTATTTTCTTAGGAAAAAACCGCTGAGACCATAAAAGTCTTGCTGGGCCGCTGGCCTGAAATACAGTGCTTTCCCTTTCACTAATTGAAGTATCATTCACAGACAAAAGGTGTCTTTCTCCCTTAGTCCCCCTCCGAAAATAATTTCTGGCTACGGCCCTGATACATATATATATATATATATATATATATATATATATATATTTTTTTTTTATATATATATATATATATTTTTTTTTTTATATATATATATATATATATTTATATATATATATATATATATAAATATATATTTATATTACATATATAAATATATATATGAATATATATACATATATAAATATATATATATACATGTATATATATATATATATATAATATTATATATATATATATATATGTCAGGATTTAAAATATAGAGTAATTTAAGAGATTTAATTAGGGATTCTTTTAATGGGAGTAACGCGCCTCGAGTTATTAGCCACATAAATACGGCTCACGCGCAGTGATATGAGGAGAGAGCGATAAGCAATTACTATAGTCAGACCTGTGACTCCTCGAAGCAGTGAAAACTGCCTTTGTTAGCAGTTGGGCGCCAATATGAGACGCCATTGTTGAGTAGAGTATTGGTGAGATCTAAATAAAGGATGAAAATGATGTCAGGACATAGTGTCATTTATTTTATATATATATATATTTATATATATATATATATTTATATATATTTAATATATAATATATTTTTTATATATATATATATATATAATAGTAAAATAAAGATGGTCGGGGTTCTAAATTATGATGAGATCGTTTTGTTTCTGGTTTAGGTAGTCACGTGACGGGCGAAATATTTCTGCATGAGACAGTTTCTTCAATAAAGTTCCAAATCACATTTTTGTTTGAGACACGCTGAAGCAACGTCAAATGAATAGTTAGATTTCCCACTTACCGACACATCCGTATCAAATAATGCGACGACAAAAATATCGTGTCGTCTAAAAGCAGTTTTTACTCTACCGATATGTTTCATTTAAAGATGGCGGTAAGCTCGACAAGTTTATAATGACTGAAGAGTAGTAATTTTATAGACTTTATACAACAATTATTGTTAGAAAAATAAATAACGCTGTTTCATTGCACACATTTTAAAACATTATATTAGGCACCAATTTCTTATATTCTTTCCACCGGTGATATGCTAGTGAAGCTTCGCCTCTTTTTTTTTGTGAAAGGGTGAATTTAGTATTGTCTTCTGAGTTGCTTTGGCGTAGTGTTAGAGCGTTGCGCTAGTATTTTTCAACCTCGGGTTCGATTCCCGGTGGGTTTTTTTTCACTATTTCATTTTAAAAAAATTTTTTCTCTGTAACTCTCTTAAAATCTGTAAAATTCTGATCTCTTTTATAATTAAATATTTTTATTTATATAATATATATATATATTATATATATATATACGAATATAAATATATATTTTCAATTATATATATGGCTCTTTATATAGTTTTATGTTATATAATTTTGTTTTATATATACTTTATATAAATTATTTAATTTGAAATATTAACACATATATAATATTTTTTTATATATATTATATCTTATAATTTATTAATATAATATATAATATAAATATTTGATATATATATTTGCTTTCAAAAGCAACAGTATGCGATAAATGAATTATTAATGATTGCAGATGAGAACTTAATTATAACAGATGGGAAATTCAAACAGTAATGATAGCAAATCTGCGATAAAGCATTTTATGATCAAGCAAGCGAGAATAACATAACATAACATTAAAATCTGCCAGAATGTGTCAATTAAATACGTAAGAAATCTAAGTACAAGTAAGTAAAATATTTAATTATATTAATATGAATTTATATATAACTGTATTAAATAATATATAGTTTATTAATAAAGCATATAATAGTAAAATTAATTGGTCGGGGTTCAAAATTATGAGAGTGAGATCGTGTTTTCGGTTTAGGTCGTCACTGAATCGGTGGTCAAGCGAGTAGCTCATCAGTTTTCTTCGATGAACACTGCAAATTTATCGCTGTCGTAAATGAAAACGCTCTTACGCCGCTGATCTTCGGTTCCGGAGTTAGTGGATTCGAATCCCGCTGGTGCAGGGATGTTCGTAGTCGTTCGTAATAGGCTTTAAGTAGTAGGTCCCGATCTCAATAGCACTCGTGTTGCAAAAGAGTACACCGTAGCGCTCCAAAACAAATGAATGCTGTTGATTAAGAATATTTTTCTGCATGCCGGCCCAATTTCACTCAGAACATAGGGAATGGAAATAACTGGTTCTGGTACCACCGCGTAAGTTTGTTTTATTATTCCTAAAAATCGTGTAAATTAGATAATCAATGTAATAAATTTATTTAGTATTTTTAAAATTAAGTTTGAAAACTAAAACCTGCTCACATCACCTCCCTACCGCCCGAAACAAGTTCACTGCCCACCAGCATCTTCCCACCCATCCCCCGGGGGCAGATATCGTTCCCTTTGAGAAACACTGCACTAAAGGTTTCCTTAATGGGTGTTAATGTAGCATGCATCTTCAGTCACCCCATATACCAGAGTTTAATTCTAGTAATAACCTTGACAGAAAAGGATTAAGAAGTGACGGTAAATAATTCAATTTGAAACTCAATTTGTGCCCTGCTTCTCCGATTGAAGTTTATGTTAAACGGTTGAACTATCTCATAGTAGTCATGGGTAGCAAAAAGTAATTCCTCGAATGTTACTCTGACATGTAATCGTAACAGAGAAATATATTTCTGTGAAATAAAATTTAATAAAAAGTTTTATATTTTTAAAGTTATTTTTTAAAAATGGGAATAATTA
>CM063510.1:14425820-14463459 GCA_032207245.1 Pardosa pseudoannulata
TTTAGTCAAGGATCTGTAGTTTTACTGATATTTGCTCACAAAATAAGAATGGAAGAATATAAAAGGAAGAATTTTGATGAAACTCAGGCAGAATCTTTTCTGAAAAATCTGGAAAGATCCAGTAGCGAAATACTTTGATGCTAACAAAAATTTTTCAGCAGAAGATAGAGCATTATTCTTTTCCGAAGGAGCTGAAATCGTGCCATCTAGCATTCGAATTAATGATTCAGCTGTATTTTTATTAAAACGCTAAAGCGACCGAAAGTCCACATCATCCTAACAATCCAAATCATTTGTTCTTTCTGGATGCACAAATCTTTTCCTGCAGCTTTCTGTTTTTTCCAGCATTTGTAAAACTTCGAAACTTTGAGATCTTTTATATCTGACAATATATCCGCCATGTTTGTTTTCAACGTAGAGCGCATGCGTAAATTGTAGTATCCGTGGATTATGCAATTAATCCTCCAAATTCGGGGGATCAGAAACAAGAGATTAAAATGAGCTGAAAGCCGCGGATTCTAGTTGAAGAATATGAAAATGCTGATTCGAGGTTAGATCCGAGTATTAAAATCGTGGTGAATATGGGCCTAAGTGTTTTATAATTTGATAAACATTGCAGCCCGGTCACCAAAGTATTACCTAAAATGCTGGACAATGCCAATTAAACAAGATGATTTCCCATGGGCAGTCAAATTCTCGGGGGTTATGTGACCTAATAATTTTACGAATATGAATAGGGCTCAAGTAATCGCCCTAATCTCTAAATTAAGCCTTGATTATAAACGAAACTCACAAAAGCTAAAATGAACAGCCGTGCCTTGAACAAGTCTCAAACCCTCGGCTAAAATATAATATACATTAGATAACAACTCATGAAATAAATGAATAAATCAAAACAAATTTTGATTCAAAGAAGATCAAAGAAGATTTTGAAACACATTTACCATATACTATCACTTCCGAAATTCTGTATTTCTATTGGTTACCAGCGATCATAAGTAGAACAAGCGGGTTTTAAAAGTCAAAATAAGTCTCACGTAAACCTTATGCATTATTTTCAACCTAATTATTAAAATTATTGTAAATACAAGTAATTTCAGAGTACCTTTGCGCAAGAAAATTATTATAAAAATAACCTGAGTGTAAAATGATAAACACTCGTATTTTTCCCAGATATTATGTATACTTGCAGCAAGTTTGATTTTTTCTGGATAATATCTTGTCATAACAATTTTGACTCGACAAACTTGCAGCAAAACTCCTGCAAGTGAGACGGGACATAAAACGACCCTTTCTACTATTTTTCAGCAAAACTGTGGCAACCTTGTCGTGACAACCTTGAAGCAAGCGAAAATACTTAAACTTTCTGCAGTCTTATTTCAAACTTACAGATTTGTCATGCTGAACTTGCTGCAATTTTGCAGGCTTGCAAAGTAAGACTGCAAGTTTGCTGCAAACTAAATTTGATATCTGAGATTATAATAAGAACATTAATGTTGAAAAACTAGTATGTAATACAACTAATAAGAAATGTAATACATGTTCAAACTATTCGGCCATCGTCCGGCCTTTTTTTGCGATATTTGTACGTAGGTACCCCGATATTGTTTAGTTATTTGTATGAATAGGTTCATGTGTTCAGTAAAATTTGTTAATACTGCTATCAAACATTTCTTTGTTGAAATCAAAATTTCTTTATTTAACGATTTCTTTGTATATATATTATACACTCACTTCCAAAAGTTAAGCACAAAGATGTAAAATGCAAAAAAATCAAATACTGCTTTGATTGACACAAAATTCTGCAGGAAAGTAGCATATATATTTATGCATAAAAGAAAATCAATAATTATATACAGAAATGAAAACAATATTAAATTTTTGTAAGTTTTCAGATAACGACATACTGGAGACTTAAACATAATTATATATAAAGTGAAAATAAACAGCATAAAATGAAAAAAAGGATATTAATAAGGTATGTGATCCCCCCCATCTCTATACAAAGTTTACGCCTTGTGACCATGCTTTCAATTAGGTGGTCAACCACCGCAGAATTAAGCAATAGACATTCTTCTTGTAGAGCAGTTTCCAGCTCAATAAGAGTTGCTGGAGGTGGGAAACGTGAAGATACAGCACGGCCGAGAGCATCCCAAAGATTTTCAATGGGATTAAGGTCGGGCGAATATACTGGCCAGGCCATACGCGCAATCCCTTCACTCAGCACTGGTAATCAACTTTTGTAACCCTTCATAAAACTGGCATCTTATAAGACAGACCTTTTTGCATATTTCTTGACATGAAAGCGCGATTGGCTGTTAACTAATGTATTTGCATACTTCCGTCTACCTCTGCAGCGAATTGCATCCTCTTCAATTCTGATTGGCTTCCGGAAATTAGCTTTTTCACCTTCGTGCTTAACTTTTGGAAGTGAGTGTATAGGGGATTGTAAAAAGTGTGGGGCTCATAGGAAATTGCCTACTCCGTCTAATGGGTAATCAATCCGGATCTGAAGCTGGAGAGTGTGAGTTCAAATCCCAGTTAATGCTTGGATGTCATTTGTGTTGATCTTCATAGGAAGCAAAGTTGACCTAATTTATAGTGTTCTCTCAATAAAATGGTCAACAAATACTTGCAGTTTTGTAAAATGAGAATGCTAATTATAAAGGGATCAGCATTGAAAGGAAAATTAAATAGTTTAGAAACTTAAATACTCCATTTTTTCCAAATCTCTTTTATGCTCATATTTTTAAGGTTAATATAAATTTATAAAAGGGTAGAAAAAAGTAAAATAATTAAGACTACAATAGTAGTTCGGAAATAAAAATTTCTAAAATATTATTCAAATATAGTGTAGCGTATAGTACATTGCTATTGTTACTTCAAATCCATTATTCTACTTTAAATGAATGGCCCAAGTTTGCTTTATACCATCTTTAATTTTAATTATAGCAAAATACCACTGATCTATATTGCAAAATACAAATACATTAGTGAGTAGAACGTATGTACGGTACAGGTCAGTTCGACGCCAACGTTTCGAAAGTAAAAGAAGCACTCCACGTGTTACACTTGACTCGACGCCGGGGCAGTTCGACGCCAGCTGCATTCTTTTTCTTCCTTCTAAAAGTACTCCAGCAACCCTATACTTTTTTCGCCAAAAACTCTTTCAACTCGTTGTCGTTCCATTATCCAATGCAAGATAGTCCTTTTCCGCTGTCCAGATTGACCGGAACTCCAGGCACCCCCCCCCTCCTCCAGTTGGGGGTTATGAAAGTTTAAGTGCCGTCGACTTACTCTTGTCAAACGGCGATATACATCAAGTAGTCATTTGAGTTTAAAAATACTTGGGCATGCAACCCATAGATTAGCAGTTTACTAACCTTGAGCTTATCTAATAACACGAACGTATATTTTGTTAGTGTGTGATCGTTTATGTAAAACATAACTGCACTCTCACATACAGCATTGAAAAAATTTGAGCATTGCTTTCAAATAGACCACGTGTAGACCGTGCATTTAAAACTACCAAGTAATCCGAAATAATTCTTTTCTTTCAAAACCCTTCATGGTTAAATCCTATAAAATGAACTTACATTAAAGCTTCCGGTTAGTTACACGATCTATTTTGTAACGTCAAATATGTTTGTGGCGAGTAGTGCATATTAGATGGGGATCTGGGGTTTTTGGTCACGACGTGTTTCCAGAGAGACAAAAAACAAAGGAAAACGAAGGAACCCTTTTCCTCCAACCTCTCCCCCATAGCTACATCACTGATCCGTCCAGAAACTTATGGAGTGATGGATTAAGCATACGAATGCTTATTTACTTTTTATTTCCCTTAAGAATAGTATTGTGTAGTTAATACAGTGGAATAGATTTCTCCTAATACAACCTCTCTAACTTTAAGTAACTTTGAGTGGGGAAGAAGCGATTAAAAGAAATAAATAATTAACAACCTTCGAATCGGTTTTGACGCTCTAAGATCACGTAGTAACATATTACAGGCAAATGAGATTATTTTAAAAGAAAGATACGCAAATTTTATAGGTGGCATTCAGTATACAAAATATGTGTATATTGAAAATATCGGGAGAATGAACATGAAGTCATTCAATTGCCTCAGAAGGCTCTTAAACGAAATAAGTAAAAGGGATCACCAGACCTGCAGCAGGTGAATCGTATAATGTTGCACTCCAAACACCCAACAGCTATCTTTTCATCCTTTTTAGATATTCGGTAAAGGTAATCCAACTGTTTTCCCTTGCAATTCACTTTTTAAGTTAACGGACGACTAACAGCAACAATCTGCTTCGTGTCTTCAATTAAAAATAAAAAAGCTTAATTTTTGTAGAAACCTATGTTTTTTATTCGATTTTAGTGAACGCTTTTCCTCGGCAATCTGTCTTGTCACTCTATATCCTTTTCTGTTAGGAGTACGACTTGCCCATTTCTTGTTTTCGAGAGTCTTTCTTTGTTCATAAGTTTAAGGTTTCTTTGTGACGATTTGTGTGGTTTGTTCCGGGTTCGAACCCCGGTGCGGCCAAACTTTTTACTCCCTCCTGATTTTCTTTGGCTATGTTGGCTTGAACTCTGAGAAGTGTGTTTGTTGTGTAATAATAGTGTTGCGATTCCCAAGAAAAGTAACACTTGCCTTATCATGAATGTATTATTATGTATGACACCAACAAAACTTCTCTCACCCTCCAGTAAATGTACGTGTGTAATATACTTTTTTTATTGACCTTGTCTTGTAATAGTTCTCCCCTTGTATAGTGTTCAAGTAAAATAAAGTTCGAAGATCGCTGCACTAAACCTTGAAAGAATAATGACTCTCATATTTTTTTTCTCTCTCAAAAATATTATTGACTACTGCTAAGTATTAGAATTTCTGGACGATCACTCGAAATTTATACATAATAATTAAGTAAAAGTAATTTTTTTATCATGAAACTAGTTTAATGACCTTCCCATTCATTTTCATGTTTACGATAGCCAATAGGCAACCAATATACTGCCCTTCCGCTTGAAACGAAAGCTAGAATTGTCATAAGTTAAAATGTATTCTGCTGTGTGAAATTGTTGTAGAGGCAACTGATGTATTTCGTAAAAGGCCTCGTGCCGCCATGCTTCCCTAAAATAATTTTATATTCCAAATTCACTTTCGTTTGTGTGTTTTTTTTATATATTTAATAGTTTCACTCACCGATACAAGATGGCGCCACAATGAGACTTGCTACTCTTCGATTTAAGTTAGCAAATTAATTTAACTACTGTCCTTCCCTATCCTTCGCATTTTCTTTTCATCTCCAATTTTCCCTCTCCTTATTTAAACTTGCATCGTGTGTGGAATTCTGTAATTGTAAAACTCATCCCAAATTTATCACCAAAATAAGTTTTAAAAATTTTAAAAATGGATGTCAACATCCGCAAAAATATTTCTCTATCCTTTCTCCCCCTTCTATCTTTACTATCAGTAAATTTTTCCTTATTTTATGATTTTAACCTGTACTATCCATAGTTTACGAGAAAAGTACAAAAAATGTAACTTGTATTTTTAATTTTAATTAAATATGCTTAATATATCATAGTGAAACACAACCATTCAAGACTGGAGATTCGGCCTTGGGCCCAGGTGCTCCGAAGAAATGTACTACTTCTCTATTATTTCGTGTTGAGGTAAAACAAACTCCTTTAAATCTGAACCCAATTCTTAAATTTGAGTTTTACTGGAAATATTATGAGTAATATAATAAATTGACAAGTAAAAAACAGTTGATTTTACTAAATCGAAAACTTCCCACTCGGTGTCAAATCGTCTGTTAAAATTGATGTTCTACCCACATATTATCTTTTTTATTTTATTTTTTCTCTGTAAGTTGCGAGTGGCAACAAACGGTTTTTTTTAAGAAAAAACATGGTTGTTCTTTCGTATGCGAGAAAATGTCTCTTGAGTTGCTTTTGTGTTTGATATATTAATATCATTTACGCCATAAATTCTTCTATATGTCATTTTCTGTGTTTTAAAGATCTCGCATACGTAAATATATTAAAAGGTGTTTTAATTTAAAGTGCCTTGCTTTTAAGCAATTAATTAACGCCATTGAGAACATTCTTCAGTATAGTACTTCTGATTTCGAAACCCAAACGGGACACTTGGGGTTCTCAATAGAGCGATTTTATGCCACGTCATGAACGGCTTTAATGCCTTTTCCATTCATTTGCATGTTTACGATAACCAATAGACAACCAATAAAATAGCCCTTCCGTTTGAAATTAAAGCCAGAATTGTCATAAGTTGAGATGTGCACTACTGCTTGAAATCGCCCTATACGTTGATTGCAGTGGTAAAGATATAAATCTTAGTTAATCAGTATGACCATTAGATACCCAGAAGACATGGATCTAATAAGTATACGCTCCTATTTGGTTTTTTAGACGATAAGATTTAAGTACTAAAGTTTAATTTTACCAGTCATCAGATTCTTAAACCATTAGCAATCATTCGTAAAAAGTGTAAAATCGATTAATAACGACGACAAAACTTAAAACATTCTATAAATTGATACTGTTTACTATATTTATCGCTTGCAAAGTACTGTATCAGAAAATTAAAATAGTAATTAGAAATCTCTCAGTTCTTATCACTTCCAGTGTTCAAAAATGTCATTATTTCAACACACCGTAAAAATGTGCTCAGAGCAAACGATGTTAATCAGCGATTTAAATATTTATGAGACTGTTAACCGCGAACAAGTTTTCGTTGCAAGAAATAAACACCAGAAATTAGTCCAGGTTGCATTATTTTAATGTGTTCTTAATCAATTTAAGAATGTCAGATGGAATAGAATGCATAACGTTTTACCTGTTTGAGAGTTTGTTCACCTTTTGTTTTACATTTGCAGTGCATTTACAAATTTTATTTCAGAATAAATTGTAACTTGTTTTGAGTTTGTCCAAAAGTATATTTTTTGATTAACGTTGTCTGAAGGATTTAAAGGATAGGCAAAATGAATTTTTTTGTTGTTTATTTTAGATAGATAGTTGTTAAAGCGATGATTAATATTAATATATCTTCATGACATGTCAGTAAAACATTTTTTTTTCTTAAATTTTAAATTAAGTAACAATCAAAAAGTGAAAAGAATCTTTATGTAGCAATTTTTAACTTTTAAATAATATTTTATGATCCTTAAGTTACAGCTTAAACTAAAATATATACATTATAAACTAATTAAGATTGTATTTAACGGACCTGTTAAAATCATTTTCGAAGAATAAAAAATTAAGATTTGATTTGATTTGTTAAGTTGTAGGACTTCTGTTTCAGAAGCCGGAGTGACTAATTTATATACGGACACGTGTATTAACCAGCTTTCAGATTAGTGTTTAAACGAAGTTTCGGTTTGTTTAAGCTCTCATGTAATGGAAAGTGACAGCCAGAGCTAAAACTCTACTTTGCTCGGTGTTAAATATTTGCAGTTTTGGAATAGATATGCAATAATATGTACAAATATTGAACTTTCTAAATTTAAGAGGATAATAACGGAGATTACTAATTTAAGATATTCAGATCTATACGAAATTGAAATGTTACGGAGTTTTAAGTGAAGATAATAATGTGTCGTTTGTCGTTCTGGAGAAACAAAGAATTTCGAAAAACGTCTTGAAAATGAGAGAGAAAATCTTATAACTCTTTAAAAATTTGCTAAATGGGAGCCAAATGGATAAGGGAGCATCGGAGTTTGTGGGTTCGAATCCCACTGCTCGCATTCATGTTTATAGTCTTTCTGAATCAGCTTTAAGCACTAAATCCCAGTGTTATTAGCCATAATGTAGCAAAGTTACCTTATCGCTCTAAACCAAACATTTAAAATTTAAGTTACTGTGATGCATTATTAGACACGGAGAAGTTGTTTAATTGAAGCAAGAACACGAAACCTGCTGAAAAAATGATTTTGAGAAATTTGCGTGATAAAATTTGACAGAGATTAAACGAAAAACGAAAGCAGATGTGGTGAGCCGATTTAGATCATTAATATAATTGATAATTAATATAATTGATATAGTTAATATAATTGATTAATTAATATAATTGATATAAATAAAACAAGAAGTGAAATGCTTGGGATCTAAATCTGACCTCATCACATCTTTTGTAAATGAGAGAGAACCTGTAAAAATTAATTGAAATGATTCTTCGTGTGCTTGATTCTCGGGCGGGGTTCTGATCCCAGTCCCAGAATTAGAATCATGTCTTCGTTCATGACACTAAATAAGAATGTACCTTTGTGGAATTATTTATGAGTCTGTAAGGGACAGTGCCCAATTTGAAGGGGTAAGGTGAGAAGTAAGAAATGACAAAGATGAAAATAATATATAAAAAAAGAAAAGTTAAGAAGAGAGTTGGAGTTCGGGAGTTGGAAAGCTGAGTTCTGGGTTCAAAGGAAGAGTTGGGTCCAAGAGAGACTCCGAAAAATTAACGAGGACGACATCTCGCAACGACCAGAAGTGTTCCAGTTCATCAGCCTCAATGGGCATTTTTAAATGTTAACTCATGACTGTATTTTCTCTCTCTCTCTTTTTTTTTCTTTGCGGAGTAGTGGGACTGAAGTCAGTATTGCCATCCCACCAATCGGGAGTACAAAACCAAGTGTCTACATCCTTTCTCCAAGAGCTCCCAACCTGAGTACCACCCTGGTACATCCCTACAGATCCACAAAAGTACTTATTACAATTATTTGAATTTGGAATTAGCCGAGGTTAACCCCTTCCAGTTTTCATTTTATTTCGGATTATGGGTCAAAAAATGTCAAGTTTTTATGTTTATTTTCATACATACATAGATTTTTAAATATAATAGCATCATTTTGAATCAATTTTCTGTACATAGACATATAAATAGTATACAATAAATTGTCTTATTTTTATTTAAAACATTAATGAGTAATTTGCCTGTATAGTTGGCATTCTGTGTGACAGAAATCATGAAACATTTGATTTAGTAATTCGTAATTAGCTTATTAGTTTTAAAAATAAGTCTGTTGCGTCTCAGAACCTGTGGTTGAATTTTAAAACTTAAATAAACAACACAACGCAATACAAATAAATCTAGTCATAGACTAACTAAATAATAACCACTGTAAACTGTTCACAGGTAAATACCTAAACTTAATGAGAGCAACACGACAGCAGACATCTATAATTTCATTTTTCACAAAACACTGAAGCACACTACATTTCTATTTTATTATTTTGTAGTCTACTAATTGTTAATTTAATTCCACGACCAGCATTAATACATTTTCTTTATTTTTTTCCATTCATTAAAATTTGAATAAATTCGATTATTTGTGATATTCCCTTACGAGGAATTTCCCGACATCCCCTGTTAATCGCAAGTCTACTGTTAAAACAATTTTATGTAAATTGGACTGAAAATAAACTTATGTGAAAGTAGTAATTGGAGTATTTAGATGTGGGTCAAAAGATAACACACTCTGTCTAATTAAACATCAAAAAGGTGGGACACTTTTAATAACTCCGTACCTCAAAATATTAACATGCCGAACGAGTAAGGCGCCGATAATTGGTACCGTATTTCGTGGGTTCGAATCCCATTATTGAAGTGGATATTCATAAACGGTCCGAATTGGCTCTAAGCAGTAGGTCCCTTTCTCATTAGTCTTCGTGTAGCAAACAGGTAGATTTTAGTGCTTCATACCAAAGCAATGACAAAGTTAATATAGATTAGAAGCGTTTGGCAAATATATTTTAAAAGTCTAGGAAAAATTGAGCAACATTACAAAAATTTTCATATATAATAAATTATTAAAAATTATCAAGTCTTTAAAAAATTAAAAGAATTAATTTACTTATACTTCTATTTATATGTGTATAGTATTTTATAAGTAATAATTTATAAAAATGTTTCGTATGTTCATCATCTCCTTTATGTAATTACAACTGACAACATTTTTCTGCATCAGCTTTTTCTAAATCATTGTTTAAAAAAAAAAAAAATTTTGATAGTGAAGTAAAAGAAAAAATATATTACAACATTTTACAATTTTTCAGAAACGTCTTTGAAACATCATTTGTTACTTGTAGAATAGTTTCTTTTTTGAACAGATATTAAAGGTTTTAATCAATTGAGAAGATTTTACTTTTTAGCTTAGAATACCTAGCTTTTATCTTGCTTTTGAAATAATATCTCTCATTTTATAAGGATTACGGAAAAATGGCATATAATACGAATGTTTTTATCACTTGATGTATATATATTATTGTCCCGAGCTCGAGATTGATTTGACTGTTTTTAGTTTTCCGCGATTGGCAACATTAAAAGAAATGGAGTTGAAAACATAATAGAGCGAAAGTTATTGCCGACGATATGGAATACAATTATTCTTGAAAAATAAAAGTCCTTTAGAATCGAAATTGACCCCACCTTCTAGTTTAAGACTTCGAAATATATGTGTGTGTGTACGTCATGTGAATAAACTGTACAAAAAGCTCTGTTACTCTGTTACTCAAAAAGCCAAAGACTTTTTCATTTAGAGAATAGAATAACTATATATACATGATGTATATAGTTGGAGTTGTTACGCTCGAATTCCACAGATTGTAAGGATTAGGATTGGGCGATGTATCGCGATATATCTCCAAATATGAATATAACATGCTGTTTTTGACACCGATTTTTCCAAATGTTCAGTTCGGAGATGTATCGATATATCTTGAAATATGGATATAATGTACTGCACTGTAACACCGATTTCTGAATTTTTAGCTCGGCAATATATCGATATATCTCGAAATATTGATATAACGTGCAACATTGTGACACTGATTTCCAAATTTTCAGCTCGTCGATGTATCACGTTGTGCAAATAATGCCGATATAGCCTAAATCGATTTAAGCTTTTCTGTTGCTCTCCGGTGTGAAATCGCCTTTACGATATCTAAGACAGAAACAGTACACGCACGATATAGCTTTTCCGATGTATGAATATCGTCTTTCCGATTTTCTAACTTCGAGTAACAGCTCATGCGCTATATTAGCGATAGTTTATTTATCTATATTGTTTATCCATTTGCTGGTATGCGGAAGTTATAGAATGTTTTAACCAATAAGATTTAAAAATTTATTTAATTGGTTCTTATTGCTAAATATACAGCTAAGGCTTTTAACATCGTCATGTCCCTGTAAGAATGTTCGCATCGGCTCGTGATAGGTGTTGTAATGTACTTACAACACAAACACCAGTGTTCGTTCTCAAAGGGGAAACACAGTAAAATATACGCTATGGAATTAAAGGAAAATACCTAATATTTAAACTAAAACATTTATTATGTACAATATTTACAAATTAATACATCACTTGATTAGTATTTAACATGATCTGCAATTATTTGGTTTTGCTATTCATCAATACTCTTGAAATAGTATTCCTTATCAAAAGATTATGAGACCCAGGTAATAATTATGAATATTATTAAGTTTACCTCCAGTAATTACAGGGGAGCAGGCTGGGGCTGTCAACAGGCTGGACGTCGGTGCGGGCGTGCGGCCGTTATTTTGCTGGACGTCTATGCTGGCGTGCCGATCATACGCATGCGGGTTTGGGAATCGATTGCTGGCCCGGGCTCTCTGGCTTGCTCACGGGATCTCGATGTCCAGCAACTCTTGAATCCCGACATCGAGTCCTTTTCCCGCTTTCTTTCCACACATACAATCGAAAACACGGTACTGCACAGAGTCCAACATCGCAATCTGGACAGCAGAATTTTGTTTCTCTCCCTGTTCCAATCACTTGTTGGTGAAATTTTCCCACATATGCACCCTTCACTAAAATTCGAAGTCAACAGATGCACCTAAATTCTTCTTGGAAATTTAGTCCACAGCTGCGTATGCACGTGCTGACCATCGTGGGAAAGTACATCAGTTGAATAGGCTTTTTGCAGATGTACTACTGTAATGACCCCTTTGTATTGAGAAACGCTGACTGTATCATTTTAAACAAGTCATAATGACTTATACAGAACATATACAAAAAGTTTTAATGATATTGGAATAGATAAGAATTAATTTTCGAAACAGGAGTCCATAGTTTCAGATTCCACTGTTGTCATGTAAGATTGTATCCATTCGGAATCAGCTTTAAAAAAATAGATAGCAGCTTCATAACCCATCATGTATCGAAAAAATGTGTACAGTAACGCTGTAAACCAAACCAAAACAAACCATTCTTATTCAAGTGTAAAAAAAAAATACTAAAAAACGTTCTTTCAAATAATCTGCTTTCATTTATAAAACTTAAAAGGATGCATCCCGTTCGTAGTATTAACCCCATTAGCAAAATTTTTATAAGGAAACCTTTTCCACACTTTTTATGTTTTTTATGTAAAGTAAGAGGAAGCTAAAATGTTTTCGAGCCTCTTTTTACCTTATAAGTTAATTTCCTTGTTCTCACAGTTTTTTTCTTTTGAGATGTTTAAAAAGGAAAGTGAGCAATAAAAAGTGGTATGTAACGCAAGACATAATCTTAATTTGTAACT
Organism: Pardosa pseudoannulata; assembly: GCA_032207245.1. NCBI lineage: Eukaryota > Metazoa > Arthropoda > Arachnida > Araneae > Lycosidae > Pardosa > Pardosa pseudoannulata. The sequence continues at coordinate 14,438,382 of CM063510.1, forward strand.
TGATGAGCATTTGCGGACGAATCGATATATTAGCCCTAGAGAGACGGAAGTTTTATGTTTAGGTAAAAAAGACTATACATCGTCATTTTTATAGTGGGAAAAAAAACTCTAAAATCTAACATTTTTAAGGTGAATCCTCAGTCTTAGTTCTCTTTCGCACTAATTATATGAAAGTCAAAAATAAAAATAATTTTATAAATTCTGATACTTAAGGATATTGCTTTAGATTTTGGTAGAGCACCATCTTAAGTATAACAATTTATAAAACTATTAAGATTATTATTAGAAGAATCTGTTAATTATTATTAGAAGAAATGATTTTTTTTTCTTTTTTTTTTTAGCAATAACCTATTAAATAGGAGCCGTGGTAGCTCAGTCGGCAAAGGAAACGATCTCGTAACTGAGAGGTTGCGGGTTCGGAACCCTAGCCGGGTTAAGTGTCCACTGTGTTCGTTAAAGGTGACTGGGGCACGTAAAATAGGTTCGTGGCCACAATGTCCTCCAAGTTCTCATTCAATACTTCTGAAGGGGGCAGGCCAAGCCTATGGGTCTTCTGCTTGGGCTCTGCTTCAAAACTACGAGGACCCACTTGAGCAAAGTCGTTCTTTCACCTTAATGGTGCTCATTAAAAAGGATCAAGTGTCTAAGTGGTGCACCAAGTGTTTAAGTGCCATGAGAAACAATAACAACAACAACAACACCTATTAAATAAAATACAAGGAGCATCATATGAAGCTTGAATGGCTGAAGGGAAGTTTGCAAATATATGTTCGAATGTTAGTCAAAAAGTTAGGTGTACTGCTCAAGGAAAAAAAAACAGAATTGAAATTTTTGAATAAATTTATATCCTGAAGTTCCATGGAAAAATTTACTTCTTAATTTAATGTCTCCGTTATTTAAATATTTGTTGAGGCTGGTCTATAATTTTCCAATGTCTTCAACAAAGAAATTCCGTTCAACGTCTGATAATAATTTTTGGGTTCATTCATTGAGTTCATTCAGCTCTTTGGCAGTAATTTTGCTCACAATTCCAAGAGATCGTTTTTAGGAAATTAGGTTTGGTTTGGTTTAAAGTGCTACGATCTACTTTGTGCAACACGAGGGCTAATAAGACCGGGACCTACAGCTTAAAGCCGATTCCGAAAGGCTACGAACATCCATGCCACTGTGAGATTCAAATCCACGAACTCCGGTACCGAAGGCCAGCACTTAGGAAATTAGGAGAACTGTGGAAATGAATTTTTTTTATGTTGATAAGACTATTTCAAGGTCACGTGGACGGCAATAAGATTTCTGGCTCTTCGGGGATCTCCAAATCACCAGTAGGTTAGTAGCTTAACATATAGTAGGGATGCAACAGTGGATGCCCTATGCACACACATGATGAACGATGGCCAGATGGCAAAGATCTGCTCGATGTACCGAAGTTTGCAGGTTCGAATCCTGCTGCTGGCATGGATGTTCATATCCATTTGGAATCGGCTATAAGCAGTAGGTCTCCCTCTCATTAGCCGTCTCGAGAAAAACTGTCGACCGTAGCGCAACAGAAGCAACCTATGCACAACAGAAGCAAGGTTTCGAGAAAAGGGAGGAGGAAGTCTAAAGCAAACTTGAATCAGAACCGAGTTTTTCTAAAGCATACAAAGCTTTGTGAAAATTAAAATCATTTATGTAAGTGCTCGGTAATAGTGATGTCTACTTGCACAAGCGATGGAAAATTGTAACGTAGTGGACTAAAAACTGAAGTTACACATTTAAAGGACGTCACACTCACACAATACAGCAAAACATGAAAATTTTAACAGTTTTACACGTATTAAGAGTACAATTAAGTAGATCTACGATCAAAGGCTCTTTAATGAGCAACTAGGCTGTTATCCAGATTGCATCATTATACTGTTCGTTTTATATATTTCCTTCAGGACGGGATCCTAAGAGGTTGCACCCTTTCAGCTTCGGGTCTCAGGTCTTGATATCTAGTGCTTCCAGATAAGTTTTGCGTTGTTAAAACTGTCATCGTAACTGGAGATTTTGAAACTTATAGCAGTGGATACGACATTTATGACTCCTATATTGTCATTGAGTTCCCTTGAGTAGTAAGTTTATAACAGCCAGGCAGATCGCAGAACATTGAAATTATATATACGCGTGGCAGGCCATTCTTGTAAGGCCGCAGAAGCACTCGAGATCCAGTTTATAGGGGCCTTGCATCTAGAAGTCCAAACTGACAGAATAGAATGCTTCACTGGTATAACGCTAACTTTATGCAAATAGATAGTCAACTCTGTAGAAAGCAGGTATAGGTTACATCAATGGCGTACCTAGAAATTAATTTTGGGAGTGCATATTGTCATTCCCGAAAGAAAGAGTTTTTTTAAGCTTAGAATTACTGTTTTGCAAAAACTAGAAAATATGCTATATTAACCTAATTTCTCCTATATAAAACCGTTTAAAGATTAATATAATTTTTATTGAGTTAAAAAAACAAATATAAAGGTAATTTAGGAAAGTAATAAAGGTGCCATGGAAACAAAAACATCTATTTACTAGAATTGGGGAAATCCAAAGTTGTTGGAAAAATTGATTAAAATTATTCACATGTGAAATAATTCGGGAAAGACTGATTGTGCACAGTGTAAATTTTCACAATGCCTCCAGCTAATTTTATCCAGAAAACTATTGGAACATACTCTATAAGGATGCACTCCTCTATGCGTTTATAAACACTGACCTAGAGGCACTTTTTTAGACAGAGCAAATACTTTTCTATCCTTTTGTCTGAAGTTGGTTTTGATGAAATCTTTTTTTTCTCAATGATGAAAAAAAAAACATGAAGAAAAACAAAAAGCATTAGTTTTTGAAGTTTATAACACTTATAATAGTATAATAGAGTATAATAAAAGAATCACCCTGAGATATTTCAATGTCGAAAAAAATCTTCGGGATTGTACAGGATGTTTCAAAAATGACCGGTATATTTGAAAAACCAATAAAAACTAAACGGACAGAAATGCACAGTTTATTGCAATAGGATTGGGACAATATTAAGTTTTTAGGAAGACAAATTTTTAAAATCAGTTACAATGTTCCACAACAGATGGCGCTAAAGTCTGGAAAAATCTAAACTACGATATTTTTCAGATATGCACCATGCGCAGTAATAATATGCCGTATTCTAAGAACGAAATTATCAGAAACCCGTGTAAAAATCTCAGGCGAGACGGCTTCACACGTAGAACAGATGTACTGTTCCAGTTATTCAATTGTTTCTGGATAGTGGCGATACACCTGGTCTGTTAAGAGTCCCCCCTCAGACAAATATCGTAGTTTAGATTTTTCCAGACTGCGGAATATTGTAACTAATTTTGAAAGTTTGTCTGCCTGAAAATTTAATATTGTCCCAAGCATATTGCAATAAACTGTGAATTTCTATCATTCTCCGTTTAGTTTTTATTGATTTTTCAAATATACCGGTCATTTTTGAAAAACCCTGTACATGGCCCTTTACACTCCTTCTGCTACGCCACTAAATTATAAAACAATATTAAAACGTTAAATTTCATTCTAAATATATGCTATATTTTATAAAATTTTTAATATTTTCCAATAAGTGTTGAAAATGATTAATTGTAATTAATGAATTAAGTCTTAGATTTTACTGAATTTATACATGTATTTCCTGCATTCATCGATTCCAGCTTCCTTTCCCTTGAGAAACGATAGATCGAAATTCTGTTGTATTTAACTTTTCTTAAGGAGGATAAGCGTCATTGAGCTAAAGCTGATTCCGAAACAGTCACCAAAGACATTCTAATTGCGTGACTGCTTCGTTTATCTGTTTGGCAAATGTCCAGAAAAAGAAAAAACAAAGCATTGCACATAAGTGTTGCGTGTTTTGCTTTAGTATTGATCATCCAGCAGTACTAACAACTTTTCTTTATTTCTTACGTTATCCAAACAGATACAGTTGGTTGCTAATAGAAAAAATATTGAACACTGTAGTTAAAGAGTCTGGTTCATTTTAACTGCTTTAAAAGTTGACTCCATTTCCAAGCTTGCAATGAACAGTAGTGTGGAGGGGACTTTAAAATATTGCGCTAGCAAACGCAAGGGATCATGAAAAAGTAAGCTTTGCAATTACCTTGTTTAACCCTTTCGTGGGCCGTGGGAAGATTACTTCCCACCTACACGATCTTACAAAATACACCTGGGGGTAGCGCAAAACCCATTCAAATATATTGGTTTTATGAAGCTGTTATACCCGAATTTATGAAGAGATTGTTGAATGGACACAGGCATCTATATTGAATTTTTATGAGTTAGGGTTATCAAAATTGAAAGCGAGTTCGAAGTCCACCACAACCCCCCTTTTCGAGAGTTTAATGCTATTATTTCAAGCCTTATAAGGCGATTTCAAACAGTAGGGCAAATTCTCAAATTATGACAATTCTGGCTTTAGTTTCAAACTGAAGGGCAGTTTATTGTTTGTCTATTGGTTGTTGTAAACATGAAAATGAATGGGAAGGGCATTATAGTAGGTCGTGAAGTTGCGACAAATTGTCTTATTCTCTCTCTTAATCTATACTAAATTCATTCTTGATAGGATGGCGAGGGCGGAGCGTAATATTTAAACTGGACTATTTTTACTCATCCCTGATATACTTAAATTAGTGGCCCACTAAAGGGTTAAAAAGCAGAATTTTTCTACACCTCAGTTTTTATCCCTAACGTTCGGTAGAGTGTCTGCACATTTGATCGTCTACATACCTTGGGATTCACATTAATTTGCTTCTGCTAAATGTCTAATTAATTTAATATTTTCTGCTTTTTCTTTTAAATTCTTATTGCTAAAGTTGTTTTATTATTTTTAAAATAATTCTAGTTCTAGACAGTGGTTTGTTTCGTCTGTGGAATTATTACTTTTATTTTATTAAATTCACGTATTGTTGTACGGATGTCCCTGGCCACAAAAACATTTCATGTTTTGTATCCTTAAACTTTCTTCTCGTAATGTTATAATAATAGCCTAAGTTATATCGATAGCGTTATTTATCTACAGATCAAAATGATTGTGAATGGATAAAGCATCCATATTGGATTCTTGATGAATTAGGGTTAGCAAAATTCAAAGCGAGTAAAGTTTATCTTTTCCCAAACTATAGATCTGATTCTAAAATAAATTGGTACGAATAAGCTTCGTATCACAGCGAAAAATACTGTCCTCTTTAAAACGTTTTAACAAGTTAAGCTTTACGTCTGTACTACGTACAAGAAAACTATAATTTTGGTACTTAAAACATTTATGCGTTTAATGCCATTATATCAAGCCCCATTCTAAGAGCAAGCGATTAAATTTATCAATTTATCATATAATAAACAAGTAAAAATAACAATTATTTTTCTAGCATTATAACGTCATTCCTTTAACCATCTCATTTAATCATTTATTTTAGATTATTTAAATATCTTCTGCATTATTTCCATACATTTTATCACTAAATGGATTGGTTTAGAAAGCTATAGTCCTGCTATTTTGCAACACGAGGGCTAATGATACCATGACCTATTAAATAATAGATTAGGTACATATGTGATAATTTTAATCGGTTATTTTTTTGAAAGATAATTCTCAGCCAAAAAACAAACCATTTTTTTTACCTGCTTCATAGAGTACTTTACAATTTTGGAAAATTAAAAATTTTACTGATACCGTCATATGACGGGTTATATGCTAGTCCCGTATAATAATAGCCTTTGCAGTTCTATCAACAACAATTTCAGGTGGTCCTTCTCCAAAAATGTATTATTTTGTGAATTACATTCGTTACTGTATCCCGAATCAAAACCCGAATTATGTGTTGCCAATACCGGGAGAGTAATGATGAGGGTAATATCTTGGTTCTTGGTAAAATAAAAAAATATTCGTTTCTGAGTTGTTAGATTAAAATGATTCGTTCTTTTGATGAATATATGTATACCATGTAAAATTTCTTCTTCCTAACATGAATCTTCTTCTTACCTAACATGAATCTTGTGCACCAACCATAGATAGTTGCAATTGTACTCTCCTTAAGCCTTTGCCTGTGCCGTTCGAACAATGCCATTGTGCCAATTTTGGAATGTCCGACGTACATTCGTATGTACGCATACATGCATCTGGCATAAATTTTATAAATGCATAATATTTAATTTGCCATTTCCCAGTACTTTTCCGCGAAAAGTTCTACAGTTTCGAGTCATTTGTAGCTATTTCTAGGATACCGTAAAGGATTTGAAAAATTTGCAGGAATTTGAGGGACACGCAATTCATGAGAGTTGATATAGATAATAATATTGTTGTATTAGTTTATTATATTTATCCAGAAAATTATGTCATTGAATTTTTTTTGCTGTAATTTGAGCAAAAATTACTGCAATCCATTAACGTTTCCTATATATATGAAAATATTGAAAATTGTAGTAATTTCGTTTTAAAAAATTTTCCAGAAATAATCTATTTCTAACATTTTCATGATAACAATGAACAAAATTAAAAATAATTTTTTTCCATTTTTGGCATGTTTTTCTAAGGGAGATTGTCGTTATCCTAAATAACTTTATTCTTGAATGTGTCTTATAGAAATAAGGCAAAACACAGTTTTAAACATATATTTTCTGTCTTCCTTCTAAATTTTAAAAGCTGTAAGAATTTTGCTTCCCTTCCATTTTCAATCTAACATCAATAAATCAAAAGTCGAAATAAGATTTAGGTTTCATTTGTCTGATTCATCATATCTAATAAAACCATTTTTGGGGTACAGAGGCTCACAAAATGGCTCCAGTATGGATAGTGGCATCCATATTGGATATTTCAGTTAATGCACGTTCGTTGCCATGGAGTCTGAGAAGGCCATAGAGTATGCGAGCGCGTTGCCGCAGTACCCCCCTTCCAGTGTTAACGTCACGCCACAAATCGAACGGGAAATCTGACACGTCTGCCAGAACGGGTAAGTGGCGGTTCGGTGGTATCTGTTGAAGGTCTCTCCTCGTTGCAAGTAGATTTGTCTTCTTGGGACGTCAGAATGGTAGATGGGGGAGATTGATGACGTTCTGCCGTTCCCAGCAGGAAGGCTGGTTTCAGTCGGTCCACAGAAATAATCCTTTCTTTGTCACGGATCAGCACTTTAAAAGTTTTGCCGTATCGTTCCAACACTGCGTATGGTCCGTCGTAAGGAGGTGTAAGAGGTGGTTTGACGTGGTCATGCCGCACAAAGACGTGAGTGCACGTATATAATGATTGTGGCACAAAAGTTTGTGTAATACCATGGTTACTTGTGGGTTGTGGTCCCACTGCTTTCATCACGGATCGAAGTTGGCTCAAGAATGCAGCAAGATTGACGTCCTCCGCACTTGGCTGAAAAAATTCACCTGGAAGTCGGAGTGGTATTCCATAGACAAGTTCGGCAGCTGTTGTTCCCAATTCCTCCCTGAGTACCGAGCGCAATCCTAAAAGGACAGTTGGCAAGTTCTCTGTCCAGCGTTCGTTCAGACAAGCCTTTAATGCAGCCTTTAAAGGCCGGTGAGCATTTTCGATCAACCCATTGCTCATGGGATGAAATGCAGTAGTACGTATATGTTGTATACCTAACAACTTTGCTAGCGCTGTAAATAATCGGGACTCAAATTGTCGCCCCTGATCAGTTGTAATTATGCTTGGTGTGCCAAACCGTGCAATCCAATGAGCATAAAATGTCTTAGCTACAGTGTCAGCGGTGCTGTCACGAAGTGGCACAGCCTCAATCCAACGAGTAAATCTGTCGATCATTGTAAGCAAATACTGGCAGTTATCTGATGTCGGCAGCGGTCCTACAAGGTCTATATGTATATGATCAAATCGTCTATCAGGGACGGTAATTTTACCTACAGGACTAACCGTGTGCCGGTGGATCTTAGCGCGTTGGCATGGTATGCATGCTTTGGCCCATAGTTGTGCGTCTTTAGAAATTGAGGTCCAGATAAATCGGTTGGTTAGTAACTTAACCGTCGCCTTGATGCCAGGGTGTGATAAATTATGAACTGCGTCAAAAGCGAGGCGTCTGAAATCGAGAGGAATGTAAGGTCGAATTTTTGAGGTTGAAACATCGCAATATAAGGGTGTCTCACAATCGGGGATTGTCACGAGCTCAAAACTCAATGATGAATTTGTAATGAGATTCTGAAGCTCGGGGTCTTCCTTCTGAGCTTTTGCAATAGCTCCGTAATCTAATGTTTCAGGAAAACTGATCGTCTCGATACGTGACAACAAATCAGCCGGGGTATTTTCTACACCCTTCACGAATCGAATGTCAGTGCTAAATTGACCAATAAAATCAAGATGTCTTCTCTGCCTAGGGGAGCATTTCTCTAACTTTTGGTTAAACGCAAATGTTAAAGGCTTATGGTCAGTAAAAATCGTGAAAGTACGCCCCTCTAACATATGATTGAAATGTTTGATCGCCGCGTAAATGGCATAGAGCTCTCTGTCAAAAGCAGACCATTTCTTCTGTGATTGACTCAGTTTTGCAGAGAAGAATGCTAGAGGTTGAGTTACTGTTTGTTTGTCTTCCAACGTAACCAACTGATTCAATGAGGCACCGATGGCCGTATCACTGGCATCGGTGAAAAGCACCAGTTTTGCCTTCGGATTGGGGTGTGCAATGAGAGTAGCTTCTGCCAGTTGTTGTTTACACTTCTGAAATGCGTCTTTTGCCTGCTGCGACCATTCAATTGGTGCATTCTTGTTGTGTCTACCGTTGGTCCCTTTTAGTAGGTCAGTAAGGGGTGTTTGAATTTGCGCCGCTTGAGGAATTGTCCTCCGGTAATAATTAAGTAAGCCTAGAAAGCGTCTAAGTTCATTTAATGTTCGGGGCTCGGTGAAATTGAGAATGGGCTCCACCTTTTCACGCATGGGTTTTATACCATGTTGGTTGATTGTAAAACCCAAAAATGGCAATTCTTTCACACCGAATACACATTTGGACGTATTGATACGAATGCCATACGCTGCAAGTCTCTGGAAAACTGTCTCTAGATGTTGAAGGTGCTCGGCTTCAGATTTACTAGCAATTAAAATATCGTCAAGATATGCGAAAACAAACTCCAAACCATTAAAAACTTCATTAATAAACCGTTGAAAAGTTTGCGCGGCATTAGATAACCCAAAAGGTAAAAATAGAAACTCGAAAAGACCAAACGGGGTTGTTATCGCGGTTTTGTGTACATCCTCCGGGTGGACAGGAATTTGATTATATGCTCTAATTAAATCAATTTTAGAAAAGATTAACTTGCCGTAAAGTTCACTGGCAAAATCGAGGATATGTGGTAGTGGATATCGGTCAGGTACAGTTATTTTGTTTAATGCGCGATAGTCACCCGTCGGACGATAATCAGTGCTGTTAGGTTTCGGTACCAAGTGCAAAGGGTTCGACCAATTTGATTTGCTTGGACGACATATGCCATGGTCGAGCATATATTGAAATTCACGTTTCGCTATTAAGAGCTGTTCAGGATGTAGCCTGCGTGGTCTAGAATAAACCGGTCTACCCTTGGTTTCTATGCGGTGGACAGTATTATGCGGAACTTGTTGATTCGATGGATATGGTTTGAGCACTTCAGGATATTTATCCAGAATTTCTTTATATTTACAGTTTTGGGCGACCAGCGTAACTTGTGTATGATAATTCGATACAGATTGTCCCTTAGTAGTCAACGAAGTTTTGGGATCACGTAAACATCCATTTTTTATGTCTATGAGAAGACCGTAATGGTTGAGGAAATCTGCTCCTATGATGGGTTTGTTTACGTTTGCCAAGACAAAAGGCCATCTGAATGCGCGCCGCAAATTGAGATCCAAGCTGACTAAACGGGTACCGTAGGTGTGGATTTGTGAACCGTTGGCGGAAAATAGTTTTATCTCTGAAGTGGATTTAATAGGCCATTTAGGTTTATATGGAAGAACACAAACATCACTTCCACTGTCTATGAGATAAACTAGTTGAGTTTTGCGGTCTTGAATAAAAAGACGGTTAAATTTATGTGTTGTGAAATCGCAGCTGACCGCACGTTGCGACTTCACAAAAAGTTTCCCTGGATTGCAAATTTACAAGGATCGTTGCATTTTTTTGCCTTTTCGCCAAATTTGAAGTGGTACCAACAAATCTCATCTCGCTCTCTGCTTGGCGTACGACTCCTAGTGAAATATACTGTAGTCTTTAAAACGTTCGAAATCTAACCCTTCCTCCCTTATCGAGCGTTTAAAACCGTTCCTGTGATCTTGACCGCGTTAGGCGCTTCATTTGCTCGATATCAAACCCTATTTACGCCGGTTAAGAGCAGCCGATTAAATTTATTATTCTGTTTTTTTCCTCTTTTTGTGTAACTGCATAGCACTGAGTGGTGTTCGCTTCGGACGATTCGCCAATTTTATCTGCCATCATGGCGAGTTTCTCTAATGTATCGTCGGACACAGAAAGTATTGCCTGTGTTTGGGAAGGGAGTCTCTGTAGCCACAGTGTTTTTAAAAGATCGTCATTTAGTTGCGTCCCTGCAAGTTGGCGCATTTTTCGTAATAATAACGATGGTCTGTCATCACCCAATGCCAATTCCGATAGGAGAGTTTTTAACCGTTTTTGCTCAGAATCGGTGAACTCCGATATTAACCTTTCCTTCACTGTTTGATACATGTTGGTCGTCGGTGGATTGAGAACAATGTCACTAACGTGAATCAATATGTCTGCATTCAAGGCAGCGATAACGGCATAATACTGGGTGTTATCGGAAGTTATAGAACTCATGCGGAATTGTGCCTCTATATTTACAAACCACAGTTCGGGCGATTTCTCCCAAAAGTGGGGTAATTTAAGTGCGACTCTGCCGACCTCGGCAGCGGGAGGTGTGGTAGCCATAATATTTGAGACTGAACAATAATATATGAGATACTGAATAATATAATTGAGTCAAGCAGATAGAAAAATTATATATATATACACACTAGTTTATATACATACGCAATGAGGCTGTCTGAACGAGTAAATAAGCGGGGCACTCAGAGGGAATAGGAGAAAACATACAGCTTACCGTGACGCTGAGTTGAATGTTGAGTATTCCACATAAAAGATATCCATGTGAGGATAACATTATAACACCATGACTGGTAGTCGTACACCTGTTGCTAAGTTAGCAATTTCGGAAATAACGGTGTATTTGGCTTGTCCGAAGAGTTTAATTAGAAGGTAATGCACAATATGTATTGATTTTCGATAAAATCGTCGATGAACACGGATGTAGCTCGGCGCATTGCGTGTAAAAACAGGGTCACCAATACAGAGGCTCACAAAATGGCTCCAGTCTTTTCATACGTTTTATCAATTAATTTAGATATGGCGTGAATAATTTTTCCAGAGATTTCAGTTAATGCACGTTCGTTGCCATGGAGTCTGAGAAGGCCATAGAGTATGATCATATATTATTTTTTTGTTTCAGGATAATTCTCAGCCAAAAAACCAACCATTTTTTTACCTACTCAATTTAAAAATGATATTACGATAAGATAATTCAATATAATAAGGAAATTTAAAAAGGAATTTTTTTCAAATTGAAATTGTCTTTTTTTTATTTGATTTTATATAGTAGTCACGAGATCTTGCGTTCTTTTATTTGAACACTTTATATTCGTTCATAAAAGTTGCAGCAAGTTTGCAGGTTTGCAAAGCTAATTCGAATGAACAGCCGTGCCTTGAACAAGTCTCAAACCCTCGGCCCACTATTCGGCCATCGTCCGGCCTTTTTTTGCGATATTTGTACGTAGGTAACACATCGTATGTACGGTACAGGTCAGTTCGACGCCAACGTTTCGATTCGACGCCGGGGCAGTTCGACGCCACGGGACCTACAGCTTAAACCCGATTCCGAACGGCTACGAACATCCATGCCATAGTGGGATTCCCCCCCCCTCCTCCAGTTGGGGGTTATGATAATTTTCCTTTCTCAAAAACAAAGTAAATAAAACAGTTAAGCAAAACATTCAAAACAGTTCGCAGATAATACTAAACTAAAGCTGCAAATTCAACATTCTTGCAAGTGTGGCATTATGTAATTACTTACTCTTGTCAAACGGCGATATACATCAAGTAGTCATTTGAGTTTAAAACACGACGAGCAACAGACATCACCAGGCAATAACAAAAGCAAAAACAACAGGCAAAAGGTGAATGTAAAGTGCCCCCTTGCATACTTCTTAATTTCCTAAACTTTAAAATTATATTAGATTAGCAGTTTACTAACCTTGAGCTTATCTAATAACACGAACGTATATTTTGTTAGTGTGTGATCGTCGAAATCAAGTAACCAAGATTAAATTATAATTAAAAATTTAATTACAAGGAATGGGATTCGTGTATTTGGTAACAATCGTCTGCTATTGTAGACCTCGATAAGCCGTAGACCCATGCTTGGAGACCCCCCCTCTCTCCAAGTTTAATTATGTAAAAGCAACTTGTTCCTAATATTATCTTGGAACCCACCAAATTTAGGGCTTCATTTTAGTTTTGATTATATTCTTAAACCTTTTTCGCTAGTTTTAACCTTTTCTCTTACTTTTACATTAACGGCAAGCATAATACTACCTTCTTCCAGGGTTTCATTTTAATTATTTAAACTTTTCAAATAGACCACGTGTAGACCGTGCATTTAAAACTACCAAGTAATCCGAAATAATTCTTTTCTTTCAAAACCCTTCATGGTTAAATCCTATGAACTGTTTCGTGGTAAGCATCTCAAAGCCTAATCCGTTGGGAAGGCTGTTTACCATGGGGATCTGGGGTTTTTGGTCACGTCTCATACAGAATTTCCTAAAAATTAATGTAAAAAAATCAATTTAAATCGGTTTTGACGCTCTAAGATCACGTAGTTAGACTTTGGAGTCAATTCACACCAACTATAAATATAAACGGGTTCGAACCCCGGTGCGGCCAAACTTTTTAATTAAATTTTATTTATATCCTTGTATTTACATAAATGATTAACTTATTAATCAAAATTTCATCGTGTATGAGAGAAGTGTGTTTGTTGTGTAATAATAGTGTTGCGATTCCCAAGAAAAGTAATTACCTTCTTACCTCTACTGTCTCTCTTTGAGCATCAAATAATCTAGTAGCCATAAAAGTAAACAAAATCATTCGAAACCATAAAAAGATGTATTATTATGTATGACACCAACAAAAAGTGCTCGAGCTACTCTTTTACATAATAATTAAGTAAAAGTAATTTTTTTATCGGGAAGGGGTTAAAAAAAGCCATACCTTTTCCAGACGGTGGTAATTCGTTTGTGTGTTTTTTTTATATACTTGTTATTAAAACGACGGACGACTGATTCCCACTTCGGTTTTGCACTCCCATCAATTGTTCGATCGATTGAATAAAATTAGCACCTCTGTTTTGAAAGTTTAGAAACGTTGAGTGAGAAATAAATGCATCGTGTGTGGAATTCTGTAATTGTAAAACTCATCCCAAATTTATCCCTAGCAAGGGATACATTTTGAAAGGGGAGTACAATTAAATGGATTTACCTTACCCAACATTTACTATGTTTTTGGGCACACGTAAAAAAGACTTATGATTGCTTTATTTCGCAGAGAAAAGAGAAAGTGAAAAAGAAATACATACCTTGGGATTCACATTAACTTGCGTCTGTATACTGTTTTATTCCTGCTAGTTATAAAACTTATACCATGCACTCTTTAAACACCTACTTGATTAAAAAATGTACACTCAGAAACTGCGATAAAACTTTTAGTTCTAGACAGTGGTTTGTTTCGTCTGTGGAATTATCTAATGATGAGCCTCATTTCAAATCTATCCAATATCGAAACTATTAAAGATAAGAGCGATTCTCGCTTTTATCGATAGTGTTATCTACAGAGCAGAATGATTGTAGAATTATATCTACGATTTCAAATAAATGCTGTAAAGGAAATCATCTGTTACAAACGATTGCATCAAAAATTATCTTGTATACATAAACTGTTGCAACAACGGATTTTTACTTCCTTGTATGAAGTAAAGGAATTACTGTGATCTCGAAAATTTTCTGTATTCAAATATCAAAGAGAATAATCATTGCCTGAAAGAGTTTTGATAAATTTAAGCTTTACGTCTGTTCTACGTACAAGAAAACTATAATTTTGGTACTTTAAACATTTATTTTGACCATCACTGCATGCATTTCGAGATGTTTAGTTGTGTTTGGATTGGTTTAAAGACTATGAACTGCTATTTTGCAACACGAGGGCTAATGATTCTGGTACTTACTTTTTAATGCCTATTCCGAACGGCTACGAACAGCCATGCCTTGAACGAGTCTCAAACCCGGGGTTTCGGTACTGAAAGCAATGCTCTACTATTCCGCCATCGTCCGGCAGGTTTGTTGTGATATTTATACGTAGGTACATTCGTATGTACGCATGCATGCATCTTGCACTAATTTTATAACAGTTTAAAGTTTCCACATCCTTTATATAATACTAGACTAAGTTATCTGTCCGTATGTCCTCAAATTATATGAAGTGGTTAGACCCGGAATGGATAGAGGCATCCATATTGGATTCTTGATGAGTTAGAGTTAACAAAATTCAAAGCGAGTAAAGTTTCATCTTCTCCTAAACTATCGATCCTATTCTAAAATAAATTGGTATAAATATGCTTCATATCACAGCGAAAAAAATACTATCGTTTTTAAAACGTTCGAAATCTACCCCTTCCTCCCTTATCGGAGCGTTTAATGCCATTATATCAAACCCTATTTCTCCGGATAAGAGCAGGCGATTAAATTTATTCCATAATAAATAGGTAAAAATAACATTTTCTTCTAGCATTATAACGTCATTCCTTTAACCATCTTAATCATTTCTAATTTTAAATTATTTAAGAATCGTCTGCATTATTTTCATACGTTTTATCAATTAATTTAGATATGGGCGTGAATAATTTTTTCTTTTATATTTGGTTTAAATAATAAATTAGGTACATATGTGATAGTTTTAAATTTAATCATATATTATTTTTTTGTTTCAGGATAATTCTCAGCCAAAAAAACCAACCATTTTTTTAACCTGCCTCATAGGGTAATTTACAATTCTGGAAAATTAAACATTTTATTGATCAACAACTTAATGTTGTTTACATGAAAACTCAAATGAAACTGAAATACTGTTTAAAAACTATTCCAGCACCCTAGCCATTTTATCCATGATAATACTCCATCAGAACTAAATGCAGAACTAATTTAAAACGAGATAAGATAATTCAATATAATAAGGAAGTTTAAAAACGATTTTAATCAGAATGATAATTTAATTTCCCCGCATTTAAACTTCAAATTGAAATTGTCTTTTTCTTATTTGATTTTATTCTTAAATGTCTCTTATTAAAAAAGACACATTGCATTTTAAAAATATTTATTATATATCTTCCATCTAAATTAAAAAGTCAAATAATTATTAAGAATTTTGTTGCCCTCCCAACTTTAATTTAACATCTATAAACTAAAAGTCAATATGAGATTTTTAAGTCGCATTTGTGGAGTTCATCCTATCTAATTAAACCATTTTAAGAATTAAAAGCTTTTCTTTTTTTCGGAACTCATAAAGGATATTACTCTTTGGAAATAATGGATAAAGTATTTTTTAAATATCCAAGTAAAGGAATCTTTTTAATGGAGCACAGCTTTTCAATTAATTAATTGAAAATTTCATTATTCTTAGCTTGATAAAATAAAGAGATAAAGTAGTCATAAGATTAAACGAATCTTCCTTAAATGAGTCATAAAGAAATGATCTTGACTTCTTTTATTTGAACACTTTATTTCGTTCATAAAGGGAGCATAAAATAGAAATAGATGCCTTAAGTTTTACATTAATATGCGTCTCTATGCTAATTTTATTCTTTCTGATCATAAAACTTATATCATGCACTTTATAGACTAGCACTAGACTAAAATTTACACTTAAAAATTGCGATAAAGATTTTGGTTTCAGACAGTAATTGGTTTCAGAGATCTCTAATTGTAAAACTCATCTCAAATTTATTTCATATCGAAGTTATTACAAATAAGAGTGATTCCTAGCCCAGATAGCATGCATACTTGCTGTAAGTTTGATTTTTCTGGATAATATCTTGTCATAACAAATTTGAATTTACAAACTTGAAGCAAATTTCCTGCAAGTTAGAAACATAAAGCGACCACTCTTTTGCAACTCTATTTTGCTGCAAAACCGTGGCAACCTTGGCATGACAACCTTGAAGCTAGCGGAAATTCTTAGATTTATTGCAGTCTTGTTTCAAAGTTGCAAACTTGTCATGCTGAACTTGCGCAAGTTTGCTGGCTTTCAAAGCAAGACTGCTGCACGTTTGCATCTGGGATTATAATAAGAACGTTAATGTTAAAGCTAGTATGTATTACAACTAATAACAAATGTAATACATTAGTAAATATTTCCTATTTATTGTAAATCGTATCCCGATATTGTTTAGTTTTTTGCTATCTGGGAGGGTCTACTGTAAATATTATCTACTGATTACAAATGATGATTGCAAAAATATATCTACATTTTCATAAAAGCATTGTAAGGTTTAGGTTCGTTTGCTTTGGAGCGCTACGGTCTATTTTTTTTTACTGCACGAAAGCTAATGAGACCGGGACCTACTGCTGAGAGCTAATTACGAACAGCTACGAACATCGATGCCAATAATAGGATTTGAACCCTCTAATTCTCGTACCGATGAGTACTGTAAAATATTACAAGTAATTGCAGCAAAAATTATCCTACAAAAATAATCTTTTGCAACAACTTATTTTTACTTCCTCGTACAAAGTAAAGAAATTATAGTAATCCCGAAAATTTTAAATATTCAGATATCAAAGAGAATAATCATTGCCTCAAAGAGTTTTGACGAACTTAAGCTTTACGTCTGTACTACGTACAAGAAAGTAATAATTTTGGTACTTTAAACAATTATTTTAAACATGACTGCGTGCATTTCGAGAAGTTTCGTTGTGTTTGGATTGGTTTAGATCGCTACGGACGACTATATTGCAACACGAAGGCTTATGATATCGGGACCTACTTTTTAAAATTGATTCCGCACGGCTATGAACAGCCATGCCTTGAACGAGTCTCAAACCCTCGTGGCCGGTACTGAAAGCAATGCTCTACTATTCGGCCATCGTCCGGCTGCCTTTTTTGCGATATTTGTACGTAGGTAACATTCGTATATACGGTACAGGTCAGTTCGACGCCAACGTTTCGACGCCAACTGTTCGACGCCAACGTTTCGACGCGTGGTCAGTTCGACGCCGTACTTTTCGACGCCGGGGCAGTTCGACGCCATATATTTTTTTCCGTATTTTTATTTATTTTTAGAATAAATATGCAATATGCCTGATATAATATATATATATTTTTGTTATATATATGAAGCGTGATTCAAATAAATAAGCAATATGACTGATATAATAGGTAAATTCCAAAGGTTTTGAACATATTTCAAACTTTATTGCATTTCAACTAGCTCACTGGCGTTACCACCGTCTAATTATTGGGGGGGGGGATGAATACTGACGTAGCATTATCTTGTGGTCTTATGTTCGAAAAATTTTATACACCCACACCCTTCGTTTCTGTATACAGTATACATCAATTTCCTAAAATTATATTCTGTTGAAGAACCTACCCCTTTAACATATTAAAAAATATATATATGGAAAAAACTTTAAAATTTTACTATAGAGATTCTTCAATGTCAATTTAATTCACAATTAAATAAGGTTGCGAAAACGTGCAAACCCCTAGAATTCCAACAGAACCAAAAAATTTTTTGTCGCAAACTGCTCCCCCCCCAAAAAAAATAAAAAATAATAATAATAATAAAATAAAAATAAACTTATGCAAAATTTTATTGCACAATTCGGAACTCAGATTATTGTACGTAGATGCGGAATGTGCGGTTGTGTTTGATCCCCCTCCAATTCGTGTCACTGTCCTCCATATCGCCATTTGTCAAAATATTTTTCGGGGGGACGCGCCTCCGTATCCCCATAGGCCGTGACGCCTGTGACTAGCTTATCCTTATCTATTCTTCTTTCTTTGAAACATATTACAGGCTTGTAAATAACTCTAACTCTTTTTTGACAAGTGCAACCCCCCCCCCCCTCCTCCAGTTGGGGGTTATGAAAATCGCCTCAGATTTGTCGTTAAGTATTGCCGATTGTCAACGCATGCGCATTTCTTATCTTCTCTAAAGCGCCCGTAATCTATTTGGAAGCCTGTCGATATTTTTAAATTCAATGTTAGCACTTTCAACCGTAGAAATGTCTGAAAGCCGAAAATATATGACTAAGAGAGGTAAAGAAAAGTATGAGCACGATGGATATTTATATTGTTTCGATAAATATATAGAAAATGGAGCAAAAAAATCGTGGCGTTGTGAAGTTGAATTTTCCAAAAACAATAAATGTAAAGGAAGAATTTACACTGATGCAGTTACGAGTGAATTTTTAAAACTTGTTCGCAATCATGCTCATGAAGGAAATGCAGCACGTGTTGAAGTTGTCCGCACTTTAACATCAATAAAGCGAAGGGCAGGTGAAACACAAGAAACTCCCGCAGTAATTCGCATTGAAGAAACGCAAGAGCTGTCTGTTGGAGCATTAGGACAGTTTCCAAGCAGAGAAGCTGTAAGATTAGTTATTAAAAGACGTAGAAAAGACATAAATGCACTCCCGTCGCAACCAATTGACAGAGCTTCCATTGAATTGCCAGAAAATTATAAATATTACGGAGAAAATAAGGAAAATTTTGTTATCGCCGATTCGGGAGTGGGGGATAAAGACCGAATTTTAATTTTCGGAAAAGCCAGTGTCAGCGATTGGATTCACCTCGTAACAAAAATTTACGTTGATGGAACTTTTAGTCTAGCACCACATCATTTTTACCAGGTTTTTGTTATTATGGCCGAACGTGGAGGTTTTGTATTGCCAATCATTTATGCCCTCTTACCCGACAAGGCGGAAGAAACATATACACGAATGCTTGAAATGATTCAAGACAGTTGGCCATTTTTTAAGGCGAAAAAAATTTCTTTAGATTTTGAAATTGCCTTAATTAACACTTTTTCAAGCAAGTTTCCAGACGCCGAAATTCAAGGGTGCTTGTTCCACCTTGTGAAAAATATGAAGCGCAAATTAGCAGAATTCAATTTAATGCAACGATATAATACCGATGCTGATTTTGCTCTCTATGCACGTATGATTCCTGCGTTAAGTTTTGTGCCTATCGAAGAACTTGAAAATGCTTTAGAAGTTTTGAGTGAGAATTTACCTAATCAGTTAACCCCAATTTTAGATTACTTTGAAGATTATTATGTTGGAAGGATTCAGAGAAATAATCGTCGCCGTCGTCCTATTTTTAAACCAGAAATGTGGTCATGTTATGCTAGAACCTTAAATAACGAAGGACGCACCAATAATTTCGCGGAGCAGCACACAGACGTTTACAGTCCGAATTTGGTGTTTCACACCCCACATTATGGAAATTCATAGATGGTCTCAGACGTGTTCAAAAAACAATTGACCAATGTTATGAGCAATTTGTACGTGGAGATGAACCGCCGCACAAGCGGAATAAGTATCTGCGAGCTGATATGAGAATTAAAGTAATAGTTGAAGATTTTGAAAATCGAGAAATAATGGAATACCTGAAAGGTGTGGCGCATAATTTTGCAATGGATTAGTATAATAACAGTTTTGTGATGTAATCTTATTTATGTGTAATCTTGTTACTCTGTAATTAAATTTGTCTGCAATATAACTTTTTTGTAACCATATGTTTATTTACCATTTCTGTATTTTGCCTTTTTGATGCTGTTTTGTGAAATAAATAAATAAAAAAAAAACAACCTCCCTCATGTCCCAGGGCCTTGACGTTGGCGAGGGGGCTTCTCACTAATCTGGGACAAAAAAAAAAAAAATCTAGAACACTTTCACACATATATTTATTTCAAATATGCATGCAAACAATCGATAATTCAATAAATAAAAATCAGTCATATTGCTTAATCACGCTTCATATACATAACAAATATATATATATATATATATTATCAGGCATATTGCATATTTATTCTAAAAATAAATAAAAATACGAAAAAAAAATATATGGCGTCGAACTGCCCCGGCGTCGAAAAGTACGGCGTCGAACTGACCACGCGTAAACGTTACATAAATAAATCGGTATACAAAACTATTGAGGTATTTAGGAATATGATTTTTCAAATTAAAAATTCTCCTTAATTATTTTATTAAATAAACCAATAAAAAAAAAGTACACTTTTTTAACAAACAAAAATTATAAAAATACAAAGTTATTTCACTAATTGTATTTTTTATTTATAAACATTAAAATATAAAAAAATAACATAGAAAATAGAAAATATTTATTATCTAATATGATTTTTTTATTTTATTTATTTTTCTCTTATACTAATATTAAGTTTATAATACATTAAAAATCAGATTAAAAATGTTTATTATAAATGAATAATATGATAAATTTATAACAGTTTAAAGTTCCCACATCCTTTAACTTTGTTTTACATGAAAACTCAATCGAAACTGAAATATTGTTAAAACATTATTCCAACACCTAAGCCATCTTAAACTATATAATAATAGCCTAAGTTATCTGTCCGTCTGTCCTCGAATTTATGAAGCGGTTGGACGAGCGGATGGATAGGAGTATTCATATTGGATTCTTGATGAGTTAGGGTTAACAGACTTGGAAGCTAGTCTTTAAACCAGGGGTAGCAACGCGGCGCCTCTGAGAGAATTTTAATGCGCCCTCGCTGGACTAATGTAAATGTATGATAACCAGAGCGATTTACTTACTCTTGTCAAACGGCGATATACATCAAGTAGTCATTTGAGTTTTAGGATTGTGCATAGATTAGCAGTTTACTAACCTTGAGCTTATCTAATAACACGAACGTATATTTTGTTAGTGTGTGATCGTATTTCAAATAGACCACGTGTAGACCGTGCATTTAAAAACTACCAAGTAATCCGAAATAATTCTTTTCTTTCAAAAAACCTTCATGGTTAAATCCTATACTATAATACGAGGAATGGTTGTCAAGTCGAAAATCGCCCCAGAATTAATAAACTGTAGTAAACTTGGGGATCTGGGGTTTTTGGTCACGCAGGAATCGATTGGCATCGGTTTTGACGCTCTAAAGATCACGTAGTTTCTCGGCGCTACAGATAAGGCCGGGTTCGAACCCCGGTGCGGCCAAACTTTTTTCTCATGCGTCCAAACCAAGTGAAAATTGGTACCCGGGGGTTTTCGACCACGAGGAATCGATTGGCTGTAGTTCTGACGAATTAATAATAATAATAATAAAAGTCTTTATTGATTTGTCTTTATTCCTTGATATCGGTTTCCATTTTTATTTTCTATCAACTCTAAATATTAAATTAATGTAGCAAAGTATATATAACACATAAACGATATAGTAAAAAAAAAATAATGCAAACAAAAATTTTGAAAACCAACCACAAAAAATTAAAAAATAATGCTTCACTAACGTGCCGAAACAACCTCGCCGTTCAATTTCCAAAGCCACACTAAACACAGAGCATATAACTTATCAAAGTCCGTCGCCGCGTTAGTCGGCATACCAGGAGGTGCCGCTCTGACGCGCCAGTGCGTCGGTGGCAGCGAACGTGTTAAGGAACTGATTTCGATTTCAAATCACCGTCAACAAAGTTCGACATTTCAACATTCATCAGATTTCAAGCTACATTTTCAACATGCAGAACGCACCTCTACATGAAATGCTTCAAGGAGCCGGAATTTTGGAACAACAAGCGATCAACTCAATTATACCCGCAAATGGACAACTAGAAGATACCGTCATTGTCAGAATGCTTCTCCATTCAACACACTTAAATCTTTACACTGCTCACTTTGTACCATTTCTTTAATTGTATAATTTTTTGTTATCAATTACATTTTATTTCCTATGACTTTTCAAACTTTTGAAAATTTAAATCTTCGAGTTAGCTTCGATACCTGTTTTCTCCGAGCGGAGCTCGGTCACCCGGTACTGTTAAATAAAAATAACATATTATTTTAACGATGAATGGGAAAATCTATATTGTTTCGTTGATTACAAAGAGAAGTGTGTTTGTTGTGTAATAATAGTGTTGCGATTCCAAGAAAAGTAATATTGAACGACAATTTAAGACCTTCCTACAAACTTTGACAGTGACTATGCAATGAACTCTGAAATTAGAAGAAAAAAATTATTTCTTTAAAATCTTCAATAACTAACCAAAGTTTTTTACTAAAAATATATCCTCAATTATAAGCAATTAGCTGAAAATATGGACACCCAAGTTTCACACTGAATTATATGTATTATTATGTATGACACCAACAAAATAAAGTTATAAAAAATCTGTTTTTTAATTCCTATTTATACCTGTTGTTTATCTGTAAAATATGCGCCCTCGGTGATTTTCAAATTTAATATTGCGCCCTTAAGGACAAACAGGTTGCCGACCCCTGCATTAAACCGTTCAAAATACCCCTCCTTCTCCCCTTTTCGTTTAATGTTATTATTTCAAGCCCTTTTTTCCCCGGCTAACAGCATTCAATTAATTTTTTACATAATAATTAAGTAAAAGTAATTTTTTTTTTTTATCAATTTATCACATAATAAATAGGTAAAAATAACATTTTTTAGCATTATAACGTCATTCCTTTAACCATCTCATTTAATCATTTCTTATTTTAAATTAATTAAATATCGTCTGCATTATTTTCATACAATTAATCACTGAACTTAGATATTACGTAAAAAATTTTCTTTTATATTTGGCTTAAATAAAATATTAGATATGTATGCCTTAATTTTAAATTTAATCGTAGATTATTTTTTGTTGCAATGAAAACTTTATCACCGATATTAACAACAAATTCTTTTCAAAAAATTCTAGGAGTCTATTTCACAAATAAATATCTAGCGTTTAAGTTATATATCTTTAAAAATTAAGAAGTTTCTTCGTTTCTTTGATTGTTTTTATACATAACCACACGGTTTGTCTAAATGAATTCAATTTGATTCTAAACTGTATTCACAGTATCGTGAGACTTTAGAGGAGTATGAATATAAACAAATTATTGAGCTTGTACCAGATAATTATCTGAGAAAAAAACCAATTTTTACCTGCCCTGTAGGGTACTTTACAATTCTTGAAAATTAAAAATTTTACTAATCCCGTCGTAGGACGGGCGATATGCTAGTCCATAGTAATACTTCATCAGAGCTAAATGCAGAACTATTCCAAAACGAGATAAGATAATTCAATATAATAGAGAAATTTAAAAATGACTTTAACCAGAATGATAATTTAATTTCCCCGCATTTAAACTTCAAATTGAAATTGTCGTTTTCTTATTTTATTTTATTCTTAAATGCTTCTTATTAAAAAAGACATATTGCATTTAAAAAATATTTATTATATACTTTCCATCTAAATTAAAAAGTCGAATAATTATTAAGAATTTTGTTGTCCTCCCAACTTTAATTTAACATCTATAAACTGAAAGTCAATATGAGAATCTTAAGTTTCATTTGCGGAGTTCATCCTATCTAATTAAACCATTTTAAGAATTAAAAACTTTTCCCTTTTTCGTAATTCAAAAAGGATATTACTCTTTAGAAATAATGGATAAAGCATTTTTCAAGTACCCCGAGTAAAGGAATCTTTTTAATGGAGCACAGCTTTTCAATTAATTAATTGAAAATTTCATTATTCTTAGCTTGATAAAATAAAGAGATAGAGTAGTCATAAGATTTAACGAATCTTACTTAAATGAATCATAAAGAAATGATCTTGCGTTCTTTTATTTGAACACTTTATTTCATTCATAAAGGGAGCATGAAATAAAAATAGATGCTTTGGGTTTTACATTAATATGCGTCTTTATGCTAATTTTATTCTTGCTGATTATAAAACTTAGGCACTTTAAAATCGCACTCGACTCAAATTTACACTTACTAACTGCGATAAAGATTTTGGTTTCAGACAGTGGTTTGCATCGTGTGTGGAGTTCTCTAATTGTAAAACTCAGCTCAAATTTATCTCATATTGAAACTATTACAAATAAGAGTTATTACTAGCCCTGATAGCATGCATACTTGCTGCAAGTTTCATTTTTTCTGGATAATATCTTGTCATAACAAATTTGAATTTACAAACTTGGAGCAAATTTCCTGCATGTTAGAGGGAACATAAAGAGACCACTCTTTTGCAACGATATTTTGCTTCAAAACTGTGGCAACCTTGTCATAACACTGGTTTACATCATCTGTAGAGTTCTGTAATTGTAAAACTCATCTCAAATTTATGTCATATTGAAACTATTACAAATAAGAGTGATTACTATGGTGTACTGTAAATATTATATAATGATTTTCAAATGATGATTGCAAAAATACAGGGTGTCCCAAAACGACAGCATAAACTCTTCACAGCTAGATTCCTCATTGGGAGTATATAAAAAGTGCCCAAAGAAGCGTTCCTGTACGACCCATAGTTTATGAAAAAAATACGAAAAACAAAGTATGACGCCACTGCCGGTGCAAGAAAAAAACACTTTATTGAACATATCAACAACAGTATTTGTATATCTTTCCAGACGATAATGTTTTAAACGTCATGCATGCGCGTACGCCACGGAATGATGTTAAAGCCGTTGAACTGGTACATAAAAGGCTGCATCTTGCAGGTACCGGTAGTTTTCGTATGGTGGCCATGTATTCCGTTCGTGACTACTGGGACATGTAAATGATGTACGGCCGTTGAAATGGAAAGGCCTTGCGAACTGTTAGGGAGTATGCCCGTGCATATACTGCTATTGATATGTTCAATAAAGTGTTTTTCTTGCACCGGAAGGGACGTCATACTTCGTTTTTAGTATTTTTCTGGTAAACTATTGGATCG
>CM063510.1:14463559-14516059 GCA_032207245.1 Pardosa pseudoannulata
GTTTTATTATTCCTAAAAATCGTGTAAATTAGATAATCAATGTAATAAATTTATTTAGTATAAAATTATTTAGTATATTTCCGAATTGCCCATTAGTTTGAAAATATAAAAATGTAGCATGCTCTTCATCACCCCATACCGTCCGACAGAAAGGTCCGCCAATTTGTGCCCTGCTTCTCCAGCATCGTCACCACCCCCCACCCCCCTTTAGGGGCAGATACGGGGTTCACGATCCCGGTGCCTGAGTGATCTTTTCCTTAATGGGTGTTAATGTAGCATGCATCTTCAGTCACCCCATATACCAGAGTTTAATTCTAGTAATAATCTTGACAGAAAAGGATTAAGAAGTGGTAGCTGTTATGGGTTCAATTTGTGCCCTGCTTCTCCGATTGAAGTTTATGTTAAACGGTTGAACTATCTCATAGTAGTCATGGGTAGCAAAAAGTAGTCCCTCGAATGTTACTCTGACATGTAATCGTAACAGAGAAATATATTTCTGTGAAATAAAATTTAATAAAAAGTTTTATATTTTTAAAGTTATTTTTTAAAAATGGGAATAATTATTTACATGGTTGGTAATAAGATATAAATACTTCACCATCTTTAGTTAAATTATTTTTTTGCTTATAAGGCCAAAGAAAACTAATCAGCGTTTAAGCTATGGTTCGGTGATAATCCTATACACTAGTTAATTTTTAATACACGTTTTGAGGATAAACATATTGTTGTGAAATATTTGAATCAGAGATCTTTAAAAATATTTACTGAAATGGTACGTATAACTCCACTTTATCAATCGAATTTTATTAACGTGATTAGCAAAACTTAAAGACAACTGTAAGTGAACTTATGACCCTCTGTCGAGAGTAACTATGGTCTCATTTACACTTAGCAGAACATAATACAATTAACACACGTTATAGCCTCACAACAATAACAAATACGAATTAAAACGATTCTTACATCAAACTCCATAAGCAGTACCAGACTTCCGTCCGAGTGTTTCAAATTCGGATGTCAAACATCCTTGTCACGACCGCGAAGTTTAGGTTTGCCGTTTTGGCAAAGGCGAAAGAGTTTTGGTTAGATAATGAACCCTTCAGCGGCGAAAGAGTTTCGGTTAGAGAATGAACTTTTCGATGAATGTGGAAGGATGCGAAAGGGAGAAAGCATCGAGACTTTCCGCCTTTTGATTTTAGATGATTTCGATTTGCTGAAAGTAGATTTAGTTTTAATGTTTTGTGTGGTGTTCGTGTTTGTAAAATAAAATGTGGTGTTACGAACCTTTGAATCTTTTTTTTAAAAAAACTTTCGACATAGAGAATAGAACAATTTTGTGGTGCCCTCACCACGGGACCTTTTAGATTTGGATTACTTGGATTAATTTTGGATTACTACACTTGATTATCTGAAACATAGGGGTGAGTACCCTTTTAATTGATTATAATTGATTATTATTTTTGTTAAATGATGGAAGAATTAAATATTCTTAAGAAGACGAGAACACCTCACATAACTTTAACTACAAGATTATTCAGTAAAATTGATGAGTATTTAAGTAATGATAAATTAGAATTAGAAGATCTAGAGAACTTGTTAGAGCAGTTAATGGCTAAGTCCATTATTTTAAAAGAACTTGATCAGAAAATATTAGGTTACTTAAAAGACGGCGAAATCGGAACTGAAGTGTTCTCTCGCTCAGAATATGCAGATAAAATAATTACTTACAAAACAAAACTAAATCGACGTATTAAGAACTGTAAAATTGATTCTACTGATCATAACAATTCAAATGATAATAGTACTACTAACAGCAATAAACTTCAAACAGAAGAAATTATTCCGGAAATTAAAACTATTAAATTACCAAAACTGTATATTCCCAAATTTCATGGTGAACCTGACAAATACTTAAATATTTGGAACCAATTTGAGAGTTGTATCCACAAAATCCACATTTATCAGATGTTGATAAATTTTCTTATTTACAAGGTTTGGTTGGCGGTATCGCTGCTAATGCTATTAGCGGTTTTGCTTTGTCAGAACAAAATTACGCCGCAGCAATTAAAATTTTAGAATCCAGGTTTGGAAGAAAAGCTATGCTAATTCAAGCGCATTTTGAATAATCTTTTGAATATAAATCCGGTAAAAAATTCTGATGACTTACGAGGATTACGAAATTTGTATGATAAATGTGAAATCGAAACAAAAAGTTTACAGTCTCTTGATGTTGATTCAGATAAGTATGATAGTTTACTTTGCCCCATAATATTGAAATTACTGCCTTCGGATTTAAATTTAAGTTTTTCAAGTAAACAGGACAAGAACGAAAAATGGGAAATTAAGTTGTTAATTGATTTTCTCCGATGTGAAATCGAAAGTCGTGAACAGGCATTTGCGATTCATAAAACTTACGATTCTAAACGTACAGCTTCTCAGAATACTGCTAAATTTTTAAATAATTTTGTAAACAAAACAAAAACTGCTTACAAACCTAAAATTCCTTCTAAAAACTTTAAACCTAACATTTCTACTGCTGTTGAACTTTTAACAAATCAAAATGAGAACTCTTGCATTTTTTGTGACACCTTAGAATATAAAAGTGAATTTTGTAGTTCTTTAAACGTAAAAAGAAAAAAGAATTGTTGAAAAGGCATGGACGTTGTTTTGTTTATTTGGGTAAAAATCATAGAATAATTGACTGTGATAATAAAAAACCTTGTTCTGTTTGCCATAAAATGCATAATATTACCTTATGTTTTAAAAAGGAAAACTCTAAAACAAAAGATAGCAATCCGAAAGCGGAGAAAATGACAAGTACTGTTTCTAATAATGCTATTAATTGGAAAAACAAAATTTTGCTGCAGACAGCACTTGTTGAAATAATTAGTGAAAAATCAAATAACATCCTACGTTGCATTTTTGACAGCGGCGCTCAAAGAACGTATATAAAAAGGAATGTTTCGAGAGCCATGTGTTTGCCCATTGTGGGGAAAGAGGATTTGTTTATCCATACGTTTCAATCATCGGCACCTACTCCTCAAGTTTGTTCCAAAGTAGAGATAAGAATAAAAAATAAAATCAACGGACAGGAAATAAAAATTGATGCTCTTGAAATTGACGAGATTACTCGAGCTACGCTTGAACCACCAGATACTGCTATAAGTGATGAATTAAAAATAAAAGGGATAATGTTGGCGGATTTATGTGAAAATGTAGGAAGCGATAGAAAAATTTCGATGTTAATTGGGGCTGACTATTATTGGCAACTTTTGACATAAAAAATAGAACGCTTAAGTGACGACCTAGTTGCAACCGAAAGTAAAGTAGGATGGCTTTTGATGGGACAAACAGTAGGGAATAATGAAGAAAATAAAAATTCATCGGCTAATATAGTAACTTCTATGTTAGTTCACTCGTCTAACATTGAAAATCTGTGGAAGTTAGACACAATAGGAATTATGGATCCAATTGAAGTTAAAACTAGAGAAGAGTGTGAAAGAAAGGCAATAGAATAATTTCGGGAAACAGTAACTGTAAATAACGAGGGGCGGTACGAAATTCAGATCTTTGCTTGCATCGCAAAATATGTGGAGGGCACAGTTTTCGAACCCATCAAAATTGATCTTGATCCACCTGGGAATGGAAACTTGTTTCAAAGCATCAAGATCTTCAAACCATTGTACGAATTCTTCACGTAGAGTTCCTTCTATCTCATCATCCCAGCCTAAAGACTTTTTCCAAGTTTTCTGCAGCATCAACTTAGTACAAAGCATTACAGGACAAGCAAACCCGAAAGGATCAAACACTTTATGTGCCACCGACAGTATAGTTCGCTTCGTGATATTTTCTAGACGCATTTCTTTTAACCAATCAAGATTGAACATAAGAACATCTAAATGCGCGTTCCACTTAATTCAGAAACTTCCGTGTGTTTCATTTCAGTTGAAGAGGATACCCAATCTCTCAGTTCAAATCCACCCCTCTTAAGTAGATCATTTGCACCTGCAAAAATTCGTTTGTAATCTTGTTCATCATCCACACTGGCGATAAGATTATCAACATAAAAACTGTTTGAAAGACATGATACTACTAAAGGATCAAACTCAGAGAATCTATTAATATGGTGCTTCAAGACAGCTTCCAACAAAAAAGGACTACTACTGACTCCAAACACAACTCTCGTATGTCGAAACATTCTGAGTTCTGGACAGTCACTATTTTTCCACCAAAGAAAACGCAAGAAATTTCTGTCTTCTTTGCAAATGCTAATTTGCAAGAAAGCCTTTTTTATATCGGCTATCATACCAATTTTCTTTTCTCTAAATATTAGCAAAATATCTGGAATCAGCTCAATTAGATTGGGGCCAGTTTGTAAGCATTGATTCAATGATGGTTAGTTTTTCATTTTAGCTGAACCTTCGAATACTGGACGGATAGGTGTTGTACTGCTGCTCATCTTGATAACTGGTCTATGAGAAAGATAATTTCCCGACAACCCAATTTCTGACACTGGAACATCTTCAATAATTCCTTCTTCGAGCCATTGCAGAAGGACCTTTTCATAATCTTCAAACAAATTGTTTGAAAGTAATTTTTTCGTTGTGGAATTTAATCTTCTCTTGGCTATCCAAATTGTCTGGCAAAGGGACGCAATCTTCCTTCCAAAGTAACTGAACTTCATAACGTCCGTCTATATATTTAACCATCTTACGGAAATGCTCGATAGTTAGCCGTTCTTGTTCTTCTTTCGATATTTTTTCTATTGGATCTTTTATTCCAATTCCCAGAGGTCTGAAATATTTGCTTCTTTTACAAAAAGTGAGGTTACTAACATAACTGAACTAGAATCACATTTTTCCTGTGGTACTTTACCAAGCAAAGTCCAACCTAAAAATGTTTCGATGGCCACTAATCCACTAGACAGAACCTTTTGTTGACCGGTCATCAACTGTCCCAAGACATCAGCTCCAATGAGTATGTGAATTGGCTGCGAAGTGCTACCTACATCTGTTAATTTAATTTTCAGTTTTCGAAGTTCTTCTAACCATGGTCCTGCATTAACAGGAATGATACTTTCACAAATAATTGGCTGATCCATGGCTTCAAAATTACATACGTAAGTTTTATTAAGATTGCCTAATCTTATCTTCATGTGTTGAAATGTATACCATTTCTCTTGCCATATCACTTAAAATATATGATCTCTGAGACCCAGAATCAAGGATTGCACGAGCTTCTGTCTCTTTATCATCGGATATTAACTTTACCTTCAATGTTTGAAGAAAAACTTTGGGATTCTTATTGAAATTAGATAGCGTAGCTTCACTTTCTGTTGACTTTGGCTCATTCTTTTCCTGTTCTGTTTTATTTAGAGAGTCTAGATTTTCACACATCATAGGAACGTGTTTTTTTCCACAAATTATACACTTCAGAGAAACACGACAGAATTTTGCCCGGTGACCTGAAGTCAAACAACAAAAGCAGCATCCTTTTCCTTTTAAAATATTTTTTCTCTCAGCCAAAGTCATTTTTTGCGCTGAAAAACATTCAGAACTGTGATGCTTACCTTCACAAAATGCACAAGGTTTCTTAACTTCCTGTACTGAAGTTGTTAATAGTCCAGCTGCCGTAGGTATTTTGTTCTTATAAATTGCCAAGTTGTTTTTCTTTACTTTGAAATTTATTTTTTTTTCGTTGAACCAAAACCTGACGTTGCCAAATATATTCTCTCTTCCCCCTCAACTTCACCTTCAAGGAACTCGAGCAATGAATCTAAGTCACTCTTCTCTACAATGGTTTGTATATTTTCACCTAAATCTCTAGTTCTACGGTGAGCTGCTCAGAAACGCTCCCACGCTCTCAAAGTTTCGTCTGGTAATGCTGATTCCACAAGAGGGAATAACATCGCAGAATATTTTTCTCGTGTCACTCCAAGAACTTCGAGAGCACGGAGTTTAGTTTCGATTTGATCATATAATGTTCTTAAAGATTTCCTCGCCATATTTCGTTTTTGTAAAACCAGCGTTAATAACTCTCTTACATATACTTGGATAAGCATCTCTTCTTTACCAAAACGGTTCTGTAAATGTTTTAGCGCTCTCTCGTAATTATCACCAGTTGGCGGAAAACTTTTGATTAGCTCTTCAACAATGCTCCCTTTTTCCATGGACTGAGATAAATGGGCAAATTTATCATGGAGATCCAGATTAATATCCTTATCAATTTTTGGAATTGGCTCCAAAACCGTAGCCAATTTCTTACATCTCCATCAAACGAAGGGAGTTGTATTTTTGGATAGCGCAATACCGAATTTTGGCGTGATACACTACCGCTCTCAACAGAACTTACATCATCTGACAAGGATATTTCTAAAGATTTTAATTTTAATTGCAACGAACGCCATCGATCTATATACACTTCGGATTCATCTATTTCTGACTCAAGCGATTGTTCGTCCATATCTCCAGTGTAAAGCATTTGTTTAAACTTTTCTTCACAATCAATCATAATTAAAGCCTTTTCTTCAACTAACTTTAATTTTGCTATTTTAGCAGAAACATCTAATTTATCTTCCTCGTTGTTAAAACCATTATAAGATTTGTAAATAATCTACGATTCTGCATTCTAGCTTTCTTTAAAGCTAAAAAGTTTTTATCATCTTCCATACTCGATATAAAAATAAACACAATATGCAGTGAATTCAAAGCGAAACAAAATATTCACTTACTCAGCAAAAGCATGTAGCCGAGTCCTGTCACGGACGCCAAATGTTGGGAAATATCCCGTACTTTCGGTTTCGTCTATCAACGGAATTCTTTTTCGTAAACAAAATAACTTCAATACACACGTGAAAGATTCCGTATTATAACCGATCACTTAAAGGAATTCTGATACGAATAACTTCAATAAATAAATACGCCAAAATAAAAACACATCTATTGTCATCGAGTACTTCATCTCAATTCTTTATTCTAAACATTTTCCCTCGCAATGTTACACTGTTGCCACTACTCCTATCCTTTTTGGAAAAGAAAAAATATCTAAAACCATGGAGGTTACAAATAGTTTAGATAGCATTAAAATATAAAATTGGTTAAAAAGACGTGGTGGAGTTACATGCTGGTAAACTAAAGCAAGTCCTAGTAAACTGAAACAATGATGTTATAAATGTCGAAAAATAATAATTTAAAAATAACTTGCTTAACTAGCATTATGGAAACTATTAGACTTTTTTCTTAAAGCTTTGGTTTGAAAGTAATTGCTTTGATGCAAAAGCTTTATATGATGTAAAATCACTCTTTGACAGTTTTTTTTATTTGTTCTGGGTGAAATTAAAAGCTGATATACAACCATTTATATTCAATTTTAATTATAAATTTTTTACTTTTATTTAAAATTTGTTTTATTAAATTAGTAAATGTTTGTAAATCGAATTACAGTATAAAAAAAGTAATCAGTTGTATCGTTCGTGAATCGAAATATTGTTTTCATCATCCTGTTGTGATGTGATCGAAGCGCGTGGTCGTTTGAAGTTCCAAACAAATTACTAATTGTTATAGTATAGGTTGTTATGAAAGTTTAAGTGCTAATTGCAATGGATTTTGATATTTTAGATTCCTTAGATGATTTAGGGTGAGTATGAAACACATTACCGTCTTATAGTTGGTGAATTTAAAATCCATTTAAGAAAAAATTTCCAAATTGCGTTAGCTTTAAACAGTACGATAATTATATTTTTATTTGCGTAAGTGCTACTTTTTTTTACTGTCGCAGGTCTAAAAATATGTATTATTTGTAATTCAGTGTTACAATTGTCTGATTTTTTATAAATATCTTTTCAGAACTTCCATTTCATCAATGAATATTATTGCGAACAAGCAAAGACGCTATTTGCCGAATGAAGACAATTTTGCATGTCTAAGGTTAGCATGATTTAATAGAGAAATAAAAGAAATCAAAAGCTGCGTACTTACCGTAATTATTTTCGAAAATTAATCCATAATTATCACCATCAATCCGACACCAATGGCAAAAGCTATTATACTATTTGATTTATGATTTGTTTACTACGTTTAAAGTTAGTATATTTTTAGTTTTGCTGCTGTATTTTATTAACAAATTATTTGCTAGTGTTTTAATTATTTTAAGCATTACTTAGCGGGCCATTTTTTCTTAAAATTGAAAAATAGTAAGTGATAGTCTTTGAAAAGTAGATTTTGACCTTGTATAGTATATAAAAAAGTCAGAAAGTCTGTTCTAATTTGTCTTTATGGTTATGTACTTCAAGATTTTGAAATGTAAGATAAAAGTTTTTACATCTATAAATATTCTGCATACTTTTCTTTTTAAGTATAATTTATAATCAGGAAAATGTGTTAATTTGCTCTAAGTGAGAATTTGTATTACACAAAAATGTTCATGGAACATACATTAGGAAAATGATTTGCAATGCATAAGAAAATTGATGGAAACGTTCATGCTTAGTTTAATTCAGTCTAAAGCCTGTAGGTCAGGATAAATTAGTTCTCCCTGTCTTCATGTTATTAGAACAACTTACAGTAGGTACTGTTGCACGCATGTAAATACTGTCTGTGTATCAAGATTTTCCTAGATAGGGGGAGTTATTCTTGTGATAGTCAGACAGTAGGCTTTTTCTAAGTTGTGGAAGACATTTGTAGGACTACTGTTTTTTATCTCTTTGATCTTGATCACCCCCAGAAAGGAAGAGTAATTTTTCTCTTCCTTCTGTCATCTCTACCATTTCTAATTAAGCTTTAAGCAGTTAGTCCTGATCTCCTTAGACCTTATGTTGCAAAATATTTAACGTTGTGTTCCAAACCAAATGAAACTAATTCTTGTTTAAACTTCTTATCACCCAGTCACATAGTGCTAAAGTGCAAAGGAGGGACCTGCCCTGATTATTGCTTTGTGAGGGGTGGTAATATCCCTATCGTGAATATTATGGAGACAAAACGTATTTCTGGAATCCCGTAAGGCAAAAGGCTATGGAAATAACTAGAAAGAATTTATTCAAAAGAGATGGGTAGTGACGTCAGAAATCACGTGCACCAATGGGGCTGAAAGAACAAACCAGAGTTGCCACTACAAAGCTCCAATGTCAGGGTAGAAAGAGCTAACCAGTCATCGCCTGGCAAAATGCTCGAAAAACCACCAAATTTGCCGACAAAAGCAGGAGTGTAAATATCGCATCTGTACCTAAATTGTTAAAGTAAAAATTAATTCAAAATACTTCGTATGCAGTAAAATATAAATGCTAAAAATAATATTTGTGTACTGCTATCATACATTGATTATCAATGTTAATATATCTTGTCATATCACGTGATAGGATGGACAACAGAGGTTTTAATATTGACAGTGATCATTTAGCAATATTAAATAATGCTGTCCATAATTTAGGGAATTTATAAGAAACTGTATGGTTTTATGTAAAACTCAATAACTTACAAATACTCTTTTTTTTTCTTTTTAATTATGAAGATAAATTAGTAAAACAATGTATATTTGCCTGTACAGTATAGTCCTCAGAATCTGTACTTTAAAGAAAGAATGTTTTGGTTGAACTTCATTGTAATATAAAAATTAATCCTGAATTCAATTTAAAATTAGCACATATCATATATAAATAAGCTATAATTTCTTAAAGATTGATTGAAACTATGAAGACGATATTTGTATAATATAAGAAATGAATAAAATAAGATATTTAAAGTAATAATGGTGCTATAGAGAAATACTATTTTTGCCTATTTTTGAGGGCATAAATTGACAAATTGATTGCCTGTATTTAATCAGAGAAAATAATATTTGAAATAATGGCATACAGCATGTGGAAAAGGGTGAAGAGATAAATTTTTAATGTTGAGAGTATTTTCTGCCATGCCATAAACCAAATTTTTACTAATTTTCTTTGGAATTGGGCCAATATTTATAAGAGGACAAATGAAATAGTATTTATTTTCATATATTTTTTTCTTAGATATCCTGGTATACTGCAGAGTGATGATGATGTAAAAAATGCAATAGAAAAGGGTACAAAATCGCTTGAATTCACTCAGCTTGTTGAGTGGCTATCGAAGGAATTACAGTCACTTTATGGAATGGAATCATGTGTAAATGCACTTACAGGTAAATTATAAATTAAGAAGATAAAGTAAGATTGTTATATGTTTATTGAAATTGTGTATGTATGTACAGCTTAATTATAATGGATGTCAGCTTTTATAGAACAGTTTCTATGGATATAATATATTTTGCGGCCAAACATATTGATTGCCTTATAAAATCTAAACCATTTAATTTTTTGAGATAGTGACAGAACTGATTTGATATCCACACTGCTTCTGGCCGCCATGTTTTTTCTTGGCGATCTTGCCAAAACCCCCATTTTCTGAAAGTCGCTAATCTAAAATGACGGCAGAAATGGTGTTTTCGGAAAGATCACCAAAAAAAACATGGACGGCACCACATGGCAAATAATCACACAGCATATATTTTACAGATTTTGACTATTGAAGAACTATATAACCACACCCAAAATAAGAAAATTCTTTAATACAAATTTAAAGTTTTTGAGGGGAACCCCCCTGTAATGATATAATAATACATAATACAACCAATAAATACATATTACCAAAAAAGCATATATTTTATGTATTTTTACTATTTAAGAACTATATAATTACATTAAAATTGAGTTTTATAATTAAATTCTTTAAATTATTTAAAATAATTATAAATTCTCTAAAACAAATTTTAAATTTTTGAGGGGAGTACCCCCTTAATGATATATTAATACAAATTTCATGCATTAAAAACATATTACAAACACAAATATTTTAATAAACATAAAAAAAAAAGAAATAAGGAAACTTGTACAACCTTACCTACAACCATGCAATCTGGACCTCCCGCTGACTGAGAAAACCATGCAAAAGAGCTAGTTTGTGACGTCACAAATCATGTGCACCAATGGGGCTTAAATTAAGAACCAGGGTTGCCACTACAAAGCCACAATGCCAAAAGTTACCAGCAATGTCTTGCATCACCCAAAAAATCGTCAAGTTTGGCGACAAAAACTGCAGTGTGTATATTGAATCAGTACCCTGGACTGGATTTATTTATCCTCCTCAGTCTTGAGATAATAATGAAGGCTTGATATTTCTATCACTTGTGATACACCAGAACTAAGAAGGATAACATACTATTTATCTATTTTACACCTAGTATAAACTTATTTTACATGAAAATTTAATTTAATAAAATGGTCACCTAAGAAATGATTTTATACTAGCAAATTATATTTTTTAAATAAAATTGTATACAAAACTTTTATCTTTTATGTTCTATAAATAAGTTT
This sequence comes from Pardosa pseudoannulata, assembly GCA_032207245.1. Lineage (NCBI taxonomy): Eukaryota > Metazoa > Arthropoda > Arachnida > Araneae > Lycosidae > Pardosa > Pardosa pseudoannulata. The sequence goes on from CM063510.1 coordinate 14,474,943, forward strand.
ATATGTTGTATAATCTAAATTCTGATATAAAATTGAAAGCAAATATAACATAAATAATAATAAAATAATAGATTTCTACATAAATTCTTTTAATAACCTGCTATTTTAAAAAAAAATTATTCCCTTTTTCAATTATGATTTAGTTATTTACTAATTAAGATTATTTTCAACAATTCAAATACCTGAACTAAAATTTTACTGTTGAGTTAGTAAAAATCAGAAGAAAAATTTAGAATCATATAAGAAAAATAATTTTCTTATATGATTTATTGCAATAATGCTGGATTTAAAATAAAATACTCCATTCATTTCATTTTGGTTCTTGCCCCAACATTTTAGCTTGTTTTCACAGGCTTTTCAACTAGTTTATAGTATTCTTAAGGAAATTTCTAAAACCTTCTTGCATAACTCACCTCACAGTCTTTGACATTGCATCAAGCATGTAAGACTATGGTAGTAAATTGACCTTGATTAGCCCTACAACATAGAATGCCTGTACATTCATCCTTGGAATTATGTAGTAGACAGAACTCATGCCAAAAATTGGGCCTTTGTAAGAAGATTAGCTGACAAACTTGATGCCATATTAAGAAGCTTAAGCACTTTGAGATGAGAAAATAAAGTAGTTTATTAAATCGAAGCATTGTATCCCTTTTATCAATTATCCTGTTCCCAACATGATATATATAAAGGGAGAGGGGGGGAATAAATTTGGCTCTTTTTTATGTTAAACCATTAAAAGATTTTTTAAATTGCTCTTAAATATCAAAAAGTTTTACATAAGAAAATTAAAAGGTTCCCCCTCCCCCTAAATTAGAATTATAAGGGAATTTTATAAAATGTCCTATGGAGAGTTTGGCTAAAACTGGTTGGAATTGTTATATTTTATAAAAAGTTACTTTTGTTATTTGTTTTTAAAATTTTTATGCTATTTAATTATAAGATTTAAAGTAAAAAAAACTTGTAAATATTGCATGTTATAAGTAATTCCATTCATATCTGTTGCACAGAAGTGAAACAAAAAATTTTCCATGAGGAGTAGGTTCTTCCCCCTTCAATTCATATCTCAAAATTAATATAACAATCTTTAGATATATAATATTAGATATATAATCCAGCTATATTTATAGAGAAGGTTTATAGCTCCCCCCCCATTTACTACACCACTGTTGTTATATGATATTTTACTATACTTTCTGAAAAAGAATTGAGCATAGAGAATACAGTCATATTAAAGCATATTTAGTAATATAGTCATAATTATAAATTAACCATTTTACAGATCCTGAAGATTCTAGTTCATTTCTTTTGGAAGTCAGCTCTTTTCTAAAGGAATTACGTAAGTATTTAGAAATTGTAACCTATTATTTCTTGTTATTCTTTTAGTATTTGAAAGTCCATTGAAAGTAAATTTGTAAATAGTAAAAGGAATATACTTATGTTTCTTAATGTGTTGCCTGAAATTCTAATGCAAGAAGCTTTGTGTTCTAATAAAGAAAATTAAATTAACCTGAAAACATTAATTTAAAAAACAGAAAGATATGTAATCAAATATTTATAAATTCCCTTAATAAATTAATTTTTCAAATGAATTAAGTATGATTTATATATTTGAATTATAACTTTCTTTATATAAATCATTTGAAATCAATATAATAATTTCTCTCACAAACTGTTAAATGCTATTTACTAATTATATTTGTTTATTTATATTAAATGTAGTTTGATAAATTCCCTTTTGGATATTAATTAAAAGTTCCAATACTATGCAGCAGCGTTTTCTTTTATATTTACATCCTTTTATCTTTCTTTTTTTTTCTTCTGCATTCAAACTTTTTTTAACTATAAATAAAAATAAGAAACTTGTAGCATCTAATGAGACAGCAATATTATTTATGTTACAGATTGTCCATATAAGTGTCTTATGAATGGACCAATAAGTCAAAGGCTATTAGACGTTCAAAGTAGAAAAACGTTATTAGGTAAGAATTAAATATAAATTTCTTTTATTCACATTATATTCAATCATATCTTTTGTATTATGTATATTTATTTTTACAGCACTGCTTTAAATAGATTTATTTCCTTAAAAAACATTTTAATTATTGTTTAAAAATTATTTCTGTATTGATCTCATAATTGTTTAGTTCATTATCTTCTTTCTATTACAGTCAAGATTTGTGCTCTTACCTTGATTGATTAATTTTATATATTGAAATCTTTCCTCTTAAGATTTTGTATAATAGCCTTTCTAAGATTCTGAAAATGTAGTACATGCTTCTTTAATATTTTCTGTTATAGAAAATGATGGGAAATAATTACAGTAGAGCAATCATACATAGGAGCGATCATTTAACAACCTGGTTTTGGCATGTAATTAAAAAGTACCAAAACAAAGATTTTAATGAATGAAGCAGTTCTATATGTAAAATAAATAAATTCCTTAAATTTTAAGGAAAAGGGTAACTGAAAAATAAAATCTTTATTTTATATAACCTTTAGAAAACTTAATATTATTAGAAAACTAGCTATTTTGTTTTTCTATAAACACAGGACTAGTCAGTTCTCTTTCAAAGAGGTTTTCATGCATTTTTAACTGGAGTGTTACCACATTTAAAAAAAAAACTTTATACTGATCTAAATATAAAGATATCAGTAGTTCCTAAGTCTACCAAAAATTTAATTTCACATTTTATGGAAAATTATTATTAATATTTTAGGAGCTAATTTAATTTTAATATAAATTATATCACTCAATGTTGTGGATGTCATGTGTCTACTTAAAACCTCTTATTTTATTTTCTGATAAATTATGACATATTAAACTATAATCAACATAAATATCGTTTACTGTCAAATGTAAAAATAAATGTAAATAACTGCTAGTATTTGGAGGTATAAATTGATCTATTTTAGGAGTCAGCAGACTTTTGATAGGGAAGGGCCAAATTGTGAAACATAGGAAAATAACGAAGTTATCATTTAGCTATTTATACATATTAATTGCTATAGATAATATACATAGAGGCAAAAGTGTAAAGAGATGCAAACTCTTTTGCTAACAGCCTTCCATTCCCTGGCCTGGACAGAGCAAAGCAGTGGTTTTCAAAAGTCCTAATGGGGATAGTAATTTCTCTTGTAAACCTAGCTCTTAAGAATACTTAGTTTCATTACAATCAAGCAAATAGTTTAGAAGATCTGTAACATATATGTTATCACACCGAGCAGTCGCTCGCTGTCTCTATGTCCAATAGTTCGTCCACCCTAGTAATTTTGAATATGACTTCGCATGGGTCCCGTGCAATTGAAGCAGGCATGGAGACGAAATAACCAGCCATAGATGATTAAAACTTAACAAGGTTAATTTATTACAAAAAAAAAAAAAATTTAAAGAAACAAAGTGTATGCAGATGGAACCTATCATCCAGAGGAGAGATCAATTTAGATCAACCTGCTCTCTTAGAAGTTCAGTCATGAGTCTTTCTGCTTCTCTCTTTTCCAGGCAGGAAACCTCGGTTTTAGGGGAGCTTGACATCTCCCCCCTTTGGTGCCTGGCCAACTCGGTCACACAAAGCACCTTTTCTTTTCTCTGTCAAGGTGTTGATAAACAGCACGCTTGTCACCTCCGTGCGGGGACCATTACGGGGACAATACTGTGATTTTCCATTGATAAAATAGATAAAAGTTCGCTGGACCACCAACAGCGATGGTCGTGATTCTTATAATATAATACCCTTAGTAACTTTTATTTATAAGGTACATCTTAATTATAATGTTCAGAGTAACATTCTATACTATTTATTATACATTATTTAATCTTATCTAATTTTAGAAATTTTTTTTTATTCAGATTATCTTTGTACAGAGTTGCTTGCAGCTCGCATTCTGCACTCTAAAAAGGATGTTAAAAATGCAATGGAAATAGAAATGGTAAAAAAATTTCTTTATTTAAATTTTTATATTTATGAGTACAATGTGGTATTTTTTACTTTTATTGTTCTTGTAAATAATCCATAGATTAGACAAGAACAGGTTTTCAACTGAACCAACAGAAAGGGAAAATTAGATCATTTACTACTTAATTTGCATTTACTAACTGCATAGCAACATGACTTACATTGCTTGCAGTGAAAGAGATAGTGAGCATGGTTACATCTCTTAAACAGCAGAATTAATGCTCTTGAAAAATAATTTTGCTATCTTCACTATCAGCTTTATTATTGCTACGCATTAACTTTTATTTTTGTAATTTTTCATTTTATTTATTTTAGCTACCATATATATATATATATATATATATATATATATATATATATATATATATATGTAGAAGATGAAAATTTTAATTTTAATTTTCATCAGAAATGAAAATTACAATTTTTATCTTTGATGGGAAGTTCCCCCTCTCCCCATGAGTTGCTCTAAAGGCAATTTCTATTTATTCATGTATCCATATATATATATATATATATCAGTGGCATGTGGTTCATATGTGCAGGGTGTGCACTGCACACCCTGGCAAAATTATGAGGGACAATAATTTTCTGTACCTATGTCTATCTTTATATGGTATATAATAAATATTATTCATAATATATTCAAATATTATGTTGATTTGCTTGCTTGTATGCCCACAGTGTGTGCGGTACTAGGTGCTGCACCACATAGCACGTTCAAAAACGAACATAGGAAGTTCTGATGTGTACGCACTGCGCACTAAATTGAAAATCACGCTTTATATGTATGGGCTACTGGAGAAGAACAGCATACTATGGCACTGACGCAAGTGCAGCTATTTTTCCTGCACTTGGCATTCAGAATCATCAGAAGGTACGGTTTATTAAGCGTTGTATTAGAGCGGGGACTTACGTGCTGAAGTGCTTTTGTTTTTTTAACTGATTAACTGGCCATACGATTTTACAGACGGTTAATGTTTAAATTCATATATTGTAAGATTTTGTTTTCATGGAAATATAAAAGAAGTATTTCATCAATATAAAGTGAAATGTTTTAGTGTGGTAAATTAATTTCGGTGATGTATTATACTTATTGAAATAATTAGCTAAAAAACAATGTTGTTTTGTTTTAAAGAAACTAATTTTAACAGAACAGTCCAAATCTTACCATTGTGTCTTACAGACAGTATATAAGTTATCTGTAATACCATATCCCTGGTTTTGTTTTTAAAAACTGTCAAGATATTTTTCGCAGACTATATGGTTTCCAAATGCGAAAAACAATTAATAAATATAATTTAATCCACTGACCGAACAAGAAACAGTTCGCTCTATTGTGCCAGTGTGCAGCAAAATCCTCTGCACGTGGAATAGACTTTCGGTTTGTCGGCACTGCAGCGGCGGGCGCCATGTGGTGCTACGTTTGCTGAACATATAAGAATTTTGTGGAAGCAGGAAGCGTTGCTCTTTTGACTCCGATATGACACTATACAACAAAAGACATAATTTTTGCTTCAGTGCTAGTAGAATTCTCATAAGTTTAGCTGTTTTTATAGTTATAACTCGACTACTCGTAGGTAAATATTTTATTTATTGTATTCTTTAAATTTATATTTATAATAAATAACCCGTTTCAGAATGGAGATCTCAGATGTCTCAATAATTAAAGATTTATTGGGAAATCCATGTTCTCTGCACACCCTGCATGAAAACCTACTGCACACCACTGATATATATATATATATATATATATGTTAATTTCATTTTTCCTTCAATGTTCTAATACTTCCCTTCACTCTCTTTTATTTAACAGGATGATAGTTCTGTTGCTTTATCTTTACAAAGTGCAATGAAAACTCTACAGATTAACGCAGATGATTTTAGCTCCAATCCTGTCATGTGCTTTACTGAAATCGAAAGAAAGGTATATCGTGGAATATTATATTTTTTATACTTGTTGTTTTAACTTTTAAGTTTCCTACTAGCCAAAAAATAATCATAAATTCTAAAATAAAAATTACTTTTAAGTATAATATAAGCTAACAGTATATTTTAAGTATTCTTTATCAGTTTGATAAAGCAATATTGTAATGCCTGCCATTAAGACTTTTTCAAATATTAATGTAGTTTGTACCTTTAACCCTTAGTATTTTTTTATTGATCTTTAATCTAAGTGGAAAGTAATTAAATTTCAGTATTACACAGTAAATGTTTAGGCATTTTTAAAGGGGTTAGGGTAAAATACCATTGTCCAAATTTTTCAGACAGGATTCTGTTATGAAAAATTACTCATAATTTTGTAAAACTGAAATTAGCTGCAAATCTGGTTCTTTCTGAAAAAGTTTTGTGAATTTGTAAATAAAGAGTCCTGTTTTTGTGAAAATATACAAATTTGCAAATTTGAAATTAGTACTAAGTTCCATTTTGAGAAGGTTTTATTTAATTTTTAAAAAACTGAACTATATATTTGTAATATAGGAAAGGAATAATATTGTAATATAGGAATAAAAGATCTAGGAATAAGCCCTCCAAAAACAAAAAAGTAATAAATGGAAAGACCATAACCATACAAAGACCCTAAGTAGGGAAAGAAACGCGACCTCCAGCAAAGACATAGATAATAACCACTTGTGGGCCCTGAAGATGCCATTATAATCCCCTTTTGACGTAACAGAAGTCGTAAAATCAAACAGGTAAAATCCCTGTGACACTATAGAGTTGCATAACTTGCATGAGTTAATCTGCATACTAGCCACCTGTACTGCACAGGATAGCATCCCACGCTATCTGTTTGGCTAGACTAAAAAGAAAAAGTTCAAGAACGACTGAAGAAAGTCCAAAATGTCCCAAACACGCCCTCGCAAATTCTAAATGATTAGCCACAAAAACACTCCCAAAATCTCGTACTGTAAGTTTTATATTTTTCTATAAAGAGTTCACATGCTCTCCCCAGCCGTCAGCTCATCAGTTAATATGTTTTAACCCGAGCCGTGAGTTGAATTAGTCGTGTCAGTTAGATTAGTCATGTCTTTGAGATCAGTAGCTCTCATGTCAGACTGCCAAAAAGTGCACCACTACAGTACTTCATGTTAAGCATATGATTTACTCATGTACTGGATCTAAATGAAGAATGAATCTGAAGGAAAATTAAAGTCATGGCTGCTTAATTAAAGACAGACAATCCAGGACATAACATATATATATATATCATGGTTTGGCCGGGTGCTTAAAATCCTTAAAAAGTGCTTATTTTATAGATCCATTTTTAAGGTTCCTAAAAAGTGCTTAATTTTCCTTAATGTAGCCTTAAAATTTATAATTTTTTCTGAGTGCTTAAAAAGTGCTTATTTTTCCCAAAATATCGGTTGCTGAATTTTTTTTTCCCTTGGTAACTAATCGTCAATACATTCAACATTCGCCATTTCCTACTTTTTTCCCCAGACAGCACGTGATTTACCCTTCCTTTTGATGAAAAGGTGTAGGAAGGAGGGAGAGGGGGGTCACAGCTATGACACTGCAGGATGACAAATAGGGAGAAAGTTGATACTCCTTCTCCTCCGAGATCGAAATATTAGGATGCCACATGGTATCCATATCTCAAGACCGCGAGCTTCCTGAAGCATCATATCGTTAGACAGTTTTTTACTCTGTACAGCGAGGTGTCTCAATCTAATTAATGATATTCTAAGTATCGGATATTTCTTGTATTTCTCTCATCAGAATGCTGGGAAAATGCATTTTTAATATATTTTGGCTTCAAAAAGAAGTTTATAAAAAATGGCTGATACCTTATGAAGCCGACAAGTATAAAGCGAAGTGCCGATTATGTTCCAAAGTTATAGACCTAGGAAATATGGGAGAAGCTGCCTTAAAAGCTCACATGAAAGGTACGTAATTTTTATCAGTTATATTTATTTTAATTTGTATTTATTCATGTTTCGCTTAACTCGTGTCATATTATTTTTATTTTTTTTATTTTATTTTTATTTTTTCAACAAACGTCTTGCTGGAAGGCTCATTTTATTTCGTTTTTGTTCGGATTTTGGACGGGGTGGGGGGTGCTGGGACAGTCCCGATTTTGGTAAAATCCGTATTCAAATCTTCAAAATACTGTCAGTTTTTATAAATAATTTTGGACTTTTCCACTCAAGAAAAATAAAACAATATGCATTGAGATAGTTTATAACATTAATCCTACAGACCAGAAGTTTTGTTTTTAAAATACATCGAAAAACTAAAAATGTAACTAACCGATATTTATTTATTTGTTATAAATTATTACAGTGGAATATCCATTTTTACTTGCACCTCGATTGAATATTTCGCTATTCTAGGTGTGCTCTTGGGATTAAACCCTGCTAATTTATTTTTTATTTTTTATTTATTTATTTTTTTTATAATTATCATTTGGAGGGGACAAAAAATAAAACAAGATATTCTTACTGGTTAAGTTTCGATTATGTTTATATACAATATCAGACACTAATAAAACATTGAAACTACCGTAATTTCAGGCCTATAATCCGCATCTGCATTATTTAGCCATTGGGAAAAAATAATCTGTTGCACCATGTAATCCACAGCATGTATGTTTTCTTGAACGAAGTTTGTCATCGGAGAACCGTAGAGGGACACTTGCGATGATCAGGGCTGCAAGAAAAAAACATTTATCGCCCAATTTTCAGTTTTTTTTTTTTTTATACTGAAAATTTTTAGTCTTTACGTGCGCTTTACTAACATATTTATAAACCCATAAAATTTTTTGCCGATACAATGCGGCAGCCTATATTCCCATCTTAAAAAATTTTACTTATTTAACAGATAATCCGCGGATTATAGACTGGGAATTACGGTAATAAATTTCGCAGTGTTGCCATTTATAATTCTGCAACAAATGGTGCTTAGTTTAAAAATTTAAAAAATTTGACCAAGTTTTAAAATTTTTAAATGTACAATTTTTTAAAAACAATACTTTTTATTTTTCCCTGTTAATACTTGTTACCCTCAAGCTCTGAAAATTTTTTGAAGAGAAAGTAGAGTTTTAGGTAGAAATACACCTCATATACACACACCACTTTTTAAAAAATGAATTTATTTATTTGTTCAATATAATTTTAAATTGGTTCTCTTTTAAGTATATATAAATATATATATATATATATATTTTGTTGTTAATAGGTATAAAGCATCAAAAACTGTCAGAAGCCAGACTAAATACTGCTCTTTCTATTTCACCTTTTCTGAATAAAGATTTTTCCCTCTTCGCCTAAAACTCCATCAAGTGAAATATGTAGGACTGAACCCACTACTTCATCAAGTATAGCTCCAAGCTCACTTATTTCTAATTTCATGCAAAAAACAGATGTCCAAACTGCAGAAATTATATGGGCACTAAAGACAGTGAAAAACCATTATTCTTATAACTCTTCAGGCGATATCAGTAGCCTCTTTTCTGCTATGTTTCCAGACAGTAAAATAGCAAGTCAATTTTCTTGTGGACCGAAAAAGCTAGCCTATATTATTAGTTTTGGTTTAGCACCACATCTCCAAAAACTGTTAATAAACTCCATTAATGAATTAGAACATTTTACTGTACTTTTTGATGAAACATTAAACAAGAGAAACAAATGGATGTGCATATAAGATTTTGGAACCAAGAACTTAATGAATTATGCTCTCGGTACTTCACTACTGTTTTTATTAACCATTCAGCATCAGAGGATATTCTAAACGTTTTTTGGAAGCTACAAAAGATTTACCCCAAGATAAAATCCTGCAGGTGTCTATGGATGGCCCTGCTGTCAACTGGTCTTTTTACAAAAAGCTTCAAGAAAATGTTATGAATAACTATGGAAGTAAGATCCTTAATGTTGGCAGCTGTGGTCTCCATATTCTTAATAATGCTTTTAAACATGGAGAATCAGAAACAGGGTGGAATATGTCCTCAATTTTAAGCTCTTCATATTACTTATTCAAGGACTCCCCAGCCCCTAGAGCCGACTTCTTAAAGTTTTCAAACCATAAAAAGTTTCCACTAAAGTTTGTAAAACATAGGTGGTTGGAAAATGTTCCATATACTGAACGTATAATTGAAATATGGGTGGACATAAAATAGTATGTTCAAAATATCCGTAAAGGATCAATCAAGGTGAAGAACTCACCACAATCTTTTAACATCGTTGAAAATGCATGCAGAGATCCCCTGATAAATGCAAAGATGTCATTTTTTTCTGTCAGTATCGAAACAACTTCATCCATTTTTGATATTGTATCAGAGTGAAAAACCCTTGTTACCGTTTCTAGCTACTGAAATTTTTCTTCTGATTAAACAATGTTTGACCATGTATAATATAGTTAAATCTGACACTATAGAATCATTGTTGGTAGTGAAAATCTGCAATCTTGTCTTCGAAGAATTTTTGACACCAATAAACGATATTCGCACAGGTTTCTGTACAGAAAAATTGTTGAGAGATATGAAAAAAGAAAAAAATTACAGAAAAGGAAAGTTTGTTGTTTAAAAATGAGTGTAGATCATTCATTATAAAAATGCTTAAGAAACTCTTTGAAAAATTCCCAATAAATTACAGTATAGTTTGGCATCTTGTATGTTTAGATCCAAGGCTAATGACAGATGAAAAAAGCTGTGCTGCGAAAATGCAAAAAGTTCTCGAAAAGCTGTTAGATTCAAAAAAGATTTCTGAAAATGAATGTGAACAAATATTAAATCAGTTCAGAAAATTTTTAAATACAGAAGTAAAATTAAATAAGGGTGATTTTGTAGATTTTGATGTTAATAAAGATAGACTGGATAAGTTTCTTGGGCATTACATGATGAAAGAGGAATATAAAGATTTATGGGAAATAATAAAGTGTTGTTAACATTGTCTCATGGCCAAGCTGCAGTGGAGAGAGGTTTCTCTAGAAACAAGCTTATTTAAGTGGAGAATCTTAAGAAGCAGTCTTATATTTCCCAGAAAGTTATCCATGACCACATAATTTTTTATGGAAAAATTGAGAATGTCAAAATAACAAAGGATCTGACAGATTCTGACTCAGCTGCAAGACAACGATACCTAAATTACTTAGAAAAAGAAAAAGAGCAAGCAGCAGTTGAACAGAAATCCCAAAACAGAAAAAAAGTAGAAGATTTTAATAGTTTTTCTCAAAAAAGCGTAAAATAGAAAGAGAAATAAACGAGCTTGAAAAAACTGCAGAAGAATTTGCAGCTAATGGTGAGATCTTGAAGAATATTGAATTTTTCCTAAAATCAAATGACTTAAGGAAAAGAGCTAAAAATAAGAAAGAAGAGTTAAACCAATTAAAAAAATGTATAGAAGAAAAGAAAAATGAACTTCAAAATTAGACATAATCTCTTATTTTTCTCCCCTTCCTATATTTTTTGGTTCTCATCTTTTATTTTTTACATTTAATTATTATTATTTATTAATTTATTATCATTTATTAATTTATTATTATTATTATTATTTATTAATTTATTTAATTATTTTAAAATTAGACATAATCTCTTATTTTTCCCTCCTTCCTATATTTTTTGTTCTGATCTTCTGTTTTTTACATTTTTAAAATAACATTGATAATTCCTTGTATCTTGTTTTGAGTATGTCATAATTAAAACTTTTTTTAGTGTAGATACTGCCTCTTCTTTTCTCTCTGTCTCCCTGTGTGTGTGTATTATATTTACCTATTTATAATAACAGAAGTACTTTTTATCTTATTTTACATCTATGTTGCTGTAAAAATACTGTTGCTGTGATGTGAAACTTATTGATCTTTCACCACAGATAGTACTTAACCCCTTAAAGCACGAGTTTGGTTTAGAAAAATTTATAAAATATGGCATATTTTCTTCACAGAAAAGGGATATATAGGTACAATGTAAGTTATTTTTTGCAATTTCAGTTTTTGGGGTGACTAGGGAGCTTGGAAGGAGTAAAAAGTGTATAAAAAAATTGTTATACAAACAAAGTGTAAACGATTTTATTACATGTTTAATTTGAATTTCGCCCGTGTCAGACACGGGCAAATGTGTTAAGGGGTTAACTTTATAAATATTTCAGAATTTTTTTTAGGGAGGGGGGGGACATTTGATTAATAAAGAATGTTGCTGTTCTAAAATTTATGTCTGCGAAGAAAGATGTCAACACAAAGTATGAGATATTTTCAATTGTGTTGAATAAAATGATTAAATTAATCTATATATATTCAATGTCATTTTACAAGTCTATAAAGCTAATGGAAAGCTTCAATTTTTAAGCTTTAGCTGTATGTCGATCATAATACAATGAAAATTAAGGTGCTTAAAAGGTACTTAAAAAGTGCTTATTTTTTTTTTCTGTGGAAAGAATCTGAATCTTGTGTGTGTGTATGTATATATATATATATATATATATATATATATATATATATATATATGGGCTTGTGTGTATAAACATATACAGATTTATAAATAGATATTACATTTATTCAAGGATCCATTTATTTATTCAAAAATCAATTTTTAAGATAATACAAATTTATAAAATATCTGAAGAACTTTGTGAAGAGTCCTGTGAAAGGTCCATTAATAGACCCAAATTTCACTTAAACCTCTGATTATTAATAAACATTTCATGTTTGATAATTTTATTATGTTTTGTCTTTGTTTTTTTTTATCTCTAACTTGCAACTTGTCTTAGTTATTATTTTTATTGTTCTTTAATTTTTATTAATATATATATTTAGATTATAAATATCAAAGGATATTATATAAATTATTTATTTTTGTTTAAACAGTAATTACAAAAAGGTAAATATTCTTTAAGATAAATAATGAAACAAAATTTCCTGGGTAACTTATTTTCTATGCTTTAATAATAATTGAAAAGTGTAATGTATTTTATTCAACAACTCACGATAGATTGCCTACAAGTGCAGTTTATTTGTCATCCTATGTCATAGAAATAATATTGAGAGAAGAGGTGACATTATTCATATATTATACCCCTTTCTAATGCTAACTACCAGTAAGACAACTTTATCACTTATGCATTTTGCTTGTACTAGAGATTTTCAGATGCTAGAAAGAAAGTGCTACACAACTATGAAATGCTAAATGTATAGAAACTTATAAAACTGAAATTTCATGACCTGCATTAATAGACTGCCTGCCTTGATAAGTATAAGACATTATTCTTCATAGGACACCAAACAATCATTGGGAAAAGATTTATTTATTTATTCTGTAGCTTTCTCAAAACTGTCATCATCCACCTTGTTTTGTGGCTTTTATTTTTATTGCAGGCAATCCTGTTTTTTATTCCATTTGTTTTGTAGTTGAGCAATAATTAATTAACCAATAGTCAGTCATTATTGAACTAATAGATTTATTCATTTTTATCTATAAAATGTAGCACATACACATTTTACATATTCATTATTTGTATGTTGATGAAAGGATCATATAAATATGAAAGGATGTTTGATTGGAAATTTCAATATAAAAAACTGTGGTTATTTAAAACTTATGTAAAATTATTTTAAAATTTTCTAAGATAGCACTATTCATATATTACTTCAGAGTATTTTGACAATATTAGTAACTGAATTTTAAAATTAAGCATTTATTAAATTTTCTTTCAGGTTAAGGAAAAATTAGATGCAAATTCAAATATTCTGTCTCCACCTATTATAACAGAAACATTATCTTCAGACCACTGGGAATCGCTGAATTCTTTATATGAAGATTTCATATTAGAATATACAGTACGTAGAGAAATGTTGCTTACAAGAGTAGATGTCACAATACAATCATTTCAATGGGGAGAAGGAAGCTCGGTAAGATAGTTATTTTCTCTTAAATATGTATTTTTTTTATACTCCTATATGTTCTAGATTCTGTTCTTTTTATTTATTTTACTGCCAAGGTATAGGTACATATTTTTTTAAAGGGTCCCATACCTTTTACAGAAATCCTGGTGTATGGTAAAAAGTGTATTTTAAATGATAAGTTTTAGAATATTTAGTAAAATTGTACACGATCTGTTAAGTTATTTCAAACCTGTTTACAGTCATAAAATTATGAAAATATTCCTCTAAATTGGTCATGAAAAAGGTAGAAAATAGTTAATCTAGAATAATTTAAAATTGTTATACCACAGTTTGTAAGATTTAAAAAGTTCTGCTTGATAGAAAATCTTTTTTTTTTCTGTGTGTTTGTATTTGTAGATTGAATAAACAATGAGATTTGGTGAGAAGGCTGGTAGTACTATTTATCTGGCCTAAGATTAAATAAGTACTACTGTTCTTGTTCTGTGAATAAGATGCAGTCAGAGATGTCTAATGACTTCTTGAATCCCTGAGCCCCTATACAGAAACAGGCTCCATCTACAACCCTTTCATCAAGTTTGATATATATAATGTAAAGTTAACAAAAGCAATTCATTATAAAGTGAAATTTTATTAGAAAATTGTTTTCTATGTTTTAAATTTGCAAAATCATTGTCTTCAAAATCACAAACTTAAACACAGACTCAACTGACTGTTACTTTTTGACTTGAGGCTTTGAGTATGAGGCTATATGGTGGTATGCTTAGGCCTAGACATGCATGATAACACAGTTTTGCTACTTTTAGCAGTTGCCATATAGTTTCAAATTCCCAGTTTTTGAATAGCATTTGACAGTTGAGATTATTCAGATTATGATCTTTTTGAGGCTGTCCAAAATGGTATGAGGTTCTCCTGAAGCAGAGTCCTCGGGTTTGAGCTTAGGTCAGCCAATACCATTAAAATATCCCTGGACTTATAACTTAAATTGGGGCTGCTGAGAAGAGCACCAGCACTGTGCAGTCTGTTGTACTGAAAGCCCCCTAATTCCCTGGGATTAAAGAATCCCAGCAGTATCCCTGAACACTTTATACTAAGTTTCTGTGCAATAGTTATCCCACTTGTAGTTTCTGAATTCTCTGTGAGGCATATACACTGTCTACCAATAAGTATTTGGACATCTGTGACAGCAAAGAAAAGCTAACTGTATTCAAAATCAATAGTTGGTATAGCCTCCACGATAGGCAATTACAGTGTGCAACCTCCAGGGCATACTTTCCACAAGTCTTTGTATTACAGCTAGTGGTATTGTCTTCCACTCAGCATGGAGTAGACATACAAGTTCCTTCATTGGTTTTGGACGGGTAGTGCACCCCTTAATTCGGCGATCCAACTCGTCCCAGAGATTCTCGATAGGATTCAGGTCTGGGTTTTGGGCAGGACAGTCCATTCGTTGAACTCCATTGGCACCATACCAGGCCTTGGTTAACCTCAAAACATGACAACTGGCATTGTCGTCCTGAAAGTAACAGGGTCCAACCCGTAAAACTGTCACAACGTAGGAAGCACATTGTCATTCAAAATAGTGCAGTAGACATCGGCATTGAGATTACCATGAATAAAGACCAAAGGTCCCAGTCCATACCAGGAGAAATACCCCCAGACCATAATTCCACCTCTGCCGAACTTGACTGTTGGCATGCACAATGCATTCTGGCAGGAGACATTCTCCAGGCAGACACCAGACCCTGCCATCTGAACGGTAAAGGGTGAACCTTGATTCGTTGCTCCAAAGAACCCATTTCCACTTATCTACGATCCAATTTTGATGTGCTTTTATGAGCAGTATGGTTGAACTTTGTGATCAAAGGCTTATGGGCAGCAGCACGACCATAAAAACCAAGCAGATGTACTTCCTTACTGATGGTATTCATTGATAATTATACCTTTCTCAAAATTAGAGAGCTCTGAACTGCGCAGCATCTTGCATGCGACTAATGGCGATGCTGTTTCCTACATAATATATACCAGCAGAGGCTATGACATACCTGAGGACCGCAGATATCGTCATTTGCATAGATGTCCAAATACTTATTGGTAGACAATGTATATATATCCCATTTGTAGCCAAAGGGTTAAAATAGGTGTAAAGAACTCACCTCTTTATGTACTAACCACTCACAGTGATTTATGGACAAACATATTGATATGTGCATTGCGTTAAAGGATTTAAACTGTGTTGTGAAAATATTAAAAAGCAAGAACTAGGCTAATGGATCACAGGATAAATGATACATTTATGCATCCTGTAAAGCATTTGAAAAAAAAAAATAAATAAATATTAATCTATTATCTGATTTATATTGAAAGAGTTAAAGAATTGCATTTGTGATTAAAGTATTGACTTCTAATTACCATTATTTGTTTTTTGTGTAAAATTAGCTTTTTTATGCAGTTGTCCCCAAGTGTGTTGTCAGAAAAAATATGCTATTTATATGTAAATATATACTGATGTCATTGCATTAATTTTACCTAAGCTTCAGAAAGAAAAGTATATGTAGAGACATTACATTTTTAGAGAAGTTTTTTAAAAATGATCTAACTTAAGAAATCAGAAGAATATAATAAGCATAACATAATTAAGTTGTTAGTACTGTAGTTTAATTTATATCTTTCATTAATTATGTCATACACATACATTTTTGCAGGTTTTATATTTCATAGATTATTAATGGACATCATCCATAAAGTTTTTATATTTTATTGAAAAATATTAACATTTATATGTATACGTTGTTTATTACTCCTGTAAAATTAAAATGGATTAATATGTATATTACAGGGTAAAGAAGCTAAAATTTTAAGCACTTACATGCCTCGTAGA
Organism: Pardosa pseudoannulata; assembly: GCA_032207245.1. Classification (NCBI taxonomy): domain Eukaryota; kingdom Metazoa; phylum Arthropoda; class Arachnida; order Araneae; family Lycosidae; genus Pardosa; species Pardosa pseudoannulata. The sequence continues at coordinate 14,491,608 of CM063510.1, forward strand.
AAGAAACTACAAACAAAGCCTTCAGTCAAGTTATCTGATGTTATTGCAGCAAGAGAAGGTAAATATATATATAATTTAATATATATTACTTTTTATTCCTCTGCAGATTATTATAATAAATTGTTTTTTTCTTTAATATTTTGATCATTTAAATTATTATAAGGTATGTGTAATGTGCATGTATGTTGAGAATATAATATAGTTATATAATAAAAACCTGAGTAGTTTGTTAACATTTATTTAAAAAATTCTAATTTTATTGTGAAAATTAAAGTATTTTCATATATTATTTTGCAGTTCAAAAATGTAGATTTGTAACAAAATCTGATATTTTCACTAAAAGTCATTGAAAGTAAGTAGTAAAAACAGGTTCCCACAGTCCTTAAAAGTCCTTGATTTTAGCTTTCATTTTTAAGGGCCCTTAAAACTTCTTAATTTTTAAATTGGAACTCAATCAATTTCTCCATCGATGAGATCTGCCGTCGTCATGTGATTTCCTACCAATTTTCTTATATGACAGTTTTTTCTTAGTTACTTATTTGACAATAAATAATCTTTCGTATACTTAGAAAGTTTAAAGTATAAAGTCAGCTGCCCTTTCCTAATAGCTAAGAGTTATGCAGATTTTAACTAAACGAAGCATGGAGGATAGGGGTTTGTAGATATTTCAGTTATTTATGGAAGTTTAATTTTCCTTGCATTGAGTATAATAGAAAAATCTAAAACTTTCTTCTTTCCCAGGCAACGTCAGGTATAATCAGCTAATATATTTATTTGACTCTGATCTATCTATATATATATATATATATATATATATATATATATATATATATATATATATATATATATATATAGATCAGAGTCATTTTCAAACCCTCAGAAAGTACTGCTCATAATATTGTTTTTATTCACAATTCATTTTTAGTTTGATCACTGAATAAACTTTAGATGTACATTTTTCAAAATTAGTTTTTGTCCAATAGATTTATCTTATATTAATTTTTAGGCATTTTAAAAAACTTAATTCTGAGATATTATAAGTCATTTATTGAACATGCCTTGTCGGGTTTATAATCATTAAAATATGTTCCTCCTGAAATAGGGTTTATGCCGTTTATTTCAAGTAGGTCCTTATAAAAAGTTACTTTGGTCCTTAAAAAGTCCTTAATTTTTGTTCTGGAAAAAGAGTGGGAACCCTGAAAAATGTAAGATTAAACAGGTTAATAGAATATGTTATGACAACTTATAAACAAGTTCCTCACTAAAATACAAATAAGAATGGAAAAGAATCAATCAGTGTTAAAATAATATTTTTACTTGGTTAAAATGTCATTATTATTATAGAATGTAAGGATTTTGGAAGGGGGCCAAACCCAATGATCTCTCTCCTTGCTTATGTGCTTGGCTTTAAAAATTAAGTTTTAGAATATTTGTTGAAGTATTTAATTAAAGTTGAAGTATTTAATTTAATTAATTGTTTGTGAGGCTTCAAATGCTGTAATAAAAATCTTAAGAGTTTTCAACAAATTCTATGATTAGAAAATTATTTCAAAGGGAATGAAATTTTAAATATTAAAGAAAATTGTTAAGAACTTAGAATAAATTGAACTTAAGATCTCATGACAAAAGTGGAGCTAAGTTACTTATTTTCCAAATGTTTTTCGGAAAATAAGCAACTTAACTTGAGGAATGATATAATTGGTTCCTTAATTAAATGCACAGTAATATTCATATGTACAGTAATTTAAAGATTGAGTTGAAAAATGATTATGTAAATGAAAAACGTCTAATTTACTGAAAAAAAAAACTTGTGAACTATACTTTTTTATTTATTATATAGATATATGTAATTTAAGTCTGTAAATGTTTAATGTTTTATTGATTGCTTTTGGGTGTTTCTTAAAATAGGAGAACAAATATAAAGCTCAGAATCTGTTGCATTTAAATGTTGCAGTCTGCAACATACTCAGAAATTTATGTTATTAACACAAGAAGCTTTAAAGATAGATTTGTTAATTGTAAACTAGCCTGCAACTCCACAACTGACACAATTTGCAGATAGAATCTATACCAAATGGCAATACTAAATTTAAGCTTCATATCATAATTTCATTAATTATTTGGTCAAATCCACATGATTATTGCTTAAACAAGTGTGTTAAATAATAATAATTTGTTAAATTATAATAAAAAAAGAGTGGAAGTATGAGATTTCTGATAAAAGTCATTTAAAAATCTTTATGTAAAGATAATTTTTATGCAGAATAATTTAGATTATTCATTAAAACTGTTATTTGTTTAAATACACTTTTTTTAATACAATTTCATTTTTGTGTTTTGAATTTTTAAAATTATTTTTAATTTATTCCAAATAATGTTGTTATGTATTTTATCATTTGAAGTTTTTTTTTTTTTTTTTTTTTTTAAATTTAGAGTTGTTGAGATCCCTTAAGGAGTCAATAATCTTTCCTTGCCTATTGTGATAATTTAACTTAGTTTAATCTGTATTAATTTTCATGTTATGTAAAGCTTTGTAACAGTTTTATAATAAAACATACTTTAAGATTTAATTTGTCTTTTTCTCCTTAGATTTACTAGTTGTACAAAAAACAAGCAGTGAGGCTCTTGTTAAGAACACAAAGTCTTCTGTGAACAGAGTTGTAATATCTGCAGTATGTTAACTTTTTTTTTTTTAACCATTTGTAGATTAATTTATTTTATTGAAAATGAATTCATGTGCATATTTAATACTTTATATACTTTTCATTCTTTTAGAAATTGCTTAACCCTTTATCTAAGGCCAGAGTAAATATGTTTAGCACCAAAGTCACTATTTTTAAATGTCTATGGTACACTACTTTACTACCTCTCATTAAACTGCTATTTATTGATAACTTCAAAAGTAACAAAAAAATTAATAAATACCTTGACCTCATATCTCATTTTAACAATTAAGGTTTGCTTTTGATGAAGAAAAGAAGACAAAATTTGAAGCTTATTTCTTCTGCATATAACTCTTTATTCATTTCATTAATTTCTATTCATTTGATGCAAATTCTGTTTTACATTTTAGTATTTCCAAAATGTTCAACAAAAAGAGAAATAAGAAGCATAAAACATTCTACTTTTTAATATACCCAAAGAGCACCTTCTCATATTCAAAATTTTGCAATATTACCATTTTAAGGATTGATATTGCACTTTAAAATTCAGTTTATATGTCATTAATTTTAAATTGGGGAGATAAGTTGTAGGTATTTTCCTAATTTTAGTTTCATTGGAGGCAAATTGAATTTTTCTTAATAATATATTAAACTTTAAAATGGCAATATCTCAAAGGTTTCAATTTTGTATTTTTGTCCTTTAAAATTGGGTCATCAATATATCTTTTTCAAAATGAATAATCTTATTTCAAAATTCCAAATTTTTGAAATTATATGACACTGAATAAGTAATATATGGTTGGTTGGTAGCACTATGGTCTACTTTTTGCAACACAAGGGCTAATGAGACCAAGATCTACTGTTTAAAGCCGATTCCGAACGGCTACGAACATCCATGCCTCAGTGGGACTCGAACTCCGGTTCCGAAGGTCAGTGCCCTAACCATTCGGCCATCAAGCAAGTAATATATGGATAATCATCGGCAAGTAATATATAGATACAAAGGAAAAATTTGGAATTTTAAATTGTGAAGAATAGATGATAACTATGTCCTTCATAAAACTATTTCATGAAATCTGTGTTAAAAGCTTTTCAGTGGAAAAGGTGATTCTGGTGTTTCATGGAGCAGAAAGATCTTTGAGTGCTGTCATATGTATGATGGGAATCTGTAATCAGTGTTCAGCAGAAATTTCATAAAAGTACTAAATTAAATTTCATTTTCCAATGAAACAAGATACCACCCCACTGGGCTACAGAGGTCCGTAATTTCCTGAAAACACAGAGCTACTGTGCAATTGGATCAGTCACAGTAAACCAGATAACTTGATGTTAAAAAGCTGCCCATCTAGATCATGTTATATTACCCATGCTGTTTTTTCCTTGAGGATTTGTAAAAGAGAAAGTATGTGTCACAATTAGCAACTTAAACAATAAATTTCTACTGTTATACAATCTATAACCTGTGACAGTTAACAATGTTTTTGGCAGGAATTACATGCTGTCTTGACATGTGTAAATAAAGGAAGTTATATTAAACACTTGTAAAAAAAACCTTCCATATTTTCCTTTGTATTTATATATTACTTATCTTTCTACTAATATATCAATATTGCAATTTGAAATAGGAGGGTTCATTTTTAATAACCTTGTATTAAAAAAAAAAAATGGTTTATATGGCTGAATGGTAGAAAATGGTTGATAATAGTTTTAAATTTTCTAAGTGCATTTTTCTGCTTACTGGTTGGTAATGGTTAATATTCTGATTGTTTATCGTCTGTAAATTGGCATAATATAATAAAATTTTTGTGTTAGGTGCCTGATAGAGGTGGACGTCCTAAAGAACAAAGACCACCTGTAGAAATGCCAAATTGGATGAAACGTTCCCAAGGTGGAGGACGAGGTATTAATTTCTAAAGTCATTTTTTATGTATTTTTTTACTCAGAAACTGTCTGCATTTTTATTTTGTGAAATATTCCTTTTAATAAACATGACAAAATATATTATCAAGCATATTCTATATGCTTCTGTTTCAATAAAGTTTTTGTTTTCAATGTAGCCATGCATCAGGGTTAATCAGGGAATTTTCATGGTACTTTATGCATGGTTTTCGCGCACCTGGAAAGTCATGAAAAATCATTGATTTAGACAATGGATTAATTTTGTCATGGAAAGTCATGATTTTTCAAGTAAAATGAGTAAAAGTCATGGATGCGCTAAACTACCGATTAAAAAAAATGCATTGAATTGTTTAATGCTACTTTTACTTGTCATTTGGCTGAAGTTACTTAATTTGGTATTTATGTATTATCCTATTGATCCTATTGCCAAGTAAAATTTGTTCACCAAGGAAACTCAAAGCAAGAAAGCTTAATGGGTGGGTAAATGTATATTATTCTGGTTTTTTCTTAAATTGTAGATTAAAATTTTATTGATATAATATTCATTATTTTTTAATAAAAATTAAGATTTTTGCACAAAATATAAGTTTATCTCTAGGGATATTGTATATAAACATTATAGGGTTGTATTTGGCTATTATTCATGGTCACCTGGATAATACCAAAGTACCCTGAATTCAAATTTGAAACATATGGATTGAAAAATTGCTATATGATTAAACTTAGGTATGTAGATACAACAATTTATTTTTATGTATGTGAGTTTATTAACACTTATAAAGTAAGTTTATAGTTTTTTATGATAAAATTCCTGTAATTTCTCTAAAAGCATATATTTTATTTGTATGTACATCATAAGTATATATACTTTAACGAAAGCTTTTTAAAGTCATGGAAAATGATCTGCTAAATCAGGGAAAGTCATGAAAAGTCATGGATTTGAAAAATTTTATTTTGGCAGATACCCTGTTTATGATTCTGGTAATATCAAGGCATATATATTGTATCATAAATATCTTTCTAAAATTCCGAAAATATTTGGAAATTTTTTAAGGTAAACTTATTTAAAATTATATGTTCAGTATACTAGAGTTGGTTGATTTATTTATGTAACCTTGATATATGTATATCTTGATTTAAGTCACTGGATTTTTTTTTTTTTTTTTTTTTTTAATCATTGATTTAAATCAGTGATAAATTTTGTTTAAAACTTTGTACTCTTTTTTTTTTTTTAATGGACAGAGGATAACACAGTAACTTATATTTAATTAAGGTTTAAAAATATCCTTCCTTTTGTAAAAATATTTCTGGCTTAATCAAATTCCTTCCAGGATTTTCTTTTTGAATCTGATATCAAATCTATAATATATTCACTCATTTGCTTTTGTCTATTTATTAAGTACTAGTTTTAAAACTGATTTGTTAAATAAATAGTTTTATGTTTGTAAAAAATGAAAAATATGTGAACAGTTTGAAACAACAAAGTTGTTGAGAAGGAATTAAAAAAAAAAAATTCATATTCAATGTATTTAATACATATTTTGTCATATGTATGTAAATAATATATCATTCATTATAATTAAGAAAATTAATAGCATATTGGAAATTTAATCATCAATCTTAATAAATTTTATCCTAATTTTAATATCATTTTTGTAATTTATTTCAAATCAAAAGAGAGTAGTTTTACATTTTATTAAACAACTTTAACATAGGGTCGTTCCCCTCTGGGTCAAAATTTAGCCAATTTTCCAAGAAATGTCGTATTACTGTTATACATTGACAAATCAAGAAAAAATATCAGAGTACCTTTTTATTTTGGATTTTGTATCCCCATGATTTTAATTAAAGATGTAATTCTAATTCTGGTTAATAATATTCTTCTAGTTTTACAGGTTTTTACATTTTCATTTTCAAAAGAGCTTGAGAACCTGCAGTTAATAGCAATTGTAACTTCTATTTTGAGAATTGCTTCAATATCACTTGTTGATATGTATAAACTAGTTTCAAATGTTCCCACAACTAGAGCATTTAATATTCGATTAAAACATTTAAATAGAGTATGAGAAATCAAGCACTGATTAAAGGTTTTACTATAAAAAAAAAATGTGTGATGGTTATTTAAAAAAATATTAGCACATTTTTCTCCCCATACATTTTGAACAATTTTCTTCAATAAGGTGTCTACTTTTCAAGTAAGTAGCCAATATTTCAGGAAAATTAGTCACAGCTATTTTTTATTTTTTTTTTTTAAATCTTCTCCATAGAAGTTCTATAAATCTATTTCAAGGTTCCCATGGTCCTTAAAAGTCCTTAAGAACTCCTTAATTTTAGCTTTCATTTTTAAGGGCCCTTGAAACTACTTAATTTTTATCAAAGGTCCTTAAAGCCGAACGATGGCCGAATGGTTAGGGTGCTGGCCTTTGGAACCGGAGTTCGCGGGTTCGAATCCCACTATGGCATGGATGTTTGTAGCCATTCGGAATCAGCTTTAAGCAGTAGGTCCCGGTCTCATTAGCCCTCGTGTTGCAAAAAGTAAAGAGCTCCAAAACCAAACCAAACCAAATCAAAGGTCCTTAAAAACTCCTTAATTTTGAAATTGGAACACTATCAATTTCTTCCAAGGAAAGATATAAAAGAAAAAGTAACTGAGTTACAGAACTATTGCGAAAAAATTTCTGATACAAAAAAAGAAATCTGTTGAACTTTCAAAGCGATATTATTTATGTATGTGAATTTGCACTATTGAAAATTTCTTTGTAAATAGTAAATAAACATTTGTTAAAGTTCATAACATTGTTTTACATTTTCTAGCCAAAAGTGCAGTGTTAATAGTAAAGAAAATCCTCAAATACATATGTTGTCATTATATTACTGTAGTAATTCAAAATTCCTTTCCTTGATATCCTTAAAAAATTATGAAAATACTTTTAGCTTAGAGTTTTTTATGGTCACAAGCTAGAAAACTTATTTGACAAATAAATAATCTTTCACATACTGAAAAGGTTTAAAGTAAAAAGTCAGCTGCCCTTTTCTAATAATTAACAGTTAAGCAGATTTTAATTAAAGGAAGCATAGAGGGTGGGAGTTTTGTAGATATTTCAGTTACTTATGGAAGTTTAATTTTCTTTGGATTGAATGTAATAGAAAAGTCTAAAAATAATGCTGAATATTACTCTTTTCACACATCCTGTTAAAAGTTTTCAGTACTGTGTGGAAAAACCAAGCTGAATTTAGGACAAATTTGAGTAGACAAACTCTAGAATCCCTGATGATAGAAAAATGGAAATATTTGAATCAAGGTCAATGTTGCCATAAAAAACTGTTCTGAAAAATAAGTTGTTGAGGCTAAAAAAGTTACTTATAACTTTTTAAATGCATGAATTTTAATTTACATTTTACAATTTACTACTCTGTAAATATTTTAAATTTAATTTTAATTTAGAAACCAATAAGATATGTACTTATGTATAATCTGTAATTAGCATGTTAAAATTTCAAACCACGCCGTTGCTCTGGACAAAAGTGCCTGAATGTTGGTATGTCTGCAATAATCTTTTCAATAAGAAAAGGCATTAATAAGAATAAATATCATTTGAATTATTATTTTTTAATTCTGGACAGTTTAAATTTTTCATATCTTCTTATAACTTAAAATAAAGATAGTTCTTTGCTGCTCTAACGCACATATATTTATTTATTTTTATATATAATATAATATAATTTTTTCAAAAATTGGAACACTCTTCGAAAGTTTTTCCAAAATGTCAGGAAATGAACTTTCAATAATTCAGGAGATACTCTGTTAAGAAATTAAAAATTGAGAATTAATTTTTAATTTAAATATTTTTATTTTAGGTGATCAACACAACAGAGGTGGTGGGAATTGGCATGGAAAGGGCAAGAAATTCCGAGGAAGTCAAAGTGGTAGTGGAGACAGGGGACCAAAAAAAGGTGGAAATTTTGATGCTGCTGGTTCTTACTAATGACAGTTACTTTCATTTAAAGTGCATTTTGCTTTTACCTTTGAAACGATTTGTATTTCTCATGAACTCATCATTTCATTGTAAATTACACTACTAGTTTGTTGTTTTGTATTTAAAGCTATATATCATTTCTTTATAAGCATCTTTTTAAAAAAAAGCATGCATATAGAATTACACATTACTCAACAACATACTTGACGGCAGGTCTCTGTTTTATCAATTAAAGGATTGTACACATGATTTATATGTTATTGGAAACTAAATAAATTTGTTTATTCTATTTTTGTTCTGTTTCTCTTATTTTCCTCTCTTTGTTAAGTTTTACTTTTAACCAATTATTTGTTTTTCCTTAGCCTCCCTATTTCTACATTTTAAAGGAATTATTTTATTTTTATTTCTTGATAGTTTTAGGTTAGATTTCTAATTATTTCAAAATCTATTGGCAAATTTTATTACATATTTATTTGGTATTTTTAAATAGTAAGACTTAACCTTTTATTTTCAAATTCCTTGCATTATTGCTATGTATGGTTTTAGGGCAAAGAAAATATTACCTTCATTGTAACTTTCATATTTAAAATTACTTGAGAACTACAGAAAAAATCATATATATGAAGTAATATAATTTAAGAAACTGGATTTTTTTATTCTAATTACAGCTTTGGAATGGTATAACAAATTGTTAGATGATATACTCCTATTTTATTTTACAATGTAACTTTCAACGTTTGAAAAAATGTTTTATACTTGAAATATAAATTTTTTTACCAAATAATAGGCATACAGATGTTTTGTTTTATTGGAAGCACTAGGCTAAATTTTAAGAACACGAGGGAAATTAGACTAGGATCTACTGCTGAAGCTAATTTCAAATGGCTACGAATACTAATGCCAGGAGCAGAATTAAAATTTAGGGCCTATTACTGAAAGGCAGTAAGTACCTTGCCTATTCAGATGTCTAACCCAGTGGTTTTACAACATATTTAAAATTTGCCCCCAAGAATACAACATCTATTGTAGCTCCTGCAAACCACTTATTTATTACACTGCCAAAGATGAACCTTAATGCTATGGCCTCTAGCATTGAATTAAAAGTTTAAAAATTAATATAATGTAACATCTAGAGGTAATTGGGTACAAGTTCATCTGGAATATTTTTTTAACCATGGATTTGTGAAATATTTACGTTGTATGTAAATATATATATATATATATATATATATATATATATGTACACACACACACACACAGGGTGATTCACAATCACTACAACAAACTTGCAGAACCTATGGAAGCCAAAAAGAACAATTTGGATTCACATAGCAATGCAGGTTTGGAAATATTTTTATCCTGTGGTAAAGGCATTAAACAAAAGGTAATATGCACAACTATAGTTTTACCCCTGTTGTTGCTTCATTGATATGTGTTATTTGTCAAAGCTAAACCATAATTAACCAGTTCAGAAACACTGACTTCCAGCTGGATCGTTGTTCATGTAATTGCTCATTTGATACTGTGTTTTGCAGGACTAAGCATTTCCAACCATAAATTGCTGTGTTATTCAGGAATCTACTTTACACCTTTAAGTTTATCACGCTGGTAATGAATCACCATGTATGTGTGCCTATATGGTATGCATTGTTACATTAGGCATATAAATTTCTTACCTATTGTTTATTCTATTCACATAGTATTTACAAGTTATCTACACTTCCATGAACATACAACCAGTAAGTCGATCATATATCTTTCGCCCTCATTCATTCACTGCATTATCATCTCTTAATAGTGTCTATTCAGCAGACCCCTGGTGATATTGACAGACTACTTACTGCAGTTCCCACAAATACACATATATTTATTTCTATGTGTGTATTAAAAAAAGTATATATGTATGTATATATATATATATATATATATATATATACACATATTTACACACATTTACACACATACTTATATATATATATATATATATACTTATATATGTGTATATATATAATCAAATTTCCAACAGAAATCATGATGCATATTTTGAACTGAAGGAAAATATTAAAAATGCCCTTGTATAACATTCTGAGTTTGGGGGAAAACAATCTTAAGAAACTAGCAAATATTAAATAGGTAAATTTAAAATTTGATATGGGGAAACTTTTTTTTATCTTTGAAAATTATACATTTGCTTAGTTGATGAAGTGGAAATGAAATTGAAAATTTGTGTGTATACAGGTATATATAATCAGGCTGTATTATGAATTATTTGAAATTGTATAAGATTTTTGTTCTACAGTAGTTTCCAAGAGTATTCATGTAGGGCATTCAAAGGAGCTCATATATGTTCATGCGAGGCTGAATGTTGGGGCTACATTCGGCCTCACATGAACATACGTGATAGGGTTTAGGGGTTTGGAGTGCTACAGTCTACTTTTTTGCAACACGAGGGCTAATGAGACCGGGACCTACAGTTTAAAGCCGATTCCGAACGGCTACGAACATCCATGCCACAGTGGGATTCGAACCCACGAACTCCGGTACCGAAGGCCAGCACCCTAACCAATCAGCCATCGTTCGGCTGAACATACGTGAGTACTTCCTCTTATAAAACTGAAGCCTGTGAAAAGAAAGCCATTTAGATAGTTAGACAAATATTTATAATTAAAAAAAATTTCATGTGTCTATTTATAACAGTTATCTATTTATTTAATGATATTTCCTTGTACATCATAGAGCAGCAATAGCTCTGTTAGCAAAAGCAATGATCAATATTAACTGTTGGCATTTTTAGAATTTTAAGCATAAAATAACCCATTTAACTGCCAACTTAATTTTCTTAAAATCGCTTATTTTCAGTTTATTTTTAATTTCCCTCCAATTCCGGGAAACACCCCTTCCTACTATTGACGTAATAGTCACAGCCAATCGGGGAATTTAGCGGCTGTAGCATACTTGGCTCCGAATGAGTGTTATACAAATTAATAAGTATATATATAGCCTTGAGAGATGTATTGGTTGATACATATGTTATGTTTATCAGGTTGTTCCCCCCTCCTTTAGTAAGAGTTAATTTCTGTTTAGCTTAGTTTAGGACGTGTTAGAATTGTAATTTAATTATTTATGCACTGTTCTTTTGTTATGACAGTAAAATTGTTATTATTTGCTGATTTATCGTGTCTTATTGCACGCTAATCCAAAAACATAGGTCAATAAGCTTATCATTAACCAGAAGGTACTGGAATAAAACCTCTCCAGCCAGCTAAATTTCTGTTGTGTTCATTAATGGCAGCTGAGGCACATACAATAGGTTCATAATCACAATGTCTTCCAACATCTCAAACCCTATCTCTGAAAGTGGCAGGCCAAGACTGAGGATCTTTTGCTTGGTCCCTGTTTCTAAATTACAAGTACTCACTCTTAGAAGTCCAACCTTATGAGGCAATGACAACTATCTTTCCTTGAGATGTTATGTGATTTCTAAATGGACGTGACACCATCCAACCATTTATATAAGAGATTATCAATTATATATTTTTATTGAGGGACTAAGATGTGCTCCTAATTTTCTAATAAACAAGTGATAAATCAGGATGATTTTTGTCTCCAATGTTTGTTGGGGGAGAATTTTAAGAACCATAACTGGTTGCCATCATGAGATGAGGATATGAAGGGAAGATGATATGTTGGATAGCAGGAAAAGAGGTAGTACAAAGAAGTTCCTAGTTTCTCGCATAGGAAAATGGAATTCTCTAGAAATAAGTTTGATTATTCTTAAAATTGAAACTGGGTTTATATTCTTAAATCATTTACATTTAATTACATATTATTTTTGCACTGTGTGGTTTTTGGATGTCCATAGACAAAATTTTAACATATTCAAAAAAATTCAAAGCTATTTTATAAGATTTTCTCTATTGCCATTTTACGTATAAATATTTATAAAAAAAAAATGTATGTGGATTTTTAAGAAAATTTATCATTTTACAAAGCATTGTACTTAAATGTAAAATAAAAGTCTAGATGATATGTATGTATATTGTTAATTTTCTTTAAAATGCCTGTGACATATAATCTAGAAAATAGCATTTTGATTATAAAAGCTAATAAAAATTCTGTTTTAAAATAAAGAATCTGCTATATAAAATCCATAGCCTAGCAGACATAGCCTTGTGTTACGTCTATTTTAATAGTACAAAGTCCTTCGATAATTCCTTTTTATTATTATTATTATTTTTTTTAATGTAAACTAAATATAATGCAGTTCAGTTAATATGTGGGAAATGGGCACTTTCTCTTTTCAAGAGTACTTTTTCTAGAGTGTCTCTTTTCAAGAGTACTTTTATATAGCATTACATCCCTATAAAACTGTATGTGCCTTATAATGAATGAGATGAGATGTTGTAAAATAATTGATAGTCCATTACTTTTGCAAAGGAGGTTTTTTAATATATCTTTTATACTTTTATTCTTTTTACTTTAGAAAAAAATATTGGTTATTTTCAATCTCTTTTTTTTTTTTAAACTATTCATGTTATTCAATGAATATTTACTTTAAAGTTCAGTTTGTTTGTGTTTTTAAGAATGAATGGGTTGTATTTATTTTTCAGATTATTATCATGATAATCAACATGGCCATGGAAAAAAAATGTTTTATAGAGATTCAAGAAGAAACAGATAAATTCTGCGTTATTAGTACTACTGACTATTTTTATTAGGAAGTATTCCTATAGTATATGTGTATATAATCTTTAGTAAATTTCTCATTTTTATTGTAGAAAATAATGCATTCACTATCATTTGAAGTGTAAAAGGTTTTAATTTATGAAAATGTTGTGAAAAATGTTACGTTGGATATCATTTAAGGAATATATATATCATTTGAAGAATAGTTTGGAAACTTATTTATTTATTGTTTTTTTTTTTTTTTTTTTTTTTTTTTTTTTTTTTTTTTTTTTTTTTTTTTTAAACCTAGTAGTATATAATGGATGCAAGTAATGAATATGTGTCTTAACATAGTACAAAATATTTGTTGTTTAGATGTTTTCAGTGTACCTAAGAACTGTGAAAGTCTATATCGTCTAGGCACTTTCTAATATTTGTTTTTCAAAATGTATTTTATAAATTTTGAACTGTTATTATTTATTTATTTATTTATTTTTTGAATGAAATAAAACTATATTTTATTTCAAATAATTTTCATGTTATTTGGATAAAATTTAAATGTATTTGTTCTGTGCCTTTAGAAGAATAAACCTAGAGCAGTTTCTTTCATGTGGTTTTATTTCTATGCAAAAAAAAAAAAAAAATCTACAAAAAGCGTATTTCACATGAATGCATTACAAGTGTATCATCTCTTATATAACAGAATTCTTCATATTTTACTTCTTTATTTATAAAATAGCTCTAAATTTACTTATGGAAGAAAATCAACTGCTATCTGGACAATAATTGTTTATAAACTTCAAAAGATATTCTTAATTTATTTTAAAAGTAATAAAAAAATTTTGAAATCTTAAATCCTTTCTTAAAATGAGCATAGCTACTTTAACTGTATCTGTATAAATACATTAATTACTATATTCAGATTAGTGTAATAATATATTGTTAACATTTTTTTTTATCAGCATCTAATGGTAAAAGTATTTGCTGTGTACTATATGTGACTTAATAGTGTGCTTAGAAATTTCATTTCTAAATATGTATTCTATCTAAACATTAAATTGGAATGGTTAAAAAAACTATTAAGATTGAAGTTATTACTTTTTAGTTTACTACAAATTTGAACAGAATTCACTTGCTTACTTTTAATAAAAGATAAAATAGTTCTATTTTTTTGTAATGTAGTAAAAAATATGAAGTAATATTAATGTATAGTACAGCATATATTGAAATAATTAAATCATTTTCAACACTTCCTATGTAATATTTTATGAAGGCTTTTTCATATGTTCTTATATAAGTATCATATTTACATATGTTAATCTTAAAATATAGCATTTATTTGTGAAAAAAAAATGTGTTTTTAACTTTTATTAGTTTGGTTACTAATTCTCAAACACATGCATGCATAAACACTTGCATATATGTGTATTTATATACATATAAATGTGTATATATATATATATATATATATATATATATATATATATATATATATATATATATATATATATATATATATATATATATATATATATATAAATAACATACAACCCAACTGTACTGCACAATAGGGAGTTGCATTTATGACTTAATGGTGTGAGAGAATGTTACAAGAGATAATTTCACTGACAAAAACATTTTTTTTTCTCATACTGCCATTATATTATAGCTTATTCTGCTATTTGAGGGGTTCTCAAATCATTTTGGAGTAAGGAAGAACTGCTAGGTCCTCTAAAAATCTGCTTTGTAAGAGCCTGCCCTCCCCTTTTTTTCTTCTTCCAAAACTTCCTAAACTGAATGCTAGGGCTCTATAAATTGGTCACATCTGAAAGGTGAAACTGTAGCCCAAGTGTTAAGCTTCAAGTAGGGGTTTAAAGGGGTTAGAGCAGATGCAGTGGTGTTTTAGCCCCTGTTTGTAGATCTGAAAATCCCTAAAAATATTTGGTCATGAGGCTTTGGCCATTTTGAAGTATAAATTTTCACAATGCTAACTACAATTTTCCTTAGAAGATTGTATTCAAGGATTTTATAGAAAATGTGTATATTCTTCTGTTTAACTTTTTTCTTATGTGTGTATATATATATATATATATACACACACATATGTGTGTGTAACATTGTATATTAAATAGGCAATATAAAAAGTTAATTGTTTTTTCATTTTTTACATTTGTTTTATATATATACAAATTCTTTCTAATTAATTTGTTCTTTATCACCTCAAATAACTATTTTCTATAATGTACAATTTTATTTCCAACCATTTACAAGAACTATAAATGAAAAATGTATCTACCTCTTATAACAACAACTGAAATTAGCCTTCTGAAAAAATTAGTTTCCAAAACATAGATTTGTATTTTTAGTTATAGAATGTTGTATATACATTTTTTTTTTCAGTCAGAACACAATACATTGTTAAAAGTGTTTTCTTGGTATAATTTTTTGTAATATGTGTAGTTTTTATAGATACTAGGAAAGTATCCTAGATAATTTTGTATTAACTAACAGTCAGCACGAAATAAAGAATTTAAATTTTTTACTGTAGTTTATTCTGATTACCATACCTTGTGCATGAAAGCATTGTTTATGCATTTTTCATTTGTACATTGTTTACATTTATATGGCATTTATCACTGTTCTTAAGTATTTGTAACTATAGATAAAGTTTTTCATTTATATGATGTTAACATGCAGGGCCGTGACTAGGGCTAGGCAAAGGTAGCATTTACCACTGGCGCTCCAGTCTTAGGAGCGCCACACCATGAAAAAAATGGGGTTCGAAAGAGGACAATTCCCCCTGAGTAGAAATAAGGAAAGGTTGAAATATAAGTTTTCTAATTCTAAAATCCAGTGTGTTTAAAAGATATTTTTTATGAATTTTCTTATTTTTTAAAATGTTTCTAGAGCCTAAACTTGTTTTAGATTCTTACAAAATGGTTACCAAACACCCTTAATATGCTTTAATATAAATCTGGTTATTCATTTTAAATTTTGAATAAATTAAAGTTAATAAAACGAAATTTAAATTTAGAAGTTTACTAATTTTTTATGAAAATTAAGAGTCTAAATAAAAAATATTCCCCTCAAGTAAACTATTCAGTTTATCTGGAAAATAATATCCCTAAAATGTTCAAAACTAATTTTAAATATTATTAATATGGTAAAGATGGAAGAAAAATATAAATTAATATACTAGGAACACTTTAAGAATTAATAAAATATTTTGTGTTCATTCTGAATATATGACATAGAAAAAATAAAAATGTTTATATATTTTCTCACTATATTTGTTGGTAGGGGTGCAGACCAGTTTTTTGCCACAGGTGCTGAAGGAACTAGTTACATGGTCGATCCTAGTGGGGAACAAGGTGGTGTACAGCATGTGGGTGGTAAAATGCTTATTAACCAATGTATAACCAAACATAAGGTTTTTAAAAAAGGGCCAATTTTAATTTGGGTGACAAACATTCTAGATTGGTTCTGGGCATAAAGGGTAGAAAGTTTTAGATATAAATCAGTTTCTCCATTTGTGCTGTAAATTTTTGTTCTCTTTGAACAGTGATATGAATATCATTACTTTAGAATGTATTTTATGCACAATTGAAGAAATAACAGAAAATAAATTGTCTTCTGTTAATTTAAGCAATGATGACAAAGAATATAAAGTTGTTTCATTTTCTTTCAATTTTTTTTTTTTTTACTTCATTTTAAAACTTTAAACTTACTCTTTATGTAAAGACACCAGTATAAAAACATTTAGTGCACATAATTTGATTCAAATTGTTGTTCCTAATACTCATAGTCAAGTATTATGTCCGATGGTGATTAAGATTTTTATTAAATTAAGTATTTATTGAATGCACATATGTGACATAAATTAGTACTCAAGGTATGCATTAAAGTATTCTTTCCCTTTTAACATAAGTGCTTAATCTTAGAATTTTATTACTACTCTGCCCTCAATATATTATGTAGTAATGTACTAATAAATATTATAAAACTTTAAAAATATTACTTTTGCATAAATTTGAAATAATGGAAGCTGTTTATTAAAATTTTGATTTTGTATCTTTTCATTTATATCATTTTATGTTGGTCTCTTGAATGATGCATAAACAGTGCTTTACTATAGTTAGTGTAAAATGTACAGTTTAATTATTGTATAGATGACAAGTAATTGTTCTGTGATTTGTTTCTTTTTGTTACTCCATCAGTGTTCTGTAAGTGAATAAAGATTTTAATTCTTTTTCTATTTTGTTTATTTAGATTTTGAGTGTAGTATCATTTTAGCCACAAATAAAAATAACACTAGTCTTCTAATATCTTATACTGAGTAAAATAAAAAAAAAACTTTTATCAGAGAATTTTTTTATTTTGCTTTGTAGGAAATATGAGTTTTTTATCAAGCAACAGGGCAATAGCCAGAAATTATATTCGAAGGGAGACATTGTCTTTCGTGAAGGATACTTTAATAAAACTTCAGGTTTTCTTATGATGTATGTATACTCCTAAGGAGAATCCTAATACATTGTGATTTAAAAATATAAAATAATTAAAAAATGATATAGTAAATTAATAGCCTCGAATGAATAATGTAATAACTACACTATGAATTTAATAGTAACATTAACATTGAAAAGATAAATTATGCATGGTATAAAATTCTAATTTTTAAAACAGAAGTATAATCAAAGAAAAAAAATAATTGTGAAAGAAAATTAAAATGATCAACCTGTATATTACTCGTATATTAAAAAAATATGCTTTTTTTTTTTTTTTAATTTTAGCCAAAAAATGTTTACGATTTTCTCTAATTGTGCAACAATATTGTGATGAGTTGCCAAAATGCTACTCAATCTGTTCTTACTTGTCAAATACAATTTGTGCCTATTGTTTAACTCAACATCATTGTTCTAAGCACACTATTGTCTTTGTACAGCTAGGTAGAAGACACACCCACACACCTGGTCCATTTTCTTTCCATGAAAAGAAAGATATAAATCACTTTAAGAATTGTCTTTAAGAATTTCAGAGGGGGACCGGTTCCCTAAATCCCCTCCCTTGCCTACGGCCTTGTCAAGCAGTGCAGATAAGAGCAAATTCTATAGTATAAATTTAAGATATTATAATTACCCTTTAGGTTACTTTCAAAATAGTCAAATAATGCAGGTTCACCAATTATTTTTATCTATATAATTATTTTTAATCATTACCATTCTATTATGGTAAAAAAAAATTGTTAAGAAATAGTTGGTCATCATATGTTCATTGAAACAGTAATTGGAAATGTGTTGTTGAGGAAAAAAGGCATATTTTTAGCATAGGTAGGGCTTTGCAATTCGGTACCAAAGCTGTGTTCGAACTCCACTGTTGGATGAATGTTCGCAACTGCTTGAAATCGTTATTAAGCAGTAGATCATAGTCTAACCAACCGTCAAACTTTTTTTCTTTTTTTTTTAATATAACACTAGTGATTTACCAAACTAATTTTTATCGAAATAGAAAAAGAATCATTTAAAAAGATTATTTTAAACCGTGTTAACGACACAGACAGTGTTGTACAAGACCTTATTTTTTAATGGGGATGTCATATATAAAATAGTATGAAAATTTACTCATTGGTTTACAAGTTTTTTTTTACCTAATTGGGTTTATTCTGAAATTTGTCCCTGTCATTATTGCAACAACTTTGTCGTAAAAGAATTACCCCTGATATTTTGCAAAACAATTATTAAATGAAATGATTATTTTTATCAATTTTATCCAGGATTTATACAGAGCCCGATTAGGACAACGTTGGACCCAGAGCCGGGTGTTTATTTGGGACCTTCCACCTGAAGTTTAGTGTAATGTAATTTGTGCAAATCATAACCTTCTTTACACGTTTCTATGAAGAAGTTTATAAATATAAAAAACGTATACATTTGACAGTGGATTTTTAAAATTACTATAAAGAATAAAAACTACCATTTGCCTTTTATAAAACTTTCTCAGTAAAATTTCATGTAATAGTGCATGAAGAATTAAACAAATAGATTTTTAAGTTGTGCTAATTACATAACTTGTTTTAAAAATTAGATATAAAATTTTGGCGGCCCATTCAGACTCAGCTTGTATTTGAAAAGCAATTAATTCTGAAATATATATACAGTAGAACCTCCAAAGTTGACCACCTCTCTACGTTGACCACCTCTCTATGTTGACCGAAATTTATTAGTTTGAATGGTCCAAACGCATTTTCAATGGCGATTTACCTCTCTATGTTGACCACCTCCGTAAGTTGTATGTTGACCAATTTTTAGTAGGTTTTACTCTCTGTAACTTGACCACTGATGTTTTCTTGAATTAGATTTTTCCTCCCACTATTCTCCACCTGGTTTCCAGGAATTTCTTTATCAGTCATTCGGATTATCTGAGCAACACTCGCGACCCCCCCCCCTCTTTGGTGCTCCTTTCATTGTTCACTTCCAGTATGGTACTATGGGAGGGACATACCAGAGATTACCCAGCCTTTTGTTAAGGAGAAATGATATTCTAGCCCTTTGCATGCTTTCATTTCTTGGATTGGCTGTAATTGCTGAAATCTGTCGAAAAAGGTCAGGAGGGTGGGGTATGTGTGTAGCGGTGTAGCATTGAACGAACTACGCAGAATTGGAAAACAACGTGTATCGCTCACATATGAAACACGTTCTGTTCTTTTTGTTCTGGACATCGCGTCGTGGCAGTACCAGTCGTTTATTTGCGAAGTTTTATTAAAAATGGCGCAAAGAAAAGCTCTAAGAGAACTTAAATTAAAGGAGAAAGTGAATCTTCTTAATTTTCTGGAAAGCAGCAGCCAAAGAAAGACAGCAGAAAAATTTAGTGTAAGACAACTGTGAGCAATATTTTAAAACGTAAGGAAGAATATCTGGAAAGATATTCTTCCGAAAACGGGGAACTTCAAAGAAAAACGAGACGACGCTGTGAATGAAGCCACATTTCGTTGGTTTACAGAGATGAGATCAATTAATACAAGAATATCGGGGCTATGCTTCAGGAATTAGCAAAAAAATTTGCAAAAGAATTCGAAATTGAGGACTTCCAAGCGTTAGCAGGTTGGCTTAAAAATTCAAACTACGATGCGAGATTTCTCAAAAAGTTTTGTGTGGGGAATATAATGAGGTTTTAGCTGAAGTGGTGGAGAAGTTTATTGAAAAATTCCCAGAGTTTGCTAAAGGTTTTAAAGATGAGGACATCTTTAATGTTCATGAATGCAGTCTCTTCTTTAAAGCAATGCCGGATAGAACTCTAGTAATGAAGGGTGACTCTTGCAAAAGAGGAAAACTTTTAAAACAGCGTTTTACTGTTCTTCTATGTGCTAGTATGACTGGAGAAAAATTGAAGCCTATGGTGATCGGCAAAACCGCAAAACCCAGTGCATTTAGAAATGTAAATTCTGATGACCTTCCTGTTTTTTGGAGAGCGAATAAATCTGTTTGGATAACCAGTGCTTTATTAGAAGTGTGGGTTAGAGGAATTGAAGCAGAAATGAGGAAAAAGAAGAGGTCTATTCTACTTACCGTGGATAACTGCCCCAGCCACCCAAAAGTGAATAATCTCACAAATGTGAAGCTAAAATATTTACCTCTAAACACAACTTCGAAAACCCAATCTTTAGATCAAGGCATTATTCAGTCCTTCAAAGTGCACTACAGAGCTCAACTTCTGGAATGGGTGATCATGAAAGCACAAACCTGTGGTCCTTCTTAGTTGAATGCTGTTCATTGGATTAATTCCGCTTGGAATAAAGTTACGCAAGCCACGATTAAGAACTGCTACAAGAAAGCCCTATTTGTTACAGCTACAACATCGGTGCAAGAGGATGAGCTTCCTCTATCTCCCTTGCCAGTTTTTGATGGAGTTAATTTTGAAAATTATGTTACCATGAACGATGAGTTAGTAACATGTGTTGAACCAGACCCAGAGACAATCTTCAGTGAGATACTCTCTGGGACTAAGCACAGCGAGGACTCTAAGATACGAGAAACGGACGGCGAAGAGGGTGATGATCCAAGTGACGATGAAACTGAAAACTACCCAACTCTGAAGGAAGACGATGCAAAGCGCATGATGGAGCAACTTAAAGATTTCGCTGAAGAAAAATACCCAAGCATGCTTAATGGACTTGTAAAATGTGAAATTGCTTTTTATAATTACCAAATGAACAAAAAGAGGACTCAAACAAAAATTGAATCATTCTTTCAAAATTTGTAAAAATGTGCTGTACCTTCAGTAAAAATAAAAATGAGTAAACGTTAATTTTTTTCTAAATTTTTCCTTAAAAAATACTAAAAAAGCTTACTTTTTTCTAATATTGTACTATAGTATATTTTAAAAAAATTCCCTAAGTTGACCACCTCCGTATGTTGACCACTTAGTTACAGTCCCTTGGGTGGTCAACTTATGGAGGTTCTACTGTATATATATTCTTTTTTTTTGAGGGGGGGGGACATTTTGGTTACATTTTATTATGTTATGTAAAACGATACACTAGATGGCGCCAGTTTTCCAAGACTAAAAGATTTTGTGGGAAAAGCATTTCAAACGTTAAATAATGTTGCTCTTCTGTATTGGAAGTTTTGCAATCACGGCAATAAAATTAGTTGTTTTTATCGGACAAGAGAAACTAAATTTAAAATAAATGGATGGATTGCACCTGAGTTCATTTAATGCAGTAGTTCTCACTTTTTTTTATTTGTAAAAGCTTTTTCTGTATCAATATCTGTGACGGAGACCTTTTTACCTACTCTATACCAAAAATGATGTTTAGAAGTAATGTTTCGAAATAAAAATATAAATAAAATAACATTTTTTTTTTCAAAGTTTTTTTAGATTTAAACGATGAAAATAATAAGTAATAAATTCGATTTTTTTTCTTTACAGCGCACGTAGTTTTATTTTATAAAATGAAGCAAATAATCAAAATACGCTCTGAGTATTCAAAGAACAATGCATTTCAAAGGATCCTTGTCCAAGGCGGCAAATTTAAATAAAGAATTTTTTGATGTGGCACAATGCTGCCTCTAAAATTTCCCTTCGGTAAATAATTGTTTCAAAGTTGCAAAATCTTTTTCTTTTCACGTGTTTAAAAATATTCTTTATAGCTGAGATACCTGGAATTTAATTATTTTGTATTATTTTTGTTGGATTTAATTGAAATGCAAGCCTTATATATATATATATATATAATCATATATAATATATACAGCAATCCTAATAAGGAGAGACAAATTCCCCCTCCCGCACGTAAAATATGTTCATGATCACAATGTCCTCCAAGTTTTCAAACGATTCCTCTGGGGGTGGCAGGAAAAACCTGGGGGTCTTCTACTTGGTCTCTGCTTCTAAATTGTGAGGACCCAGCGGGGGTAATGTTATTCGCGTCCGTAGCATACCTTAAGCTACACGTGATCTCCGGGGGCTGCCAAATGGGTAACAGCTTCGTAGCCCTGTATTGGCCTAAAGATATGTGCCTGTATTGCCAGCTGCATTGGAAAAAAAAATGTGAAGTAACAAGACATTTATTGCAAAATTTATTTTAAATCAAGGAAAGACAAATAATACATTCGCTGTCCCATTTTAGAGGATAACTCATTGGGTTTTAAAATTATTTTCAGCTTTTAATAATTTGTTATTTTAATTACTAAACGTCTCCGAGACGTAAAGGATAGAGTTCTAGTATTAAATTTTGTCCATATGGAAGCACTGGATATTTCGTACGCTACTTTCTTAATTTTCACTCCACTTTCCACCGCAGTGCAGGACAACCTCTGATGAGAGGCCCAGAGCAGTTATCACCACTTTCTATTCAGTAAGCTTTGGTGGCATGTTCAAAAATGGAAAGAACAAGAGAGGTGATGGAGGGAGTATGTCTGTGACTGCGCGCATTTGGTATATTCAGGTCTAAGGGAGGAAATACAAAGCAAGTTTCTTCAGAGAAAAAGTCTGTGCTTGTCCTTTCTATTCATTGATTTACCAGTAAAAATTATTATCCTTAACATGGATCTATCCAAAATTTTCCCTTTTCCCCCTTCTCATTTTTTAATTTTCTAGCCGTATGTCAGGTAACTTAAAGACTTTAAAAACTTAAGGTTCTTTGAAGGACCAGTGTGATGAGAAGCCCGGGGCAGTCCGCATTTCTCTCTATTCAGTACCCTTTGGTGATGTGTTAAAAAATGGATAGAAAAGGAGAGGGGGTGGAGGGAATATGCATGCGACTGCACGGATTCAGTATATTTGGGTCTAAAGGCGGAAATATAAAGTAAGATTCTTCAGAGAAAAGGTCCGTGCGTTTGCTTTCTATTCATCGATTTACCCGAATAATTATTACCCTTAACATGGATATATCCGAAATTCTCACTTCTCATTTTTTAATTTTCCATCCGTAAAATGTCAGGTAACGGAAAAACTTTAAAAACAAGGTTCTTTGAAGGACCAGTCAGATGAGAAGCCCGGGGCAGTCCGCACCCCTCTTTATTCAGTACACTTTGGTGATGTGCTTGTTCAAAAATGGATATAAATGGAGACGGGCTGAGAGTATGCATGTGACTGCACGGATTTAGTATATTTGTGTCTAAAGGCGGAAATACAAAGTAAGATTCTTCAGAGAAAAGGTCCGTGCGTTCGCTTTCTATTCATCGATTTACCAGTCACAAAAGAAACCGTTCTAAAAGAAAGGAAAAGGGGGAATTTTGCATGTTTCCGGTAATTTTCTACTTCCCACCTCGTCATTTTCCGCAATTACACACCTCCATTAACAAAATCATTTCATAAAACTCGTTTACCCTTTTCATCCGCGGGGAGAACAATAAACGTACGAACGGCACAGCCCGTAATCCCGCAGCGTGACTCGGCGGTGCAGTACGCTTTGGTGGTATGTTCGAAAATGGAAGAAAAAAGGAAGGGGGTGGAGGGAGGAGAAATGGCCAACGGGATGCGTTTTCACGACTATTATCTCCAGGAAGATGAACATGGGAGATTGGGACGCTTCGTTAGCCGTGATTATTATTAAAGAACGAGCTTTCGACTAGCCCCTCTTTTTTTATTCTTTCTTTATCTTCTTTGTCGCCACTTTTATGGCTACTTTAGGCAAGCGGTGGTTTGATTGTTTGAATTGCTAATGACAGCTGTTATTGACGGAGCGTGATACGGACGTTTATGCGAGTGTAGTTCCGAGGAAATGGAATATATTTGCGAGATTTTTAAG
>CM063510.1:14518559-14568559 GCA_032207245.1 Pardosa pseudoannulata
TCAGCTCTCCCATTAAAATTGTATTGCTTCTTCTGTAACTAAAGCTCAGAACTGTGTGATTTTTGAGCTAGATTAAATGATCAAGCCACACTCTTGGCTACCAAAAATTGTTGAACAATCTTTAGTCTCTTGGGACTAAAAATTGGACTGGATCTTCTAGCTCTAAGAGGGACATTGCAGACAAAGTATTATTCTTGGTCATTATAAGAGGAGTCATTGCATGACGGTCAGTTAACCGATGCAAATTTTACCACAATAAATTTGAAATTTCCCAGTCCTGGACTTCTGTTTCTGGTGGAGTCACGACTGCAATTGAATAGCAGTTCTTTTTGCCCAGCAAGCGCGGGCAAACCAAATAATAGGGGATAGTTCTCTGGTGTAATCGGCGGATATTATTTTCCCTGGTTACATACATATTTTATACAAGGAAAATTCTCTGGGGTTTTCAAACCTGAAATCAAGGTCTAAAAATTCCCACGTACTTTTGCATTCCCCTTTTTAATCCCTAACCTAAGTTGACCACAAGGGCTACAGTTTACGCCCTTAGAGAAGGGGGTCTGACCAATTATAACTCTACATTTCCCTAGAGGACAATTTAGGAAATTTCCAAACAAAAAGGAGATGCACGGTGTCGGAGGCAGATTTTTCTAGAGATTTTCACACAGATGTTGACCAGGTGTTAAAGGCCTTTTTACATATAGCTTCATGCTAGCTGACCCCTCAGTTTGTTCTTTTCCTACGATGAAGTGAGAACCCGTCCTCCAACGTTATCTTAATAAATGTCTTTAGCTAAAACGATGTCTTTTATGGGCCATGACTGCAACCATCCATCATAAAGTCCATCTTATTATATATATATATATATATATATATATATATATATATATATATATATATATATATATTGGAATGTTCAGCAGTAATGATAATGAAGAATTGAATAAGGTAATCGCTTATCTTCTTTTTATCCTTGTGATTTGCTATGAAGGATCTGTAGAAACCGAAATTATGGATGAAAACAGAAGTCTATTGTCGAACACAACTTTCTTTTAATTATGCAACACATCACACTGTATTCACAGTACATAAAATGAATTAAGAATTATGTTAGGTTTTTAATACATATTTTCCAGATGAATATGAATAGTAAGTCTTTTATGAAGATTGAACACTAATATTTCAAAAGTAAATCCAGTATAATATTTTACAAGAAAATTTAAAGTTTATAAGAAATTTTAAGTTAAAAACAGAAATTATGGGATTATTTGTTGAGGACCACTATGATCACTTTTTTGCTTTCACAGCACTGGAAGGTTACCTATTACTTAAAGCTATTTCTGGTGAACTACAAGTATCCATGCTACAGTGGGATTCGAATCCCCATATTCAGGTACGGTAAGGTGGTATTCGAAGTGTTTATCTACCTTGGTCAACGTCTTGACACTGGCACTGGCATATTTGACATTGAATAATAATCGATTTTGAAATAAAACAAAAATAAATATTAGGGAGCTAATTGATTCTGAAACAAGGTGAAAATAAATATAGGAAAGTTAATCGATTTTGAAAGAGAACGAAAAAATATAGGAACATTATACACATACATGTATATATACATTTTAACTACAGAAGTTCATCATAACACGTACCATTATCTCATCTGTTTGAATATAAATGGTAAAGAGGGTGTAATCTCAATGATGATTATACCAGATCCAAAATGTAGATCACAAATTTATGATGCGTATGAAAGTATTCATCATGACAATATATGATTTGCATTAGTAAATATGTGGCGTCGTTTATCAATGTAAACCACTTTCATCATGGTCGCATCTTCTGCTCTGTGATATGCTAATTTCACCGTGTGGGAAATGCAAATTTCCGGAGCGAAGAAGATAACAGGGACTTTTCCGACGGGTATAAATACCCAGCACCAACCGCTATGACCGGAGATCCCTAAACTCTCTACTCTCTAGTTTTTGTGCTATGAATTCACAAATCCACTCTTCTATCTCTATGCTCTTTTATGTATTTACTTTTCGCTTGTTGTCATTTTTGTGCTTACTGACAGAAGCCTCTGGATTGACGGGCTCGGCTCATATGGTCCAGTTGCATCACCACCTTTGATGCCTCTGATAGTACCAGAGAGGTTAGAAGCGGTTAGGTCGTTTTGCTGCCTCTAATGTAAATGCTGTAAATATCTTGTAAATAAAATAATGGTAGATGGTCTTATTCCACTTTAAATATAAGAATTTACTTTAACACTTTGGCTGCCTCATATGAGAGAATAATTATATGATGTATGTTAGATATAAAGCTTTAAATTCTATGCATATAACTGAAAGACATAACTAAATTTGAGACACTACACCAAACTGTTTTCCGATTAAAATATAGTTAATTGTATATCACAAGTGATGTACATGCATATAAAGCTTTAGATGTTCTGTAACGATCCGTTACATGACCTGAACGAAAGAAGAACGGAAGGTGACCTTTCACAATGGACAATTGTTGTTAGGTTGCTGAGAGTGACACTTACTATCATTTTTGGATCGTCTTGCATCTTTTGATTCTCAATGAACTCCAGCGAGATACGTACTTTGTGCGTTTTGAGCCTCAGTGTAGAAGTCAACTGTTCGGATCCTTAGACCGGTAGATTATAGTGTCAGAGTCCCGTACCGGCACTCTGCAGAGAACTGCTCCTGTGTTCGATAATTACTAACTTCACTGTACCCACGTGGTTTATATTTTTAACGTTTATCTCAGTAAGAGATCCCAGAAGTAATTGAATTTACTGAATCCTGTACATAAATGTATATAATTATTCCCATGAATAAAGCATTTAATCAAGATTAAATAGACGTTCAGCCTGTATCCTTGATGGCCTCGCCTACCATTACTCCAGTGCGTCACAGTGCATATCATATGTGATGTGACAGGCAAAGGGTACATCATACATATTCACTTTCATTCTTTTATCCTCTTTTAGTAAGAAAATAAAGCACTCACAAACGAAAAATACGAAAGCCCTCACTAAAGTTTTAAAAGCTGTATAAACAAGTAGTACTTCTTATACAACGGCTTTCAACCACTGAACTCTCAATCTGGATAAATGATATTTACTACAGTAAAAGAGGCAATTCTAGTCATAAACTTAAACAGAAAAAAATCCTACCTGTTACACAAGTTTTTTTCAACAGCAACTCTCGTTGAGTACAAAACACATTTGTTAAACATTAACATCAGCCATATCCTTTACATTATTTCTAAATCCAGATTAACTTTAGTCTCATTAAATCTAAATGAAAACTACTGCTTTATCTGAAGGGGGAAGAAGACCAAGTGTTAATTTATGATATTCGTGATCTTTATCTAGTGGAATAAAATCCATTCTTTACGACTGGGAGTAAATGACTTCTCCATAGCTTGTCGTAAATTAATTCTTTCAACAGAAACGGATCCGGTCTTCTATTAATTTGGACGTTTTTGCCATCCGCCGGCATCGGGAGAAATGACGTACAGTTTTCTCATCTACTAATGATTCTTGTTGCCCTTTCTCGTGAATTAATAAACAAGGCAATAATTTTCCTGTCATCCTTGGAAGCATCGTGCATTATAAATGGGGTTGACAAAATATTTGTGTCTTGAAAAGTCTATATACTGAAACCATTGCTGCATATTTGTGTAAATGTCAGGGATATTTTACCATTTCTTATCGTTTTCTTAACACAGTGTGTGCGGGTACATTTCGCAGCGGGATTGTTTTGGGAACGGGCGTTTTGTGCGTAAATTTAGTTATTCAGTTAAATCTCAATGGATCGAAAATTATTTAATTTTTTAACCAACTTTTCGTATTTTATATTGAAATATATAAACAAATATATAAATAGAAATATATAAATAACAACCATAAGATTTTTGTAAACAAAAAATATATTTTTTAGTGGATTAATTTATAACAGTATCGTAAATATGAAAAATCAAATAGAAATAGTAGTATATAGTTTTAATTTTTTCGAATTATGTTATATGTAAACATTTTTACATTATAAAAAAATGAAAAGAGCAATCATAAAACTAATAATGTAAAAACTAGTTTTTATTTGTCTAAATTTTTCCAGAATCTATGTAGTAGACAAGAACATTCGGCTTCGTTTTCCTGTATATACCATTATTTTTGTACCCACAAACAAACCATGTTGTTACACTAACCGGTACTAGTTCGTGACCCTCGCTCAAGTATCAATCATCAGAAAACATACTAGTACGTGTCCTGCATACAATGTGTTAAGCTTTCCCTTTCGTTGGAAGGTAATGCTATGCGTTTAAAGACAGGTTCATAATCTGCAATTTCGGTAGCTAGAGAAGATGTAATATTTTAGGGACTACCTTTAATAAGTTGTTTAACACTGGCCTGGCAAGCCAAAAAGGTTCCTTGATTGGCATTGGAAATGCACCTTATGCTTGTGGGTCATACTGTATGTATGCATACATACATAACATATATATACATGTGTATATGTGTACATGAGAGAGAGAGGGTATTAGATGGAATTGAAAATAAAACGTTAAAGTTTTTAATTGTTATTATTCCTATATCAACAACAGAAGATTTTAAAATTTATAAATGTGCGAACATTTAATAATGAATAAATTAGTCGAATAGTATTATATTTACTCCAATTCACGGAATATTTCTTTAAATTACAAATTTCGTGAATTTCATCGTGGGCCACAAAAGTGTTCCCGGTGGGCCACGGTTTGGTCTAATTTAACAAAATTTGTAATATTGTTCTGAGTACTCAAAATACAGTGGTCAGTAACTCTGGTGAAATTTGTGAAGGGAAGATATCGTGAGAATACGACACTCCCCCACCCTCCTGTCGATATGATTAGGTACAGTAAAGTTTTAAATATTACTAAACATAATTAAGATAGAAACATTTTTTATTTGTTGTTCAGCCAGAGTTATATTCCCAGCATTTCTTGATCTGAGTTGCGGTACCTCGGTGGGCAAAGGTAGCTATCTTGTAACCAGACGGCAACGAGATCGAGGATCACAATGTCCTCCGAGTTTGCAAACAATACCTCTGGAAGTGGAAAACCAAGTCTGGGAGGGTCTTCTGCTCGGTCCCTGCTCTTAAATTACGAGGATCCACTCTTGGAAGTCGAACTTCTTGGGCAATGACAACCATCCTTCTATGACAAGTCATGTGACTTTTAAATGGATACGACACCAACCCACCTACCATTTCTTGACATTTTAAAGGTCGTCACAGTATGATCTTAGTGAACTTTTCCAAACTTGGGGTACGTCAGTCTAAGACTTCCTTAAAAAAAAAAAAAAAAAATCAACATTAATAGATGCCATTTACAACATAATGTACGTAAGGATAAACTGATACGCCGAGTTGAATCTATCGAGAAATAGTAAAGGTTTTATTTTAGCAATGATTGAAACATCAAGATACCTCCACGTACACAACTGATCCATTGCTTAACAAATCAAAGAAAATTTCAATGGGCATTGCATTCAGAGGCGTTCTTGCTGAAAATACCAAATATCCTTAACACACGAGGAGAGCATAAAGATAATATGACTTGATTAGTTATTGAATTGAATAGGATAACTGTAAGAACTGTTCATTATAAAATTTAACAAATTGTTTTTCGTAAAATGTAGTGATTCCTATTTTAAGCCATTACTTTAAAGGTGGTTTCAAAATGGAGAACACCGTAATTCCATAAACATGAATGTGTTGAAAAGATACTCTTCAAGACAAATCGCGTTTCTTTTTGCAATAGTTTTCAGCCATTTTCACTTCTTTCAAATTCTTAATCTTTCACCCTTATTTTATATTGTTCTTAAAGCATAAATGTCTTATTTAGATGGCATTTATCATAAATTCCTTATAAGATGATAGACCTTGGTGTAAGCGATAATTACAATAGAAAGTTTTATTAAAACACCAACCGGTAAGGAAACATGAGGTGCTACGTGCAGCAAACCTTAACATATTATGTATAACAATTAAAATATGTAATATGTGTCAGAATCGTTTGACATCATGATCGTGAAAAGACATGAAACGATAATTAGGTACATTATTTGATGACTTCGATTGTGTTCATCTTCTCTTGGCCATATCCTGTTATTAAAGTTATCTTACAGAGAAGATAAAAACTCTGATTCTTTGTAAGGCTCTGAAATCATCACGAAAAGACCAAATGACACTTGCGGAGCTGATAAGTGTCAGTGAACTATCGTTGAAGAGGTTCATTGGGTCGACGTGATTTGGAGCTTTACGTTCAAGTAGGCTAGTGTGAGAAACCTAAACTCTGGTGATATTCAAGACATTTTAAAAGTAGTTATTTACTGTAACAGGCATAGTGAGGAGGTTGTACAATGTATGGTCAATAATATTAAAATAGAAATTGTATTTAGAATGATTCATAGCGAAGTAGTTTTGTCATTAATAATAGTTCAGAATAAATTGGGGAAACTTATTAATCTTCTGCCATCAAGAATCACAACTTAGTAACGCATAAATACGCGAAATGTTTCGTTTTTTGAACTTACATGTTTCGAAATACTAATGCAACTTGCAAAATCTTATGAAATGTTGAGACTCATTTTTATGTGTGTTAATAATAAACATTTAAAAAGAACTTACATTTGAAAAACAGAGAATCGTTGGCAGTTGAACACTTATATTCATAAAAAAAAGAACTTAGATTATGACAACTTGATGCCAAACAATCTAATTTGTTCACAATTTAATACTTTTTCAGTAATTATGTAGAAAATGATCAACTTTGTAGTGGAACATTACATTTTGCTTCTCAGAAATAGTGACAATGCTGACATCATAACATGGTAATAATTCTCAGTGATAGTGGGTGTCTTGATATTAAATATCAAGTTTGATGTTTGCTACGAGATTTTAGTTAAAATCAAATCAAGAGTCTTTATTTCCTCTATTATAGCCTCCTTGTTCATCACACTTTAGGTTAGCTATGATTGGTTTGGGTGTAACATGAAATGTTGACTGTTTGAGAAACTTCACCCTCCAGTATCCCAACATTCTCCGTAGCCTCAATACAACATCATTATCATTTATGATACACTATGGAATGTATACTTTTCGTTAAATGATCACAAGACACATATTGCGAAAAATCATTTTAGAGTTTATATTATAGACAAACGAGATATGTGATGTAAATAATTTTATATGCTAGGACTGACGTTCTATTTGAGGTATCGCAAAAGTGAAGGTATAATGTACATTGTTTGCAGTTTAATATGTAGACAGATTTACTTATTATGATCTCTTATGTAACAAAAAACCATGTTTAAAGAGGAATTAAAAAAGTGGATAAAACATAACTTGGCAAATTTTTATGAAACTTATTAATCTTCTTTTTGTTGTTGCCAGAAACTATTACATCCAGAAAACTACGCGAAGACACAGGATGTGACTCCGAATCTTTATCGATTGGTCATTACAGAATTGCTGCCAGAAACTACTAGATACAGGAAACAACGAGAAGACACAGGATGTGACACCGAATCTTTATCGATTGGCCATTACAGAATTGCTGCCAGAAACTACTAGATACAGGAAACAACGAGAAGACACAGGATGTGACACCGAATCTTTATCGATTGATCATTACAGAATTGCTACCAGAAACTACTAGATCCAGAAAACAACGAGAAGACACAGGGTGTGACACCGAATCTTTATCGATTGGCCATTACAGAATTGCTGCCAGAAACTACTAGATCCAGAAAACAACGAGAAGACACAGGATGTGACACCGAATCTTTATCGATTGGCCATTACAGAATTGCTGCCAGAAACTACTAGATCCAGAAAACAACGAGAAGACACAGGATGTGACTCCGAATCTTTATCGATTGGCCATTACAGAATTATAATTCTAAGACTATGTTGTGATTGACAAAACCATAGTTGCGGAAATGAAGAACTCTCAAGAGACATTCCCCAATGCTGAAGTTGAAAACATTGACAAGGAAGAGATAGCAAAACACCCACCAGCTTTGAACTATGCCGATAAAATACAAGCTTTCCGGATGACAGTATATTCCATTCCACGAGTGTCATACGTTAAACCAGGGTTGGCTAAACCGCAGCCCACCTGTAAAATTTGGCGGCCCGAAGTGAAATTTACAAAAAAATAAATATCGCATTTATTATAAATATAACATACGTCGAATCATTTATTGACTATTATAAATTTTTATACAAGGCCTAGTGGTCAGTATGAAGTGTTAAAATCCCAGTGTTCTAGGTTCGAAAATAGCAGTGAACTAAACTTATCCCTATACACCCAGAGAACGTGAGGTTCAATTTGGTGCAAATGGAAGAGCGGTACGGAATCAAGAGCAAAAAATCTCCCTTCTGAGGATGATTAAAATTAAGAGTAATTCTAGCTTGGTATCACGAAAGCCTTACACTCTTTGGGGTTTAAAATATTTATGCGCACTTTTTAAATTTAAGTTGTTTTATTGTTAGTGTGTGAATAATAATAATAAAACTCTTATACATTGTTTTCAGCTTTTGACCTATATATATGTATGTATGTATGTATATATATATATATATATATATATATATATATATATATATATACATACATATATATGTAAGAAAAAGGACTTCTAGATGGGTGGTTTCAGTCATGGTTATAAAAATGGCACCGTTTTAGCTAAAGACTTTTATTAAGATAACGTTGGAGGACTGGTTCCCACTTCATCAAAGGGACAGGACAAATTGAGGGGTCAGCTAGCGTGAAGTTATATGTACAAGACCTTTAACACCTGGGTCAACATCTGTGGGAAAATCTGTAGAAAAATCCTTTTTTCTTAACCATCCATAAATCTTTTGTTTTTTGAAAAATTTTTGCCATTAATGTTGTCCGAGTCTTGGTGGCTTTTAATTTCATCATGAGCCAAAAAATAAGACTTTAGTGATAAATGGTGAGCTATAGGGTTACGTGAAAGCATGTCAGCCTCTACATTTGTGGAACCTTTTTTATAAATTATATCAAAATTAAACATGGAAAGTTTAAGAGACCATCTAACCAAACGTCCGGTAGGGTGTTTAATGCTTTTAAGCCATACGAGGGAGGCATGATCAGTATGAATTGTGAAGTGAGATTCGTGTAGTAAATAAGAATAAAATTTAACTATTGCATCTACTATTGCTTAACACTCTAACTCAGTTATGGCTGAACGATGGCCGAATGGTTAGGGTGCTGGCCTTCGGAACCGGAGTTCGTGGGTTCGAATCCCACTATGGCATGGATGTTCGTAGCCGTTCGGAATCGGCTTTAAGCAGTAGGTACCGGTCTCATTAGCCCTCGTGTTGCAAAAAGTAGACCGTAGCTCTCCAAAACCAATCACTAACTCAGTTATGGCGTAATTCTTTTCATATATATATATATATATATATATATATATATATATATATATATATATATATATATATATATATACATATGCATATACATATACATATACACGTATATATTATATGTATATGTATATATGTACACACACATATATATATATATATATATATATATATATATATATATATATATATATGAATATACATATATACATATATATATTATATGATATATATATACACACACATATACATATAAAATAAATGAACAAAAATAAAAAGTAAGTTATTTTGTTTGTATCAAATTCGTTTTTATACACTTGAATTATTTACTTTTTATATTTTCATTAGACCCGATTTTTAATAACACAAAAAACTAGCGAGCAAATTATCTCGGCCCCTGCTTCTTTTTAATAAACGAGTTAGACTGCATGAGAGAATGAAAAAATCGAAATTTTTGAAAATTCAGTAGACTTGAGACTTTAAGTGAATTATGGCAAATCGTTATAAATTTGATTTTATCCCTCTTATATAACACATCAAAGACGAGATGGAAAGTTCCTGTAAGGTAATGTTTGCATTATCTAATTGCTAGGAAGCAATGAAATTTGCGATATTCTTACTGCCAAATTCATTTACGTAAAAGCTAGATATCATTAAGTTAGGCCTTATAGTTTGTTAAGCCCCATATATTCAGATTAAATTTATCAAACTTTAAAGTCTTGCAAGACCGGATTAAAAATACAAGGGAGCGTTGAGGAGAATGTTTAAACGGATTATTGTCCAATAATTTTCTTTAAAAGTTTTCCTCTCTGCATTCAGAGGATAAATTTAAGCTGAGAAAATTCTGGTGTGATTTGATGAAAAAACATTTTTGGCTGCTACCATATGCAATATTAGAATAAGATTATAATAAGTTTTGAAGATTATTCTGAAATAAAATTACTTTATTTTGTTTACCTATTCTAAATATGAAGGAGACGAGTTGGATTTTGTTGTTTACTTTTTCAGTGGTTGGGTTACAGAAACTGTTCATGAAAAACACCGCGCGTATACTGATAGTATTTTATAAATTATCATATCTTTCTACCATTTGTTTGTCATATGCATCACATATGATATAGACATCTTTATACGTTTGCATATCACATATGATGAACAGTGATATAAAATGTATAAAAACTGATATATAAAATATAGTTTATTGTGAATCACATGCGATATACAAGTGTATAGAGCATTAGATGTGTAAATCATATTTGAAGTACAAGACAGATAAAGGGTTAGTTTTATGCAGCGTGTCAAGACCTCCTTGTTCATAACACTAACCACCGAAATCAGCCGAGCTGGGTCCCACCTGCTTGGCAGATGACAATAGAGTAGCGACGCAGTGTCTGGGATGTTGACAGTTCGGTTGAATAGGCATCACGCCCTGATCGGTTGCGGTAATGATTCCGGAGCAATTCCGGAACGAGAGAGCTAGCGAATGAGAATTCGACTAATTAACTAGCTGTAACCTTAGCTGGATCTCTCAGGTAACTGGAATCGTAACTGACCAGAACACGATTGGTGGGACCGTAACTGACCCCCAGGTATAAAAAGCCTTGAATTTTTCGACTTGGGGCTTTTCGACATTTTTTTACGTAGATGCTTTGACTTCGTGGAGGCTTCCGCTACTTTGGACCTGATTCAGCATTTTAGCAATTACGATCGGGAGACTCGTAAGGTCCGCTCATACAAAGGACGGCAGGGTCTCGGACACCGAACAAGGATTAGATTGGGTTCGCGTTGCAACCTGGAAAATCCTCCCTATCGTGGGAGAATATTTAATACGACTGTGATCATTGTGGATATGCTATCCAAGACACAATCCTTTACATTTCGATTTGTTTTGGGATATTAGAATACCTTTGTATATAGCAATTATTTACTCCAGAAAATAAAAGTGATTTCCAATTCTGTTAAGTCTTTGATCCTTCTTCAAGCTACTTCTTCACTTAAGGCAAGCTACTTCTTCACTTCACTTCTCTTTACATTGAAAACTTCAAAAGCCTATGAAAGACGAGTTGTATCGAGCCAAGCTTCTATAAGACAATACTTGCATTACTATATTGCAAAGAAGCAACGAACTTTGAGAGGCTCTTTCTGCCAGATTCATTCATCTACAGCTAGGTACCATAAGGTTAGACCGTTTAATTTATTTATCTCGATAAATCCAGGTTAAATTTATCAAGGTTTGAAACCTAGTAATGAATTAAAAATATAAAGGAGTACAAAGGAGAATTTTTTAACAGATTAAAAGCCCAATAATTTTCTCTAAGGAGGAATCTGTTTCAACTTTGTGTGTAGAGAATAAGTTTAAAATGAGGAATTTCTGGAAAGAACAGGCAAAAGAAAAATATATTGACTGCAATCAAGGGCAATATTTTTAGTCATTTCGAATCTGATTATTGTGAGTAGGGAATATTATTCTCAAATAAATTATTTTATTTTGTTTATTTATTCCAAATATGAAGCGAACGAACTGGGTTTGTTAACATTGATTTTTTAAGTTGTTAGGTTACTACACCTGTTCATGGGCAACATCACACTGGTAGTGGTAGATCTGTATAAATTTGCTTTTATTCATCTAATCTTGTGTAGCACATCATAGACGAACAAAGGTCTTATAAGATGAAGTATACATTATCTAATTGTTAAGAAAAACAAACTGTAAAGAAATATTGCTTTCCCATTCTTTTATATAAAAGATTACTATAATTAGGTTAGATATACTTTATTTAGTCCGATAAATCCAGGATAAATTTATCAAAATTTGAAGCATTACAATAACGAATTAAAAATACTTAGGAATATAAAGGAGAAGTTTTAAATAGATTTACGACCCAATAATTTTCTCATATAAGGAATTACTTTCAACTCGGTATTGAAAGAAAAAATTTGAACTCAGAAATTCTGTAGGAAATTAGAGAATTTTTTTTTTTTTTTTTTTGACAGCAATCAAGCTCAATAGTTTAAGTAATTTCGAAACTGATTACAGCAGTAAAAATTATTTTAAAATAAAATTACTTTATTTTACTTACCTATTCTAAATATGAAGTCACCGGGCCGGATTTTGTATATATTTACTTTTCAAATTGTTAGGTTACCACATCTATTCATGGGCAACGCCGGACTGGTGCTACTAATCTTTTTTTTTTTTTTTTTTTTTTTTTTTTTAAATAAATTTGCTTTTATATCTCCCTTGTCTTATGTAGCACATCAAAGACGAGGCTCGATAAGCTTTGCACCTTATAAGAGCTTTAATTTCGAAGGCTTCGAAATTAAAGCTCTTATAAGGTGAAGCATTACTCAATTGCCAGGAAGAACGAACTGTGAAGCAATATTGCTTCCAGATTCGTTTACTTAAATGCTAAATATGATTAAGTTAGACCGTATTATTTATTTAGCTCTAATATATCCTGGTTAAATTGATCAAACTTTGAATACTTGCAAGAGCAGTCTAAAAACACAAAGGAGCATAAAAGAGAATTTAAAAATAGATTTGCGACCCAATATTTTTCTTAGAGAGAGAATCACTTTCATCTCGGTGCTCAGAGAATAAATTAAGAAAATAGAGGAAAAACAATTCTTGTTTGACAGAAATCAGGTATAATATTTTAATCCATTTTGAATTAAGTAAATGGTAAAGATTATTTTTTGAAAAAGAAAAACAATTTTATTTTGTTTACCTGTTTTAAATATGAAATGAGAGAACTTGGTTTTGTTTATATTTACTTTTTAAGTTGTTAGGTTATCACAGCTGTTTAAAGGGAACCGCTGCGCTAATACTGCTAGATTTTTATAAATTTGCTTTTTTCCTTCTTTTTATGTACACATTAAAGGCGAGTTGCAACTAGCAAAACTCTTATAAGTTGACTCCTGCATTAACTAATTGCTAGTAAGAACAAATTGTGAGACAATATTTCTGCCAGATTCGTTTATGCAAAAGCTAGATATCGTTATACCTTATAATTTATTTAGCCTTAATATATCTTGGTTAAATTCATCAAAGTTTGAAAGCCTTGCAAAAGTGGATTAAAAATGCAAAGGAGCATAAAAGAGAATTTTTAAATAGATTTACGACCCAATATTTTTGTCCAAGAAAGAATCACTTTCATCTCGGTGTTCAGAGAATAAATTTAAACCGGGAAATTTCTGGAGGGAATTGGTGAAAAAAATTCTTGGTTGACAACAAACAAGTGCAATATTTTAATCCACATCGAATTTAGTTACAGTAAATAGGAAAGATTATTCTAAAAAAAAGAAAGAAAGAAAAAAACAACTTTATTTTGTTTACCTGTTATAAATATGAAGTAAGCGGGCTGGGTTTTGTTTATGTTTACATTTTAAGTTGTTAGGTTATCACAGCTATTTACGGGTACCGTTGTGCTAATACTGCTAGATCTTTATAAATTTTCTTTTTTTCCCCTCTTATTTTATGTAGCACATCAAAGACAAGTTGCAATGAGCAAAACTGTTATAAATTGACTATTGCATTAACTAATTTCTAGGAAGAACAAATTGTAAGACAATATTTCTGCCAGATTCGTTTAGGCAAAAGCAAGATATCGTTGGGTTATACCTTAAAATTTATTTCGCCGTAATATATCCTGGTTAAATTGATCAAAGTTTGAAGCCTTGCCAGAGAGGATTAAAAATGCAAAGAAGCATAAAAGAAAATTTTTAAATAGATTTACGACCCAATATTTTTCTCTGAGAAAGAATCACATTCATCTCGTGTTCAGAGAATAAATTTAAACTGAGAAATTTCCGGAGGGAATTGGTGAAAAAAATTCTTGGTTGACAACAACCACGTGCAATATTTTAATCCATCGAATTTAATTACAGTAAACAGGGAAGATTATTCTAAAAAAAGAAAGAAAGAAAGAAACAACTTTATTTTGTTTACCTGTTTATAAATATGAAGTAAGCGCGCTGGGTTTTGTTTATGTTTACATTTTAAGTTGTTAGGTTATCACAGCTATTTACGGGTACGTTGTGCTAATACTGCTAGATCTTTATAAATTTTCTTTTTTTCCCCTCTTATTTTATGTAGCACATCAAAGACAAGTTGCAATGAGCAAAACTGTTATAAATTGACTATTGCATTAACTAATTTCTAGGAAGAACAAATTGTAAGACAATATTTCTGCCAGATTCGTTTAGGCAAAAGCAAGATATCGTTGGGTTATACCTTAAAATTTATTTCGCCGTAATATATCCTGGTTAAATTGATCAAAGTTTGAAGCCTTGCCAGAGAGGATTAAAAATGCAAAGAAGCATAAAAGAAAATTTTTAAATAGATTTACGACCCAATATTTTTCTCTGAGAAAGAATCACATTCATTTCGGTGTTCAGACAATAAATTTAAGCAGAGAAATTTCTCGAGGAAAATAGCGGAAAACAATTTTTGTTTGAAAGCAACCACGTGCAATATTTTCAGCTATTTCGAATTTAATTACAGTAAATGGGAAAAATTATTCTTAAAAAAAAAACGTTGTTTACCTAATATTATTATTAAATTTTGTTTACCTATTCTAAATATGAAGTGAGCGAGCTGAGTTTGGTTTATATTTACTTTTTAAGCTGTTAGATTATCACAGCTGTTTACGGTTACCGCTTTGCCAATACTGCTAGATCTTTATAAATTCGCTTTTTCCCTCTTTTTTTATGTAGCACATCAAAGATGAGATGCAACGAGCAAAACTCTGATAAGTTGACTCTTATGTTAACTAATTGCTAGGAAGAAAAATTGGGACACAATATTTCTGCCAGATTCGTTTATGCAAAAGCTAGATATCGTTAGGTTATACCTTATAAATTATTTAGCCGTAATATCAGCTGGTTAAATTGATCAAAGTTTGAAGCCTTGCAAGAGCGGATTACAAATCCAAACGAACATAAAAGAGAATTTTTTAACAGCTTTACGACCCAATAATTTTCTCTCAGAAAGAATCACTTTCATCTCGGTGTTCATAGAATAAATTTAAACTGAGAAATTTCTGGACAGAATTGGTGAAAAAAAAATTCTTGTTTGACAGCAACTACGTGCAATATTTTAAGCCATTTCGAATTTAATTTTAGTAAACAGGGAAGATTATTCTAAAGAAAAGAAAAGAAAAGAAAAAAACAACTTTATTTTGTTTACCTGTTTTAAATATGAAATGAACAAACTGGGTTTTGTTTATATTTACTTTGTAAGTTGTTAGGTTATCACAGCTGTTTACGGATACTACTGTGCTAGTAATGCTAAATCTTTATAAATTTGTTTTTTTCCCTCTTATTTTCTGTAGCACATCAAAAACCAGTTGCAACGACAACAGCAGCAAAACTCTTATAAGTTGACTTGCATTAACTAATTGCTAGGAAAATCAAATTGTGAGACAATATTTCTGCCAGATTCGTCTATGAAAAAGCTAGATATCGTTATACGTAATAATTTATTTAGCCTTAATATATCCTGGTTAAATTGATCAAAGTTTGAAGCCTTGCAAGAGCGGGTTAAAAATACAAAGGAGCATAAAAGAGAATTTTTAAATAGATTTACGACCCAGTATTCTTCTCAGAGAGAATCACTTTCATCTCGGTGTTCAGAGAATAAATTTAAACTGAGAAATTTCTGGAGGGAAATAGAGAAAAAACAATTATTGTTTGACAGCAACCACGTGCAATATTTTAAGCCATTTCGAATTTAATTACAGTAAATGGGGAAGATTATTCTAAAAAAAAAAGAAAAAAAAACTTTAGTTTGTTTACCTGTTTTAAATATGAAATGAGCGAACTGGGTTTTGTTTATATTTACTTTGTAAGTTGTTAGGTTATCACAGCTGTTTAAGGGTACAGCTGTGCTGATACTGTTAGATCTTTATAAATTTGCTTTTTTCCCTCTTATTTTTTGTAGCACATCAAAAACGAGTTGCAACGAGCAAAATTCTAATAAGTTGGCTCTTATATTAACTAATTCCTAGGAAGAACAAATTGTTAGACAATATTTCTGCCAGATTCGTTTATGAAAAAGCTAGATATCTTTATGTTATACCTTATAATTTATGTAGCAGTAATATCACCTGGTTAAATTGATCAAAGTTTGAAGCCTCGTAAGAGCTGATTTCAAATACAAACGCACATAAAAGAGAATTTTTTAACAGCTTTACGACCCAATAATTTTCTCTCAGAAAGAATCACTTTCATCTCGGTGTTCACAGAATAAATTTAAACTGAGAAATTTCTGGAGGGAATTGGCGAGAAAAAAAAAATCTTGCTTGACAGCAACCAAGCGCAATATTTTAAGTCATTTCGAATCTGGCGCCTTGAGCTTCCA
Organism: Pardosa pseudoannulata; assembly: GCA_032207245.1. Classification (NCBI taxonomy): domain Eukaryota; kingdom Metazoa; phylum Arthropoda; class Arachnida; order Araneae; family Lycosidae; genus Pardosa; species Pardosa pseudoannulata. The sequence continues at coordinate 14,535,369 of CM063510.1, forward strand.
TTAAAGCTTTTCCTCACGCAATCCAAACACGTAGCAGAGGCAGCAATAATATAAATCTATACCGTAATTCATTTTAATCTGCAACAATTGGTTTGCGAGGCAACCGTTGCCATGGCAGTCACATAACGGAGTATTGATTAGTAGCCCGAGATCTGGAAATCACCGAAATTTTAAGAAACGTGCTTATAAAGCTGGGGAAATAAGCATGTGCGTTTGTTATGTTTGTCTGAATAGCCCGAAATGTTTCGGATCGAGCGGGTTTGCAAAGATGCAGTTCTGGCAGAAGGTAGCTTTCTATAACTGGCGAACACTGTAGATTGCGATTGTTTTCGAGAGAACATTTGTTCGATACGTATAAAATATTTTAAATGCAAATTATTATTAAAATATATGATAAGACTAACGTACGTGTGCTAGAGCTCTCGCAATTAGAAATCTTATCTCCCATTCCCCCCGCATCTGCGTAATTTATGAAGTGAATTATTTAGTTAAATCTGGATTCTGATTATTATCTCAGTGTTTTAATTCAAATAAAGGAAATAAATTGGACGCATTATAGACTAGTACACTTTAATAATTAAATCAAAAATTACAGGTTGATCTATGGATGAATTATGACTGTACACTAAAGCACTTGATAATGGTTTTTGATTTAATGTAAAATGTACAAAATATTTAACTTGTATGTAATTTATTTATGAGTAATCTTTATAGACTGTGCTTATTTAATATGAAAACTGCTCAGTTAAATGAGTAGGCTAAATATTATTTCAGTGTTATAAACTACCGATTTAAATATTTATTATTTAAGTTGAGTGGTTTGATACTGCATAAAATCTATTTATAAGTGAAAAGAGGATGATAATTCCAATGGAAAGAATTATTTATAAACACATTTTGGTGATTAAATTAATATTAAATGATTGACTATTGTATCTCTCAGAGAACTTTGCCATGTAGAAATCCTTGTAACGGCGTACCTCCCTCACAAAGACTTTGTTTCTCCAAAGAGTTTGAGAAATGGATTCGTTTATGTGGAGACAAAGGAGTTGTTTTCCTGGCACCACGAGGTCTCGACTTTTGTGTCCTACAGGTGGCGTAACAACATTGCAGACGGTCGGGCGACCAGGCAGACAACCAAGAAGGATGATAGTCGGCGACGAGCGTCTTCAATGGGGTTGCCGCGACGTTAGATCTTTCGCCGACACGAAATTCAGGAGACTTCCGTGTTTGCAGCTGGTGAAGGTCTAGCCCAGACCAATCAAGTTAATTGAAAGTGAGATCATCGCCAGATGATCCAATGAAGGAATTGTGGGAGATGCCTCTCCCCTAAAAAGGACGAGATGAGATTTTTTTAACAAGTTAGAGAGTTAATTAGCTAGCAGCCAGCTAATTTGGAGGTCGTCTTGTCTCTTCATCGGTGAGTTTTCTTAGGGAAAACCCCAACTTGTGATCAATCTTTTTTTTCTAGATTGTTAGCTGTACCCTGTGCCATGGGTTTTCTTTTTCCTAATCCTCTTTAGGATCGATCCCAGTTATATTCCTCCTAGGAATCCTTACTTTATTTTTTATCTTCTTCGAAGATATCAATTTGAAACTTCAAACACCCTCGTATAATTGAGTGTGCTGTCTTCATAATTTACTACCGAGAACTATTAACGCAAAGCTACCAAGATTGTTTTCTTCCGTCGGTTCTCAAATCTTTCGGCAGTATTAAATTGTACGTCTGTACTCAGGCCTATCTCTATTGCATTACATACATGTGAACTGTAATTGAATTGTTTGTAAATAGAAATGTGTATATAGATGCAAGGTGTAAATAAATTATTTAATGAAGAAAAACACCTGCTTCTTCATTGTGTCACTTGAAACAGGGGCTGGATACGTCACACCCTAGTTCCTATTCTCCCCACATCTGCAGGGTGGGTAAAATTTTACCTGCAGACTTTTACGCATTAAAATTACTCATAAAAATTGCGGGTTTTATACGTTCTCTATGCCTATCTCCATTTTAAGTCTTTTTTATGCAATTTTGACGTTTTGCTTCATTTTATATTTTCCTTGCGTTTTAAATGCAATTTTTCTAAAATAATGTTTTGAACAGTTTTTAGCCAATACTCTTAGTAGAAAAAGAAAAATAAAGAAAGGTACTATGGCTTCCCGTAATTTTACATTAGAATAGCATACAAGTAAATAATTTGCTGATTATTTGTGAATATTTTTTTTTCTGAAAATGCTGAAAAATTATATAATAAAAAGTTAAGTAAGTTCAGAGTCTGTTCTAAATTTGTAAAGCTTTTTTTTTATAATTTTCATTCATAATTTTTTTCCGTATAAAAATTTTGAATCTGTAAATGTCCTAGGGCAAGTTATTAAGTTATTCAATTTAATCAAAATGCATTTGAGTTTATTTAGGAAATCTTACAATACAGTTATTGCATTGAAATATTTTGCAGTAAAAATTGCAATTTAGGAGTTAATGTAAATAATTCGGGATAATGTACCTCCTACCCTAGTTTACACATTCCTTTTTTAACCAGGTTAGCTGGTATGGAAGATATTTGCGGAACATACTTATTAGTATAAAATGCTAAATAATTCTAATATAAAGTGTTTTGTAACTCTAACTATTTATTTACTTATAGAATACAAAATAAAATTAAATGTATCTAATATATAGAAGTTTATTTTAGTAATTTTTTTAATTAAATTGATATTTCTTTAGGGGGTGGTAGGGGACACCTCATTTGGTAAGATCGTTTTATGGAAGGCATGCAAAATGAAAAACAGAATGTACAGAAGTAATTAATATATGACGACGTTTTTTTTTTACTATTGAATGATCGATGCACACAAAAGGGTTAAAAAAAGAGAAAACAGTTTGTGGATATTAAAATTTTAATTTTTTAGCAAATTTTTAATATTTGTTAATAAATAGATAGTTATTTTTTATTTATATATTATATTATTTATATGATATCATCCATTTTGTAACTGTAAAATAAATCTTGAATAAAAAAAGCTAATAGCCATAGCATAAATTCTGTTACCTTTTATAGTAAAATTCAATATCGAAAGAGTACTGTAAATGAAACAAAACATCTCCTGCCTGGAATCAAATATTTTCATTATAATGAATTAATAAGGATAATTTCATAATTTTTAAAAGTTAGTACAGTTCTTAAATATTTTACAAGAATTTGTATAATTTTATCACGTTTGTTGGGTACCGGCTATATTGGAGACCTCTAACTTCAAGATAACTCATGAAGAAAAATTTTCTCCTTCATGCCTGTTTGTATTTAAAGATTTCTATATGAATTTTACCTCAGGATTAAACAGAATTACAACAGTCTTACACAGGACTAAATTTATAAGAAAAATGAGGAAATATATTCAATTTATAATTATACGTGAAAATTTTTGTCATAGTCTTCTTTGAATGAAAATAATAACATTTTAACAACCTAACTTTAAAAAAAGTGTTACTCTTAATCCTGGAGAATTTTTAGCTGTATCCTTTAGTAAAATTTGTTTTAAAAATCTTCAAATTCAGACCGCCAGAAAAGTGAACAGTTTTCTCCATGAAGAAAACTTTTCTCCTTCATGCCGGTTTGTATTTAAAGATTTCTATTTGAATTTCATCACAGGATTAAATAGAATTACAACAGTGGTGTGTAGTACTAAGTTTACAAAAAGAATGAGGAACTATATTTAATTTATAATTATTCTTGAAAATTTTTGTCATAGTCATCTTTGAATGAAAATAATAACATTTTAACAACCTAACTTTTAAAAAAGCATCACTCCTCATCCTGAAGAATGTTTTCTCTATCCTGTAGTAAAATTTGTTTTAAAAATCTTCATACTCTGATCGCCCAAAAAGTGAACAGTTTTCTCCATAGACTCACATGGAGGTAGAAAAATCCAATAGGGCAAAAACTATTAAAGCCACGCCACATTAGAAAACAACTTTCCTTGCAGTGAAAATAGAGAAAGTGCCTGTTTGTAAACAAATGCGAGTGCTCACTACAACTCCACTTTTCGTCGGCAAAACGTGGCTCGTTTTCATTGCATCTTATGAGCTTCGATATGGATCACGAATACAACAAAACTCAATTTTATTTAACAAAAAGGAGAAGGAAACACTGGAAACTGGACAAGTCATTCGAAAATAGATTTTTTTAGCACTTACAAAATTATATATATATATATATTTTCTAAAAAATTAAACACTTTACACAGTACTATTATGTATCACAGTCAAAGTATAACTACTTTCATTACGTTAACAGGCACAATTAACTATTACATAAATAAGGAATTTAATAAAAATGGGCAAAACCTGATCATTTTAAGGACAAAAATGAATTACATTTATAGGTACAGTACTTTTCACAAAAGCATAGAAATATGAAAAAAAAAACATAATAATAATAAAAAAAATTCTTAGAGCATAATAACTTTATACAATCTATTACATTACAATAAGGTTAACGTTTTATTTCCATTCTATAAATGTTTGACTCAAATTCTCGAAGAAGAACTTGGAGTCCAGTCTTGCCTTTTCGAAGCTTTTATCCAAAGCATTTGCAATGTAGGATCTTTAGGAAAGCCATAAAATCCAATATTTTCAACTTTTTTGAAAGGCTCGGTACAGCCATACGTACAACAGCTTGTTACCATTTTCAGATAACTGACAAAACTAAAACCTCAATAACGAGCACGATCCGTAGGAAATTCGAATGCTTTGCCAACGAGAAAGTGGAGCTGCCATTTTTGCTGCACCTGACGTCATGCGCACATTCTCTATATAACTAGAATCTTCAGGGTACCAAAGGTAACTAGTCAAGAATTATATGCAATCAGAAGATTTTACAAACCTTTGACATGATACAGACAGCTTGATAAATGTTTTTAAAATTCTTATTTTAATTTCTATAGCATTGAATGGAGTGATCTTCAGAGTAGTTCTTTGAGGATATGTATGTGTGAGCGTGTTGTCTTACGATTTAGGCCATCCCCCTTCCCCTAAAAAGCCATCATACTTTTTTAAGGGTTGATGGCTAGACACTGCGGCTAGAGGTCTATTGTACCCAACATCCTCAGAGCATACTGAAATACTGTAGATTATTTCTAGAATCTAAACCACGTACAGAGAGAGTAAAGAAAAATAATAGTGGATATCCTTTCATGTGATGTTTCTAAACATACTTTTTCATAATATGACAACTTAAAGATTTTCTGTTGTATTTCAATGAGTAAAGAAATACACTTTGAAATTAAAGAAACATTTTCTTGTTGAGTGAGATCAACGACAGTGTAATATTTATTGTTAAAAATAAAGCCTTTCATTCAATATCTGCACCTTCAGCATGCACTTAGATTCCTTTTAAAAATATAAACCTTCAAAATTGTAATAAAAATCTTCAAAATAGCAGATATTTTTCTAACGAAACGTAAATGTTTAGCACTTATTTAATTTTTAATTTAATACTTTTAAGCTTATAATCTTTATTAATATTTTTAATTTTATAAATATTTAATATATAAATTTAATTCTATTAATATTTTTAATTTTATTTAGTTTATAATCTTTATTTATTTTTATAAATTTAATCTTACATAAGACTGTTGTAATTCTGTTCGATCCTGTGGTGAAATTCGTATAGAAATCTTTAAATACAAACCGACATGAAGAAGAAAATTTTCCTCATGAGTTAGTGTGGAGTTAGAGGTCTACAATATAACCGGTACCCAGCAAACGTGATAAAATTATACGAATTCTTGTACAATATTTAAGAACTGTATTAACTTCTATAAAATTATGAAATTATCCGTATTAATTTATTATGATGAAAATATTCGATTCCAGGCAGCAGATTTTATGTTTCATTTTCAGTACTCTTTTGCTATTCACTTTTACTATAAAAGGTAACAGAATTTATGCTATGAACATTAGCCTATTTTATTCAAGATTTATTGTACAGTTATATAATGTTTGATATTATATAAATAATATAATATATAACTAAAAAACAACTATTTATTTATTAATAAATATTAAAAATTTATTATAAGCTAAAGATTATAAGCTAAAAAGTATTAATAAAGATTTGTCTACACCTTTGATTAAAAACTATTTTTGAGAAACAATTGCTGAAAGTAACAGTATGAAGCTTGAGGGGGGCTGTAAAAATATCTGGTAGTCACCAATAATAAATATAGACTAATCCGAAAACAAATTCTCTGTCGAAATTGAAATCTGCGTTTCCTCGTTTATATTCCAGTTGTCTTGATAGATAAGGAATATAAATCGGTAATGTAAGAATCATTGCTTCAGTTGCTTGATTAGAAAGTTCACATACTCCAAAACTTGGCAATAAATGAAAAATCGATTAACCTAGTTAGTGTCAAATGACAGTAAAATTTAAAATGTAGTAAATTTAAAATTGATGGACATCCATAAATTTAAAATCTTAGATGTAATATTCGGGGGAGAGATACGGAAAAAATAGCTTGTAGGAACTGAATGTTTGACTCGTTTCGGATAACGGACTTGGAGTGATAAGATCAACATATATATGAAAGACTGCGAAGTACTCTGTTGTATATATTACAATAACGATGGGCAAACATTTTAAAAAGCAAACCAAATAAAGAAAAGGAAAAGTTTTGCGAACCAAAACTATTCATTTTAAAACATTACTCTCTGAAAAAGTTTAAAAAAAATTAAATTTTAAAAATCGCAACAAAAACTTTAGTTTTTAAATTTCAAGCAATAGTGTAACTTAACATCGCATGACCACCTTCTAAATAGAGCTTCACAAAGTGAAAAACTCAATAGCGCGTTTGTCCACCTCTTACTGTTATCCCAGCTTGTCAAGTTATTTGGCTTGGGATTGACTGATAGATGTGTGCAGTTGTCCTCCTGAAGGATATCTTATCAAATTCTGTCCAACTGGGGCCATGACCTCAGCCACCTTTCTGTGAGCCACCTATGAATGATTCTTGCGGTCACTGAAGCACTAGTTGCACTTACAGTCGAGGATAATGATGTATCTGGGACTGTGAGTAACGCTCGGTCCTCACGTTCTGTCGTTTCTCTAGGCCTAAAGGTTTCTTCTTGACAATGTGTTTGGCCATGGTTCACCCATTCCTGCCAACATTGTCTAATAGTGGCATCGATCTTGCCCAAATGTTGAGCGAGTATACGAGACAGAGTAACTATCTACCTGAGTACAAGGAAAGAAATTCACAAAGAATTTATGTCCTGGAATCGAAATTTCTCCTCTTAAATATCCTGCCAGTTGGGCAGATAAAATGCGCTGCTGCGTGTAACGTATCCAGTCCCTGTTTTGGGTGGCACAATGAAGAATCAGGTGTTTCCTGAATAATTGATTTATTTACACCTCTGCTATATACATCATTTCTATATACACAAAAAAAAATTTCAGATCACAGGTATGTGATTCGATACACGTAGGCCTGAGTACAATTAATGCCTCTGCCGAAATATTGGTGATCCAACGGAAGAAACAATTCGCTAGCTCGCCCGAAAGTTCTCTGAAGTAATTAAGTAGACAGTAGACTCAATTAGACGAGATAAGTTGAAATAACAAATGGTTTCTTCGAAGAGTATCAAAACTCAGAGTTCCTAAGATGAATATACAATCAATTCTGAAGAGGATTATATTAAAAGAAAACCTAAGGCACAGGGTATCGTTATCAATCTCAGCAAAAGATATATCCCAAGGTAGAATTTTCGTTAAGAAAAACTCTCCGCTGAAGAGACTGGTCAAGACGACCTCCGAGTTAACTGACTCTAGCTAACTCTCAAAAGAAAAGATCCCAAGGTGGGATTATAGCTAAGGAAACTCTCCGATAGAGAGACTGGTCAAGGCGACCTCCGAATTAGCTGGTTGCTAGCTAACTAACTACTTCTTTAAAAAATCTTCTCTCATCTCTTTTTTAGGGGAGGGGCGCCTAAGAGAGGGGGCTTCACCGACAATTTCATTATTGGATCATCTGGCGATGACCTCACCTACAACCAACTAGATTGGTATGGGCTAAACAATAACCGGCCGCAAACTCTGGAGTCTCCGCAATTTCGTGTAGGCGAAGAATCAACGTCTCAGCATCCCTTTGTGGTCATCTTTCTGGCTGTAAGTCTGGGCACCCGGTTGTCTGGTCTATTGTTCCGCTAGTGTAGGACACAAAAGTCTAGACATTATGGTACCGGTGAGACAACACCTTTGTCTCCACATAAGCGAAGTTCATTTTTCAAAGCAAAGTTCTTTGATGTAGACACACCGTTAAATCACCCCGTTACAAGAGGCATACGTTCATTCGTCTGCCACCAGACTTTAAAATTTTACATTTTCCGTCGAAACTTGTATGCATATCAATTAATGTCCAAATTGTAGTACATTATCTCGGTGCGTCTTTTTTTTCCGTCTAAGAGTGTATGTGTGTGTGTGTGTGTGTGTGTGTGTGTGTGCTTGTGCATATCTCTGGACGGTTCAAAATATTTTTATTTTTATATTATGGAGCTGAATTTCAAATATTATTTAATATGACCCTTATTATTTGCGATGATCCAAATATCCGATCCTGGGCATCTGGGTACAGACAGAAAGCAAACTTCAATCAGGGTTATTAAGATAAAGGACTGGATTGAAATTGTGTTTAGGAAAATGGAAAATCGGAAATCGATATTTCGTCCAGAAATTGGGAATTAAAGACGCTTCGAATAGCGGGATTCTGGGAGAAAAAAAATGGGGTAAACGATATGCTTTGTAAGCGGTGTGAAAGTAACAGATTCTGCAGGAAACTTTCAAAATTAATTGCAAAGTATCTACTGCGAAATATTGATAAAACCGTAACCATAGCTTTCAAATCGTTTGCCGCTTTTTACTGAATATTTCTAAGTAAGTCAATCAGGGAAGTGAATGAGAATTTAGGCAACTGTTAAAAATTAATCGATTTTTACCCCGAATTTATCTATATCAGTGGTTTTCGAATTGGTTATCTGAAGTTTTCAAAATGGTCTCAAAGAGTGGAAAACTTTAGAATTGAGAGAAAGTGTAAAATGGGGAATAAACGATATGCTTTTTAACAGATGCGAAAGTAACAGATTGTGTAGAAACTTTGAAAATCAATTGCAAAGTATCTGTAGCGATGTATTGATATAACTATAATTATAGCCTTCAAATAGTTTATCGCTTTTTACTGAAGCTTTTTAAGTGATTTATTCACGGAACAAATAAAAATTTGGGTGACTATTAAAATTAATCGATTATTTGGCGAATTGTATCTGTGTCAATGGTTTTTAAAATCGTTAGTAGTGTGTTTCTAATTGTTTGAAAAGTTTTCAAAACTTTAGAATTCCAGGATAGAGTAAAGTATGAAACAAAGGTCTATAGTTAATTTTTTCTTTCTTATTACATTTTAATTTCAAGTAAATGTTTCTCGTTAATAAACCGTTGCAGCTACTTCGAAGTCTATTATTACAACCAAAAATTCATGGAAATTCTTGTAGTGTCCATGGATTTATGGTGTGATAGAAGTATGAATGGATATCGTCTGCATTTCAAATTGAATAAAAATAGTCTGAATTTAGGTAAAACTTTAAGATGTGGCATCAACAAGGACTAAAGCTAAACAGATTAAAAAGAGAAAGAAAGAAAGTAAATGATTTTGTTTAAGATCTTCTAAAGAGAAAAATGTCAGAATCTCTGTTGGATTTAAAGTACTCACGTCTAACCCATGTAAATCTTCTAAAATAAAAGTTGTTTAAAGGTAATGTAAAATCTGCGGCAAAATATAGAAATAAATTCAAGTCTAGCTCAAGGATCAAATAAAAAAGGTTGAACGCAGGTATATGTTTCGAAGCTACGAGCGAGTTGAATTATCAATGCAAGCAAACCGAGGAGTTGTAAAAGCAAGCTGAGCAAAGAGTCTCCAACAGGAATTGAATGGGTAGTGACTCCAAGTCTCAAACCTTCCAGCGTTGAAGGGTTTGAGGATTTGATTTGGTTTGGATGGGAGAACTAGACTAACGAAAACTAATGAGATCGGAAACTATTTATTAAAGCCTATTGTTAACTGTTACTAAATGCTACTGCTGCCATACCGGCAGGGGTAGGATTTAAACTCATGAACTGCAGAGATTGATAGAATCAATACGTATGATGAAATAATAAGTGTAATGAAAAAATGCGTATTCTTTCCCTTCCTATCTTTAATTTTCTTTAACATATTTTCACTATCGGAGGCTACCGCGTATCCTAATATATCTGTTAATTTTTTTCTTGAAATTGGTTCAGCGTGTGGACTATAGAAGTAGTTGACATTCTGTCTTCGTTTAGTTTGCCTTTTCAGCCAATGAGATCACTTGCATTGACAATACAGTCATTTCAAGCTTTTAACATCTGTATGGGTTTAAACCTTTTCCATTTGGGCTTTGCACACGTCGACTTTGCCTCTGCTGCTGTTAAATCTTCTTCTTCTTCCTCAAAAAAATCTTTGACAATTACTCAGTTTTTATAGGACATTACTAAGTTCCAAGTTGTAAAAATTATATTAATTCAACATTATTTAAACTTTTTTTCCGTATTCTTTTTAAAGTTTATATCCTTGAACTATTTGTCAGCTACATACTTAAGTAAAAAGAAAAAATGTTGTTATCTACTGATCTAATTCCTCGTGTGTTTTTCAAGATATTCAACAAAATGTCTAAAATCGCAAGTAACCGATTATCATTGGCAATATAGTGTATGTGTGTATATATATGTATTGTAACGAATTCTCGTTACATTGAATTCCTGATACAGACTTAACTAAAACCGTGAGAAAAACCAGCCTAAAGTAGAAGAATAGCAAACGTGCCTATTGTGGACACTTGAACTGAGCTCTTCTTTACCTAGTGAAAGGACGTTGTTTCGCGCAGAATGGGATGCTGAATGGAGGATTGTTGACACTCAATCATTCTGTCGGAGGAATTCATTAGGATGCTGGCGAAGTGTTCGCAGTGTTAGCTTCAATGGCGTCCTGAAGAGAGAGTTTCACACGACAGCAATCCTCTTCATTGGAAACAACAATACTTCTTATCTTGTTCTCCAAAGGTTGTCCAAGGACAACGCGAGATTGCTCCCGAGTACTGCAAGCTTCCCTGGCACCTGCTGGCGAGAGAGCCGACACGCGTTTTCCCCAACACGTCATCAACCATCTGTCCGATCAGCTGAGATGGACAGTCTTGAGGGCAGACGACTATATAAGAAGAGCAGAGTTCGAGGCCCGGAGAGGTTTTTTGACCGATCGAGTCGGCTGTGAACTCATCGGCCCAAAATTTCGAGGGAGCGACTGAGAGAGTCCTCCCCCCCTTTTTTTCTCTTAGGAAGCTGATTCCTGCATCGATCATATTTTTCATTGTAGATATTCATCATTTTCATCTGTATTTAGCATAACTTCAATATTGTGTTTCTTAATAAATATCGTAGTCTGAACGTAGGCCTCCGCTATCCTTTCTCGGGCTCACTTAGATCCCCAGTACGCTACAGTATATATGTTACTGTAAATATCCGAAATCTGGAGAAAGTCGACACTCACCGGTGAATGTCAACATTTACCAAATACCTCTGTGAAAATCCGAATGAATTTGATTATATTCTTATATATTCGGACTATTACCGGTGTATATCAAAAATCAACATGCACTGATGGTGAATAATGAAAAAAAAATTTGTTACATTTTTAAATCATACTTTATTGTTAAAACATATTATGAATGATATATGTCAAAGTAGGAGAAATCTATAGTAATAGCACATGTAACTGTTGAACTTAAAACGAACAGAAAATAATATCAATATTAAACTTAATTATGTGATTGATGCTATATTATATTATTTGTTTCAAGAATTTAAACTATTATGGAACTTTGAATTGCACAAGAGTCCCTTACTTTTACAATTGCATTTAGAAGTGAAATATTTCTTTTTGGAATGACAGCGTGTATAGTCATGCCCTCCACTTCTAGAATTAGCTGCAGCGGCTTCTCTTCGCAATGTTTCTTGAGAAGAAATCTTAACTGTCGACACCAGGGACTTGTATTCACACAGTATCACCAATCAAATTTTCTTTTTAAAGGGGAGGTCGTAACTATATACAGATACACGTAAAGAAAAACTTATACCTGCATTCTTGGCTCGTAATCTCCTTCTATATTTTTTCCTTAACGGTACAGCGGTTCCCGTTAAAGACGGGAGTGACATTAACGTTAATAATGAAACAGTATCTCGGAGAAATGATTAACGTGCCGATCATTTCGATAAAAACGAAGAACAAGGATTTGCGATTCAAGTCAAACAAATGTACTCTGCCGGAACTATTTTTGCTTGTTCGTCAAGGAAATGTTCTATGGTTCTTTTCCGCGTCCATTTATTTCTTTTAATGACCACGCACACGCGAACAAAGAACTCTCGAATAAGTGGATTACGAACAAGTCCAAATCCTCGGAGATGACTCCCAGTTTATAGAAAAACCGTTCAAATACGGCAATTTCAATATAGGTCTTCCCATGCAAGAATATTTTATGAGGACGTGAAAAACTGATATTATGCAGATAATGAAAATATATTGATTGTTAGATTGATTGCATCTGTCAATCTCTAATTTTCTGAAGTTGTGTTTTGCAGAACTAATTCCTACTGCTCCGCGAAAAGGTAGGATATGTTTAAGATTAAAAATATTTTTTTCTTAAATATTACAGTCCGTATCGGTTATATTGTCTGCTCAGCGGTCCAGAAAAATCAGACCATATAAGAGGGGTGACCATATATGCGGAACAATATAACCCTATCGAATTATGGCAGGATTATATTCACCTAATAAACAAATAATTATATTTTTTAAGAACATTTTAAAAATTAATTCGAAAAGTAAAAACTACATTAAAAATATGCAATATTTTTTTTTTGGGGGGGGGATTAATTAGTTTACCTTACTAATCAAAGTACAGCCCACGTACATACGTACATTCATATTCAATGTATTTAAAATAATCAGGTATATACGTTTGCTTCCTGTTGTATGTTAACACAACTTTTTCTAAGTCCCTTATAGCTTTTAAATGCTCATCTGCTACTTCGGAATTAGTAAAGTAACACCTGAGGTCATGTATGAGAGAGAGATAACTTCAACCAATAAACAGACACATGTCCACTTGTTAAAAGGGGGGACGAGAACTGAGAGAGGTGGAAAACTCCGACGTTGAGTCTACACAAGTAAGAAAGGGGGAAAGGGAGGAAAATAAAGGCTTGAATTCAGGTCCTCTCCGATTTTGCACTGACTTCTTTAAAAAAAACGAACAAAAAAAAAAACTGAAACTCGTTGAAACATGAAACGAACCGTATAACCGGTAACAAGAAAAAGAAACTGTCTGTATAAGAGGTGAGCTTTGACACATGTTCCCTATTAAGTTAGACGGAACTGTAGAAAACTGACCATATAAGCGGGATTCCCTTATAAGCAGGTGACCATATAACCGGTACTGACTGTATTAAGACTTGACTTATGCTGTTTCGCAAGGTACTATTGTGTAAGGGTGTATTGTTTATTAACCCCTTGCCTAGAATGCCCGATCTGAGCTCGGGTAAGGGAAAAAACGGTATTTCAATTCCTTGAAGTCCGAAATTGGTTATTCCAATGAATAATATTTAATTTGTCATTTTCATAATAGATGAGATACTTTCTTGCGAATTCGGCAGTTAAGCGCCATTTGTCGCTATTTCTCGGATACTGTAAAAGATTTGTGAAATTCAAAAAAAATCTGAGAGACATAGAATTCATAATAGTTGATATAGATAATAATATTATTGTACTAGTTTATTATGTTTATCCACAAAATTATGTCATTTGGTTAAAATAAACCAAATTTGCTGTAATTTGCGAAAAAACTACCGTAATCCATTAACAGTTTCCATACATGTGAAAATATTGAAAATACTTGTTATTTCGTTTAATTTTTTTTTCAAAAATAGTCAATTTCTAACATTTTGATGATAATAACTAACAAAATTAAAGAAGAATTTTTTTCCCATTTTTGGCGCGTTTTTCTCAAATATATTCCACAGACAAGGGGTTAAAGACTGTAACTCTTCCTCACAAAGACTTTGTTTCTCAAAAGAGGTTGAGAAATGGACTTCGCTTATGTGGAGACAAAGGTGTTGTTTTCCCCCGTTCCACGATGTCTAGAATTTTGTGTTCTACAGTAGCGAGACAACAGAGCAGACGACCGGGATCCCAGACTGACAGACAGAAAGATGATTGTCGGATCCACAATTTTTCAAAGGGAATGCCGCGACGTTGGATCTTTCGCCGACACGATATTCCGGAGACTCCCGGGTTTGCAGCCGGTGATTGTCTAGCCCAGACCAAACAAGTTGGTTAAAGATGAGATCATCACCAGATGATTTTTTTTTTTTTAAGATAGCATCCAGCTATTTCGGAGGACGTCTTGGCCAGTATCTACAGATAGTTTTCTTAGTGAAAATCTTACCTAGGGATATATTTCTTTCTGAGATTGTTAACGATACTCTGTGCCTTGGGTTTTCTTTTAATTCGATCCTCTTGAGGATTGATCGTATATTCCTAGGAATTCTAACTGTTTTTATCTTCTTCGAAGATACAAATTGCACTTCCAACACTCTCGTCTAATTGAGTGTGTTGTTTTCATAACTGCTACCAAAAACTATTACGCGAAGCTACCACTAATTATTTTCTTCCGTCGGTTATCAAACCTTTTGGCAGTGTATTTAAGTGTACGTCTCTACTCAGGCCTACGTCTATTGTATCACATACTTGTGAACTGTAATTGTATTGTGTGTATATAGAAAGGAGTATATAGCTGCAAGGTGTTAATAAATCATTTAATCAAGAAACACCTGCTTCTTCATTTTGTCACCTGAAAAAGGGGCCGGATACGTTACAAGACACTCACGACTTTTAGGAATAATCTATTGAGTAAGAAGTTCTAATTTTATTCTTGAATATCTATCTTTATTTATGCATATATCAGGTGATTGTGAAAAGCAGTACAAATTATACCGTCTATAATTTAAGGTGCGTGTATATAATTTAAGTTTTGCCCTAATTTCTCCCAAAAACCAAGTTGACATTATACACAAGTATATGCGGTATTCCTCTGAATAAAAAATAGATTCCTCAAAACATTCAGCAATAAAGACCTAACTTTCCTCTGTCAGTGGAATTTTTTACAATGTTTCTTGTTTTTCCACAGACACGCGCCTCCATTTTCATTCGACGATACCATTAATATAATCTTAATTAAGCAAATGATGTAAGTATTCCTAATTATACTTACATAAAGATGGTACTTAATCACGAGAAATTTTTATTGGCGTTATAGTAATACGCCTAATTGCTACTTAACGTATTGACAATTATTTAGAAGATGTAATTCATAATTAAGCGAAGCTAGTGCTTTGCCGCATAACTCATGCGAAATGGACGGTCTCCGTAGAGTAGTTTAAAACATGCCGCAATAAATTTCCCGCTATGAAAAGGCACTTTAGTTTTGTATCTTTTAATATCGTAGAAATACCGGTCTTTAAGTAGGGAAATCCAAATGAAATTGTTCGGATGTTTCAGCGTTGTCCCCTCGCATTTACCAATTATGTCTTTCCTTAAGTTTAAATTGCAAGTTTGTTTAAGGTGGTAACATTATGTGGATAAATTCAGCAATAAAAACCTAATTTTCCTCTGTCATTGGACTTTTTTTACAATCTTTCTTGTTTTTTTCACATACACACGCCTCCATTTTCATTCGACTATATCATTAATATAATCGTAATTAAGCAAATGACGTAAGCATTCTTAATCATACTTACATAAAGATGGTACTTAATCACGAGAAATTTTTATTGGCGTTATAGTAATACTCCTAATTGCTACTTAACGTATTGACAATTATTTAGAAAATGTAATTCATGATTAAGCGAAGCGAGTGCTTCGCTGTATAATTCAGGCAAAATGGACGGTCTTCGTAGAGTAGTTTAAAACGTGCTGCAGTAAATTTCCAGCGATGAAAAGGCACTTTAGCTTTGTATCTTTTAATATCACAGAAATACCAGTCTTTAAGTAGTAGCATCTAAATGAAATTGTTCGGATGTTTCAGCGTTGCCCCGCTGTATTTTCTGTGTGTTTATCCTTAAGTTTAAATTGCAAGTTTGTTTAAGGTGGTAACGTTATGTGAATAAATTTTACTGTGAAAGAGTTGTATTTGAGTTCTTTACACAAGAAAGAAAACTTAACGGGATGGTAGACATTACGAAGTATTTTTGTAAATTATTAATTTAGAGCTGTGAAATTTTGACCAATCAAATTATTGAAAAAAATGAAATCCTGTAGTTTTTTAATTCTATTTATTTGTTTATTCGTTTTAAGATGTTAATCGTCCCTCAATTTTGGCAAAAATTGTACAAAAATCATCGAATGTTTTCAATGTTATTTTCTAATATCTAAAAGGCTCTAAATAAATTAATAAGCACTAATTTTTTCTACTTATTTATAAGTTTTTATTAGATTTTTACTTGTAGCACAATTGTGACGGAATTTATTGAAAAATCATCGGAAAATTGTTATTGATATTTTCTAACGTCTACAAGATTCTAAATCAATTAATAAGAAACACTAACTTTTCCTATTTATTAGTTTATATGTTTTTGTTAACTCCTTACTTGTAGCACAACTGTGACAAAATTTATCCAAAAATACTCGAATTCTTTATTGGTATTTTTTACATACTCAAATTCCTCAGAGAGTTAACATAGTTCCTTTCGAAACTTAATATCTTAACCATAACAGTCTTTTTTCGATTAATCATAAAATAAAATATTCTAATCTTTTAAAAGAAATTTTTCACAAGATTTGTAATAACGCTCTCTTAAGTTTAGTAATTACAAAAGTTATTTAAGGCAAAAATCATATAATAAAATTATAATAAAAAAAACTTTCTTTTTTTATCTGCAAATTGTCTATAACAGTTCTTTTAAGAGGGTTCGGAACACAGAATTTTTTTTCTTTAAATTATAGTCCGTTTCTGAAGAAAAATTTTCTTTAAATATATGCTTATAATAATCATTATATTTTGTTATTATGAATAGTATATATTTTTTAAAAATAACATGAAAAATATTTTTTAAATGAGAAGGGTGAAATTCACTTACTCGGAAGATAACTTTCGAAAAATGTATACTACAAACTAAATTTTTATATCAAAGGGAAGTAAAATATCTGTTTAATTATTTAAACCAAGGCATCAGGGATAGTTGACACTTTAAAATTTGAAAGTATTTAAAAACTCCTTAAAAGTAAAATTTAAAAAAATTACTCTTTATCTGTAATAAATAAAACATATTGCTCGTACATTAATATAAGGAGGTTCACGGAACAAAAACGATAATTAACTTCTATTTGGTGTAGAAAGTTAGTTTCTAATTTTTAAATTTTAAAACTTGTTTTGCAGGTAAGTGGATTTTTATTTTTTGTACCTTATATTAGGCTTTCTTTGCATAGCCATGATAGGCAGAAAAGTGTCAATGAAGGAATAAATGCAGAGAAAAATTATTTAAGTTTTTAAATATTGTGCGTTAGCATTAGATAGCGATGATGTTTTTATTCGACATCTTTTGTCAAAAATTAAATCTTTTTTTAAATTCCTGTACAAATACCATTTTTTAAACCTTTTATGATAAAGTTTGAAACTTTGTATGCATACTCTTACATTGCAACCTTTATATTAATATATTTCATTTCTATAACAACAAAAACGATACGGGTTCATAGCTTTATATATATATATATATATATATATATATATATATATATATATATATATATATATATATATATATATACATATATATATATATATATATATATATATATATATATATATATATATATATATATATATATGTAATAATATCAATATCTAAGCCCTAAAGCCTATTCCAAAATTATCCCTTTTCCCCATTCATTATTCTAGATCTTAATTTCTTCTCTTTATATTAACCATATTTCCCAGCCATCCAATTTAAACAAGGATGTTTTCATTCCTTCAGCCGAACCCGAAATTCTTTCTATGATTTCCAAAACAGAAAATGATATAGCTGGCATTTTTAATTAGGAAGTTATAACTCTCCCAGGAAAAATCTGTAATGGTCAGCTATAATAGTCATCTGGAACGCCACACTTTTGCAGATGGCTATAGTCAAAGGTTACTTTCTATAAGCAAATAACAGTTAATTCAGCCTTTTTCCCACGATGCTAAAACACGGGTTTTGGTCGTCTCTCGCAGAAGGTTGGCATTAATTAGAGAGAGAGAGAGCGTTCTGACACCGTCCGGTTCAGACGCCTCTGGATTCTGTGCTATTTTGATCGGATGAAATAAAAGTTACGTTCGGCCACGACGAATTATGTGTTTATTTCGAACAGACGATTAGCGGACTCTTGGCAGCCAAGCATGCCTGGGCTGACTAAAATAATAGGGGCAATTTTAAAATGACTTTTCAACTGTACGTTCGGGGCTGGTTAGTCCCCCTGGACGATTACATTTATATATATATATATATATATATATATATATATATATATATATATATATATATATATATATATATATATATATATATATATATATATATATATATATATATATATATATATATATATATAACTGTAACCCGTGTGAAATGAGGGAGAATGAATATTTGTTCACATTGACTGCCCATAAACAAGACAGTCACTAGGGTTAAGGACATTTGTAACAAGTTCCTTGTCTGTTAATTTTTTATTATTCTTCTAATTTTCTTCACCATTGCTTCAAAATAGATTTAGAAATATTTAGCTATTATTTTGGCGATAGATCGAACCATTAATTTATTGAACAATTAATTTTCTTCACCATTGCTTCAAAATAGATTTAGACATATTTTGGTTTGGTTTGGAGTGCTAGGTCTACTTTTTGCAACACAAGGGCTAATGAGACCGGGACCTACAGCTTAAAGCCGATTCCGAACGGCTACGAACAACCATGCCATTGCGGGATTCGAACCCACAAACTCCGGTACCGCAGGCCAGCACCCTGACCAATCGGCCATCGTTCGGCTTTTAGACATATTTAGCTATTATTATGGTGATAGATTGAACCATTAATTTATTGAACAATTAATTTTCTTCACCATTGCTTCAAAATAGATTTAGACATATTTAGCTATTATTTTGGTGATAGATTGAACCATTAATTTATTGAACAATTAATTTTCTTCACCATTGCTTCAAAATAGATTTAGACATATTTTGGTTTGGTTTGGAGTGCTAGGTCTACTTTTTGCAACACGAGGGCTAATGAGACCGGGACCTACAGCTTAAAGCCGATTCCGAACGGCTACGAACAACGATGCCATTGCGGGATTCGAACCCACAAACTCCGGTACCGCAGGTCAGCACCCTGACCAATCGGCCATAGTTCGGCTTTTAGACATATTTATGTATTATTTTGGTGATAGATTGAACCATTCATTTATTGAACAATTAATTTTCTTCACCATTGATTTAAAATAGATTTAGACATATTTAGCTATTATTTTGGTAATAGATTGAACCATAAACTTATTGAACAATTAATTTTCTTCACCATTGCTTCAAAATAGATTTAGATATATTTAGCTATTATTTTGGTGATAGATTGAAGCATAAATTTATTGAACAATTAATTTTCTTCTCCATTGATTTAAAATAGATTTACACACATTTAGCTATTATTTTGTTGTTAGATTGAACAATTAATTTATAGGAAATTTTCTCCTGTCTTTACGTCAAATTTTCAGGAAAAAATCGAACTTTTATTTATTTAAATTGAGTTTTATTAATACTGCTGACGTAAATTAATCCTATTCAAAATTCTATTCTTAGTTGCCACTGGTATGAATACCTGTCATTTCAAATTCTATTTTTGTTTATTATTGATGTGTATTCACGTCCTGCAGTTTCTGTGTCTGAATGAGTCAACATTATCGCATACATGTATAACCTTAAAAAATAGGAATAGAAAAGAGAAATATAATTCACATTATTCTGTTACTGTTTTATCTAGGTGGTATTTTTTTATGTTCGAGCTTTTATATTTGAACTTGTTACTATTAAATTTTTATCCTTGCATTAATGATACAAGTTTGGGACAATCAGATTCAGAATTTCATTATTTTCGCCGTTACTCAGTATAAAAACAAAAACATTTGCCAGTTGCGGATACGTTTATCTAACTGAAGTCAAATTTTAAAATGGATATACAAATTTATTTAAATGTATATTAGGAATGTTTGATATAAACTTTGTAGGAATCTAAGAAATATTAAATCGCAAAAAATATTTTAAAAGTTACAAAAAAATTAAAACTGAATACAATTATCCGAATTTTAAAACTATTTTAATGCTCTTAAATTTATTATACTTTATTATGAATGTGTACAAAGTATTACAAGGGTCTTACTGAAAGTAAGTTTCCCAGGGCTCTTAAAAAACCTTATTACTTAAGATTTATTGCAAGAGATGCAGCACTATTCATTAACACTAAATTTAATAACCACCAGAATCGTTACATATGCCATATCATGCAATAAACCTTTGTATTCTAGTATCACAGTCTGCCGATTATGAATGGAAGTAGTGTGTCACAATTGTTTGCAGGTCTTTTTTAGTGACTGAACATAAATTTCTTCAGGTGCAAAAATAGGGGAAAGTTAGTGAGTTTAAAATCGGGACTGCGGGTTGGATGGAACAAAAATTAGCACTGATTGAAATCCACTTTCAATTATGTTTAGTGTAAGAACCAGATAGTACGAGTAAGCAGATTGTTCGTGCTTGATATCGGGGTTTCTCCAAATTTTCGACAAAATTTTCAACTCTGTAATTGGTCATCTGTCATTGATGGTAGACCTCCACTTTTCAGTCACAATGTTGCTCCCAGTGATTTCCATCTGCTCTTTCACCTGACGAACTCTTGTATGATCACCACAGACTGAGAAGTGTAGACATTTGTGACACGCTGTCTCCATGCCCAAGTGACAGACGTCTAAGACACTAGATTGCAAAAACTTATTCCACGATACGACAAGTATTACAACTCTGGTTATAATTATGTTGAGAAGTAGGTGAAATATTGCTGTCTTTTGCAATAAATCTTTCCGTGGAATAATGATTTACGTCTTTTTACGGGTCTATGAAAACTTAATTTCTAGTGGACTTTCGTTGAATTTTAAGTTAATGACTTTTTTCTTTCCAATGCAGTTGAAATCACAGATATCTTTTTGCCAAGTATAGCTGCGAAGCTGTTACTCATTTATAAGCACTCGGATTGCACGTGCAGCTTGAGGAATGCTAAGGACACGAGTAATATTGCCTTACTCGGTCCTCGTAATGTAGATACAGGGACCAATCAGAAGACCCCAAGTTTAGCCTGCCACCTCTAGATATATCGCTGGAACTTAGAGAATATTCCGTCCACAAACTATTTTACGTGCGTCGTTGCCAATTCTCGAATTCTTCCGGTCCTAAAACTGACGCCTTTGCTGACTGAGCTTCTCAAGTTAATAACTTACAACATTTAATGTAATATCTAATATTAAAATTTATAATTAAGATATAACAGTCAAACAGAAGTAAATTACATTGCCTCTGTATTCACTTCTACCATGAACTTCATTCGCCAACTTTTCAATCTTGTATTTCTGACTGTCATCGAGAACTCAATCAAATTTGAAGTCAAACGTGTGTAAGGTTTTACTCGATAAAATTTTAAAAATTATTTAAAACTAATTTTTATTGCTGAAATTGAGAACTACATATGAGGTTCCAATGATCAAAATAGTTCATAAAGGTTTTCAGTTTTAAAATTTTTGTTTTAAAATATTTAACTAAGAATTAAAATATTTAACATAGATTTACACACATATATCATTTTTAAATTGACCTTTTTAAAATGGCTTTAAATTTTCTGAGTCTTTTAAATGCATAGTTTAGGTGTTAATATATGAATATGAAGTGTCTTACCATCTGGAAAATAAGTGTAAATGAATTTCTAATTAATCAGAATGAGCCGTTTTAATTTCTCAACTAACGTAATACACAGCACTTGAAGCGACACCAATAGGTGGGCTTTTCACCCGAGAATTCCGTTCGCCTGTACATGGCAAAATGATCGAGTGACCGAGGGCGTTTTGCATAATCTGTAACACAAATATAAGTGATTTACCCATGCAAACTCTCCAGGAAAGCTACTCGGCCTATCATTCAAGGTGGCTGGGTAGTGGCCATATTGGATTCCTTTGGCTCATAGAAAAGTTATAGGAGAAAGATATACTTCTAACAATAGTTTGCTGGCATTGAAAGATTTCATCAAATAATCTTTACTACGTAAAAGAGTGGAAACTCTTTTAGGATATGTTTAACTCAAGTTTTAAATCTATTTAATTTTAAATTATTAGGGAATAATTTTGATACACTCTCTTTTGAACAAAAATAAAATCGTTTAAATAGCACAATTCAGTTTTCTATTTCAATGCATGTTTTTTCTTTGATAATATAGAATTTTCTTTGAAATATAGAAATATAGAAATGTTCTTTCAAGTATAGAATTTTCTGTTTTGTCATGTGTTCCAAGTTAGGTACTCATATACATGCAGTCATACGTGTATGGGGCTAATATGTGACACACATAACATTTCGAATTAGCATAATGACTGATTTTCTGTTAATTACAATAATATTAATAATGATAACCGTAATAGCAATAATAACAATAATAATAATAATTATAATAATTATATAAATTATTATTATTATTAAATTAATAATTATTAATAATTAATAATTAATAATAATAATAATAATATTATTATTATTATTATTATTACTTATATTAGTATTTAATTATTATTAATTAATTAAATTTATAATTTATTATTTAAATTATTAATTTTAATAATTTTAATTATTATCAATTTTAATTAGTTTATAATTATTATTTATATAATTATTATTTATTAAATAATAATAATAATAATAATAATAATAATAATTATTATTATTATTATTATTATTATTATTACTTATATTATTATTTAATCATTATTAATTAATTAAATTTATGATTTATAATTTAATTTTTTTTAAATTTATAATTTATTATTTAAATTATTTAATTTTAATTATTTTAACTATTATTAATTTTAATTAATTTATGATTATTATTTATATAATTATTATTAATTATATAATAATAATAATGATAATAATAATAATTATTATTATTATTATTATAATTATAATAATAATAATAATAATAATTATTATTATTATTATTACTTATATTATTATTCAATTATTATTAATTAATTAAATTTATAATTTATAATTTAATTTTTTTTAAATTTATATTTCATTATTTAAATTATTTAATTTTAATTATTTTAATTATTATTAATTAATTTATAATTATTATTTATACAATTATTATTAATTATATAATAATATAATAATAATTGTTATTATTATTATTATTATTATTATTATTATTATTTAATTATTATTAATTAATTAAATTTATAATTTATAATTTAATTTTTTTAAATTTATATTTTAATATTTAAATTATTTAATTTAAATTATTTTAATTATTATTAATTTTAATTAATTTATAATTATTATTTATATAATTATTATTTATAAAATTATTATTAATTATATAATAATAATTATTATTACTATTATCATCATCATCTAAAAAAACTGTGATAGCTCAGTTGGAAAAGCATCGATCTCATAGTCAGATCTTTGCGCGTTCGAGGCTAGAACCAGCAAAGATCCACAGAGTTCATTAACAGCAGGTGGGGCAAGTAAAATAGGTTCGTGATCTCAATGTCCTCCAAGTTTCCAAAAGATGCCTTTGGAGGTGGCAGGATAAGCGTGGGAGTCTTCTGCTTCATCTCAGCTTTTAAATTATGAGGACTCATTTGTTTTTTGGCGATTAAGAATGTTAAGAAGATTAATTTTCTTCAATTTTTATTTCACTTTAAGTGTGTACAAAATATCATAACTGGTATCAAAATATCGTTTTGTAATGTCCACCATCTAAATTTATTTTCAGTTAAAAAAAAAAATAGTATGTTTTCTCTTTGAAATGAGAATTTAGTGCACGTAAAAAACTTACCATGAAATCTAATGTTCTGGAAGCTTAAATAACGATATTATATATGTGTAGAATTATCACAACTGTGAGTTAATAATTTATA
This sequence comes from Pardosa pseudoannulata, assembly GCA_032207245.1. NCBI lineage: Eukaryota > Metazoa > Arthropoda > Arachnida > Araneae > Lycosidae > Pardosa > Pardosa pseudoannulata. Next base: position 14,559,743 of record CM063510.1, read on the forward strand.
AACATACTATTTAATGTTCACTGTCCACCATCCTTTTAACACATTGAATGAGGGACACGTACTAGTAGTCTGGTCAAGCAGGTGGGACACAGTTCGGCCCGATTTCAGTCGTTAGTGTTTTGAACAAGGGTGTCTTCACAATACAGATAACAGATAACACTCACTCCCACGGCCAACCAAAAAGCCAAAAGGTTATAGACAAACACTATTTTATAAATTATAAAAACAATTACAGATTACAAATTTTAGTGACTTACTTGCTCTAAGTGAAATGAATTTCAGTAGTAAAAATAATTTTATTGTTTTTAAAGAAATCACTTCATTAACCTACAGTTATTTACAGTTTATATTTACTCAATATTAATTCATTTAGAGCCGGGTAGCTCAGTCGGCAAAGATAACGCTCTCGTAACTGAAGGGTCGTGGGTTCGGATCCCTAGCTGCCCTAAGATCAGGCGTGTTCGTTAAAGGTGACTGGGAAGAGTAAAATATGTTCGTGGTCACAATGTCCTGCAAGTTCTCAATCAATACCTCTGGGGGTGGCAGGCCAAGCCTATGGGCTTTCTCCTAGGTCCCTGCTTCAAAATTACGACGACCCATTTGAGCATACGTTGTCCTTTCACCCTTGAGGTGATCTTTAAAACGAAAGGCGCATCCCTTTGTCTTAACACGAGTAGCGTATAGCTCAATCGTGCTTGCTTTGACCAAGAACCAATTTGTTGTTGTTGCATCAGAAAAAACAACAATTAATTCATTAAAATAGTTTTGAATAATAACCGATTAAAAAACTGTAAAAAATGAATGAATATTGACTGTTTAAATGATTGTACATTTCTTTCAAAATCTTCAAACATCTATTGTTACTTTCTATGCGTTTAAAGTCCTGGTTCAATGATTCAATTTAACTTTTCTTAATATATTGGGGAGAAAATGTACAAGACTCATTTGCATAATATAATGGTATGCCTAGAGAGACACATGGATGCAGATGGATATAAAATTTACCAATACGATTTAAATATTACCAAAAAAAATGGACCCATGATCGGTTACAAAATATATTTACACATTGTATGCAGGACACGTACTAGTAAGTTTTCTGACCATTGATACTTGAGAGTGGGTCACGTACTAGTACGGGTTAGTGTAACAACAGCGTTTGTTTTCGGGTACAAGAATAACGTTAAATACAGGAAAACGAAGCCGAATGTTTTTGTCTACTACCTAGATTCTGGTATAATTTAGACAAAAACTAGTTTTTACATCAGTCGATGCGGAACCACAGAACGGGAAAAAATTAAAACTATATACTACTATTTCTATTTGATTTTTTTTATATTTACGATACTATTATAAATGTATCCACTAAATGATATATTTTTTGTTTAAAAAAATTTTATGGTTATTTATATATTTCTGTTTATATATTTGTTTATATATTTCAATATAAAATACGAAATTTGGTTAAAATTTAAATTATTTTAGACCTATTGTGATTTAACTGAATAACTAAATTTACAAGCGAAACGCCCGTTCCCGGTACAATTCCACTGTGAAATGTATCCACACGCAATGGGTTAATAAAATAACTGTAATAAAATGGGTTAATAAAATAACTGTATGTGGGGTCTGCAATATTTTACCTAACTTTATTTTCAGCTTAAAAACAAAATCATGTTTTTTTATTTGTAATGTTCTCTACTTCCTCGATAAAAAGCTTTAATATTTGAACTAAATTTATTTTCAACTTAAAAAGAAGAAAAAAAATCTTGTGCTTTTTCTTGTTGAAACGGAAAATTAGTGCAGAAAAAAAATAGTGAATTCCTGCAAGCTTAAATGACAAACTTATATTATTTAATTCGTTAATGTTATTTTGTCTTTATGTTTAATAAATAAGTATATAGCTGCAAGATAAATTTTGTGCTCTGCGTTGCATTTCCAATTTCAAATCTGCTCCGTGACTCAAATGTTTTATAACCTGGGGTTTATAATATCATGTTTATTTGTTTTTATTATAAATTAAACAGAATCATGTTTTTTTATTTGTAATGTCCTCTACTCCCTCGATAAAAAAAACTTTAATATTTGAACTAAATTTATTTTCAACTTAAAAAAAAATCTTGTGCTTTTTCTTGTTGAAATGGGAAATTAGTGCAGAATAAAAAGCAGTGAACCCTATAACCCTGCAAGCTTAGATGACGAACTTATATTATTTGATTCGTTAATGTTATTTTGCCTTTATGTTTAATAAATAAATATATAGCTGCAAGATAAATTTTGTTCTGAGTTGCATTTCCAATTTCAAAGTTGCTCAGTGACTGAAATTTTTTATAATCTGGGGTTTATAATATCATGTTTATTTGTTTTTATTATAAATTAAACAGAATCATGTTTTTTTATTTGTAATGTCCTCTAATCCCTCGATAAAAAGCTTTAATATTTGAACTAAATTTATTTTCAACTTTAAAAAGAAATCTTGTGCTTTTTCTTGTTGAAATGGGAAATTAGTGCAGAAAAAAAATAGTGAAACCTATAGCCCTGCAAGATTAAATGACAAATTTATATTATTTAATTCGTTAATGTTATTTTGTCTTTATGTTTACTAAATAAAGTATATAACTGAAAGATAAATTTTGTTCTCTTTAGTTGCATTTCCAATTTCAAATCATCTCCGTGACTGAAATGTTTTATAACCTGGGATTTATCGTATCAAAACATGTTTTGGTTTGATTTAGAGAGCTACGATCCCTTTTTTTCTCATCATGAGAGCCAATTAGACCGTATCAAAAATTGGAACTGAATTAAATCAGTGAACATCTCTGCGTCTAACACTCCCTCCCACTCAGTTTCTCCCGCAAAATACCACTCTGCTATTCCTTGCGACGTTCAACTGCAAACGAGAGAGGTTCTTGCACCGCGCTAATAAATTTCAAAAGAAGATTGGTAATTACTATGTTTGCATTACCTATTAATTTTCTTAACTTGGATGTCCCTGTGTAATAAGCGGCTGTCGAGAGCGGTGTGTGTGCGTGCGTGTGATTAAAGAGCATTTTAAATAGCGGAGGGAGAGAGAGAGAGAGAGAGAATGAGCTGCAAAATGTTTTATGTATGGATCCTCAGAAATAAAGTATTTGTTTGCCCCGTCTCTGTTTGGCTAAGACGTGATGATTAGCTTGAGATAAACGACGTTTCAAAGAATTTTTTTATTCCTAATTCTAGATTACTTTTTTTCTTCTTTTCTTTGGTCTTTTCTCTCGTACCAGTGTGCGTCAAGCATGCTGATCGGATGCTAATAAATTCCATTTTGAAAAGCGTGTAATTCAAAATGCAAATCTCCTTAAGAACCGAAACATTTTAATTTTCTGATTTATTTACGATGACTTTGATGGACGCTTGACTTCTTTGTTTCTTCTTTAAATCTCGGAAACGAACATTTTCGGTTAATAATAATCTATCTTTATCCGTGACCCCAAAATAAAAAAAAACTTTACGTAATATGTATTAATTCTGCGAAAAGAAAATACATTACTTAAAATGCTGTACCTCTATGATGGTTCAGTATTTTATGCTAACGACCAAGTTAATTTTAATTCTAGAATTACAGAAGAGATCATTTTGACTCCAGAGTTCATATTTCTCATATAGCTTAAGGGAACATAAAATTTTCTTAAAAACTTCGTTAAAATTGTTCTGATCTTTTTAAAATGAAAATCTTTAAAAACGTTCTAGATTTAAAAATTATTTTGTCAGTTCAAGTATTACATTCTTTAAAATAGCATAAAATATTCTTCAAGAGGAAAAAAATAAAATTCACTTATCCGCAACATTATGTTGATTCAGATACGCAATCAGGGGATAGCCAAGGGGGCTAGCAACCACCCACCCCCCGAAATTTTGGTTACGCTTGTGTGCGAGTGTGAATGTATGTGTATTGCCAACGTAGGTTTACATTTAATAAAAAATTAATCTCATTTTCTTTCAGAAAATGTAATAATCTATTTTTATCCCTGAACCCAATATAAAAAAACTTCAAGTAATATAAATTAATTCTGCGAAAAGAAAATGCTTTACTTAAAATGCTGTACCACTATGATGGTTCAGTATTTTATGCTAACGACCAAGTTAATTTTAATTCTAGAATTACAGAAGGGATCATTTTGACTCCAGAGTTCATATTTCTCGTATAGCTTAAGGAAACATAGTATTTTTAGAGACTTAAAACTTCGTTAAAATTGTTCTGATCTTTATAAAACGAAATTTTGTCAAATTCTTTAAAAACGTTCTAGATTTAAAAATTATTTAGTTTTGACAGTTTAAGTTGTACATTCTTTAAAACAGCATAAAGTATTTTCTAAGGAGAAAAAAATAAAATTCACTTATCCGCAAAATTATGTTGATTCAGGGACGCAGTCAGGGGATAGCCTAGGGGGATAGCAACCCCTCCCCCGAAATTTTGGTTACTCGTGTGTGCGTGTGTGAATGTATGTGTATTGCCAACGTAGGTTTACATTTAATAAAAAATTAATCTAATTTTCTTTCAGAAAATGTAACATTCTATCTTTATCTGTGACCCCAAAATAAAAAAACTTTACGTAATATGCATTAATTCTGCGAAAAGAAAATACATTACATAAAATGCTGTACCTGAATGATGGTTCAGTATTTTAAGCTAACGACCAAGTTAATTTTAATTCTAGAATTACAGAAGGAATCATTTTCTCTCCAGAGTGCATATTTCTGGTATAGCTTAAGGGTACATAAAATTTTCTTAAAAACTTCGTTAAAATTGTTTTGATCTTTTGGTGTATGCGCTTTAAGTTGCTTCTTATAAGCCTAGAGCTTTTATTTAGTTTTGACAGTTTAAGTAGTACATTCTTTAAAACAGCATAAAGTATTTCCCAAGGAGAAAAAAATAAAATTCACTTATATGCAAGATTATGGTGATTCAGGGACGTAGACAGTGGGGCTAGCAACCCCCTTCCCCCGAAATTTTGGTTACGCGTGTGTGCCTGTGTGAATGTATGTGTATTAGCAAAGTAGGTAGTATTTAATAAAAAAAATAATCCCATTTACTTTCAGAAAATGTTTTTTTTTCTAAAAAGTTCAAGAACACTTTTTTTATGTTTAAAAGTGGAAACTGCCCTAAATTCAAGATAAAGTAGAATGTTTATATATCTTTATATATAATTCTTCTGTCCATGTGTCTGCAATAGAACTCCTGCTAAACAGGTGGACTGGTTTTGATAAAATTTTGTACATGTAATTAAGTTTCGAAAGTGGTTTACATTTACAATTTCATCCGATACAATTTTTTTTTTATTATTAAAAATCCAGAGTTGAGCACTTATTGAGATATTCATAATGTGGCTGGAAAGGCTTCGCTGCAAACTTGTCTGTGATGGAGTGATCAGCGCAACGGGCTTCAGTAGGAGAAGTCCCAGGGTCGAATCCCCATACAGGCGATGTAGGAATTTTAATTTAATTTAATTACGTTTGGGATGACTGTACGCGTGGTGGCACCAAGTATTTTTAAAATAATTTTTCCTTATTTTTCTATCAAAACGGTCCAATTTATAATTTATTTAAAAACATTTTACAATTTTTGGATTTGCAGTGTTAAAACAGAACAACGTCTGGGGGTTGTCTGGAATATATATATATATATATATATATATATATATATATATATATATATATATATATATATATATATATATATATATATATATATATATATCATAAAATTTTGGTAAGGCAGCATTTTCATCTGAAATTGTTGGACCCCCACCCCTCAAAATATTTTTCAGGCTACGTCACTGCTTTGATTATATGGTTATTAGAAATCATTTTTTTACATAAAATTGAATTAAAATATAATACAACAACAAATACAATAGGACTATATGTTATAGTTGGCTCAACTTGATATAATTTTGATATATACCAGGCATGTTTTTTAAGTTAGTATGTTGACCGTTTGGAATTGAAAACACACAAGTGCACTTATTTATTAATTTATTTTTGCATGAAAGCCTGTGCTTTAATCTACTTTTTAACATCATTTAAACTAATAACAAGGTAACAAGCTTTTGATTTCCATCCATCTGGTACTGACTAAAAGTTTGGTTTTGTGCCCCTCAGTCAACATTTTCGTCAGATAAACTTCATACAATTTAAGTACGACAAAAACTTCATTTAATAAAAAGTAAACCATAAATCATTTTTTCACTACTGTTTCCATCACCTTTATGCACCTAATCTTCAGTAATGACTCTTAATGATGGCCGAAAGAGTAGGGCGCTGATCTTCGGTACGAATTAGTAGGTTTTTAATTCTCTGCAGACATGGATGTTCGTAGCCATTTTGGATCAACTTTTAGCATAGGTCCTGGTCTTGTTAGCCCTCGGATAGCTAAAGAATATTCCGTAACGCTTCAAACAAACCAAATAACCTTCAGAGATGATTAAAGATTACCCACTATGCTTCTCAACCAGTACATTCGTGGGGTTATCTTTAAATGTTCTAACATGCTTTCTTAAAATTTCTTCTCGCAATATTTTCTCCTTACGTTTCATTGATCTGCCGAGAAATTGCTACTCTTTTGCATCTCGCATTGAGAAAACGAATGACAGGGCTTATTTCCAATCCGGCAGGAGTTTCGATTTGACTGAGACATTTTAAGTTCTTACCAACAAACTTAAATAAAATTGAATATTTCTGGAATGAAGTCTGTGACTGCGCACAGACAGAGGTAGGTACTCAATGAGCCTGGTCGGTACAGCATCCGCAGTGTTGCAAATGCTCTATTTCAAAACGGTACTTACTTAACTTATTGTATGCGGGACACGTACTAGTACGTTTTCCGACAATTGATACTTGAGCGCGGGTCACGTACTAGTACGGGTTAGTGTAACAACCTGGTTTGTTTGTGGGTACAAAAATAATTGTTTGTGGGTATATACAGGAAAACAAAGCCGAATGTTCTTGTCTACTACATAGATTGTGGTAAAATTTAGACAAATAAAAACTAGCTTTTACATAAGTCGATGCAGAACCACAGAAAGGGAAGGTTGATTAAAAAAATCAATTTAGATTTAAAATTAACTTTTTGTTTATCCTTTCGAAAATGATATTATATATAAAAATATATATATATATATATATATATAATTTTTTATTTGTCTATTTATATTTTTTTTATATATTTCAATATAAAATAGGAAAAGTTGGTTAAAAAATTAAATAATTTTCGATCTATTGAAATTTGACTGAATAACCAAATTTACACGCAAAACGCCCGCTCCATGTACAATTCTTCTGCGAAATGTACCTTCACATAATGTGTTAACAAGCCTCTTACTTCAGACAATAATTGAAAGTATTATATTACGTAATATGCTTTTTCAGATAACAATAAAAGTTAAATCATAATAATAACATAATTAGGAAAAGCACATTGTAATTAAAAACAGTTTTCCAAGCAAAGATAAACAAAAAAATCATCCGATGCATTAAGAGGAAATTATGGACAGAAAACTGAAAACAATAATTTGAGACCAACCATTTGATAAATTGGTTTGTGATCTCGAAAAACAACAAGGTTGCAGGAGGGGCTTTATTTCTATATTAGTTTCAAAGATAAAGGTACATTAAAGTACATTAAGTAATTACATTTCGTATTCAGAAGATCAAAATTATAAAAATACATAAATATATACAATACATAAAATGCTTATTGTAGATGTAGGAAAATACCATTGCGAGCAAACAGTACAGCCTAAATACATTAAATTTTTTATAAGGGTTCTTCGTACACAGTGAAAAAATTTACGTAACTCTTTTATCAAATTTTAAATTAGTTTTTAATGTACTTAATTTATTTAATGCTAAATTGATTACAATTTTTTGTTTCAGCCAATATTTTGTCTTAACACAGCAATTTATATTTAAAAAAAACTTGTACTTGAGATAATATTTAAAGTATTATATAATGTAACTAGAAAACCCAACAGACGTTATCCTGTTTAAACGCTGTACATTCAAAAATTGTAAAATATTTTTAAATAAATTATAAATTGGACAGTTTTGATGGAAAAATTAGGAAAAAAATAATTTTGAAAATATTTGCCACGTGTACAGTCATCCCAAACGTAATTAGATTAATAAAAATTCCCACATCACCTGAATGGGGTTTCGGTCCTAGGACTTCTCGTACTGAAGCCCGTTGCGCCGGCCACTGCGCCACAGATACATTGGCAGTGAAGGATTTCAAGCGGCATTATAATAGTGTCAATATGAGCGCAATTCTGGATTTTTAATAAAAAAATATTTTCTATCGGATCAAATTGTGAACCTAAACAATTCTCGAATCAACTTAATTACATATACAAAATTTCATCAAAATCATTCCGGCAGTTTAGGAGGGGCTCTATTGCAAACACACTCTCAGAAGAATTTTATATATAAACATATGCATTTTCAGCTAATAAAAGAAATTAAATCAGATTAATAACAGAAGTGGAAAAAGACATTACAAGTAGAAGTGAACACTTTTTCAAATGAATGTAAAAAAAAAAAATTTGTTATGTGAGATATTAATTAGGAGAAATGGATAGACAGAATTAATTGGACAAACAGGAAACAGAAAAAAATCACTCCACGACCAACAACTTGAAAATATTTTTGTGATCTTCAAAAAAATAAGAAGATGGTAAGAGGTTATTAATTAATTTCATTTAGTATAAAGAAGATCATAATTATGTAAATGCATAAATATAGACAATATAGCTTCTTTATAACACGTTACGAGATCCAAGA
>CM063510.1:14573559-14606059 GCA_032207245.1 Pardosa pseudoannulata
ACACCTTTGTCTCCATATAAACGAAGTCCATTTCTCCAGCTCTTTAAGAAGCAAAGCTTTGACGCCGTCAAGGTACGCCGTTACAATACATACATAATATATATATATATATATATATATATATATATATATATATATATATATATATATATATATTTCATGCATTATACAATTTACACACACATACCAGATGTTTCAAAATTTTGTTACAACTTTTAAAATTTAGTTCATCCTCTATATAACAACAGCCTATAAGTTATCTCTCCGCCTGTCCTCGAATTTATAAAGTGGTTGGACCTCGAATGGATAGAGGAGTCCATATTAGATTCTAGATGAGTTAGGGTTAGCAAAATTCAAATCGAGTAAAGTTTACCTGCTCTTAAACTATAGATGCAATTCTAAAATAAATTGGTATAAATATGCTTAATGTCACAGCAAAAAATACTGTCATCTTTAAAACTTTTCCACAGCAAACTTTCCCCGTTTAAGAGCAGGCGATTAAATTTATCAATTTATCAGATAATAAATAGGTAAAAATAATATTTTTTGTAGCATTATGACTTCATTCCTTTAACTATCACATTTAATCATTTTTTATTTTAATTTTTTTAAATATCGTCTGCATTATTTTCATACGTTTTATCACTGAACTTAGATATTACGTAAATAATTTTCTTTTATAATTGGCTTAAATAATAGATTAAGTTCATATGTGATAATTCTAAATTTAATCATCGATTATTTTTTGTGGAAGTGAAAATTTTGTCACCGGCATTAACGACAAATTCTTTTCATAAAAGTTTAGGGGTCTGTTTCACGGACTAATAAATATATAGCGTTGAAGTTATATATCTTTGAAAATTAAGAAGTTTGTTCGTTTGTGTGTTTATTTTTTATACATAACCACATGGTTTGACTTAATGAATTCAATGTAATTCTAAATTGCATTCACATTATAGGGAGAATTTAGAGGAGTATGAAGATAAACAAATTTTTGGGAGTGTACCAGATAATTCTCAGCCAAAAAACAAACCATTTATTTTACCTGCCTCATAGGGTACTTTACAGTTATGGAAAATTAAAAATTTTACTGATCCCGTCATATGATGGGCTATATGCCAGATCTATAATATTTCAGTTTACATGAATAGAATATAGGGGAGGGGAAATTTTTGTTCTTAAAAAAGCACTAATGTATGACTTTCACTGATATATATATATGTTAATCAGGCATTTAGTAAATTACCTGGATGCATATGGGATTTTCCAATTGGTAACCCTGTGATTCACCTTGTGATTAGTTCAATGTTCTCGAGTGAAGAGGTAGCGTGAAGAAAGGATCACAGTCACGATAAAATTGGAAATCACTTTTATTTCTTGAGTAAATACAGTTATATATAAGGGGATTCAAATCTCCCAAAACATGTCGAACTGCAAAGGATGGTTGCCTGCATAACATCTGTAATACTAGACTCAAGATTCGAGCTGGTGTTACATGGGCCCCTGCTTTTTGTTTCGGCGGCCGAAGACGGACACCCCGAGAGAGGGTTGGTAAAGGTTCAACATGAGGGGCGGGCGATGGATGCCACCCCCGCCAGCTGCAGAAAAGGACATTTTTTTCCCGTGGAGGCGAAAACTTGACCGAGGGGGGGATTCCCTCCCCCCGGCCCTCATGAAGAGGAGTGAAAAGTGGATGCCCGGTCGGAGCGACGGGGAAGGGACATTCTTGTGAACGGAGCAGAGACCGGAGGGAGGTGTTTTCCCGCTCGGCACAGTTTATTTTTGTCCTCGGTCTTATTTGAGCCCTGTTCGAGTATGAATTGAAGTGTACTTAGGTTTTTTTAAAAATCTTCTTAATAATAAATGTTTAGTCAAGAGTTTTGTCGCTGTTGTGATTAATTGTCGGCCACATAGGCTTTAAGCGAACCCAAGATACCTGCTCCAGTAAAAATAGACGGGCAGGTATAGAACGAGGCGTGCAGACTTCAAAAAGTGCAGCCGGGGACGCGCGAGGCGTTTACAACATCCTCACAACGATCACAGTTGGAAGAAAAGAGGTTAAATAATTTCATACAAGTAGGGAGGCTTTTCCAGGGTGCAATGCAAACCCAATTTATCCCCCGTTCGGTATCAGAGACTTCTCCGCTCCCTATATAAGCGGACTTAACGAATCTCCCGAACTTAATCACTAGAAAGATGGCTCAGGTCAAAAGACGCGAAAGCCTCCACGAGGTTAAAAGCACCTAAGTAAAAAAAATGTCGAAAAGCCCCGAGTCCCAAAGGTCTAGGCTTTTTATACCCGGAGATCAGTTAAGGTCCCATCAACTGGTTTTTTTTTCTTTTTTTTTTCTTTTTTTTTTCTTTTTGTCAGTTAAGATTTTAGTTACTTGAGAACTCCAGCTAAAGTTACAGTTAGTTTTTTTTAGCTGAATCCTCATTCGCTTCTGGAAACTCGGTGCAATCCTCTGCCTCATTACCGCCACCTATCAAGGGGCGTGATGCCTATTCAATCGAATTGTCATCATCCCAGACACGGTATCGCCATGCTATTGTGAACGGTTCGAGACAAGAGGGATTTTCCGATCAGCTGGTTTTGGCGTTGCTCTGAACAAAGGGGAGTCTTCTCAACCTTATTTCTTTTATGGTTGCAGTGGTAGTTCTGATCAACATTTATTGTTTGAACTCAACTATTGAAAGTATATTATTATATGCTGCTGAAATCTTGATGGGAATAAAAATATGTCATCACCATCTATCAGCGAAAAATTTTTTTTATCAACAAAATTCAAAATTTTCTGTGATTATACTCGCGCAGATTGCATTATTTAAATTATCATTAATTCATCTTTAACGACTTTTTATAGATATGACAAATTTTTCTGCAGAGACCGAGACATAAAGAAATATATATGTCTGTATTGTGTATTTATTCCCATTCGAAGAAATTTGCGCCGGTTAAATTGGAGAGCAAATAACAAAATTTCGAAAGATCTGTTTCGCAAAGATAGGACTATTGAACCTTGAGTAGATGGGCGCAGAGCGCTGCACTTTCCGATGCGAAAAGGAAAGATTGCGAAGCTGAAACAAGAAATCCCTCGACGTCTATTGGTAAACCTAACCGGAAATTCGAAAACAGAAAGAAGAAAGTTTTGTCGATGACAAATTGTCAAAATGTTGCAAAAATACAGAGCTCGAGAAAAAGCGTAGGAACGAGAGAGAACTCGCAATCTAGACATCTTTTTCTAGTCTCAAATCTAGACATCTTTTAGACGGAAATGTAAGCGTATTTTTTAAGTTAAAATATTGATAAAATTCATTTGCTTACATCCTTGGGCGAAGTAAAGGAAATATGTTGTTGCGAAAAGTTTAGGTGCTCATATTTCACCAGATATACATATTTTGACTGATATAAACTTTACTTCCGTACGTACATAAAAAGGAATCTTTAATCTCTTAACACTCACGACGCCGAACGCTGGCCGATTGATTAGGGCGCTGATCGTCAGTAACGGAGTTCGTGGGTTCGAATCCCACTATATCATGGATGTTCGTAGCCGTTCGGAATCGGCTTTAAGCAGTAGGTCCTGGTCTCATTAGTCCTCGTGTGCGAAACAGTAGACCGTAGCTCTCCAAACCAAACCCAACCTTAACGTGCACACTCGAGTTAACTCGAGCTCGCTAAACTGGCCAAGCTGTGCACACTCGAGTTAACTCGAGCGGCTTTGTACTTTATGTTGCTATAATTTATCCCACTCGAATGCAATCCAGAATTGAAAATAACAATGTAAAAGAAAAAAAAATCGTTTTATTGATATTTATCATTTACATGGGATTGTAAACTATAACACTTACTTATTCAAGTATAAAAAATATATTTTTTTCTACTTATCACTTACGACTTATCTCTTCCTTGTGAGCCGCTTTATGACAGCGTATTCATATTCAGATTCTGATTCGCTCATTTTTAAATATATATTTTACTAAAATATAATGTAAAATAAATTATAATTGTTAACTATTTTATTACTAAGCTCTGGCTATAAAGACACAACTTGACTCGAGGCGTCACTTTATATACTTTATTCTTGAGATATAATACATAAGGGTTTCATATTTGATACCTACGTATCAAGAGATGACACATCATTCTGTCAATTGGAAGATTGAACAATATACTCTTTCGATAATTATAATAATATTCTAAAAATTAGAAATCACACCAATTGTATAAATATCCAATGTACTCAAATTTTGATTATTTTTGTATTTTTATAATTTTCTTGGCAAGACAAAGTTCTAAATTGTGTTTTTATACGTTAAAAAATTTGATTTTTTTATCCGGCCTTATTAAAAGAAACTGTTCATTAAAGGGTTAAATATCTATTTTGACTGTCCTTGAAAATGGACTAGTTTTATCATGACGTTTGTACATCTTTACGCACAGAATTGTTTTAATAATATACTTTTAAATCATACGGAAAATGACCAATTATATATTATTTTACATCACTTAGGTACTCATTATTTAAAAGATACTAACAGTATCACCAATTTAGCCACTAAACTTGCACTATGTATATATAACTTGCATAACTCACCGATCACCCACAGAAAGCTGAAGTTTTGTATTTATGACTGTTGTCACACCTAGTTGTTCACCTTCCTTTTAGATTGCGATCTAAATATTATGTAATGAAAACTGCAAAATAACTAATATTAAATATCCAGGCTTAACTCAAAAACGAATAAGTGTAGCGAACTGAAATTTTGTATATAGAACAGATGTCACATGTGGTAGTACACCTTCATTTTTTATTTCAATCTGCGAAATACATAATGAAAAATTTCACTATAACAAATATAGAAACGTTACTGCTTTCCACCAGATGACATTACTTGAATTCTCCTTATTATTAAATTAGCATATGCTACTCATTGTTGAATGTAATTCTACTCGTTGTTAATTAAAAATGTATAATGTTTTTGATATTATTAAACTAATATTTTTGCAATTTTAACTGTCCATCTTTATTATAGAATTAGAAAGTATTTTACATTCAAATAAAAGATGTAAGTTTAATTGAAGTAGAGCAAAAATCTCTATTATTAAAGAGGCTAACAATAAGTCATGTGGTTTCCAAATCAATTTTTTTTTAAAATGCATTAGTTGTATTTTTCAGTAATAAATATGCATACGTTTATGTTCTCAATATTAAGTTAAATTTATTTTATAAACATTTACACTTATGAGAACCGATTTCGATATTCATAATGTAAAAAAATATATAAGTACAATTGTTGTTTTATCTAAAACCGCTGTAGTATACTATATTTAAAAGCAGAAAATCATCACCACAAATACAAAGATTTGCGTGATAAATTCTTCATTTTATTCACAAAAATTTGTATTTTTAAAAGATTGTGGACAAAAAATTGGGGACAGGAAAATATTTAAAGAAGATTAAAAAATCTAAAAATTGTAGTTTAAAAAGTACCTGGATTGTATGGAATGAAAAAGATAATCTGGAAAATTTAAAAATTCTAATGTATAGATAAAAAAATGGTTGAAAGAAAACCTTGCGAGAATAAATAAATTGTGAATTTCTAGTGTAATAGAAATTATAAAATTTATGTAACACCGATGGCACCACTGAGCAAAAAACAAGACTTCCCAGGACGCCTAGGTGCCCACTCTGAGAACTACAGAGATAAAAGAACAAGTTTGTATAAGCATATTATATTTAAGTACACTCTTATATATATATATATATATATATATATATATATATATATATATATATGTGTGTGTGTGTGTGTATATGTATACATATACATATATATATATATATATATATATATATATATATATATATATATATATATATATATACATTCATTTAACAGCTACTACAAACATTTTCTTTCTTGAAATTAAATAACTGTAACTTTGACTTTACAATTGTAACAGTATTTGATTTTGGAAAACATTGTTGATTTAGTTAAATACATTCCTAAATATGTATATGCATGTATACATATATGTATACACGTCTTGCAGCTGATAGAAATATCTTCTTTCTTGAATTTAAGTAACTGTAACTATAACTGAGTAATTGTAACTATATTTTGTTTTGTAAATCATTGTTGACTTAAATTACAATTTTGTGCTGCACATTGATAGGACACTTGAAGCCTAACTTTAAATAATCTTAAATTGCATCAAATTATATACTTCAAAACATAATTTGGCTTTATTACAGAACATTCGATCCAAAACGTTATAAAACTGTGCCAAAAGCATATTGTGATATCGATTAATATTCATTCAAATGCAGAAAGAAATCTCTAGTACAGATAGAATTTTCCGATAATCAGTTCTGAAAAAAGAACTTATGTGTTTCGATGTCTTATTCTGAGATTACTAGCACATATCTTATTAAACCTTCTATCCGTTTTAATAATGCACCTGTTGACTTATGGGACTTGCTTATTATCTCGGATTAATATACGTTCCCAGATTTGTTGACATTGCTTCTGAAGAAAATATCTGAAAAAAAAATGGGTTATACCATTAGTAATTTAAGACATAACAGTCGAACCGTTATTTCTAGTAATTCATACGGACTGTGCTTAGAACAGCAGAAACAAGGTAAAGGAAATTATTTTCGACAAAGGGAGGTCAATTTTTGTCACAGAAGGAGACCGTCTCGAATTTCTGCGACCCGTCACTAGCAATTCTGATTTCGCAAAGAAATAAATTTTATTTATTTATTTATTAGAGCTTGATGCTTTTACCTCACAGATCAAGTTTCCGATCTGATTTTGGGAATTCCACGTGTCTGATTCTCTCTTGAAATGTGTGTAAGATGTCATAAGAATACCCAATATATATATTTGTTATTCAAAATTCGGTACAATTGTCATTCGAAATAGTGAGTAGTTTTTCATTTTGTTATTCCTGATCCTGATGTTTTATTTTACTAATAATCCATTGACACAAATCTGTACTTTATAGACCATGTAAACTTTACCAATTCCGATGGTTAATACTTTATATCCTGAATTAATTTACCATCAACTTTCTTACTGCATTTATGCATCATTAGGTAAGTTTTAATGGAGAATAATCATAGAAAAAAGAAAACTAATTTTTACTGTATTTTAGTAGTTTATTTTGAAGCTGATACTTTCTAGTACCAACATATATTTTTGACTCTCTGATAGAAAATAAGGCATCAAATTATGAATAAAACAAATAAAATGCTTTCCTGCGAAGTCTCTAAAAAATAATAGTACCAAATAACCTATAATATACCACTAAATTTACTCAACTGAACAACACGTGTATTAACTATACCACAAAATGACCTTCGAATGCAGTACGACAATTATAAAATCCCTATTATGCAAATAAAAAGGATTTCTGATTGGTTCTGTCACTTCTTTTCTGTTGTAGGAACTGCTGTATTTGTTATTCAAAATTCAGTATAATTGTTATTCGAAATAGTGAGCACTTGTTCTGTTTTTCCTGATACTGATTATTTATTTTACTAATAATCCATTGGCACAAACCTGTAGACCATGTAAACTTTACCAATTCTGATAGTTAACCCTTTATATCCTGAATTAATTTACCATCAACTTTCTTACTGCATTTATGTATCATTAGATAAGTTTTAATGGGGAATAATCGTAGAAAAAAGAAAACTAATTTTTACTGTATTGTAGTAGTTAATTTTGCAGCTGGTACTTTCTAGTATCAACATATATTTTTGACTTTCTGATAGAAAATAAAATATTAAATTATGAATAAAACAAATGAAATACTTTCCTGAGAAATATAGAAGTCTCTAAAAATAATTGTACCAAATAACCTGTAATATACCACTAAATTTACTCAATTGAACAACACGTGTATCAGCTCTACCACAAAATGACCTTCGAATGCAGTACGACAATTATAAAATCCCTACTATGTGAATAAAAAGGATTCCTGATTGGTTCTGTCACTTCTTTTCTGTTGTAGGAACTGCTGTATTTGGTATTCAGTATTCGGTATAATTGTTATTCGAAATAGTGAGTAGTTGTTCATTCTGTTTTTCCTGATCCTGATCTTTTATTTTACTAATAATCCATTGGCACAAACCTGTAGACCATCTAAACTTTATCAATTCCGATAGTTAACCCTTTATATCCTGAATTAATTTACCTTCAACTTTCTTACTGCATTTATGCATCATTAGATAAGTTTTAATGGAGATTAATCGTAGAAAAAAGAAAATTAATTTTTACTGTATATTAATATTATACTTATTATTATCATTAGATAAGTTTTAATGTAGAATAATCGTAGAAAAAAGAAAATTATTTTTTACTGTAATTTAGTATTATACTTACTATTTAAAATCATTCTATATGTACTTCTGAAATATCATAAATGCTTAAATAACGAAATTTAAAATTATTAATTGAAACTTATAAAACACTGTCATAAAAAAACATTTTTTATGTTCCCTGAGCCTTTTACTCAAGGAACTTATTGTTCTTCTTCTTGCCTATATCTCTGATCTGAATCAGATCCATAAGATTGATCGTTTTTAGTAGATCCAAAACGAAAACTAGTCTCTCCAAATGATCTCTGCGTACCAAGTTAATTTTATTAAATCTTACTGTAAAATAATTCATCAACATAGGTGATTCCTTCTCTCTTTTAACCCTTTATATCCTGAATTAATTTACCATCAACTTTCTTACTGCAATTATGCATCATTACATAAGTTTTAATGGAGAATAATCGTAGAAAAAAGAAAATTAATTTTTACTAGATTTTAGTATTATGCTTATTATTATTATACTTATTATTTAAAATCATTCTATATGTACTTCTAAAATATCATAAATTCCTAAATAACGAAATTTAAAATTATTAATTGAAACTTATTAAACACTGTCATTAAAAAACATTTTTCTTGTTCCATGAGCCTTTTACTCAAGGAACTTATTGTTCTTCTTCTTGCCTATATCTCTGATCTGAATAAATTCCATAAGATTGTTCGTTTTAAGTAGATCCAAAACGAAAACTAGTCTCTCCAAAAGATCTCTGCGTACCAAGTTAATTTTATTAAACCTTTCTGTAAAATAATTCATCAGCATAGATGATTAATTCTCTCTTTGAACCCTTTATATCCTGAATTAATTCACCAATAACTTTATTACTGCATTTATGCATCATTAGATAAGTTTTAATGGAGAATAATCATAGAAAAAAGAAAATTCATTTTTACTGTATTTTAGTAGTTAATTTTGCATCTGGTGCTTTCTTGTACCAACATATATTTTTGACTCTATGATAGAAAATAAAACATTAAATTATGAATAAAACAAATGAAATGCTTACCTGCGAAGTATAAAAGTCACAAAATAATAATAGTACCAAATAACTGGTAATAAACCACTAAAATTAATCAATTGAACAACACGTGTATCAACTCTACCACAAAAATCGAATGCAGTATGACAATTATAAATTCCCTACTATGCCAATAAAAAGGATTTCTGATTGGTGCTGTCACTTCTTTTCTGCTGTAGGAACTGCTGTATTTGTTATTCAAAATTCGGTATAATTGTTATTCGAAATAGTAAGTACTTGTTCTGCTTTTCCTGATACGGATTTTTTATTTTACTAATAATCCATTGGCACAAACCTATACTTACAGACCATGTAAACTTTACCAATTCCGATAGTTAACCCTTTATATCTTGAATTAATTTACCATCAGCTTTATTACTGCATTTATGCATCATTAGATAAGTTATAAGGGAGAATAATCATAGAAAAAAGAAAATTCATTTTTACTGTATTTTAGTAGTTAGTTTTGCAGATGGTACTTTCTAGTACCAACATATATTTTTGACTCTCTGATAGAAAATAAATCATTAAATTGTGAATAAAACAAATGAAATGCTTACCTGCGAAGTATAGAAGTCTCTAAAAAATTTAGTACCAAATAACTGGTAATAAACCACTAAATTTACTCAGTTGAACAACACGTGTATCAACTCTACCACAAAATGACCTTCGAATGCAGCACGCCAATTATAAAATCCCTACTATGCTAATAAAAAGAATTCCTGATTGGTGCTATAACTTATTTTCTGCTGTAGGAACTGCATCTTTCATGTCCTTGTGAGTACCGTCAGGAAAAACAGCCTTTTATACATACCTTTTAAATACCTTTTTTATACCTTTTTTGCATACCTTTTTAATACTTATTTAATTGAGGTTAAGTGAAAAATTTCAAATTTTTAAAAATGGCTCAAATTATCAAGGAGCTTGGCTACCCTTGTCTTAAGGTATAGCTGAATTACAGGTAATTGAGTAAAATTGGAAGATAAAAATGTTAAGTTTCTACCAATAAAGACCAGTATAATGCTTCTCTAAAAATACTTAATAGAACATTTTAGTATGATATATACATCTTCTTCTTATCTGACATTACAGCCTTTTACAAGCCTAAGCCTTTGCTACAAAAGCTGTCCATCACCTCAAGTCAAGTCAAGTCAGTAAGGTTGTACCTCCTTGGTAAAGTCGTCTCCCCAGTGATGAGCGGTGATACAGTCTTAAATGGTGTGCTCCGTTAAATTAAAGGGAGTTATAAAAATGAAATTACAGAAAAATTTGAAGTTAAAATCATGAGTAGGTATAAAATAATAATATAAAAGTCCTGCTCTCAGTAATTAAGATAAAATATAATAAGTGAAGGTTTTTATATTTTTTATTTAAGTAATCGGGAAGAAGTAAAGAAAAAGAAATAAAAGAATTATAATATGAGAGGTTTATATATTACACAATTAAAATTAAAAATAAGAAAGATTATTAACGAGGAAAAGTAAGAGTCATCGTGGCGCCATCTATTGGTGCGGATGATTCATGTTCAAGTTAAGATCATAGATCCTCCGCGCCATCACCTTCTCTCTAAAGCAAAACTTTTCTAGATCTGGTTTCACAATTCTTTAAGGTCTTTTCAACTCCTTCAATATATTTCTCTCTTGATCTTCTTCTTCTCCTCTTGTTAAGAAATTTTACCTTGTATTATTTCTTTAATTATATTCTTCTCATTTCTTCTTTGGACATGTCCAAGTCATTCTTTATGCCTTCATGTATTTCACTATGTCTATTTTCTATAAGACTCTCTTTTTTCTTATTGAAACAGTGTTTTCTAATTTTGGTCTGAATATTTTCTTTAATTATTTACATACATGACGTTATTAAAAGAATACAATTAAAATTTCGTGAAATTCTGAAATTTTTTATAACATTATAACCATTACGTCATGACGGTGTAGCAACCCATACATTTTTTAGATTCATTTTTTAAAGCTTCAAATAAGTGAATTTTGTACCTTAATGAAATCTAGGACAAAGAGAAATAAAAATTGCTTACAAACTTGGAAAAATATATTTCTTAATCAGAATGTTATATAACATAGTATTTTATTGCCACTTTTGTTCTTTAGTTCAATAAAATTTTTAAAAGTATTATCAGTTTAACTGTAATCTCACTTATAATAACTTTGTGTTATTTCTGTAATTATATTCTTCTCATTTCTTCTTTGGACATGTCCAAGCCATTAGATTTTTTGTGCCTTTATGTATTTTACTATGTCTGTTTTCTATAAGGCTCTCTTTTTATTATTGAAACATTGTTTTCCATTTTTGGTCCGAATATTTTCCTTAATCATATACATGCATAACGCTATTAAAAGAATACAATTAAAATTTCGTCAAATTCTTAAATTTTGTATAACATTATAACCATTACTATATGACGGCGTGTCAAAACATACATTTTTTTGGTTATTCAGATTTTTAAAGCTTCAAATACAGTAATTCGGTACCTTAATGAAATCTGTGAAAAGGAGAAGAAAAAAACTGCTAATAGGCTTGGAAAAATATAGTTCTTAATCAGAAGGCTATATAACATAGTATTTTATTGCCACTTTTGTTCTTTAGTTCAAAAATTTTTTAAAAAGTAGTATCGGTTTAACTGTAGTTTCTCTTAAGATAACTTTGTGTTATTTCTGTCATTGTATTATTTTTATTTCTTCTTTGGACATGTCCAAGCCATCGGATTTTTTGTGCCTTCATGTATTTCACTATGTCTTTTTTCTATAAGGCTCTCTTTTTCTTATTGAAACATTGTTTTCTAATTTTGGTCCGAATATTTTCCTTAATCATATATATACATAACATTATTAAAAGAATACAATTAAAATTTCGTCAAATTCTGAAATTTTGTATAACATTATAACCATTACTATATGACGTTGTATCAAAACATACATTTTTTTGGTTATTCAATTTTTAAAGCTTCAAATACAGGAATTCGGTATCTTAATGAAATCTGTGAAAAAGAGAGGAAAAAAAATTCCTAATAGGCTTGGAAAAATATAGTTCTTAATCACGAGGCTACATAACATAGTATTTTATTGCCACTTTTTTTCTTTAGTTCAATAAAATTTTAAAAAGTAATATCGGTTTAACTGTAATCGTCCTTAAGATAACTATGTGTTATTTCTGTAATTATATTCTTCTCATTTCTTCTTTGGACATGTCCAAGTCATCGGATTATTTGTACCTTTATGTATTTCACTATGTCTTTTTTTCTTATTGAAACATTGTTTTCTAATTTTGGTCCGAATATTTTCCTTAATCATATATATACATAACATTATTAAAAGAATACAATTAAAATTTTGTCAAATTCTGAAATTTAAAATTGTTTATAGACTTGGAAAAAGATATTTCTTAATCAGAAGGTTATATAACATAGTATTTTATTGCCACTTTTGTTCTTTAGTTCAATAAAATTTTAAAAATTAGTATCGGTTTAACTGTAATCGCCCTTAAGATAACTATGTGTTATTTCTGTTATTATATTCTTCTCGTTTCTTCTTTGGACATGTCCAAGTCATCGGATTATTTGTACCTTTATGTATTTCACTATGTCTTTTTTTCTATAAGGCTTTCTTTTTTTCTTATTGAAACATTGTTTTCTAATTTTGGTCCGAATATTTTCCTTAATCATATATATACATAACATTATTAAAAGAATACAATTAAAATTTCGTCAAATTCTGAAATTTTGTATAACATTATAACCATTATTATATGACGTTGTATCAAAACATACATTTTTTTTGTTATTCAATTTTTAAAGCTTCAAATACAGGAATTCGGTACCTTAATGAAATCTGTGAAAAAGAAAGGAAAAAATTGCTAATAGGCTTGGAAAAATATATTCTTAATCAGAAGGCTATATAACATAGTATTTTATTGCCACTTTTGTTCTTTAGTTTAATAAAATTTTAAAAAGTAGTATCAGTTTAACTGTAATCTCTCTTAGGATAACTTTGTGTTATTTCTGTAATTATATTATTCTCATTTCTTCTTTGGACATTTCCAAGCCGTTAGATTATTTGTGCCTTTATGTATTTCACTATGTCTTTTTTCTAAAAAGCTCTCTTTTTTCTCATTGAAACATTGTTTTCTAATTTTGGTCCAAATATTTTCCTTAATCATATATATACATAACATTATTAAAAGAATACAATTAAAATTTCTTCAAATTCTGAAATTTTGTATAACATTATAACCATTACTATATGACGTTGTATCAAAACATACATTTTTTTGGTTATTCAATTTTTAAAGCTTCAAATACAGGAATTCGGTATCTTAATGAAATTTGTGAAAAAGAGAGGAAAAAAAATTCCTAATAGGCTTGGAAAAATATAGTTCTTAATCAGAAGGCTATATAACATAGTATTTTATTGCCACTTTTTTTCTTTATTTCAATAAAATTTTAAAAAGTAGTATCGGTTTAACTATAATCGCCCTTAAGATAACTATGTGTTATTTCTGTAATTATATTCTTCTCATTTCTTCTTTGGACATGTCCAAGTCATCGGATTATTTGTACCTTTATGTATTTCACTATGTCTTTTTTTCTATAAGGCTCTCTTTTTTTCTTATTGAAACATTGTTTTTCTAATTTTGGTCCGAATATTTTCCTTAATCATATATATACATAACATTATTAAAAGAATACAATTAAAATTTCTTCAAATTCTGAAATTTTGTATAACATTATAACCATTACTATATGACGTTGTATCAAAACATACATTTTTTTGGTTATTCAATTTTTAAAGCTTCAAATACAGGAATTCGGTATCTTAATGAAATTTGTGAAAAAGAGAGGAAAAAAAATTCCTAATAGGCTTGGAAAAATATAGTTCTTAATCACGAGGCTACATAACATAGTATTTTATTGCCACTTTTGTTCTTTAGTTCAATAAAATTTTTAAAAGTAGTATCGTTTAACTGTAATCTCCCTTAAGATAACCTTGTGTTATTTCTGTAATTATATTCTTCTCATTTCTTCTTTGGACATGTCCAAGTCATCGGATTATTTGTACCTTTATGTATTTCACTATGTCTTTTTTTCTATAAGGCTCTCTTTTTTTCTTATTGAAACATTGTTTTCTAATTTTGGTCCGAATATTTTCCTTAATCATATATATACATAACATTATTAAAAGAATACAATTAAAATTTTGTCAAATTCTGAAATTTAAAATTGTTTATAGACTTGGAAAAAGATATTTCTTAATCAGAAGGTTATATAACATAGTATTTTATTGCCACTTTTGTTCTTTAGTTCAATAAAATTTTTAAAAGTAGTATCGTTTAACTGTAATCTCCCTTAAGATAACCTTGTGTTATTTCTGTAATTATATTCTTCTCATTTCTTCTTTGGACATGTCCAAGTCATCGGATTCTTTGTACTTTTATGTATTTCACTATGACTTTTTTTCTATAAGGCTCTCTTTTTTTCTTATTGAAACAATGTTTTCTAATTTTGATATAAATATTTTCCTTAATCATATATATACATAACATTATTAAAAGAATACAATTAAAATTTCGTCAAATTCTGAAATTTTGTATAACATTATAACCATTATTATATGACGTTGTATCAAAACATACATTTTTTTTTGTTATTCAATTTTTAAAGCTTCAAATACAGGAATTCGGTACCTTAATGAAATCTGTGAAAAAGAAAGGAAAAAATTGCTAATAGGCTTGGAAAAATATATTCTTAATCAGAAGGCTATATAACATAGTATTTTATTGCCACTTTTGTTCTTTAGTTTAATAAAATTTTAAAAAGTAGTATCAGTTTAACTGTAATCTCTCTTAGGATAACTTTGTGTTATTTCCTTAATTAATTATTTATTTTTCTTCTTTGGACATTTCCAAGCCGTTAGATTATTTGTGCCTTTATGTATTTCACTATGTCTTTTTTCTAAAAAGCTCTCTTTTTTCTCATTGAAACATTGTTTTCTAATTTTGGTCCAAATATTTTCCTTAATCATATATATACATAACATTTTTAAAAGAATACAATTAAAATTTCTTCAAATTCTTTCTAAATTTTGTTTATTATAACCATTACATATATATCAAAACATACATTTTTTTGGACTAATTTTAAAGCTTCAAATACAGGAATGTATCTTAATGAAATTTGTAAAAAGAGAGGAAAAAAAATTCCTAATGGGCTTGGAAAAATATAGTTCTTAGTCACGAGGCTACATAACATAGTATTTTATTGCCACTTTTTTTCTTTAGTTCAATAAAATTTTAAAAAGTAATATCGGTTTAACTGTAATCGTCCTTAAGATAACTATGTGTTATTTCTGTAATTATATCTTCCATTTCTCTTTGGACATGTCCAAGTCATCGGATTAATTTGTACCTTTATGTATTTCACTATGTCTTTTTTTCTATAAGTTTTTTTTCTTATTGAAACATTGTTTTCTAATTTTGGTCCGAATATTTTCCTTAATCATATATACATAACATAATTAAAAGAATACAATTAAAATTTTGTCAAATTCTGAAATTTAAATGTTTATAGACTTGGAAAAAGTTATCTTAATCAAAGGTTAATAACATAGTATTTTATTCACTTTTGTTCTTTAGTTAATAAAATTTAAAAGTAGTATCGTTTAACTGTAATCTCCCTTAAGATACTTGTGTTATTTTGTAATTATATTCTTCTCATTTCTTCTTCTTTGGACATGTCCAAGTCAGGATTCTTTGTACCTTTATGTATTTCACTATGTCTTTTTTTTCTATAAGCTCTCTTTTTTCTTAGTGAAACAATTTTCAATTTTGATATAAATATTTTCCTTAATCATATATATACATAACATTATTAAAAGAATACAATTAAAATTTCGTCAAATTCTGAAATTTTGTATAACATTATAACATTATTAATAGACGTTGTCAAAACATACATTTTTTTTTTTGGTTATTCAATTTTTAAAGCTTCAAATACAGTAATTCGGTACTTAATGAAATCTGTGAAAAAAAGAAGAAAAAAATTGCTAAAGGCTTGGAAACATATAGTTCTAATCAGAAGGCTATATAACATAGTATTTTATTGCCACTTTTGTTCTTAGTTTGAATAAAATTTTAAAAAGTAGTATCATTTAACTGTAATCTCTCTTAAGATAACTTTGTGTTATTTCAAATTATAACCATTACTATAAAGTTATATCAAAACATACAGCCAATTTTCCGATTGGTTAGGGTGCTGCCTTCGGTACCGGAGTTCGTGGGTTCGAATCCCACAGTGGCATGAATGTTCGTAGCCATTCCGAATCGGCTTTAAGCTATAGATCCCGGTCTCATTAGCCCTCGTGTGGCAAAAAGTAGACCGTTGCACTCCAAACAAAACTTAAACTTAATCAAAAGATACATGGTTTTGGTTATTCAATTTTTAAAGCTTCAAATACAGGAATTCGGTACCTTAATGAAATCTGTGAAAAAGAGAAGAAAAAAATTGCTTATAAGCTTGGAAAAAGATATTTCTTAATCAGAAAGTTATATAACATAATATTTTATCGCCACTTTTGTTCTTTATTTCAATAAATTTTAAAAAGTAGTATCGGTTTAACTGTAATCTTCTTTAAGATTTGGTATTTTCCCTTTCCTTTAATTTCAAATAAATTTATTTGACTTTTCACAAAGATACAAAATTAGTTGCTTACAGTTCCTACCCATAATTTGGCGGCTTTCAGTTCTATATGATTTCTAATAAACTTTTATAGATGAAGAGGAAATTGTTTTCTCAGTGTCAACACCTTTTAACCCCCAAGTGGCTTCAGTCAGAGCCGAGTTAAACGAATTGGAGATAGTAGATATTTTCTTCTTACCAACCGTCGAACTTCTTCCACAAAAAAAATATAAAATATAAAACAATGAATAAAGCTAAACTTGATAATATCAAAAACTAAATCGCATAATTTTATTAATAAAACTATTTAATATACAAGAATGAATTTTAGTTTTTCTAGAAAAGTTTAAACATTTTTTATAACTTAAAAATGTGTAAAATTTCATTAAATGTCTAACCAAAGTAAGTATATAAACGGGAATAAATAAGTAAGTATATAAATAAATAATAATAAGTAAATTTGGAAGTAAGTACATAAACGTGAGTAAGTATATATAGGAATAATTTCCTAATGTATCAGTATTACCAATATTTAAAAATTCTGTTTTTTCAGTCTTTAATTCAGCAAAATTGTCAATTATTTCATTATAATCAATATTATCCAAGACATTTTGTCCGATGTTTTAAACAGTTGAATCATTTAATTTTGATCAACTAACTCACAGAGTTTCGTAAACAATATTTTTACATTTTTTTTATAACTGAGAAAGATATTTCCCCAGATGCATTTAATATAGCCAAATTTAAAAACATTCATAATAATGAAAATGCTGATGTTACAGAGTTCTTTATTAATTGCAACCAGACTATTATATTGTTAAAATGGGCTAAACCTTGAAACCATATAAACCTTGTAGCAATATATTTTTACTTACTTTTTTAGTCTAGACAATTGTCCAACAGAAATGCAAGCTATCTTGTTTACAAATGTTTTCAAAATAGCAAATTTACCGAGACCCAAGACATTTGTTCCATTTGTCTATGTACTGATCTGACCCACAGTCCAGTTCTATACGTTTTCATGAAGCAATGTCGCAGATGTCCAGCTATGGGCTGCATAAGAAACGTGAAAGCCTAAAGTGCTTTCAAAATACCAAAAGTACCTTAAGGCAGAAGAAATCCCGAAACATTGCCACAATGCATCATGCAAAAGGCTGATGGCAAGATCAAAAGTTATTGATGAATAGGAAAAGAACAAGGGGGAATCCTTTCAGTGCGCCGAACACTCGATAAGTAGACAATGAAAGAACACACACTTCGTGTGTGGTTTTGATGAATCGTGTTTTCACAACACTTTTAAGGTTAAGGCATCTGAAGAGTACAGGCACTTTCTGCACGAAAGTAGTAAGTTGGAATGCATTTTAATGTGATTGCGTGGGTTGTAAGATTACCATAAAATCTCTTTTGACAGCTTAAAACAGGTAAACGTACTTACACTAATCGTATCGAACATCTTGAAGATAAAAGGGCAATCAATAGGTTAATCTACATTGTAAAAACTTCGCTTTATATTGTCTACATTTTGAATTGGTGTTTTGGTTGGGGAATAGCATGACAGTAACATCAAAGATGAAGCCTTTTAAAGTTAACTGATATCTAAAAAGTCTCTTCCTGTTTTTAATCGAATTGCAACACGCAGTACCTCAGCCAGAATTTCTGCCAGAAGGAGGCTAGTATGCAAACAGTATTTTGAGTTGGAAACATCGAAACTTGTAGGATTTAACGATGTTGTACACATAAGCAGGGCTATAACTAGGGCAAGGACAAGTTGGCACTTGCCATGGCTTCAGTATTTGCAAAATTAACATTTTTCATTAAAAAAAAATCACTAATAGGGGTTTAAAAAAAAATTAAAATTTTCAAAGAAAACATTACATTATAATTTATTTGTTAAAGTAATCAAATTTTTTTTCGGCTTGGTATTTTATTTATTTTTAATATTTTTTTCAGCATTCTTAAAATCTTCTTGCTTCTAAATTAAGCAGCCCTAGGCACCTGGCCGCTTAGGCTACCGTTTCCTGCCTATTTAGCGTCCCCACGGCTGCGCCATTGGTATCAAGTTATATTAATATTTAAAATCACATTAAATTCATTTTGAATTCTGTCTTCAGTTTGCCTTCAGTTGTAGGTTGCACGGGGCGCCATAGCTCGAAGCTGTATCCCCCATCGTAAAGGTGAACAGATTCTTTCAGGGTGAGCATTAGGATTTGCAAGTTACATTAAAAGTTTTACAGTTATAAGATAAGAGATTACATTAAAAGGTGAAAAAACAATTTGACCCTAGATATAAAAAAAAATAGTAAAGTGGGTAAAGGAATATACGATTTAGAAAAGGGTAAGAAGTTTAAAAAGGATAGAGATATTTTTATGCTGATGCAAGCATCAATTGTTTAATACTTTTTTGAGGTTTCTTTATTATATATATATATATATATATATATATATATATATATATCAAAATTATTCAACTTTAATATTTCCTTAAAAACCTCCTCTCTCCCATTCTAATTCCTTAAAATATTTTTTCCAGCCTCTAGATGTCTTAATCAAAGGAGCGTCGTCGACTTAAAATTCTATCGATACTTTTCCCAAAGCTTTCTATCCTATAAATGTAAATTTCCTGCCTATTCAACACGTTTCCCAGTAGTCGCCGGAAAAATGGCTCCTCGTTTTTCCTGATCTTACACTTAAATTCGCTGAGTAATCGGAAAAATTCTTTCTGTCTTCGCTCTTGGGTGCACCTTTATTCGAGCAGAGTGGTTTTTGTGTCCTTCTTTTGTTTGTCGTTAACTAGTAAAGATGCCCGTTTTATCAGCTCTAAAATAAAGTTTTAATTAGACTTGTGCCGTTTTCTTCAATGTCGGCAGACTGCATTTTTATTACTGCTATCTGATTAGCTTTCTCCTTGCCCAGTACCTCAGGCAAGTAAAATTAATAAGGTCTATATATTGGGACTAGAGCAAATAAATAATTATACGCACATATATATATTATTTAACCCATATTGTACCGCACCAACTAAATATTTCTGTAAGTTATTAAAACTTAAACCATATCATTAATATGGTGTAACTAGTATATAAAACCAAAATTTTGAAAAAAATATTTTTAAATTTTTATGTAATTGGCTGTCCTATAAATAGGACAACGGTCCAATACACTACTAAAACTTAACAAATATCCATTACATTGCATTAGGCTGATTCATTCATTACATTGCATTAGACTGATTCAATTCAAATTTTGGGAAATAGTCTAAACAAAGTCCAACATTACATTTTAAGCATACTGTTGTTGGTTTTTCCTTGCAGTTATTGAACTGGCTGTAAGAGAGTAAGTTTATTTTGCAATCTCCAGTTTTTCTGAATGGAATAGACATCTATTTACCCCTTGTTGTGTCCAGGAGTGTGACCATGTTTGAACGTTTTCATTGTAAGATAAAGAAAAAAATGTCCGCTATCAATGCAATATCGAATTCATGGAAAAATAATCGGGATTGGACAGTCGCCCTAATTTTAGGACACCTTTTTTATACTTACAAAATACACGTGTAAAATATATTTTTCAACAAAAACTTTCAGCTACATTATTAGCTCTGTTTTTAAACTGAAAGTAACCTCCACAATGTTTGAAAAAAATAATAATTATAAAATTAAAGATTAAAAAATGACAATTTTTAAGAGGTTGCTGAAAATGAATTTTACAATACAATATAATTTGATTTCTCAGTTTTTTTTTTGGTTACTTTGCTAAAATGTGTCTATTTAAAAAGTGTTAAAATAAAATCCACTCAGAAAATATTTATAACTTTAGTATACACTGGAATATTATTTGATGTCCTATTTATAGGACAGTGGTCCAATATGGGTTAAATTAAAAAATTAAAACTAATTTGAGAAAGTTTAAAATGATAGCGGAAAGGAAGGATGAAAAAGAGAATTGATAGGAATGCTAACGCCGTTCTCTATTGTACGGTAGTTGTCGGAGTTCTGATTCGGTTGAGCATATTTCCAGTTAGTAAGATATCACGTTGTGAGAGGGAGCGGTTCATTCAGATAATACAAATATCAAGATGACAGATCGGAAATGTTAAAATAAAAATAATAATAGCTTGAAGAGGAGTTGCAAACCACGAGAGGTTTTCTGTTAAAAAAGTGGTAGTTTTATTAATGGAGCTAAAATAATACTAATAAGACTTTGTATTAGTGTAAGACGATGATATTCTTCTCCTGGTGAAAAATTTAATTATAGATATATTGGACTGCCACAGTGAAAGATAGTTTACATCATACTCCTTAATTCTAAGTAACTAAGAAGAAATTAGTTATAAATTTGTGGATTTCAAATATTTCACAAATATCCGCTTTGAAAGTCATAAGTTAGAATACACACTTTGTAATCTAGAGTCTAATAATTGGACAAAAATCCATTTTGAGAGTTAGAACTTATAATACACATTATGTACTATAAAGTCTAACTCTCAAAATGGATTGTAAAATCTTTCAAATCCCAAAATCCAGGTAAAACTACGGTATTCTCAGGAAGGCCCGACTTAGAAAAATGAGGGCCCAGGCCAAACACAGTCATCCGGGGCCCCCTAACTCTGCTGTTCACAGGTGGTGACTACGGTGTCGAAAAGGACCACAAGAGAATACAGTACAAATAAATCAATAATAGGTAAAGCGAAGGGACCTTACCTCCAAATTTCCAATGGTACTGCTTCTCGTCAATTTGTCCCGGGCCGGGCTGTTTTGTGCTTTTATAAGCACCTTGAGAATTCCGTCTTTGGCATTAAATGCTCGAATACATTTGAGTAAAAGAAATAAAATTTTTTCCAATACCGGATACATTTAAAAGGAATTACAGAAAAACTACGTACTAGTAAAAAGAAAAGCTAGCGAGCGTTCATCCCGTCTGTTTACACTCGCGGCTCTAACACCGACACGAGTTCGTTCGAAACGGTTTCAGTTAGTTCGCAGTTAGTATGCCGGGGGATTTCCCACTTACGGAGTGATTGTTATATGTAGTGATGCTTAAACTATGGCCCGTACAGCCTTTAAAGTTGACTCTCCAGTGTATTTAATAAAATAAAATTAGTTTAAAATAAAGTGAAAAATTACGAAATAAGAAAAATTATAAAAATATTACAAAAAAAAAAAAAAAAAAAATCCTGGAATGTAAAGCGTATATTAGAATTTTGTAAGTCCTTACCCGAGGAATTTCCCTGCCTGAAACAGAATGTAGCTGCGTGTTCTGCATTTTTTGCCAGCACTTACATTTGTGAACAAGCTCTCTAATGATACTGAATAAGTCAAAAACTAACAGAAGAAATTGTCGATAATTTAACACAGTGAAGACGGTATGCGCTGAAAAGTATCTAACCTCAATTCTCGCACATTTTTTGTTAAAGTGATAACAAAATAATCCAAAAAACGTAAATTTCCGTCATCCGTCGCAAACAGTTGAAAAATAAAAGACGGGAATTCCCGTCTCCAGTCTTCAATGTGTTAAAGTGAATTTTAGACATACGCATCATATGTTTAATTTAAAATGGCAGTTAATTTGGGACCCCCCTTTTGATTGGGGGCCCGGGTATTGGCCCCGTTTGCTATGTCGGAAATCAGGCCCTGATTCACAGCTTTGAGTTATGAACTAAAATAACAAAAGAACTAGCAATCAGAACACGACTTTCCACGTTGCCTTTAATTAAAATAAAACGGTGACATCTTATTTTAAAGGATCAATAGCACCTCATTAAATTACAGAACCTAAAATATGAATGTCATAATGAAATACTCTTATGCGCTTTCCAGGATTATACTCCGTTACACTTACTTTTAAATTAACTAATGGGCTTTTAACATTCAGACAATAATCCATTTTGAGAGTTAGAACTTATAATACACAGTATGTATCATAAAGTCTAACTCACAAAGCGGATTTTAAAATATTTCAAATCCGAAAATCCAGGTAAAACTACGATACTTTCAGCTATGAGTTATGAACTAAAATAACAAAAGGGCAAATAATCAGAACACGGCTTTTCACTTTGTCTTTAATTAAAATAAAAAGGTGACAACTTATTTTAAAGGATTAATAGAACCTCATTATTTTACAGAACTTAAAATATGAATGTCATAATGAAATACTCTTATGCGCTTTCCTGGATTATACTTCGTTACACCTGCTTTTAAATTAACTAAAGGGCTTTTAACATTCAGACAAAAATTCATTTTGAGAGTTAGAACTTATAATACACAGTATGTATTATGAAGTCTAACTCGCAAAACGGATTGTAAAATCTTTCAAATCCAAAAATCCAGGTAAAACTAGGATATTCTCAGCTGTGAGTTACGAACTAAAATAACAAAAGGGCTAGTAATCAGAACAAGGCTTTTCACGTTGCCTTTAATTAACATAAAACGGTGACAACTTATTTTAAAGGATTAATAGCACCTCGTTAAATTACAGAACCTAAAATATGAATGTCATAATGAAATACTCTTATGTGCTTTCCAGGAATATACTTCGTTACACCTGTTTTTGAATTAACTAATGGGTTTTTAACACACAGCGGCGAGAACTATGAAAATTAATGCAAAACTTCTTGTCTCGTTTCAATAAGATCTGCTTTCTAGTTGAAAATTAAACGTTTTAATCTATTTTTTTTCTCGTATTTCCAAAGGTTATACTTCATTGCGGGTTTTTAACACACAGAGCAGAGAACTATGAAAGCTAATGCTGTTGAGATAATGTGAAACTTCCTGTCTCGTTTCAATAAGACCTGCTTTCAAGTTGAAAATGAAACTTTTTAATCTATTTTTTTTTCTCGTGTTTTCAAAGGTAATACTTCATTGCACCAACTTTTTAATTAAAAATAGTTAATTTAAAAGTTGGTGCAATGTGTGTAACTCGGCATATAACTCGGACAACTAATAGTGTTAAAAGTTTGAAACTCGTTGACTCAATTTAAAAAAATCTGCTTTCAAGTTAAACATGATTTTTTTCATTATATTTTTTTTCTCAGTGGTTGAGCAAATACGTCGCTTCCCTTTCAATAACCTTGAAATAAAGTCTTCAATCAACATTAACCCTATTTTTGTCTATAACTCAAGTTCCTGAGTGGCACAGATAAAAGCTAGGCTTGAAGTTCCGGTTAAGCGCAACGCCCGTTCATAATGAAATACTCCTATACGTTTTCCAGGATTATACTTCGTTACACCTGCTTTTAAATTAACTAATGGGTTTTTAACACACAGCGGAGAGAACTATGAAAACTAATGCTGTTGAGATAATGTGAAACTTCTTATACCGCTTCAATAAGATCTGCTTTCAAGTTGAAAATTAAATTTTTTAATCTTTTTTTCTCTAGTGTTTCCGAAGGTTATACTTCATTAAATCAACTTTTAAACTAACTACTTTTAACACATGTAACTCTGACAACTAACAGTGTTAAAAGTTTGAAACTCATTGATGCAAAAAATCTTCTGTCAAGTTAAACATTAATTTTTTCAATCTATTTTTTCTGAACCGTTGAGCAAATACGTCTCTTCACTTTCGATAACCTTGAAATAAAGTTTTCAAGCAATAGGAACCCTATTTTTGTCTATAACTCAAGTTCCTGACTGGCACAGATAAAAACTAGGCTTGAAGTTCCTGTTAAGCGCAATGCCCGTTCATAATGAAATACTCTTATACTCTTTCCAGGATTTTACTTCGTTACACCTGCTTTTAAATTAACTAATGGGTTTTTAGCACACAGTGGAGAGAACTATGAAAACTAATGCTGTTGAGATAGTGTGAAACTTCTTGTATCGTTTCAATAAGATCTGCTTTCAAGTTGAAAATTAAACTTTTTAATCCATTTTTTCTCTTGTTTTTAAAGGTTGTACTTCATTGCATCAACTTTTAAACTAACTACTTTTAACACATGTAACTTTGACAACTAACAGTGTTAAAAGTTTGAAACTCATTGATGCAAAAAATCTTCTCTCAAGTTAAACATTAATTTTTTCAATCTATTTTTTCTGAACCGTTGAGCAAATACGTCGCTTCACTTTCGATAACCTTGAAATAAAGTCTTCAAGCAACAGGAACCTATTTTTGTCTATAACTCAAGTCCCTGAGTGGCACAGATAAAAGCTAGGCTTGAAGTTCCGGTTAAGCACAACGCCTGTTCATAATGAAATACTCTTATACGCTTTCCAGGATTATACTTCGTTACACCTGCTTTTAAATTCAAACTAATGGGTTTTTAACACACAGCGGAGAGATCTACCCCCCCCCCCCCCCCCCCCCCCCCCCCCCCCCCCCCCCCCCCCCCCCCCCCATGAAAACTAATGCTGTTGAGATAATGTGAAACTTCTTATACCGCTTCAATAAGATCTGCTTTCAAGTTGAAAATTAAATTTTTTAATCTATTTTTCTCTAGTGTTTCCGAAGGTTATACTTCATTAAATCAACTTTTAAACTAACTACTTTTAACACATGTAACTAACAGTGTTAAAAGTTTGAAACTCATTGATGCAAAAAATCTTCTGTCAAGTTAAACATTAATTTTTTCAATCTATTTTTTCTGAACCGTTGAGCAAATACGTCTCTTCACTTTCGATAACCTTGAAATAAAGTCTTCAAGCAACAGGAACCTATTTTTGTCTATAACTCAAGTCCCTGAGTGGCACAGATAAAAGCTAGGCTTGAAGTTCCGGTTAAGCGCAACGCCCGTGAAATGGGCCTCATTGCGATCTCTATAAGCGAGAGCCCATTACATGCACTCTACTACCCACAAAGACCCTCTTAATGAGTAAAGCCACTTAGGCCTTCCACATCACTCCAGAGTGCGGCGGTTTGCGCAATTCGGGACACTTCGGCCCAAAAGGGCGTTGTCGACACGTTGTAGATGAGGAGGGGGTATAAGACATATTATGGTATCTAGTGATCTTATTAAAGCGAGCACCCAAGCGGAGGGAAAAAAAAGTTCCGGAGATTCAGCATACATAATCCCACTTTATAATTCCCAGAGAGTCTAAAGCGTATTATTTAAAAATTATTTTACAAGCGTATTAGGTTATGTTCATTCTCTAATGAAAACTAGAACAACGAAGTTTTTAAAAGTTTGTGTGTGTTTTTAATTAGAAGTTTTTTATTTAGCATGAAATTATGTTGCCGTTTATTTTCGCCTTGCTAAAATTAATCTTCTGGCTTAGTTTTTTTTAAAATCAATTATTAAATATTCTTTATTGAGAAAAGGATATTTTCTCTTTATATCAATCATTTGCAAGCAAAGTAAAATTTATTATAAAAAATGAAAAAAAGAAATGAAAATTAAATTAAATGAAATTGAAATCTCCACGTAAAATTACCTCATTGTGTATCGTTCATCTTCTTCGAATATCATTCTATACCTTCATTGTGTAACTACTTCAGTGTAAGCGTGAATATCTGAATCATTATAGTCTTCTAAAATGAGGGAAATATTTTTATATAAATTCTATAGTATGTATTTATATATATGTTTAATGAAGGCTGAAACTTGCTGGATTTAATGTAGACGGAAGTATTAATTTTGTTGTTATAGTTTACATATTATTATAGAGGTTTTTTCCTTTAAACAACTTTTATTTATTAACAAAATCTGAAAAATAACAACACTGTTTTCGTGTTTTCATATTATTTAATGTAAACGGAAATATTAATTTCATTGTTTACAGGTATCATTATGGATTTTTTTAAACTACCTTTATTTATTAAAAAAATCTAAAAAATAATAGTGCATTGTTTTCTTATTTTAATGGTATGAAACGACTTATATTCAGATATACAAAAATTTCAGTTATACAAAGAATCTTCTTTCCTTCTCATCTTGGTTTAAGTAAGTTTCCACTATACATACACACACACACACATATATATATATATATATATATGTGTGTGCATATACATATACATACATATATATATATATATATATACATATGTATGTATATATGTATATATATAATATACATATATATATATATATATATATATATATATAAATATATATATATGTATATATATATGTATATATATACATATATATATATATATATATATATATATATATATATATATATATATATATATATGTATGTATATATATATATATGTATATATATATATGTATGTATGTATGTTTATATATTTTGCTTAGGTAGCAAAGCCAAAAAAGACAGTTCTGAGCAGGAACTCGGGGTGATAACAAACTCCAAGCTTGTCTTGGCAAATTATGAGAACAAAAGATATCTAAATGGCATAGCCATAAACAGAAGGATTACAATAAAAAGGTTTTATATATGAAATTAAAAGTATCTTTCATGCCTTAACCACTCGCTCATGTCATATATATATATATATATATATATATATATATATATATATATATATGTATATATATGTATATATATGTATGTATATATATATATACATACATATACATATATATATGTATGTATATATATACATACATACATATACATATATATATATATATATATATATATATATATATATATATATATATATATATATATATATATATGTATATATATATATATATACATACATATACATATATATATATACATATATTTCTTTTACTGTTATTATTATTAATATTATTATTATAGTTGTTGCTGTTGCAATTGTTGTTACAGTAATGTAACTTAGAAGTTGTGCTCTCTCAGTTTTTCAATAGAATTAAACTAGGTGTGTTTTAAATTTTAGTTTGTCCACTTATTGATAACAAGTTACAACTAGTAAAAATCCTATTAATATTGCATGCAGAGAAGTCGAGCAAAGTTCTTAACTCCTCATTTCCGAAGCCTTTCTGAATTCCTCTATGATGAATCTACTCATAAACGTCAAGCAAATTCCCTACTTTTCCATGCGCATTCATTCTGATCAACAGGTTTTCCATTGATCATCACCTCTTACGCCGAATGCTTAAAATCAATTGCCCCGCGTTAG
Source organism: Pardosa pseudoannulata (assembly GCA_032207245.1). Taxonomy (NCBI): domain Eukaryota; kingdom Metazoa; phylum Arthropoda; class Arachnida; order Araneae; family Lycosidae; genus Pardosa; species Pardosa pseudoannulata. Next base: position 14,601,663 of record CM063510.1, read on the forward strand.
CGGTTTAATCCTTCTATTCATAACGTTAAGCTGTTTAAGAAAATTACCTTCTCTCTTCATCTAAGGATTTTTCGTGATTAAAATAATCTGTAGCCCTTTTATCTCTCTTAGTTATAAAGCGACCGACTTGCTTATTTAGTTTCACGAGTATCGATGCATAGCTCGTAATTTCTAACTACTTGCTATGTTCTCTCTAAAAATCCTTAATAGCCCGCCTGAAATTCCTGACTTAAGAATTACATATTACTCCTAATTGATACTTAACCTAATTTTTGGTAGCCCTAAAATATAATAACTAACATTTATGTAGTTCAGATCCTACCATATATGTTATGTTTTTTCCATTCAGGTTTTCGCAAATTTATCGTCTTTTTCATAATAAAAATTTGATTACTAGTTTCTCCGGTAATATTTGACCCAAAACAACATAAAACAAGAATATAGATACTAAGTGCATTAATATTTTTTTGGTTTATGAGAATTTGTTTGGAGGAAAATATAATAAAACATAATTTATGATAAGTTCAAAAATTTTAGTATCGGAAATACATTTAATTAATTTATTTAATAATATTGATCTCCCAATATATACATTTAATTAATTTATTTAATAATTTTGGTAGCCTTAAAATACAATAACTCCCATTTATGTAGTTCAGACCCCACCATATATGTTATGTCGTTTCCATTAAGGTTTTCGCATTTAATTAATAATAATTGAATTAATAATTAATAATAATTGAAATACATTTAATTAATTTATTTAATAATATTGGTTTCCCAATATATACATTTAATTAATTTATTTAATAATTTTGGTAGCCATAAAATATAATAACTCCCATTTATGTAGTTCAGATCACACCATATATAGTATGTTGTTTCCATTCAGGTTTTCGCAAATTTATCGTCTTTTTAATAATAAAAATATGATTATTAATTTCTCCGGTAACATTTGACCCAAAATAACAAAAAAGTAGAATATAGATACTAAATGCATTAATATTTTTTGGTTTGTGAGACTTTATTTGCAGGAAAATATAGTAAAAAATAATTTATGAAAAGTTAAAAAAATTTAGTATTGGAAATGCATTTAATTAATTTATTTAATATTTTTGGTAGCCCTAAAATACAGTAACTCCCATTTATGTAGTTCAGATCCCACCATATATGTTGTTTCCTTTCAGGTTTTCGCAAATTTATCGTCTTTTTTATAATAAAAGTTTGATCACTGGTTTTTCCAGTAATATTTGATCCAAAATAACATAAAAGTAGAATATAGATACTAAATGCATTGATATTTTTTTGGTTTGTGGGACTTTATTTGGAGGAAAATATAGCAAAAAATAATTTATGAAAAGTTAAAAAATTTTAGTATTGGAAATACATTTAATTAATTTATTTAATAATCTTGGTTGCCCAGTCTATACATTTAATTAATTTATATAATAATTTTGGTAGCCATAAAATATAATAACTCCCATTTATGTAGTTCAGATCCCACCATATATGTTATGTTGTTTCCATTCAGGTTTTCGAAAATTTATCGTCTTTTTAATAATAAAAATATGATTATTGATTTCTCCGGTAACATTTGACCCAAAATAACATAAATTAGAATATAGATACTAAATGCATTAATATATTTTTTGGTTTATGAGACTTTATTTGGAGGGAAATATTGTAAAAAATAATTTAAGAAAAGTGCAAAAATTTTAGTATTGGAAATACATTTAATTAATTTTTTTAATAATCTTTGTTGCATAATATATACATTTAATTAATTTATTCAATAATTTTGGTAGCTATAAAATACAATAACTCCCATTTATGTAGTTCAGATCCCACCATATATGTTATGTTGTCTGTATTCAGGGTTCTGAAATTCATCGTCTTTTTCATAATAAAAATTTGATTACTGGTTTCTCCGGTAATATTTTACCCAAAGTAACATAAAAGTAGAATATAGATACTAAACTCATTAATATTTTTTTTTTTGGTTTGGGAGACTTTATTTGGAGGAAAATATAGTAAAAAATAATTTATGAAATGTTCAAAAATTTTATTAATGGAAATACATTTAATTAATTTATTTAATAATCTTGTTGCCCAATATATACATTTAATTAATTTTTTTTATTAGTTTTGGTAGCCCTAAAATATAATAATATTCTTTCTTTGACTATATCATCAAATATTTTCTAGATTAAACAAAAAATTTTAATCGACTACCACACTTCATTGTTTTACTATCCGTGAAAAGATGTACAATAATCACTGATAATTGAATCTCCTTGAATCTCATTTATGCTTTTAGAAACTTGCTTTTTCCTTTTCATTTTAAATCTACATATCCGATATTAAAAGTTTTCTCTCTCTTTCTTTTCCCCCCTCAGTGTTCATAATCTTGGTAGATGAAATGGAGAAGTTGCTAACGAGTTTGGGATTAATATCCACAGTTTATCATAACCAAATCAGCTGCGGGCCACGACCCTTTCTTTAATCCCAGATTTCCTTTTCTCTCGGACTATTTAATTATCGATCTGAGATTTCACTACGAAAGCAAGGAAAAAGAGTGCTTAATCTTGACGAACAAATGTCTATATACTATCAAGATGAGTAATCAAAAGGGTTTTTCAAAGTAGAAGTTCGTCTCACATCTACTACAAGAAGGGCTATTTCAAAAATCCTCATTTACGTCTTATATAGTAGCATATTGAAATTTACACCTTTGTGAATTTCACTTAAGCCTCTCTGAAACTTATTTTTCTTTTTCGTTTTAGATCTACTTATTTGATCTGCTATGTTTCCCCCTTTTTTACCTTCAGTGTTCGCTGTTAATTAACAGTCTTGGGAGATCAAACGGAGAAGTTGCTAACGAGTTTGGAATTAATATTGAGCAGTTTATCATAACCGAATCAGCTGCGGGCCACGACTCTTTCGTTAGCCTCCGATTTCCTTTTCTCTCGGACTATTTAATTATCGATCTGAGATAGCGCTACAAATGCAAGAAAAAGAGTGCCTAATCATGACGAACAGATGTCTATACACTATCAAGATGTGGAATCAAAAGGAAATTTCAAAGTAGAAGTTCGTCTCACATCTACTACAAGAAGGAGCATTTTAAACATCATTATTTTCATCTTATATAGTTGTATATTGAAATTTACACCTTTTTGAATTTCACTTAAGCCTCTCTGAAACTTATTTTTGCTTTTCCGTTTTAGATCTACTTATTTGATCTGCTATGTTTCCCCTTTTTTCACTCTCAGTGTTTGCTGTTAATTAACAGTCTTGGGAGATCAAACGGAGAAGTTGCTAACGAGTTTGGAATTAATATTGAGCAGTTTATCATAACCGAATCAGCTGCGGGCCACGACCCTTTGTGAACCTCAAATTTCTTTTTCTCTCGGACTATTTAATTATCAATCTGAGATAGCGCTACAAATGCAAAAAAAGAGTGCCTAATCATGACGAACAGATGTCTATACACTATCAAGATGAGGAATCAAAAGGAAATTTCAAAGTAGAAGTTCGTCTCACATCTATCACAAGAAAGAGTATTTCAAAAATCCTCATTTGCGTCTCATATAGTAGCATATTGAAATTTACACCTTTGTGAATTTCACTTAAGCCTCTCTGAAACTTATTTTTGATTTTTCGTTTTAGATCTACTTATTTGATCTGCTATGTTTCCCCCCTTTTTTACCTTCAGTGTTCGTTGTTAATTAACAGTCTTGGGAGATCAAACGGAGAAGTTGCTAACGAGTTTGGAATTAATATATCGAGCAGTTTATCATAACCGAATCAGCTGCGGGCCACGACCCTTTCTGAACCTCCGATTTCCTTTTCTCTCGGACTATTTAATTATCGATCTGAGATAGCGCTACAAATGCAAGAAAAAGAGTGCCTAATCATGACGAACAGATGTCTATACACTATCAAGATGAGGAATCAAAAGGAAATTTCAAAGTAAAAGTTCGTCTCACGTCTACTACAAGAAGCGGTATTTTAAAAATCATCAATTACGTCTTATATCCTTGCATATTGAAATTTACAACTTTTTGAATTTCACGTAAGCGTTTCTGAAACTTATTTTTGCTTTTTCGTTTTAGATCTACGCATTTGATCTCCTTTTTTAACCCTCAGTGTTTGCTGTTAATTAACAGTCTTGGGGGATCTATCGGAGAAGTTGCTAACGAGTTTGGGATTAATATTGAGCAGTTTATCATAACCGAATCAGCTGCAGGCCACGACCCTTTCGTGAGCCGCAGATTTCCTTTTCTCCCGGACTATTTAATTATCGATCTAAGAAAGCGCTTGTGACGCGAAGAAAAAGAGTATGTAATCTTGAGGAACAGATGTCTATGCACTATCAAGATGAGAAATCAAAATGA
>CM063510.1:14611059-14613559 GCA_032207245.1 Pardosa pseudoannulata
CTCGTCATTTAAAATGGAGACTTTTGGATTGATTAAACAGTCTAGTCGGATATTTCCATCTGTCATGTTCTCGGATATTAATTATACCGCAGATATTTCTCTTTTTTTTATCTCTCCAATTCAGAAAATTAAAGTAATTATTCGAATCCGTTCTTCCTTTTCTTCTGCTGTTATTTGCAGTCCATTAGTTGTTGATAAATGTATGACATTAAATGCTCGAAGATTTTTGTTGGATTTACTCCAGTAATTAATGAAGTTACTCCCCAAAGTCGTAGTTCCATAGACTGAGGGGGATGAATTTATGTTTATTAACTGTTTTATCACGCCTCATTGACTTTTTACTACGCGTGTTATCTTAAGTGCCTCGACCGGGGAAATATTGACTTCTATGTTTTTGAAAATAAATTTGGTTTTGAAGGTTATCTTCATTGTACCAGTGTACTTGTAGTTTTATTTTCATATTTCTTCCTAGGATCATTATATTATATGTTATACTATATATTTATACTTGTAGTTCTATTTTCATATTTCTTCCTAGGATCATTATATTATATGTTACATTATATATTTGTAGTTATATTTTCATATTTCTTCCTAGGATCATTGTATTATATATTAGCCTGTATATTTATACTTGTAGTTATATTTTCATATTTCTTCCTAGCATTATTGTATTATATGTTATATTATATATTTGTAGTTCTATTTTCATATTTCTTCCTAGGATCATTATATTATATGTTATGTTATATATTTGTAGTTCTAATTTCATATTTCTTCCTAGGATCATTGTATTATATGTTATATTATATATTTATACTTGTAGTTCTATTTTCATATTTCTTCCTAGGATCATTGTATTATATGTTATATTATATATTTATACTTGTAGTTCTATTTTCATATTTCTTCCTAGGATCATTATATTATATGTTACATTATATATTTGTAGTTCTATTTTCATATTTCTTCCTAGGATCATTGTATTATATGTGATATTATATATTTGTACTTGTAGTTCTATTTTTATATTTCTTCCTAGGATCATTGTATTATATGTTATATTATATATTTATACTTGTTCTATTTTCATATCTCTTTCTAGGATCATTATATTATATGTTATATTATATATTTATACTTGTAGTTCTATTTTCATATTTCATCCCAGGATCATTATATTATATGTTATGTTATATATTTGTAGTTCTAATTTCATATTTCTTCCTAGAATCATTGTACTATATGTTATACTATATATTTAAACTTGTAGTTCTATTTTCATATTTCTTCCTAGGATCATTGTATTATATGTTATATTATATATTTATACTTGAATTTATATTTTCATATCTCTTTCTAGGATCATTGTATTATATGTTATATTATATATTTATACTTGTAGTTCTATTTTCATATTTCTTCCTACGATCATTGTATTATATGTTATATTATATATTTATACTTGTAGTTCTATTTTCATATTTCTTCCTAGGATCATTATATTATATGTTACATTATATATTTGTAGTTCTATTTTCATATTTCTTCCTAGGATCATTGTATTATATGTTATATTATATATTTATACTTGTAGTTCTATTTTCATATTTCTTCCTAGGATCATTGTATTATATGTTATATTATATATTTATACTTGTAGTTCTATTTTCATATTTCTTCCTAGGATCATTATATTATATGTTACATTATATATTTGTAGTTCTAATTTCATATTTCTTCCTAGAATCATTGTACTATATTTTATACTATATATTTATACTTGTAGTTCTACTCTCATATTTCTTCCTAGGAGGCTTATATTATATGTTACATTATATATTTTTAGTTCTAATTTCATATTTCTTCCTAGAATCATTGTACTATATGTTATACTATATATTTATACTTATAGTTCTATTTTCATATTTCTTCCTAGGATCTTTATATTATATGTTACATTATATATTTGTAGTTATATTTTCATATTTCTTCCTAGGATCATTGTATTATATGTTATATTATATATTTATTATTATATTCTATTCTATTATATGTTATATTATATAATATATGTTATATTATATATTTATACTTGTAGTTCTATTTTCATATTTCTTCCTTATATGTTACATTATATATTTGTAGTTCTATTTTCATATTTCTTCCTAGGATCATTGTATTATATGTTATATTATATATTTATACTTGTAGTTCTATTTTCATATTTCTTCCTAGGATCATTGTATTATATGTTATATTATATATTTATACTTGTAGTTCTATTTTCATATTTCTTCCTAGGATCATTGTATTATATGTTATATTATATATTTATACTTGTAGTTCTATTTTCATATTTCTTCCTAGGATCATTGTATTATATGTTATATTATATATTTATACTTGTAGTTCTATTTTCATATTTACTAGGTAGAATAATTCTATTATAAGTATATATCAGGGGTGGCCAAGCTCCTTAACAGTCCCAGCCAATTTT
>CM063510.1:14618559-14701059 GCA_032207245.1 Pardosa pseudoannulata
TGTATGTATATATATATATATATATGTATGTATATATATATATATATATATATATATATATATATATATATATATATATATATATATATATATATATATATATATATATATATATATATACACACACACATAATATATATGTATTATATTACAAAACAATTAAGGGACTGCCTGTTTGAATACTTGCATCATATTAGAAACATCTATCGAACGGTCCTTAGTTTACTTTTCATAACATAGTTTGTTTCATATTTTGTTCCAATACATAGACACTCGGATATTTGGAATTGTCTAATGAAAAATAAAAAAAGATCCTGTGGAGTGACGAAAAGTGAATTTTCACAACGATAATTTTAAAATTTTTATTGTAAGAGAACTTTTGCTTAATGTAATCAGCATTATAAGAAATAAGTATTCATTATTCAATATATAAGACAATACAATTAAAAAATTCTATTGTCGTTTTCTTATAAAGTCTTTTCATTGCTTTTTACGATTGATATGATGTATTCTGATATATATTTTAATTTTGAATTTCTGATAGAAATAGTTAATTTCATTATTGGAAAACTACCTAATCATGAACTTAAAATTAAAAAAAAAATGAATAAATAAAAAAGAAAACCTTAAAAGGCTTGGACGGTAAACAAACACTCTGAATATAATCGATAAATGTGAGGTGAAAATTTCGTTTAAACGCTCTGTATTTGCTGAGGCATGAATGCAAATAAGGAATTAAACAATTTTTTTCAGCTCTGCTATCATATAAAAAAAATTGCATTCTTTAAGACTTTGTTCTTCTTGAAGAGCAGCAATTTATCATCCGCTGCCATGTAATTCATCATGATTATGTAAATTCAGAATAACAATAATTATTTAAATTTCTTCACTCCAGAAAAAAGAGGCATTAAAGGAATGAAAACATGGTGAAAGTGTAAAGAATAAAAAAAAATAATTCCTTTTTCTTCGGACAAAGGCTGGACTATTTTTTAAAAGAAAAATATTATAATTTGCTTATGTAAAAGCAAACCACTGTGCTGTGAAAAGATATTCAAAACTTTAGGTCTTGATAACACCCAGTCTAGAAACAGAAAAAATATATATTAATTCATACTTTTATTGTCTGTATCATTGTGTGAAATCAAGACCACACCACACTAGTTTATAACCAGTTATTTTGTTTATATTGGAAATGGTTCGTTTGGAATCTAAGCTGACGTCAAATTTCAATAGTGTTAAGACGTTTAATGTTATAGAATTTGATCGGTTTTACCTGTTATTATATATTACTTACAAACTGTTTATTTATAAAGGATCAACTATCTGAATATTAATTATTTTTGTTGGTTAAATGGACTGGCTCGACTGAAAAACAATATGCTTATTGTGTTATACCCCATTTGGCGACATTGGGGATATTTATTGTGGTTGGGGACACTTTTAGCGACTTTCAGTGACAAAATATTTACTCCAAAGAAGGTTTGAGAAGCTTGTAAAAACTAATATCTTTCAGAAAGGGCCTGATTTACTTGTAAAATAATACACCCCCGTCAAATATATCAGATTAATTATAAAAGTTTTTGGTTTAATATTTGAATATTGGTCTGATATTCAAAACTTTAAGTCTTGATAACACCCAGTCTAGAAACAGAAAAAAAAACTATGTTAATTCATACTTTTATTGTCTGTATCATTGTGTGAAATCAAGACCACACCATACTAGTTTATAACCAGTTATTTTGTTTATATTGGAAATGGTTCGTTTGGAATCTAAACTGATGTCCAATTTCAATAATGTCAGGAAGTTTAGGGTTATAGAACTTAATTGGTTTTACCTGTTATTATATATTACATACAAATTGTTTATTTATAAAGGCTTAACTTTCTGAATATTAATAATTTTTGTCGGGTAAATGAACTGGCTCGACAGAAAAACAATATGCTTAGTGATTTTCCCTCCTTTGGCGACATTGGCGATATTTATTGAGCTTGGGGACACTTTTAGCGGCTTTTAGTGACAAAATACTTACGCCAAAGAGGGTTTGAGAAGCTTGTAGAAACTAGTATCTCTCAGAAAGGGCCTGATTTACTTGAAAAGTAATACATCTCCGTCAAATATACCCGATTAGTTATAGAGGTTTTGGGTTTGAATAATTATAAAGGGTTTATAAAATTTGTTTAGTTTGTTATATAAAGCAACCACTTTTTTTAAAAAAGTATGCAATATGAACAAAATGGAAAAAACATAAATACACTTATCTGCAAAATAACAATTGAAATTTTTAAATTTGAGATTACCTTTTAATTCAAAATAGAAGCTTATTATCATAGTTATCCTGTGAACCTAAATTATATTAATACGAACAATTATTTCACTTTATAGCTGGATAAGTGCTGTTTTTCAATTTTCAATTTCTTAGTATTATTCTGAATTTTTAAATATCAGATAACTTTATTTTTCGTTTAGAGATTTTAGAGATTTTTCGTTAGATATTTTTTGTTTAGAGAATAAAACAGACAGTTTACTTCAATCGAATACAAAAATTTAGTTTCTAATATGTAAGTTTAAAAGTTACCTCTAAGTGTAAGTAAAACTCAACATTTTTTCATTTACCGTAAGCTATTATAAAAATTATACTACTTGAAAATAAATAATTTTTTAAACCTAAATTTTTATTAAAGAACTTGTAAATAAGTCCTTCCAAAAAGAGCAGAACATTTTATTTTTATGATGAATCGAAAAGCGGTTGTTATAATGAAGATTTTATTTCTAGAAAGGTACTTTGTCTCCTTAAGAAGAATTTATAAATAAAATTATATTATTGATGAGTTAGGGTTAGCAACGTTCGAAATCCCCCCCTTCTCCCCCTCTTCTAGCATTTAATGCCATTATTTCAAGCTCTATGTTCCCCGGTTAAGAGCAGGCAATTTAATTTAACAGTTTATTACTTAATAAATAGGTAAAAATAAAAAAAATTTCTAGCATTATGACGTCATTCCTTTAACCACCTCCTTTAATTATTTCTTATTTTAAATTATTTAAATATCGTCTGCATCGTTTTCATACGTTTTATCACTAAACTTAGATATTACGTAAATAATTTTCTTTTATATTTGGCTTAAATAATAGATTAGTTATATATGTGATAATTTAAAATTTAATCATCGATTAATTTTTGTTGTAGGATAATTATTCTCAGCCAAAAAAGAAACCATTTTTTTTTTTTTGCCTGCCTCATAGGGTACTTTACAATTCTGGTAAATTGAAAATTTTACTGATCCCGTCATATGACGGGCTATATGCTAGTTCATAACAATAGTGTGCAATATGGTGGCTTTTAAAACCAGAATCGACTGCTTAACCCCTTCGTTCACTTACATGGGAATCAAGGGTTAAAATCATTTTATAAGTTGTTATTAATGATATTCTAGATTTATCTAGAAAAAACTATTTGTTCTACATAATTCTATTGTGATGAGGCGATTTAGATCTGTTATATAATTGATTCATTCATACATGAAGTAAAATGTTTGGGATCTAAATCTGACCTCATCACATCTTTGTAAAGAGATGGAAGACCATAAATTTCTATTCAACGGATATTGTTGTCTTGTACGGTGGTCTCGGGCGGGGTTCTGATCCCAGTCCCAGATTAAAATCCCGTCTCCGTACTTGACATTAAATAAGAATGTACCTTTGTGGAGTATTTATGAGTCCCTAAGGGACAGTGCCCAATTAGAAGGGATAAGGTTTGGCACGTTGGCGGTCTCAAGGCGGGATTGAAGCAGGCCAATGAAATTCTTACAACTATCCCGATTGGATGACAAGAAGGAGGAGGGGACAAGGTTGAAATAATTAAATATGAAAAAAAGAAAAAAAAAAAAAAGATGAGACGAGGGTTCGGAGGTCCCCAAAAAGAAGGTGTTCGAAGGTCGGGAGTTCAGTCGGGTCCGACGGAAGTTGTTCGTGAGTCCAGAGGAGAAGGTGCTCGATAGTCCAGACTAGGAGAGTCCAGCCAAGTCCGACAGGAAGTGTTCCTGCACCAAATAGTACGGCCGCACCCCCAAAGACTCAGGAGGAAGCCCCTGACGAGACCAACGGATGATATATAGATTCCCTCTCCTGATCAGCCATAGATACTCTTCAACCAGAAGTGTTCCGGGCCCAACATTTTAGACTCACAAAGGTACCCATTTTACATACATTTTTGAAATTAAGATTAGGTCCTCTCTCTATTTACAAAGTTACTTAAGTATATAATAAATTTGTCAGAACTAATTTAGAAGATGTTGACAAAGCTTATTTTATGAAAATTAGCATGAATTTGTATGTAAATAGATGTATATATATTATAATAAATTTACTTTTTTTAATATTAAGCTAGTCTCGGTTGCTGTCAAATTAGCTGTTAGTTTATTTTTTATATTTATGTCTGTAGTTTCTCTGAACCTGTGGTTAAATTTAGTACAAAAATACTTAACACAACGCAATTAAAAATAAATCACCACTATACATTTGATTACAGGTTGATACTCAAATATAAACGAGGACTACACGACATCTATTAAGTTAAATACCACGAGCGCCTTAAAAAAAGGCTTCAATGGCTGGAGGTTAGGAGGCTGAAAATGCATATACACTTATAAAAAATTTAAAAAAAAAGTATTTAGATAAGGGGTTTACAACTTGTAGGGACTCTAGGGCCACATTTGAAACTTTATGCATGGTTGGTAGTCGTACTTTCATAATTGGCCAATTTTCATAAAATTCAGTAATTAGCATTTCTAAATGCAATATTTGAACCCTCTTCGGCTAACCGGTTTTGAGTTATGCCCGGCAACGTTAAGATCCTTACATTGAATTTTTTTTATATAAAGTGCTGGTTGCAGTCAAAAACAAAAGAGCTCAACTATATATTCTAACAGACCTAAATACAAACTTAAAATTTCATACAGCTAATCGTTTTTAATTTACGAGATGAATGCTTATAGACGTCACAATGAAACAAGTGAAAATTTTCTCAGGGATTATCAAAATGAAAATTTACGGTTTCAGGATGAAAATTTCCATGTACATAGATGTATCAATAAAATTGATTTAATCAATTGATTCAGTCATATTCAAAATGAATGTTAACTCTGAAATCTGAACACTGAAATTTTTCGTGAATACAATACTGACTTTACTTTGTACAAGAATGTAAAAAACTAAACTGAACTCCTCTGCGCTACAGCCTACCTTGGGCGCCATGGCTTATGGTTTCAATCTCTATTTTGTAGTTTAAGGGTGCTGAGTATATACGAGGGTTAGAACCTTAATAATGGCAACACTGCTATAAAAACACTGCGCAACAAAACCAAAGAATGTTGCCCATACCACACGTGGGCTACATACCTACCTTACCTCTCAGCAAAAAGACTCGTCCTGCCTACATCATACGAATGCGGAGTGACGCGAAGAACTGATCCTTGTATTAGCTTGTGGTCTAAAGTAAGTGTTATGAGGACGTTTTAAAAACAAGAACAACGAAAATGGATAAAAATTCAATGTACTAGAGGTCGTACATCACGACAATGTCATCTAAGGCTTCAAGAGGCTTGCGGGGAATCTGCATTGATTTACAGAACTGTAGCAAGATGGTTAAAAGCCTTTAATGAAGGACGCCCAAATGTGGCAGACATACATTGGCGAGATTTTCCTAGTGTCAGCTATGCAGAAGTGCATGCTGTTGCCCCGCTCATGAACAGTGATCGATGCCAAACGATTCGTGAGCTGACGCGAAAGATAGGATTTGCGCATAAGACTGTGTTGCACATTATGAAGGAACGTCTGAGCATGAGAAAAATTCTACACTTTCTGCAGAACTCCCCTATTATTCTACATGACAATGCTCGGCCACGTGTTGCGCAAGCTGTGACTGATTTGTTCGATCGGTGGGGCTGGGAAGTGCTCTACCATCCACCATACTCCCCATACCCAAGCCCTTGTGACTTTGTCTTAATTTCTATGATGAAGAAACTACTTTGTGGCATTCGCTTCAAAACTACTTCAGTGATTCTTGTGGCAATAGACCAGTCCATTTGAACTATCAACAGAACAGGCTCTGCTACAAGTGTTCTGAGACATCGACGGAAACGGGTTATACACAATGTGACGACTATATAGAAGGACTGTAAAATATGGTAACATGAATCACTTTTGTATTCCATGTAAATAAATAGTTTCCCCAATTAAAGCTCCAACCCTAGTATCTCGGTTAGGTGGTCAACCTTTCACTGAACCTCTAGTGTTTAGTTCTCAAACATGTTAGGTCCTGTATTTGTCTACCCATTGAAGGGATGAAAGGCTGAGTCAGCCTTACCCAATTTGAGGATCAATCCTCGGACCTGTATCATGGGAGCATGAAGCTCTACCCCAATGCCATTGCGTTTCAAGAATGTAAGAAGGTCCTATAAATATAATCGTTTACATAAATACCTTTTCAAATATAGAAGATATAGATCTCGAATTCTGCATGCATATCTAAAGACATCAGAGCGATAATTTCAAGCAAAAGAAACAATGTCTGTCAATATTTCGAATACCATATCTCCATAAATTTTTACACGAAACAAAATAAACCAACTAGCCTCCTTTTGCCGTACATAATTAATTTACGAATAAGATAGGAAAAATGATTCAAAGTGACTTCATGCAGAAAATGAGATTGCGCTGTTAGCGGAATAATTCTTGCTATAAAGTTACATGCAGTCATTTTTAACAGACGGCAACACAATGGAAGTTCTGATATCGAACAAAATCTCTCTAATATCTAACAACTTAAGCAGATAAAACTAACTTGAGCGTTACTTTGTTCTGTTGCGTCGTTAGAAATCCACTGAGGCATTTCGCAGATCGATACGTCAAAAAAGAGCTCTAAGCTATTCCTTCAGAGACAAAATTAGAGATTAGTTTAGGTGTTTCTTGCTTATCTTTAGCATACGTTCAAGAATTTTCTTAAATACACTCTATCTCTTTTAACTATGTATAAATATATTAATGAAGATAATTTTCATTTTAAATGGAAAAGTTCTTAAACCCTAAGTTATTCATTTACAGACGAAATTATAGATTTTTTTTTTAATCTTTGAATACGTTCAAGAATTTTCTAAATGCACACACATATCTCTTTAACCTGCATTTTTATAAAGATATGGATACAGATAGTGCCTATTTTACATGAAAACGTCCCTAATACAGAAGATTAAAAAAAAAACTCTTAAATTATTCATTTTATTGAAAAACAATCGATAATAGTTATTTAAATGTACTTAAAGAACTTTTTTGTTTGTATGTGACAATCTAAGAATTATCTTAAAGGCTGTTTACAAATTATCTGATGATGGTCGATGAGACTCTAACATACTGAAGAACCATTTATACATTTATTGTAAAAACATATTTAAGAATAAATGTGAATCAGAAATTTGGTAATTGAAAGTTTACTAATTTAAATGTGGACTAAGAGTTGTCAATAAGGCTCTTAAGTTTTTTAAGACGGGTATTTATTTACTTCAATAATATTTTTGACACTAATTATTGTATTAATCACAGTGAATGGTTTAATTGACGCATCTACAAATAGCTTCAAGAACCAAGAATTATCTCCTGGTAATTTAATCTTAAGTATGTTATAATTATTTGAGAGAAAAGCAGTGCCCAGATTTCTTTATGCCTATATTCGTTCTCAACTGTCTAGATAGCGCAAGATGAAAATTGCCGCCTTGAGAGAAATTACTTTAACTGCACAGTAGAGAAAACAGCAACTTCGGGGCTCTTCAAGCAATGCAGGTGATTTAAGGCCTTAGTCAAAAGTCACATTTATCAGATCTGCTACAAAAGGATAATACTTTGTTTTGTTCTTAAAAGGTTTTCCAAAAATCGCTCAATCAGCCGAAATAAAGATCATATAAACCGCTGCTTCTAAAAATTAAACATGGCTTCAGACAGTTTCATTTCTGACGCTTCCTGAGTTGGATGATAGCCGACTAATTATGGCTTTTCTATACAAAAGATCGTGGATTCGAACATCACTGTTTACTTTGTTAATTGTAGTCATTCGGAATCCTTTTTGAGTAATTGTCGAACAATGGTACCATGGATGTTCGCATCCCTTCAGAATTGATTTTAAGTAATATGTTCCAGTTTCATTAACCTTCGTGTAGTATGGTAAAACAGAATACTTTACCACTTCAAACCAAACAAATTCTTTTGTATAGTCATCAAACTAAACCACGCAAAACAAAATAGCAACCAAACCATGCGAAATATTCAGGTTCCTTTCACTTTTTTTTCCAGTGCAGGGGCATTTGCTTTCATTCAGCATTTAACTATACAGTATCGCATGCTTGTTGACCATTTTATTATGGAAGTATCATCTAGTCGATCAGTTTTACTCTTTATGCATGAGTAGACATCCAAGCCACATCTCGAGAGTCAAACCCAAGCCCATTGAGTAGAAGCGCGATACACCATAAAATATAGGCAGCATCTTTAAAATTTCTGAATTCACACGCAGTTAATAGCATGGATTTTCGTAATAAATTGTGCAGTTTCGATAAAAAGGTTTTGTTAATCATAACTATTATTTTTACATTGAATTTCATAATGATTTTTTTCAGAACCTTTCAGTTTTCTTAAACCTTACCTTCGCTGGGTTCTTTCATCATTCCTTATTCCCTATTCCATCATAATTCTCCCCTCCTCGATCTGTTGCTATTAAGTTTTCATCGATGATGGTGAATAACCGTGCTGTTTTCCCCGTTTAAACTTCAGTTATCTGATACAAATTTATAAAATGGATTTAAATCTTTTAATGACTAAATTCTGCAATGTTCATTTAAATTCCTGAAATCTTAGAACCCTCGTTCATAGAAGCTGTAAGCTGTAGAAACAGATTCTATGCCAGAGATGACTTGCCGAGCTCACCAAAGTCGTTTAACAGCTGACTTTTATTAATCCAAGGCCATCATTAACCATTGGTTAATAGTGGGACGCAATTCTCTGTTTAAACAGAGATTAATCGCGGTTAGCCATTAAACGGCTTTGGTGAGACCGGCCCTTACTGTGGTTACTTCGCCATCTGTGACGTTTACAGCTCTTATTTCTATCTGTTAGCTTCATAATTTCTTTTATACATCGTTGAAAATTTCAGAGAAGGAAAAAACAAATATTTTAAATGTAAACCCATTATTTTCTCAAATATAATGACAAATACATCCTTTTTCTGATGCTCTATATCAAAAATCCTTACATATATTCAAATTTGAAAAACAATACAGCATTCTCTGTAGAGACTAATCCTTTTGAATTTTTAAAATAACAAACCTTGGACATAAGGCAAAGATTAGGAAAGCCATTAACTTTACTACAGACCATGAATGCAAGTCACAGACCATAAAAGTTGCTAACCCAAGGAAAAACGAAAGAAAATTATTTGACCAAACAGCTTAATTGGCTCATTTGTATTTACCTTATATAAATTTTACTCCCATCCAATTAAGAAAAAATGCCTTGTTCAGTTTCTTTATTACTTTACCAAAAATTGCTTACTAACTCTTCTAAAACCATTCCCCGTTTCATGAAATGTAGCATTATTTCTGCAAACCGGGCATTTATTAATAGTAGTCATCAACTGAAAATTTAATTTTCTAATCACAGAAAGCATTCTCCCTTAAACGTTAAATATTTGCCTTTATGCATTCAAATATTCAACCCCGCAAGCAATCTGAGCATTTCAATATAAGAAAACTATTTCAGGACCAGCTCAAAGCTGTAGGCTACATAAGCAACTGTCTATGACGGCAAAACTGCCTGAACAAGAATGTAGTAAATAAATAAATAAAATTAGTTACAATGCAAAAAATACATTTTGATTACTTGTCTCTCGAAAATAAATGAGTAGTAAAATCAAATACAAAAAGAATTGATGGATTTCTAGGCATTTCTATGTATTGAGTGCACTACATATCAGACTTAATAAGTTTATTCAAATGTAACAGAAATAGGCAGGCTTCTAGGTATTTCTACATAATAAGTATTTAGTATAAGTATTTAGTATTTAGTATTAGTATAAGTATTTAGTATTTAGTATTAGTAAAATTATTTAGTATTTAATATTAATATAAGTATTTAGTATTTAGTATTAGTATAATTATTTAGTATTTAGTATAAGTATTTAGTATTTAGTATTAGTAAAATTATTTAGTATTTAATATTAATATAAGTATTTAGTATTTAGTATAAGTATTTAGTATTTAGTATTAGTATAAGTATTTAGTATTTAGTATTAGTATAAGTATTTAGTATTTAGTATTAGTATAAGTATTTAGTATTTAGTATTAGTATAAGTATTTAGTATTCAGTATTAGTATTAGTATAAGTATTTAGTATTCAGTATTAGTATAAGTATGTAGTATTTAGAATTAGTATAAGTATTTAGTATTTAGTATTTAGTACTTGTATAAGTATTTAACATTAGTATAAGTATTTAGTATTTAGTATTTAGTATTAGCATAAGTATTTAGTATTTAGTATTAGTATAAGTATTTAGTATTAGTATAAGTATTTAGTATTTAGTATTTGTATAAGTATTTAGTATTTAGTATTAGTATTTAGTATTCAGTATTAGTATTTAGTATTTAGTATTAGTATAAGTATTTAGTATTTAGTATTTAGTATTAGTATAAGTATTTATTTTGTAGGTCCGTTGCCGTTAGCTCGTTAAATTGCAAATGTTGTTTTTCAATATAACAATATTCCATAAACCAGTATAAGTATTATTGTCGTAAACCAATTATATGTCTTTTTCTGGTTATAAAAATAAAATTATAATTCTTTTACTGTTATATAAAATTTAATTTAAGTTTGGAAGAAGGTTTTTTGGAGGGGGATGCCTACAGCGACAAAAGGCTTTCTCTGAACTACGTAAATATCAACTCATATACAAAAGTATTCAAGCCTTTTTCAGAAACCAAAATTACTCCCGCTTTGGGGAAACACCTGACGCTAATTACTGTGCAATCGCGAGGTGGGAGGTATTCACAACAGCAAGAAATTGCTTTGAGGCTTATAGTATATTGCATCAACTCTATGATATTCTTTTAATAAGTGATCAATACAGATAATGTATTTTAAATCTGTGGCTATATTCCCATTTTAAAAGACTGGAGCTTCTCAGAAGAATTGTTTCCATGGTATAAAAATTTCACTCTACGATGGTTAAATTGTTGTCATTTTCGTCGGCTATCCTAATTCCCAATGTTTAATAACAGTCATCAAAAGAAAATTTTCTCTCCTAATTTCTTCCACCCGCGATATTTTATCTGTGGTTTTTAAAAAGTAATAAAAAAAGATGAACTATATCGACCTTCGGATGTATTCAAAGTCGTGCATGCTATCTGACCCTTGATATGGAAACCTTCATTTACGTCTCTGAAAAGAAAATCGTAAGTCGATCCTTTTACGAAATACTGATGGAGTGTCCCTAATGAGGAAATAATAACTATGATACTCTTTCTTGCCACAATAGAGGCGATCGGCGGAGTCGTCACACGATTAGAAGGCTACTGTGTGTGCAAATAACTTCCTGAAGGCGTTTTATTTTTAGGAAAAGACTGGACATGCCATTTTCGAGGCACAAAAAGTAAAAAAATGATTTACGTTTGTTTCACTGAGATACAGGTGGATAAAAATAATAAAGAAAATATTTCAACTGTTTAAGAGTTAAGTGCAAAGTTTTGATATCATAGTGTGACAGAAGCTATTGTTCTAAGAAGCATTCCTTTGTGATTTAATGGGATTTAAGATTCTAGGTAACGTAACAAGAAATATAACTGGTTTCAGCTCAAATGCGTCTCGCTAGAATAAATATTTATTTACAATGAAAGCATAGTCTTTCACCCAAGTATAAGTTTTTAGTATTTAATAGTAGTATAAGTATTTAGCATTTAATATTAATATAAGTATAAGTATTTAGTATTTAGTACCTAGTACTTAGTTTTAGTATAAGTATTTAGTATTTAGTATTCAGTATTAGTATAAGTATTTAGTATTTAGTATTAGTATCAGTATTTAGTATTTAGTATTAGTATAAGTATTTAGTATTTAGTATTAGTATAAGTATTTAGTATTCAGTCTTAGTATAAGTATTTAGTATTAGTATAAGTATTTAGTATTAGTATAAGTATTTAGTATTTAGTATTAAGTATTTAGTATTTGTTTAAGTATTTGTATTATATAATCAACTAAGTCGGCTCAATGTTCAGCCAAATAATAATCACAATTTTATTCTTTTAGAGTGAAAAATACTTGAAGAGAAGAGACGAGAGTTTTGGAGCACTATGGTCTACCTTTTGCAACACGAGGGTTAACGAAACTGGGACCTACTGCTTAAAACCGATTCCTAACGGCTACGATCATACATACCACAGTGGGACTCGAACCCACGAACTCCGGTTCCGAAGGTCAATGCCCTAATCATTCGGTCATCATTTGGAGCAAAAAAATAAAAAAAGTTCAGAATTTGTACTGTGACTCAAAAATAAATAGCTGCAACCTTTATCTATAAGAATCGTAATAATATAAGGGAAAATACACGACAAACATTAGAGAAGAATGCTTTATGGTTATAGTCTTTATTCGATTTATTTTGTGGTGTTTAAATCAACAATTCCAAAATGAGTGCCGCGTGTGAAAGTTGGAGTTGTTCGTCAAGAAGTGGGTAGCACGTTATAAAGCGGTACAAAATGTTGACGGCCTATCGGAACGGAGAAAACGCCACTCAACGTCAAAATCGAATGATAAAGTGATTCTAGCATATTCGATTATAATGGGGACTGGACAACTTATTAGGTGAAATGTATTTCAGTTTAATATGTATACTACACGGTACAAATGTATTTTTAACTAATTCGTTTGTATTTTCAGAGAAATAGATGACACGCTCTTATGGAACAGACTGTATTTCATATCCGATGAAATTGTTGTTTTTTAGTTGTTAGTAAATTCAAATTTATTATCTTGATCTGTTAATTTCTTTGATTATCTTAAGCTATTGCCGCTGGTCCCGGTCTCATTAGCCCTCGTGTAGCAAAATAGTGGACGTAACTCTACAAACCAACCAACCTTAAGATATTCTCTATTAGTATTCAAGAAGTTAAAATAAGTTTTCTTGAGCACAGTCAATTCCTTAGAAGTTAATAGTAATTTTATATGACAAAGGTGCATTGTTCTACTAATAACTTGCCGAATGTTTTGGGAGCTGATCTTCGGTACCAGAATTCATGGGTTCGAATTCCACTGTAATATGGATGTTCGTAGCTGTTCAGAGTTGGTTTTAAGCTGTAGATCCCGGTCTCATTAGCATTCGGGTTGCAAAAAAGTACAGTGGTGCTCGAAACCAAACCAAATCATATCCATTAATAACCTACTGTGAACGCAACAAGACTTCTGAATAATAATAAAAAGTTTAATTAGCTATATTTATTCCAGGCTTAGGTTTAAGGAGAGCACAAACATATAAAGGAATATCACCGTACTGAGGCCAATTCAAATCACCTTCTGCTCGAGTGAACACAATATGCACAGTTTGAACCGCATTCGATATTCGAACGTGTCGGCTTTTAGTAGGCACAGCACCTTTTTACGGTGAAGAGTTTTTGACATAGTTTATTCTCCCCCCAGCTGTTTACCTCACATCTCAGATGCAATCTAAATATTTCGCTTCACTTTATTGTTCCACGAACAGTGAAAAGAATGCCTTCACTCATTTTGTTCTATTTTTTACTTTTTAAGAAAAAAGAATATTTTCTACCCCAGAAATAGTTCGTCTGGAAATTCCGCAACCGCCGGAGAAATTTCCGCTCCGGGGAAATTCTGTTTTGACCATTGGCTTCAGAAACAGAATGGGGAAAATGCGACACTTCCCTGTCCCACCCCTTGACTCTCGCTTCGCTGTCGTACCCAAATAATTTCGTGCTTCGCAGTCCTTCCCCCCTCCCCTTCTGGTGCTTCCTTCCGCTCTGCCTTGCGTGAATAAACGATTTACATTTAGAAATTTTGGTTAAGGCAGAAATGTTTTCAAGTCAGACCAGCCACCCGTGAAGATTTGGCAGAAATGTGTAACGAGAACCTAAATTCTTTAAACGACACTGACGTTGCCGTGTTATTTACGAGACAAGAGATCGAGGGGGGAAGACCACTGGAGGTCGGGGAAATTGTGTTTTAAATTTATTTTACTAAAGAAAGTAATGCGCTTAATTTCAAACTGTCCTAGGGGAAATTTTCTTGTATAAAGTTTACTCAATTGAAACGATGATTGCAAAACACTACAGATGGACCGATAAACGAAGCAGAAATGTAAACCGCGTGAATGAAGTTTTCGAACAAAAGTAAAAGCGTTCTAACCCTCTGGCTCACTTCAATCTCACATGCCGCTCCTGATTTAACATTAGATTTACGGATCGAACCAATTTTACTCATTAAAAGTTTGATATATATATATATATATATATATATATATATATATATATATATATATATATATATATATATATATATATATATATATATATATATATATATATATATATATATATATATATATATATATGTATATATATATATATATATATATATATATATATATATATGTATATATATATATATGTATATATATATGTATATATATATATATATATATATATATATGTATATATATATGTATATGTATATATATGTATATATATATATGTATATGTATATATATATATATATGTATATATATATGTATATATATATATATATATATATATATATATGTATATATATATGTGTATATATATGTATATATATATATGTATATGTATATATATATATGTATATATATATGTATATGTATATATATATGTATATATATATATAATATATATATATATATATATATATATATATAATATATATGTATATATGTATATACATATTACAACACGACAATTTTACAAGTTTTAACCCTATCATTCACTGAAATAAAAACAGAAGAAAATATTACTTTTGTAAACTTTTGTATTTAAAATGATATTTTCGATAATATTTACTATCAGGTGTATCATATTTATATACCCAAAATATCCTAGATGTCAACGGGCTGGACAAGAATCCAGTGCTCGGTTTGAAACCGCAGTTTCTTTAACCCCTTACGTGCAAACTCGAGTTAACTCGAGCTCGCTAAACTGGCCCATCTGTGCGCTGTAACGTATCCAGTCCCTGTTTTAGGTGACACAATGAAGAAGCAGGTGTTTCTTGATTAACTGGTTTATTTACACCGCACAACTATATACACATTTCTATATACACAATACAAATAGAGTTCACAAGTACGTGATATGATAGATATAGACCTGAATAGAGATGTACATATAAGGTCCCTGTCGAATGGTTTAGTAACCGATGGAAGATAACAATTCGGTAGCTTCGCGTAATAGTTCTCTCTAGTAATTATGTAGGCAGTACACTCAATTAGACGAGAGTGTCTGAAGTAGCAATTGGTATCTTTGAAGAAGATAAATCAAAGTCAGAATTCCTAAGAGGAATACACGTTCAGTCCTGAAGAAGATCGAATTAATAGAAAATCCAAGACACAGGGTATCGTTATCAATCTCAGAAAGAGATATCCCAAGGTGGGATTTTCGCTAAGAGAAACTCTCCGAAGGAGAGACTGGTGAAGATGACCCCCGAGTTAGCTGACTGCTAGCTAACTCCTAAAGAAGTGATCCCAAGGTGGGATTATCGCTAAGGAAACTCTCCGATAGAGAGACTGGTCAAGGTGACCTCCGAATTAGCTGGTTGCTAGCTAACTAACTACTTCTTTAAAAAAATCTCCTCTCGTCTCTTTTTAGGGGAGGGGCCTCTAAGAGAGGGGCCTCGCCTACAATTTCATCATTCGATCATCTGGCGATAATCTCACCTTCAACCAATTGGATTGGTATGGGCTAGACAATCACCTTCCCCAAATACCGGGAGTCTCTGGAATTTCGTGTCGGCGAAGATCCAATGTCGCTTCGTTCCCTTGTGTTTCCGATGATCATCTTTCTTGTTTACAGTCTCGGCGCCCGGTTGTCTGGTTTGTTGTTCGCTACTGTAGGACACACTAAAGTCTAGATATCGTGGTTCCGGGGAAAACAACACCTTTGTCTCCACGTACGCCCAGTCCATTATCAATCTCTTTTGAGAAGCCGTTTCTCTTTGAGGTAGCCGTTACAGCACACTCGAGATAATTCGAGTGGCGTTGTACTTTTGTAGATATTGTGCTGTGTGTTGAGCTAAAAGAGATAGCAAAGGAAAAAGGAAAAGAAAAGAGAGTCGTTACATGTGTAATAGTTGCAATGTTGGGCTATGTGCTGCACCTTGTTTTGAAATATATCACACAGAAGAGAATTTTGATTAATTTTATGAATACTAGTATTGCTATTATTTATGTTTTAAAAGCATAAATAAGTATTTTTACTGATAATAATGTTTATTATGAAATGGGAATTCGAAAAGAAAGATAAAAAAAAAAAGTCGATGTGCGTGTAATATTACAATATTTGACTCTTTTCTACAATGTTATCATATTCCAAAATTGCAATAAAAATTTTGATTATTTTTGTAT
Source organism: Pardosa pseudoannulata (assembly GCA_032207245.1). Taxonomy (NCBI): domain Eukaryota; kingdom Metazoa; phylum Arthropoda; class Arachnida; order Araneae; family Lycosidae; genus Pardosa; species Pardosa pseudoannulata. Next base: position 14,635,251 of record CM063510.1, read on the forward strand.
TTTTGTAATTTTCTCTGCAAGACAACGTTCTAAGTTGTGTTTTTTACATTTCAAAAATTGATTTTTTTTGGCCGGCCTTTTTTAAAAAATCTGAGCATTAAGGGGTAAAACATCTCCCTGTACCCGTACACCTACAGACGTCAGGGCCGTAACTAAGGCTTGTCAAAGGTGACATTTTCCACGGGCGCATCAGTCATAGGGGAGCCACACCGTGATGAAAATAGGATCCGAAAGAGGGCGGTTCGATCCGAGTAGAAATAAGATAAAGTTGAAAAATAATTTTTTTTAATTTATAAAATCCGATTTTATTTACAAAATCCAATGTGTTTAAAAATTATATTTTATAAATTTTCTTTAGTTTTTTTAAATGGTTTTGAGTCCAAACTTCTTATAGATTCTTATAAAATGCTTACCAAACACTCCTAAAATGTCTTAAACAGGGTATTCGTTTTAAATTTTGAATTTATTAAAGTTATCTAAATTTAAATTTAGAAAATGTTTCATATTTTGTGAAAATTTAACGTACAAATAAAAAATATTCCCCTCAATTAAACTATTCCTTTTATCAGGAAAATAATCCCCTGGTGTTCAAAAATATTTTAAATATTAATAAGGTAAAAATAGAAGAAAAAATCAAAAATCAATATACTAAAAACATTTTAAGAATTAACAAAATATTTTGTGAGTTAATTCTGAATATTGATATAGAAAAAAAAGACATGTTTATATATTTTCTCACTATATTTGGCAGTAGGGGCACAGACCAGTTTTTTGCCACGGGCGCCGAAGGAGCTAGTTATGGCACTGACAGACGTACAGGTTCAATAAGTGAGTCTAGCTGTACTTTCTGTCGGTTTGGTTTTGGTTTGGTTTTCAGTGCTACGGTCTACTTTTTTGCAACACGAGGGCTAATAATACCGGGACCTACAGCTTAGAGCCGATTCTGAACGGCTACGAACATCCATGCCACAATGGGATTCGAACCCACTAAATCCGGTAACGAAGGCCAGCACCCTGACCAAACAGCCATCGTTCAGCTACTTTCTCTGGGAGGTTAGCAAGTAAGAGAGAGTGATGGATACAAGAGAAAAAGATCTCTCTTGAGGATGATTAAAATTGAGAGGATCCTTCAGCAGGGAATCACGAATAGACTACATTCGTCGGGGTAGTCGGCCCGTTTCGATATATCTATCGCTACTATCAGGTGTTTGTAATAACTAAAATTTTGGATAGTCATCGATATATATTCAACAGAAATTATTCAAGTTTCAGTCGGCTTCATTGAAATAGCACGATAATTTAATATTGTAAAGGCTCATTATATTGCTTTCGGTTAAATTAAAAACGTGTAATTATAAAAATGAATGTGAAATGTGACCAATCATTTAGCTGAAAAAAAAACTAGTTTTGAGTTTTTTAAACATTTTTGTTATATTGATATATATATTTATGTCAAATAATCAAAGACAGATTCCTTAATATACGACAAAAATTTAATTTTTCTAAACATATAATTTTCTTTGAGATTTTCTTGAGTTTCATAGTTCTGGAAAAGAATGATATAGCGTCGACGATATGTTATAAAAATAGATTTAATATTGCAAAGGCTCATTACATTCCTTTCGTTTAAACTAAAAACGCGTTATTATAAGAATGAACGTGAAATGTGACCAATCATTTAGCTAAAAATGAAACTAGTTTTGAGTTTTTTAAACTTTTTTATTGTTGTTGATAATTTTCTTTGAGACTTGAGTTCATTGCTTTGGAAAAGAATTATATAGCGTCTACGATATATCTTGAAAATAAATTTAATACTGCAAAGGCTCATTATATTCCTTTCGTTTAAACTAAAAACGTGTAATTATAAGAATGAATGTGAAATGTGACCAATCCTTTAGCTGGAAAAGAAACTAGTTTTGAGTTTTTTTAAACTTTTTTTTGTTGAATCGATATATTTTTATATCAAATAATCAAAGACAGATTCCTTAACATACAACAAAAATATAATTTTTCTAAACATATAATTTTCTTTGAGACTTTGAGTTTCATAGTTCTGGAAAAGAATGATATAGAGTCGATGGTTATATTTTAAAAAGAGATTTAATATTGCAAAGGATCATATTCCTTTTGTTCAAACTAAACATGTGTAATTATAAGATTGAATATGAAATGTGACCAATCATTTAGCTGGAAAAGAAAATAATTTTGAGTTTTTTAAACTTTTTTTTTGCTGAATCGATATATTTTTATGTCAAATAATCTAAGACAGATTCCTTAACACACAACAAAAGTATAATTTTTCTAAACATATATATTTCTGTGAGACTTCCTTGAGTTTTATAGCTCTGGAAAACAATGATATAGAGTCGACGATATGTTTCAAAATAAGATTTAATATTGCAAAGGCTCATTATATTCCTTTCGTTTAAACTAAAAATGTGTAATTATAAGAATGAATGTGAAATGTGACCAATCCTTTAGCTGTAAATAGAAACTAGTTTTGAGTTTTTTAAACTTTTTTTGTTGAATCGATATATTTTTATGTCAAATAATCAAATACAGATACCTTAACACACAACACAAATATAATTTTTCTAAACATATAATTTTCTTTGAGACGTTCTTGAGTTTCGCTGTTCCGGAAAAGATTGATATAACGTAGACGATATGTTTCAAAATAAGATTTCATATTTCAAAGGCTCATTATATTCCTTTCGTTTAAACTAAAAACGTGTAATTATAAGAATGAATGTGAAATGTGACCATCATTTTCTGAAAAAACTATTTGAGTTTTTAAACTTTTTTTTGTTGAATCGATATATTTTTTATATCAAATAATCAAAGACAGATTTCTTAACATACAACAAAAATATAATTTTTCTAAACATTTTTTTTTTATTATTATTTTCTTGAGTTTCATAGCTCTGGAAAAGAATGATATAGCGTCGATAAGTTTTAAAAATAGATTTTAATATTTCTAAAGAAGTTTTATTATTCGTTTACTGATCCTAAACTTAATCTATTTGAAATTTGCCCGAAATCACCTTAGTCTTTGGAAAAATTAAACTAATTGAATAATTTTAAAGGGATATCTAATTGAAATAAATCCTTTTATACATTGATAATTTAATTTTTTCTAATTTAATCTCTGGAAAGAACAGATAGTACAGTCATATAAAATAGCTCACAATTTATGGAGAAATTTGTTTATATAATTTGTATGGTTTAAATTGCAGCAAATTCATTGTAAATAGCATAATTATTCTTTAAAAATTATTAATTTTAAAACATTGGTAATCTGTTACTAATCAATATGCTCATTTAGTTATTTCAAAATATTATATATTACTGTGAATGTACTTCAACACTAACAATTTTTTACAAAAATGTAAAAATTTAATTATATTTTAAACATTTATTCCATATTTCAAATGAACTTTATATAACATAACCACATTTATTATTTTATACATATACAATAATTTTACAATTCTCTTTATATCTATTCCTTAATCACAATATTGAATTATAACGAGGTAAAAGATATGTAATTTTTACCTAGTAGACAGAAATTTCCTATTGTCCTCGATTATTAGAAGCTTTTAACGTACTGAAATTAATAATAAATAGAATTTTTCTTGAAAAAGATTTTCACTAGAATAAATATTCGATATGTACAAATTCTATATTCAGGATTGTACAGAGATAAGATGCATAAACAAATTTTAAATATGGCTAGGGCTTTAAAACACAATAGCTGGCTACTAGTGATTAAAGTGATGCTACTGTCAGTCGATTATTTTTAAGCAGTATTATTCAGTGCGTATAAATGAAAAACACAGGATGCAAGTCTGATCCAAAATTAGAGTGCAAAATACTCTAGGTGAATTCTATCAAAAGTTAATTATCAATCAGCAATAACAAAATATCGATTATTACTATTAGCAACAATTTTAAAAAAACAAACACCAGACAGATAAGATATGATGACCATTAATATAAGCCTCGAAAAAACAAAGAAAGTGTTTATGTTGTCATTATACTAAATATTTCGGTTTTTCTTAGAATAATACGAATCACGTCACTCAATTGATCATTTTCAGATGCTTAACCAATTAATTTTTTGTAACAATAATACTCAATTATGTACACAGTAAATATTCAAAATAACAATGTTCAGAATTTAGTAATGCACAACAATTACGGGTTTTAGACCATTCCTATTATTGCTATGTGAGTAGTAAATTTTGGGCTCCTTTTCGTTTTAATGTAAGTGTACATGGCGAACATTTGGAATTTCGATGTCCAGCTATTCTTGTCCCGTTCGACTATTTTTTAACTCTCTTTCCCAATCTATACGTATTCTTTGCAAATCGCTTGTTTGTAAATTTTCACATCTGCATTTCGGAGTGCAGGTGGGCTCATTAAACCCGTGAAAGCTGACATTATTTTTAGCCCCTGCCCCCATAACTCACTGTTACATCTCTGTGCTAGCTTGACCGTTACATTGTTCCGTGTATATCTCCTCCGCATGGGTCCCTAAACTCGAAGTCAACAATTGAAGTCCTAAATTCTTCTTGGAAATTTCTCCCAAAGCTGTGCATGGTCGTGCTGACCATCGTGGGAAAGTTCCTCGGTACAATTAAATAATTAATTATTTTTATTTAACATCTAATTAATTACATGGAAAATAATGTTGGAGAAATATAATTTCATTCACTCGTAAAATTGGAAAACCTGCCTATAAGAACCTATACTGGATCTGCACCGTTAAATTAATAGATATTATCTCTATACATAAAACAGTGTCTGTATTATGCATGTATTGTTGATATAAATTTATACGGTTTGTTGTAGTTTCCAAATTATTTGATATCGTCAAATGTTCACTGTCGAGATTAAAACTTCTTCCGATCTATTCTGTGGAACGACAGTCCGTGCGAGTAAAATTAGAATTAATAACATATTATTTCAAAACGATTTTTGAAAAATAAATCAAAATTTGACTTTAAGCATTTATTAAGGTCACAATTTCTATAAGTAGTCAAACGTCTCTATAACATAAAATTTCGCTATGTCTTATGTAGTTTAAGCCTGCATGATTTGGTTTGGTTTTGGAAAGCTATAGTCTACTTTTTGCATTTTTGCAAAATTTTTAAGTAGTAATGGGAAAATTGTGATAACACTCAGTGCATTTAAATGACTATTAACCCTTTAATGCCTGGCGTATCATTTTAGATACGCCAGGCAAAATAATAATATAAATTTGAATATAGATCCTAAATGAAATAGATGACTCGAAGGTTTCATAAATACTGCTTTTGGAGAAAGATATTTCTACCAGCAAATTGTAAAGCAATGTAAAAGTTACTCCTTTTCAGAGAAAAGTTTTTTATTACTTTAAATTTGAAAGAAGAAAAGAATCTGGCTGAAACTAAAAACAGAAAATGGCCACAAAGCAGGATAATATGACTTTTTCGAATTAGGGTAAATATAGAGAAATCCCAAAATCAAACCCACTAATTCAAAATTTCACTGCATCGAAACTGGGAACGACTTCTGATACTGTAAGTAAATTCATTTAAGCGAATTTAAAGATAAGCCTGCACTACAAATGTCTTTCTCAATGGAATTTGCAAAAATAAAGTAGTGAAAAATGTTTATGAAAATTTTTTAACTGGTAGTAATGGGAAAGTGTGATAATACTCGGTGCATTTAAATGACTATTAAGTAAAGTTATAATTATTAATTGCATTAAAATGACGACTACCTGTCAAATGTATAATCCTGATTCGGGTTCTCGGTAATCATTTATACTGCTTTATTTTAATTGGAATGTAGAATAAAATAATAATATAAATTTGAATATAGATCCTAAAAGAAATAGATGACTCGAAGGTTTCATAAATACTACTTTTGAAGAAAGATATTTCTACCAGCAAATTGTAAAGCAATGTAAAAGTTACTGCATTTCAAAGAAAAGTTTTTTATTTCTTTAAATTTGAAAGAAGAAAAGAATCTGGCTGAAAGTAAAAACATAAAATGGCCACAAAGCCACATAATATGACCTTCGAATTAAGATGAGCAATTGTCTGTTATTTAAAAGTCATGAAATCAACTATATGATATATCTTCTTTGTTATAATGCTAAATTAAAACTAAAACCCCTAAAGCTGAAATGCATTCACTGTACCATCAGCAGAATATACGATAACCAATTTTTGAAGAATAAATTTTAGCTCTAGGATATCAATAAAACTGAATTTCAAATTAACAAAAACTCAAGTCAAGCATTATCTGTTCTGCAAAGAAATAATCAGAAACAGGAATAAAATGTGTTCCGTTTAATGAAATTCTTTTAAAATCTCCTGGCTCTTCTCCATTTGACTTTTATTCGTTCGGTTTCTCTAAACGAGTATTTTGTAAACAGTGTTTAGCAACTCTACTCTGAAAAGACGTTCGAAAACGACCCAAAAGGAGTGGAATCAATTTACACAAATACTAAGGAAAAGTTTACCTTCAGGGAAAGTCTAATCTAGAATTACAGTGAGGTAAATAAAATTGAGATTTGTAATAGCTAACTGCAGTCTTGGAAGTCCAGACTTTCAAGACCGCAGAGTGTAACAAATTCAGATTCATTGTGTTACACGTAATGTTATCTATTAAATACAAACAAACAAATCCATATATATAAGATATATATATATATATATATATATATATTATATATATAATGTATTTTTGTATAAATACATATATACCTAACTATATCTATATTCTTTTCAACTGGAAAATTAAAGTCAGAGACAGAAATTTCTGAAGAAAAATCGTGCGACATACTAAAGCCTACACTGTTTTTTAATGTCACTAAAAAAGAATATAAATGTATATATATGTGAGTGTAGGTGTGTGTGTTTTCTCCAATTGGAAAATTAAAATCAAGGGCAGAGTTTTCTGGAGAAATATTGTGCCAGAAGATAAGACCCACCATGGGTTGTAAGGCCAATAAAGATTGTATGTGTATGTATGTACTTTCCAACTGGAAAATTAAAGTCAGGGGCAGAGCTTTCTGGAGAAACACTGGACCACAAAATAAGATCCACCATGGGTTGTAATACCAATAAAGAATAAAAGGATATCAATAAAATTGAATATCAAATTAACAAAAAACTCAAGTCAAGCTTTATCTGTTCCGCAAAGAAATAATTAGAGACAGGAATAAAATGTGTTCCTTTTAATGAAATACTTTTAAAATCTCCTGGCGCTTGTCCATTTCACTTTTGTTCGTTCGGTTTCTTCAAAACGAGTATTTTGTAAACGGAGCTTACAAATTTACTCTGAAAAGACGTTGGAAAACGACCCAAGAGGGGTAGAATCAATTGACACAAATACTAAGGAAAAGTTTACCTTTCTGGAAAGTTTGATCTAGAATTGCATAGAGGAAAATAAAACTGGGATATGTAATATCTAACTGCAGTCTTGGAAGTCCAGACTTCCCAGAGAGCAAAGTGTAACAAATTCAGATTCATCTTGTTAGACGCAATGTTATCTATTAAATACATACAAACAAATACATGCATTTATATATATAATGTATTTTTTGTATAAATGTATAACATAACTATATCTATATTCTCTCTAGCTGGAAAATTAAAGTCAGAGACAGAGATTTTTGATGAAAAATCATGCTACAGGCTATGGCCTGCTCTGGTTTGTAATGTAGCTAAAGAAGAATATATGTGTGTGTGTGTGCTCCCCAATTGAAAAATTAAAGTCAAGGGCAGAGCTTTCTGGAGAAACATTACGCCACAAGATAAGACCCGCCATGGGTTGTAATGCTAGTAAAGAATATATATATATATATATATATATATGTGTGTGTGTGTGTGTGTGTGTGTGTGTGTGTGTGTTTGTGTACTCTCCAACTGGAAAATTAAAGTCAAAGGCAGAGCCTTCTGAAGAAACGTGCCACAGGATAAACTCCACCATGGGTTGTAATGCCAATAAATAATATATATGTGTGTGTTTGCTCTCCAATTGGAAAATTAAAGTCAAGGGCAGATTTTCTGGAGAAACATTGTGCCACAAGATAAGACCTACCATAGGCTTGTAATAATAAAGAATGTATATTATAATATATATAATATATATATATATAATATAATATATATATATATATATATATTGTAACAAGGTTTAAGGTATATTCATAATAATGCTTTTTGCCTCAATACGATTTGGAGTTCTGGGTGGTTATCACCACCCTGCAGTCGTAGCACCTCGCGATGAGAACTTAATCAAAACACTCATTCAAAAAATTCAATCTAATTTCGTTTATTGAACAACATATCAAAGCATCATTATGTAACCTTATACAAAACTAAACCTATATGAAAACTCCAAAACTCTGTCTAAACTTTGATGGAACCCTAGACATTTGCTTAAATAGTCATTAATGTCGACCAATCAGCTGTTACTTGAAGTTCTGAAGTTACGTGAGTGATGTAACCCACGCGTTAAAACTCTATCTTTAGATATGGAACCGGAAGTATTTCTACTAGCTAACATTCGAGAATATTCGCTAGGGTTCCACGAGAAGAATTTCTGCAAAAATAGAATCTTAAACCGAAAGTGATGAAAATATCATTATATACATACACACACACACACACACACATATATATATATATATATATATATATATACCGGGTGGCCATAATTAAACTGACAGTGCTCAGTGTTCTGTAGCGCGATCTATTTACTAGAATGACGCTACATTTTGTAGGAAAATTAAACAAGACGGGAGACGAAGGATTCCGCGAAAAAATAAATTGGTTCCAAAAGTCACTGCTAGGGGAATATTTGGCGCTGTATTATAGAAAATAGATTGTTAACAAATGCAAATTAATACGGAATAAAATTACCTTTTATTATGCACATTTTCTGATTTAGTTCAAGTGCAATATGGCAACACTTTTAAAAAAGCGTAAAATCTACATAAACACCGATAAAGTCTCGTGATCTGCAATATAACGTACGCTGAGCAGAAGATAAGTTCTTTTTTCAAATTTCAGGTTACTTACATTGGCACAGTTAAGAAATTAATTTCCGTTTTAATTTGCATTTGTTAACACTCTATTTTCTATTACTTAGTGCCAAATATTCCCCTATCGGTGACTTTTGGAACTGTTTTTTTTTTCTCGGAATCCTGTCCCCCGATCTTTACAAAATGTTTCATTCTCGCAAATAGAGCACTACAGAACACTGGCACTGTCAGTTAATTATGGCCAGAATTATATATATATATATATATATATATATATATATATATATATATATTATATATATATATATATATTATACGTTTGGTTATCATGTGTAACACTATGTCACTGATAGAATTTATATTTTTTTTTTAACACAAACATAAATCTTTAACACAATTCGTAATTTCATGAATATACAATACATGAAGTTTGTAATATACTTAGAAAAGATTCTGAACACTCTTTATAATATATTCTATGTCAACATAAATCATTATTTACATTTATTTACGCGTTCAATCAATAGTAAAAATATTACTTTGTGGCTATATGATATTCAGAGTAACGTTTTTTATCTTTTTTTTGTATCAATCTAACAATAAATGTAAATATTTTTAATATTCGAAATAAAATATATAACATAGAATATTGTATTTTTTTTTTTTTGTATATAACACGAAATTCTTTTACATAAAAAATATTTTTGGATATGTTAAATATATGTATATAATGTGTGTGTATGTATGTATATATATATATGTGTGTGGCTTGTGTAAGTATGTATGCATATATGTATATAATGATATCCCTTCTTCTTATGTAATCCGAGGCTTGTAGCAGTCATGTGTCAGAAAGATCAAGCTAAGTCCCTTTAAGTGAAGTTTATTTAATCTCTAACAAATGCTAATCATGCCAACTGACTGTTGATTGGCAGTACTTTCTAAGAACTCTAGTGAGTTGATCTTCTTAGAATACTCTTGCTTGCGGTTTTGTCAGGTTCTCAATACAGTCACCAGTCTATTATTTTACATTTTCTTACTGGCTGACCTGTTACAGCTATATCATTATTGGCCACGAGGGGTTAAAAATTATTCCCTCGGAACTTAATCCTAGGGCTTATTTTATCTCGGGGAACCTAGTTTACAACTTTTTTAATGTCAACCTCGTCCTTCCTTGAGGCTTTTACGACCACTAAAAAGTTAATTTATAATCTCTGCAGGCACTAATCTTAATCGGCATGATAGAACTTGCTTGGGGTAAGTTCTCTAATTACGAACTTAGAATAAGGAGTTTAATATTGTATTTATTAATTATTCTTAGGTGTCGGTATATTACTTTATGCTAGAATTTATTAGTTTGCTATGTCATGTTATATATATATATATATATATATATATATATATATATATATATATATATATATATTTATATATAATATATATATATATATATATATATATATATATATATATATATATATATATATATACACATTCATAACAAATTGTTCATATTTATTTTTAAACTGATAATTATTTTTTATTTATATGATTTAAATATCAAAGATATAAAAGGAAAATAATTTTATAAATGTGAGTAATTATCATAACACAAATTCTGTAAATTTTTATAGTATAAATCTAGTAATATAGTACTTTTATAGTATAATCTATTTGTATAGTATTAATACATTAATAATTTGTATAGTATAAATTTTTATAGTATAAATCTAGTAATATAGTACTTTTATAGTATAATCTATTTTTATAGTATTAATACAGTAATAATTTGTATAGTATAAATTTTTATAGTATAATTTTTATAGTATAATATTTGTTTTTTTTTAGTATAGATAGCAAAAGCTGACTGCAAAAGAAAAATTCTCTGACTGGGAAATGAAACTGAGTGCGTAGCATAGGAGACACATACTATACCATCCTATAACCATAACATATGTGTAGGTTTTGTTTAGTTTGGTTTGTAGAGCTACAGCAAACACTTTGTGCTACAGGAAAGCCAATGAAACCAGAACTTACAGCTTAACGTCGATTCCGGACGGTTACGAACATCCATACCGCAGTGTGACTCGAAAACACGAATTCCGGTACCGAAGAGTAGTGCCCCACCCTTTCGGTCATGCATATGTAGAAAGGTAAAAAAATATGCAATGTATCGACGAAAATCTGATTTTTAAATAAGTCATTGTTATTTATAGACTAAAAGTGTAATTTATCATTCCTCCGGATAATTTTCTTTGATTTTGACACCTTATCTGTTACGAATCCTTTTACATGAGACCTTCAAAAGTTATTTATACTGCAAAAATATTATATTTAGTTTTATATGTACCTATAAGTGTTCATTTGAATGCATTTTCAACTTTTTTTTCTATAAGCCTGTAGAACCCGGAACACATTGTGGTCCTCATCTCTCTCTCTCTCTCTCTCTCGTCGCAAGATGGCCGAATGTCCAGGGCGCTGGTTTTTGACACCAGAATCCATGGGTTTGAATCCCACTGTGACACGGATGTTCGTAGCCGTTCGAAATCGGCTCTAAGCAGTAGGTTCCGGTCTCATTACCCGTCGTGGTGCAAAAAAGTAAACCGTGGAGCTCCAAGCTAAACGAAATTTCTCCCTCTCTCTCTCTCTCTCTCTCTCTCTCTATATATATATATATATATATATATATATATATATATATATATATATATATGTGTGTGTGTGTGTGTGTGTAAAACATATATGTATGAAGCCCAGTGGCGTATAATATACATGATATATATATGAATACATATATATGAAGCTCACTGGCGTATAATATATATGAATAATATATGTGAAGCCCAGTGGCGTTAAGGTAGCTCTTTGCGCTTCCAAGACACATGTCGGAGGTTCGATCCTCGGGCTGGGCAAAGTTAACTTAGCCTTTCATCCCTTCAATGGGTAGAAAAATACAGGACCAAGTATGACTAGGAACTAAGCACTGGGGCTTCCGCGTAAGGTTAACCACCTAACCGGGATATATGCTTCGCAGCCCAGGGCCCTTGGTATGGAAAACGAAGACTGGCAACTTAGGCCATGACCCCCAAATAGGGCTAGTAGTGTTGGAGAGTTAAGTTTTAGTATAATATATATGCATATATCTTTGTAAGTGCATATATATATATATATATATATATATATATATATATATATATATATATATATATATATATATATGTATGTATATACATACATAAAGAGAAAGAGTGAAAAAAGAGTTGATTATTAAAAATAATATTTTATACTCTCTGTTATTCTTGTGGATAGATTAATAAAATACGGTACAGAATTTATAAATATAAACACGTGATTATAATCAATAAATAATTCGAGTGACAATCTATTTACTATAATTAGTGTAACATTTGTTTCAATTATTTATTTCGTGACTTCCGTTGCGGTCGCAAAATATTACTGAGTGGCCACCGTTTGGCTTAGAGAGCTGTTTAGAGAGCACTCACGTGCCGTACATACCTATCCTGTTTCAGCGAGAAAGATTCTATACCTTTTGAATCCATTACATTAGAAATGCTAGTTCCCCCATCCTCTCACACAAATTCCGTTACATTTATTTCCCCCGGAAAAACGCCAGGCCGAAGTCCCCCGAGTCCATTTTTCGCAAACGGCGTCTGGCGCACGTTTCGGGACCTCGGGGCAACAACATTTATCAGCGTGTTTTATTTCGGGCAGACCGAAATTGTCTTTGTTGGAAATAAATGTGCTTCGAAATGATATATGTACGATGCGGCCGTCATATTTCACTCTTCCGTATAAATCACGTTCTTCACACTCTCCTGGAAAATTATTCAAACGAGAATGTATTGTGATGTACAAAAGGTTGCTTCCACCCTCGCACGCGTCCCCCTCCGCTCACGTACCATTTTACACCAGAGGAGCGTGCAAACACAGAGTGAACAGCGCGGTGATTTAGGGTTTTTTAAATCACACTAGGGCCTGTTCGGGAAAAGGCAGCATTTGTTTAAATGGATTGTCCCTAATATGCTTTTCGAAAAGTGTCTGAATGCCATTAGGATACACACGGGATAACCATTTATCTCCGATCCGTGAAGAAGTACCGATTCTATTACAGATAAAAGCAAAACCCATTAATGAATGCAATAAGTGGCACAACGTATATTTCTCAGTGAGGGAAAATCCCTATGTCCAACGAATTACAGGATTCAGTTTTTCACTGAGGACTTGTTATTGACCTCTGACGTAAGCCAAACAGGAGAATACTAGACATGGATCTATAACTGTCCCTTCTAAATGACTTAGTGGTGTGAAGACTCCCCTTTGTTCAGAGCACGCACTAAATCAGCTGATCGGAAATCTCACCTACTGACCAGTACAATAGCGTGGCGTCGCAGAGTCTGGGATGTTGACAGTTGGATTGAATAGGAGTTACGTTCCTGATTGATTACGTTAATGAATCCTCGGGAATTCCGGAATCGGGACTTTTAGCGAATAAGAATTCAGCTAAAAAAACTAGCTATAACCTTAGCTGGAGTTCTCAGGTAACTGGAATCGTAACTGACCAAAAAAGGGTTGGCAGGACCGTAACTGACCTCCAGGTATAAAAACCCAGAATTTTTCGACTCGGTGCTGAATAGTTTTTAGAATAGTTTTGATTGAATAGTTTTTCGCTCTTTGGTGCACAAATGTTTACAACTGAATTCTCATTTTATCAACTTTTGTGATTATTTTTCGTATAAACACAATCATCTTCGCTCCCGTTTTCCCCCATAGCCTTATATTCTGCTTTTGTAATTTTATTGCCAACTAAGTATTCATAGACTGATGCATTTCCAACAATAGCAAATCCAGTACTAGAGAGCTTGGCCCAGGGAGTACTGTTGACAAAACTTCCTGTGTGTGATCCTGTGTGTGACTCGGGGCTTTTCGACATATTTTACGTACATGCTTTGACTTCGTGGAGGCTTTCGCGTCCTTTGACCGGAGCCAGCTTTTTAGTGATTGTGTTCAGGAGACTCTTAAAGTCCGCTCATATAAGGAATGGCAGGGTCTCGGATACCGAAAGGGGTATAGATTGGGTGCCCTTGCATCCTGGAAGAGCCTCCCCGCTTTGTGAGATTATTTAATCTTTTATTTTCTGACTGTGATCGTCGGGGTAATTCAGTGCCAGCCGAAAAGCCTCGAAACGCTTAAAATCCCGTTGTATATATAACCGTATTTACTCCTAGTAAGAATAAAAGTAATTTCCAATTTTATCGTGACTGTGATCCTTCGTCACGCTACCTCTTCACTCGAGAACATTGGTTGGTTGGTTGAGAGCACTACGGTCTGCTTTTTTGCAACACGAGGGCTAATGAGACCGGGACCTACTGCTTAAAGCCGATTCCGAACAGCTAGGAACATCCATGCCTCAGTGGGACTCGAACCCATGAACTCCGGTTCCGAAGGTCAGTGCCCTAACCATTCGGCCATCGTTCGGCCCGAGAACATTGAAGTCGTCACAGTGGTGTCGAAACTAGTCAGATTTCTACTGTTTTACTTGACACTCTGCGACTTGCGTGGAACTGACATAATTGTAACAAGTTAAAAGAGATCATGCCCGCGTAGCTGAATTGTACATACACACTGTATGACAAAATATTTTGTTATCAGTGCGCGCAATATTAAGCTGCTATTTATGCTATGGGTGAAATGAACGAAAGGCAGTTTAGTTGTGTATCCTTTAGTCCGCCGTAAATCAGCAGCAACTCCGGTATCGTGTCATACAGACTTGTCAAGTATATCCAGCAGTTCTCAGAGGAGTTGATGTGTTCTAGTTTCTCCGTTTGACTTACTCTTCTGTTAGATCCATGGTTAACGTCACCTAAATGAATAACAAAAGATTTCAGTTGCTTTATTTTTGTAACTTTTTAACACATTTATGGACACTTGCCGTCAAAGCGAAGTTCACTATGTGGCATGACGGCAATAGCTGTCCAAAACGAAACGGTCGTTTATAGACACACCGGCTACAGCTGCACAAATGTGCATTTACTGGCTTACAAGTAGAAGCCTAGTGTCATGTTTTGGAAACAATTTTTTAGGTTGAATTTCGTTTTCCACCTGTTACTAGACTTGCAGCTTTATTAAGCACGTGGTTTTGAAGGGAGTAGTGCGATCCTGGTTTCTCTTGGATTTATAGTTGTTATTGATTTCGTGTAAAACTCCCCAAAATACTTTGTTGCACACAAAAAATTGCTTATTTGAATCATTAAACCTGTCATTTACGTTTTAAAAATTTTTCTGTTATAGCCGCCATCGTCCCATTACTTAGTGTATGGAGTCCGGTGGCGCCATGACGGTTAGAGCCGTCACCTAATTAAAGGTGCTGAATTAATCAAAATTAAGTTGATTTAAGCAGAAAGAGTAAAACTATACTTCTAATATTCTAAAAATTTTAAAAACATATAGTGTTAATTTTCGAACTTCATTTGTTCCTACTGTCCGTCAATATGTTAAATGAGTTTGAGTTAAGTTTAATAACTTCGTCATCCTGTAATATTCTGGAGTCTCACGTAATACCCCCAAGTTGTTAGAGTACCAGACTATAATTTTGGGTTGCTGGGTATGCACTCAGGGTTGTAAACTTCTGTGTGTAAACGGAGAATGTGCAAGATCAATCTATGTCTCCGAATGTTCTCTATCTGAGGGTTGGTAAGCGAAAGAGTGGGGCGAAATCAGAAGAAAGAAATGATTTCTTCCAGCCCCTCCTAGGACGGGTCAAATTATAAGAAATATCAGCCTTAAGATGTAGGTTATTAGTGATTTTCACCTATCACGGTATGTAGCCCCAAAGGAGTTCTCAGGTTTAGATAAAGATGTACACATGTTCTACTCGCTTAGCCGATTTCTAACTGAGTAGTTATTTTTGTCCCGATTCCATTCCTCTCTCTGTTAGAACTCTGTAAAAATAATGTTACGTTGGCCTAGTGTTTGAGAAAGAAGAAATCTAAACTCGTTAAAAAAACACATGGACAAATATATCTTGATTAAATGATTTTATACAATTAAATAAATTCCTAAGGAATACAACTGGAATACAACTTATCATTTGTATATATGGAAGTCAATGAAAGACTTCTGGATTCGGCGTCGGCAGTAAAAAACAATATGGTTATGATTTTCCTCAAAAGGTCTATCCCGCAAGCCGCGGATGCCAGCAGCGTTCACCATCTACTCTCCTCTGATCACAACTTTGTCCTCTAAATAAATAGAATTTGAAAACACAATTTTCAAACGAACAATCCCGAAAAACCAACGGGCCCTTCTATTGGTTGGGAGAAGTCCGAAGTTTCTTTCTAGTTCTAAACCGGTCCTGTTCTGCTATGTCTTTGACGATGACTCACGGGAAGAAGTAAAAAAATGCTTAACCTAATGTAACTTATTGTTACACCCTCGTGTTTCAAAAACGTAGAAAGTAGTGTAATTAGAATAGAATTTCAATATGAAGTTGGTATACAACAAAACTGATGTTCCGAGTTAAGGGAGATTGATTTTTTGCGAAAGAGAGGACCAATGAACGCTATCGTATCCTTTCATCCTTTATACATCATTTATAATTATTATATATATATATATATATATATATATATATATATATATATATATATATTGTAACGTATCCGGCCCCTGTTTCAGGTGACACAATGAAGAAACAGGTGTTTCTTGATTAAAGGATTTATTTACACCTTGCAGCTATATACACATTTATATATACACAATACAATTACAGTTCACAAGTATGTGATACAATAGACGTAGGCCTGAGTAGAGACGTACACTAAAATACACTGCCGAAAGGTTTATTAACCGACAGAAGAAAACAATTAGTAGTAGCTTCGCGTAATAGTTCCTAGTAGCAATAATGAAAACAGTTCACTGAATTAGACGATGGTGTTTGAAGTGCAATTTGTATCTTCGAAGAAGATAAAAACAAAGTTAGAATTCCTAGGAGGAATATAGATCAATTCTAAAGAGGATCGAATTAAAAGAAAACCCAATGCACAGGATATCGTTAACAATCTCAGAAAGAGATATATCCCAAGGTAGGATTTTCGCTAAGAAAACTCCCCGATGGAGAGACTGGTCAAGGCGACCTCTGAATTAGATGGCTGCTAGCTAACTAACTTCTTTAAAAAATCTCATCTCGTCTCTTTTTTAAGGGAGGGGACGTCACCCACAATTTCATCATTGGATCATCTGGCGATAATCTCATCTTCAACCAACTTGATTGGTTTGGTCTAGACAATCACCGGCTGCAAACCCGGGAGTCTCCGGAATTTCGTGTCGGCGAAAGATCTAACATCGCGGTGACCTCTCTGAAGATGTGCGTCCTCGACGATCATAATTCTTAATTGTCTGCCCTGTTGTTTCGTTACTGTAGGACACAAAAGTCTAGACATCGTGGTGACGAGGAAAACAACACCTTTGTATCCACATAAGCGAAGTCATTTTCTCAACCTCTTTTGAGAAACAAAGTCTTTGTGAGAAAGGCAAGTCGTTACAATATATATATATATATATATATATATATATATATATATATATATATATATATATATATATATATATATATATATATATATATATATATATATATATATATATATATATATATATATATATATATATATATATATATATATATTATATAATATAAATTTATATATATTTTATATATAAATATATTTATATATATATATATATATATATATATATATATATATATATATATATATATATATATATATATTAGGACTGAAATATTATGTTGATTTTCTAAATATTACAGTCTAAAAAAGTGACAAGGCTTTTATGCCATAATTAAATAAATATCATGTAAAACCTTTTTATTAGAGCAGGTATTCTAAGATTGTAACAAGATCAGGTGGAATAATTTTAAGAATTAAATACTGTTGAGTAGATTATACGGGTTAAAGATGATTTTTAAAAGAAATATAACAAGTTGAATTCGAACTGTCGGAAAATATCAATCCTTAATTTAACTGGGAAACTAATGTAAAAAGTTTCGTTATGCCTGTTCTACAGCATTGCAATGCTATGAACCCGTATGGTTTTCGCCGCGAGTGTTAGCAGCCATTGGAAATCGTATTTGATAGGAGTTCTTGGTATAATTAGCTTACATGGAGCTATCTAAATAAATAAATGAAATGAAATAAACCCTAAAACAACGGGAGTAGTTTCTAATCAATGCCATTATTCAAATTCGTAAATGAACCACGAAAAAGAAAATATTGTTTCAGCTTTTCAAATTAATTTTTGTGTTTCTTAATCTTATTTTAAAGCCAAACCTAACAAAGAAATAAATGCATTTTTAAAAAAAATTCGAAATTTATAACCGATATGCTAATCAAGGCAATTTTATTTTTCATTTCTGTTATATAATTACTTCCCCCCCCCAAAAAAAAAAGAAAAGAAAAAAACCCCAGAAGTTTTGAAAATGACGTCTTTAAAAAAAATACCAAAAGTTGATTGAAAACTGTGGCTGTAAAGTGCCTTTAAAATATTCGTGTTTCAGGAAAAATTAAGAATCCTTCCTGAATTAAAGACTGTGCAGCAAATATTTATTCGTAAATTTATTTTCCTGATTTTTTAAATTTTTTTCTTTTCTGAACGAGTGCATTTGAGGGATGTCGTTGTTTTCAGTTATTACTCTAATCGAAGTTGGCAACTGTGTTTGTATTTATGATTCGTAGAAAATGGGAATTTTAGAATATGCTTCGTTCATTTATTTCCACATATATTATTTTATGCTCTCTGGGGAGAGTAAAAGGGAAAAAATAGGAAGGTTTTTCTCTCAGTTTTGAAGAAATCGGGAACTTAATAACGTTCTTAAATGATCTTACACTGTTTTCTTTATTTATGAAGTAAATATAAAGAACTAACCTCTTCTATTGCAACCTTAAGTATACGTATTTGGGGTCCCTAATAGAGATTATATTTATTTCCAAATTGAGGTTCGTAATAAAGTTTATATTTATTACAAAATTGAGGTTCATAATAAAGTTTATACTTAGAAATTTAAGTTAGATTTAAATTATATTACATAGAAACAATTTCACAAAGAAAATAACTCATTTGACACATTCATAGTGACACATTTTATTTACATTTAATTTTTTCCAAAAACCTTTGCAATATAAAGTAATGAAAGAATAAAGGATTAACCGCTTCGCGTACAGCTTTAGTTTTGGTTTAGTTTGGAGCGCTACGGTCTACTGTTTTGCACACGAGGGCTAATGAGACCTCGCGTACAGCCTTAAGTCTACGAAATTGAGTTTTCTAAAGGAAGTTTATATTTATTACAAAATTTATGTTAGGTTTATATTTACAATTCAAATAAGATAAACAATTTCACAAATAAAAGAAATCATTGTGATAACACGAAAAAAGAGTGAAACTCTTTGTTTAAATTTATTTTTTAAAAAAACCCTTTGCAATATAAAGAAATGAAAAAATAAATGTTTAACCGCTTCCAGTACAGCTCTAAGTCTACGAAATTGAGTTTTCTTAAGGTAATTTATATTAATTACAACATTAAACTTAGGTTTATATTATATTACAAATAAAAATAAACAATTTGACAAAGAAAATAACTCATTGTCATAAAACGAGTGACACACTTTAATTAACTTTAATTTTTTAAAAATTCTTTGCAATATAAAGGAATGAAGGAATAAAGGATTAATCGCTTCGCGTGCAGCTCTAAGTCTGTGAAATTGAGTTTCCGAAAAGAAGTTTATATTATTACAAAATTGAAGTTAGGTTTATATTATATTACAAATAATATAAACAATTTGACAAAGAAAATAACTCATTGTCATAAAACGAGTGACACACTTTAATTAACTTTAATTTTTTAAAAATTTTTTGCAATATAAAGGAATGAAGGAATAAAGGATTAATCGCTTCGCGTGCAGCTCTAAGTCTGTGAAATTGAGTTTAAGAAAAGAAGTTTATATTTATTACAAAATTGAAGTTAGGTTTATATTATATTACAAATAACATAAACAATTTGACAAAGAAAATAACTCATTGTCATAAAACGAGTGACACACTTTAATTAACTTTAATTTTTTAAAAATTTTTTGCAATATAAAGGAATGAAGGAATAAAGGATTAATCGCTTCGCGTGCAGCTCTAAGTCTGTGAAATTGAGTTTCCGAAAAGAAGTTTATATTTATTACAAAATTGAAGTTAGGTTTATATTATATTACAAATAACATAAACAATTTCACAAAGAAAATAACTCATTGTCATAAAACGAGTGACACACTTTAATTAACTTTAATTTTTTTTTAAATTCTTTGCAATATAAAGGAATGAAGGAATAAAGGATTAATCGCTTCGCGTGCAGCTCTAAGTCTGTGAAATTGAGTTTCCGAAAAGAAGTTTATATTTATTACAAAATTGAAGTTAGGTTTATATTATATTACAAATAACATAAACAATTTCACAAAGAAAATAACTCATTGTCATAAAACGACTGACACACACTTTAAATTAACTTTAATTGATTTTTTTAAAAATTCTTTGCAATATAAAGGAATGAAGAATAAAGGATTAATCCTTCGCGTTCTGCAATATATATTAATAAAATAAAGGATTGAAAGAATAAAAGAAGGAATGAAAGAATAAAAGATTAACTGCTTCGAGTGCAGCTTTAAGTCTACGAAATTGAATTTCCTAAATGAAGTTTATTTTTATTACAAAATTTAAGTTAGGTGTATATTATATTACATACCAATAACATAAACAAAATATTTTACGAAAAAAAAAGTCATTGTCATAAAACGAGTAACATAATTTTAATTTTTCCAAGAACTTATGCAGTAAGAATAAAAGAAATACAATGCTATGTTTGGCGAAATTTAACAATTTATCTTTGTATTTAGTTAACGAAAAAGTACCTGTGTTTTTGTGCGAAACATTTTAAAGAGAACTAAAGTACCTATAAAAATCGAGTAATTTCAAGAGCGTGACATAAATAAATTGCTGAATACTTTTAATTTTTCAAACGATCGCGCAGTTCCTTCTAACATTGGAATGAATAGATTAGCGTGAAACATGGTGAACATGAAATTAAAAAGAAATGTGTGAAGTTAAAATAGTTACGATTAAATAATTAAAGTGAACTGTTAAAAAAGTAGAAAACTTAAATTATTACAATGCACATATATATATTCCACTTTTAGCAGATGAAATGAGTTACTTAAAAGATTTTAATATTTTAGCATTTTATGAAAGGAAAATTATATATCCAATGGAGTGTTTTATGGTCACCAGGTCCGATGAAGGCAAAAACAGGGCCGTAACTAAGGAGTGGCGAAGGTGGCATTTTCCACGGGCGCATTAGTTATAGGGGCGCCGCACTGTGAGATAAATAGGGTCTGAAAGAGAACGATTCGCCTCGAATACAAATTAGAAAAATTTGGAAAATAATTTATTTTATTATAAAGTTCAATGTGTTAAAAATTATTTTTTTGTAAATTTTTCTTATTTATTTAAAATATTTCTAAAGACTAAACTTCTTATAGATTTTTAAAAATGCTTACAAAACTATCGTAACATGCTTTTATATAAATATGGGTTTTCGTTTTAAATTTTAAATTTATTATTATTTTAAAACAAAATTTAAATTTTAAAATTCCCCAATTTTTTATGAAAATTCAACGTTTAAATAAAATATATTCCCCAAATAAACTATTCAGTTTATCAGGAAAATAATACTTTCAGAATGTTAAAAAATATTTAAGTATTGATACGGAAAAAATAGAAGAAAAAAATTTAAAATTAATATACAAGGAACATTTTAAGAATTAAGAATTAATTTTGAATATGTGATAATTTTGATTTTTTGAATTAATTAATTTTGAATATGTGATATAGAAAAAAAAACATGTTTATATTTTTTCTTACTATATTTGGTGATAGGGGCGCAGACCAGTTTTCTGCCACGGGCGCTAATGGACTAGTTACGGCCCTGGGCAAAAATGTTCTATTTTTATATTGATGGTATATCTCCGATCAATTTGACCTACTTTAAACTACCAAGGGGGATTTCTTGAATCCTCATGTAAAATTTAATGAATATTTATCTAACCATTTCGGAATATTTCTCCAAAATACATAGGATTCGATATTATATAAATGGAGATTATAATGAAAATGATATTATGAAAATAATCTTCGTGACAAATTTGGTGGAGGCGCCGGGTAACGATCCCAGTATCTCTCGCAGCCATTTGAGCTCAAGATTTCAGTTGTTCTTCAGTCTTTTTTGTGTACTTGTAGTGATCGCCCAAAAGTTCATTTAAACCCTTTTTGAATGCGTTCCAGGAGTCCAAGGTATCTTCATTATTTATGTACTATTGCTTGGCCGTACCATCTAGGAAAAAATAGACGTTTGCGAAATACATAATTTCATCCCATTTTTTGAACTTGGCCACTCGATCGTATTCTGCAAGCCATTTCCGTGGGTCGTCTCCAGGATCCCAACGGAAGGTTAATGGGTTCCTTAGGGGCGAGTAGGTAGATGTTACCAAGACAGGCTTCGTATCTTCGCGCATTATCTGCTTCTTTCTTTTTTCTGGATCGTAAAGGCCAAATTCCGGAGGTAATCCTCTTAAACGGAGACTTCTGCGAACACTATCAGAGTTATCCACAATGGCGAATTCGGTACCCGGCTCCTCCACCAAATTTGTCACGAAGATTCGAAGTAGCAACTCGCAACTTTAAGAGATCGAGAAGTTGCCCACAACTAATGGGTATCAGCTTTTATACCCTAACAGAATATTCCAGAAATAACTAATTTACATATTAAAGAAAGATCTAGAATGTTCGAGAACATAAGGTAACAATAAACAACATTTTAAAATTAAAAACTATACTTTGGATCAACCGCCATGGCGAGCATCGAACCCAAAAACTTCGGGTCTGGATCTCGAGCTTTGACCATTCGGCCACTGAGCTCGTTGGCTAAGTTTCTTTATGCGGCAATATATACAGAGGATTACATACATATATAGTTTTCAATCGCAAAATAAAGAAAAAAATCTATCTCGAGATTTTGTTAAATAGGTATTTTTTAGAGATCACGGTAACACAAGTTAAATCAGAGATTCCCAATTTTTCCTGAACCCCCACCCCTTTATAAGAAAAATATTCGAAAGCTCCCTCTTTCATAATAGTTAATTAATAATAAAATACTTTTTCAAATTACCTATTGTAACGATCCGTTACATGACCCCAAAAGAACGAGGAGCCGAAGGTGACCTTTCGCCGTGGACTCACGATTAGCCTCTAATAGAACCAGGTGGTCTAAGCACCCTAATTGAAAACTGTTCGTTGCCGGCTCCTCAACGTCTGGGCATTGTAAACCTGCTGAATGGAACGACGCTGTGGGAAGAGTGTAAATAATTAGAGTGCACCTTTCCGCCCAATAGCGGTTACAAAAAGGCCATTAAGTTGATTAAGTCGATGGATCTGAGGAAATTCCGTCGACACATCTGGAAGCAGAACAGCTGATCCAAAAGGCTTGGGAATGACCACAAGATTACGTCACCCTGGTTTGGAAGTTTCTCGAAGGACCGAGAAAAAGGGAGTGCCGCTATATAAGGAGGGACAGGACTAGAACGGAGGCTTTTGTTTCTTCTCGAGGCTTCTACCTGCTAGAGCCTGGTCGCTCGAGGACCGCTCGTATCTCCGTGTCTGGAGTTTGTTTTTTTTTAGAGACCGCCAGCGTCTCTGTTGCTAGAAAGTCGACCTGCGACTTGGGAATTTCTTCCCCGTTATTTGCTTATTATTAGTTAACTTCTTGCATAGAAGTAGGCAGCCGAGAGTGACTTGCTCTCGAATTTGGATCGTCTTGCATCCTGATATTTACTTCACGAATCCCAGCGTGATACGCACTCGGAACTTCCGAACCTTGCAGTGGAAGCCAACTGTGCTAATCGACAGACGGAGTGATCGTGTCAGCATTAGTCCCGGCACTAATTAGTTCCCAACTCTTGTGATTGGAAACCCTAGCCGTACTGTTCCGGTATCCCACGAATCCTTGTGTGTACATATTATCTCTGTACGAGATCACTGAATGTTAAAATACTACTGAATTTGTACATAGCTGTACATAATTTATTCTATTGAATAAAGTATTTAATCCAGAATACCTAAATTTCTAGCCTGTTTCATTGACGGCCTCGTCTACTTTATTCCCAGTACGTTACACTATATCTACTTTATTTTCCCGTCTATAAATAATCACAAAGTAGAAATGAATTAAAACGTTCATCAAATGCAAGGAAAAATTGGGCCCAGGGCCTGGTAATCTTTCGTGCCCCCCTACCCTCCTTTTAATGCAAAAAAATAATTTATAAAAGAAGATAAAAACGAATATTTTGGGAGAAAAGTTTATATTAATTTTTTATGTTTACATACTTTTGTAATGCCAAAAATCTGTATATCCTCAAAGATGTAACCTGTAACACTTACAATTAAGTTCTTTTAATTTTTCTACTCAGAACCATGGAGTAAGTAATGAGGAAAAAAAGTGACTGGAGTGATGTAAATAAGTAAACAGGAGTGTGTTTTAGATAAAATTGTTGACATTTTACAGTTTTTATTTAATTTCTGAATGAAGTGTCATGAAATATTACTTGAAGAATTAACAAAAAACATTTTCAAATTTTGTTAATTAAATTATTTAAAATTTAATTAAAATTTAATAATTAAGTACCAAATTTTAGGGGCCCCTAAAATTAGGGGGCCAAGGGCCTAGTCCTAGTCGGTTCATGCTTTAATCAGTCCCTGATCCAATGTAGTAAACAATCGTTTATAACAAAATTGAAAATAAGCAATAAATCAATAAGAAAAAATTTCAATACAAGCATGCGCGTTATGTACGAGTAGATACGATTATTGTAGTCTTACATTTCAGGAATAACTAACTCTGAAAGAAAAAATGCTGTTCTCGATTTCTAATTAAAGACTATAGTCATCCTCATAAATTGTTTTGAATTCCAGCAGCTCTAAGAAAAGAATCACCACGCATTGATTTTTCGTGCTTTAATTTGGTGTTCTGTGATGATCCTATATATCAATCAGGTAGTTTAAATTAAAAGCGTAACAAGTGATTCGGAGAGACTTTATAAGTGTTGCAATAAATCTTCAAAAGAAAACCATAAGTTTTTCCTCTTCTGAAAAAGAACAATTTAGATTTAAAAAAAAAAATTATTCTGTTAAATTATAGTAAAAACTGTAAACAATCGAATACATTGACATTGAAATCCTACTGCAAATGAATGCACTAAAAAATTTGTCGTCAAGGTAAAATGGTTTATTTTAAAGGTTTATAATTTTTCAGTTTAAAAGTGTAAATACAGTGGGTTCCGCATAATCTGATCGCGGTTAATGTCTTCAACCGCTTATTGTTATCGAAATCACTTGGTCCCGATTATCTCTATTCATTTGTATGTTAAAATTATCGCTTTATGTGATCGTTACATCGGTTAATGTTATCAGTTTTCGAACCTCATTTTAACTGGCAAAGGAATATTCACAATGTATTCACAAGGAACCTATTCTTTTTTTTCCCTTCGTTCTCGTTTTAGTTTCCGAGAATTCGCCCTCTTCCACCTAAGGAAAAGGAGAAAAAACAAAGGAGTAGGGTATTACACGTTCCTGGAATTTTTCAGAAATGAGCACATCCTGCTGGAAGTCAATAGTTGTCAGATAAGCAGAAGGGAACAAATTCTATTCGGAACTGAGAAGGAGCGTATTCACATTTTATGCCTTGCTCGCTTACACGCAGCTTGTCGGTATGGAAACCAGAAAGCAAAATGATTTGACATTAAAACTAAATATCGAAATTTTAAATCGTTATGACAAGTTACCAAATATGAGTCAGCGTAATACTGCAGCGCAGTTAAACATTTCTCAGCTTCTGAATTGCATTGAAAATGTTGAAACGTGGAGTACAACACCGCTCCGATGACTTTAAAAAACATTATGATTACGAACGATTTATCAATGAGCTTCGTAGAAAGAATTGTAGACAATCAACAATTGATCAATTATTTTTATTATGTAAACAATTCTTGTCTTAAAGGACAATATACAGTACATAAATATAAGGTGAGTTTTTTTCATTTTATTTTGAAATGTAGTACGTGTGGATTAAAGGGGGGGGGTAAATTTATCTAATTTTGTATATCGTTTATTGTTACTAAACGGTTATTGTTATCAAAATCATGATGTCCCAAATTGATCACATTAAGTGGAGACCACTGTATTTCTTTTTTTTTTTCTTTTTTTTTAAGGATTATTTTATTGAAGATGTATTATTTAAGTAGCAGAATAGAAAAAAATATGAACAGTCATATATAGTAAGACTGCAATCCCTAGTATACTATCTCCAAAGAATCAGGTAAAAAATATCAGAAATTATTTTTTTAATGTACTTTAAAGTTTACAACTTTTTACCTAAAAATATATAAGATTATTTAAACATAAAAAACTTTTAATGAACGGGAATAACTCAACTTTATTATGGTTAAAAATATATATGTTAGGAAAATTCAGAAACACACAAATGGGTTTATTTAAAAAATTGACATTTTTTTATTAAAAAATATTATTTTTTTAAAAAATAACATTTTTTTCAAAAAAGTTATTTTTTCTGCTTTCTTTAAATTAAAAAAAATATTAAAGAATAAATAAAGATTCGTATGCAATAACAGTAAAATTCTATTGATTTAACTAACGATGTATAAAGTTTTAGGAAAAGAAGAAAAAGTTTACTTGAAATGTTTACTACTTTGAATTTTAAAAAAGTAATAATAAAAGCTTATTTTTCAAAATAGCACATTTTTACTGAGAAAGAATTATTCAGTGTCAATATGGTTTACAAATAATAATAATAATAATAATAATAATAACAATAATTACATATCAGTGAAATTTTAAAAATGGGTTGAAGACTTGTAGAAAAAAATATGGAAAATTTATTCAAAACGGTTACAACTTTTCTTTTGAAAAAAAATTTATAAAAGTTTCTTTCTTAAAAAATATTTTTACTGCTTACAATTTATTTGGTTTCTTTATAATAAAAGTTTTTTACAATAACAATAAATTCCTACTCCTGAAGTATCCGGCGAAAAATTTTATAAAATTATAAAAAAAAAAGAATTTAAGCCTTATTTATAAAAACAAATAAATAAATGTTTATTTTTAAAAATACATTAGATTTATACTGAGCGAGAATTATTTGTTTTCATTATAACAATAATAATAAAATAAGGTCCTATTCAGTAACAGTGAAATTCTACTGCTAAAGAATGTGTAAGAAGTTTTAGAAAAGAGAAAAAAATAACTATTTCTTATTCAAAAAAGAACATTTTACTGAACATATTACACTGAAGAATTATGCATTCGGTCATATTACAGTTTATATATAAAGCGTTATATACATTAACATTGAATTCCAACTTCTAAAGAATGAGCTAAAAGTTTGGAATAAAAATTATCACACTTTAAACATCGTGCATAAAGCTAGCTATACATCGCGAACTATCCATTCACTGGCTGCTGCCACCCAATTCGAAAAATACCTTGACCGACGATTCAACATTTTCTTTCTTTTTTCCTCCTCCCTTCCTCATAAAAATCTTTCGTGCTTTTTTCTGTGATCATCCAATAGTTAGAGAAAACCAGGGCCAATGCCTCGTGGCCACGAGAAAGAAAAACTAGCCAGGCAGGCTTTTGGGGCTCTATTCAGGGGCCCCCCTCCCTCCAGAGAAAAAAGGGGGGGGGACCCCAACCTTGTTAACAAGACAAGTGAAGTCCGCTTTCACCAGTTGCCTAGGGTTGCAGTTTGGCGCGGTTTTAAAAAGGAGCCGCCAAGGCTCTGCGTTTGAGTGACAGCGAAAGAGCATAACAAACACACCTGCGGAGGATAGCGCGCTCTTTTTTGAAATTATGACGAGATGCGGTGATGCGATGGCAAGTTCGCTCTCCGTTGTCATGCCGTTGAGTGACTGCCTTGTTTGCACAGAGATGTCGGCAGGGGTGGACTTAATTAACGGAAAATAGGGGAAAGGAGGATGTAGCTGAGCGTATAAATATTCGCTAGATCTCATTTTATTAGATTATATCGTTTTTTTCAAAGCTTACCTCTATAAAATTTAAAGATGTACTTCTATGAACAATGATTATTCTATGAAAGATAGTTAAAAATACTGGTAATATACCTTCCGGTATTAAAATGTTCAGACACAAAACACATGGGGGGGGGGGAGTTCTCTTCGTCGTTAGTTTCTATTGAGACTAATCACAAGTCTAAAAATATGTTGTCACAATTAGCATTTTTACAAAAAGTCATGATATTTACACATGTTGGTATCGTCCATTGCAGTAACTAGGGCGGGCCAATTTGGCATTTGCCACGGGCTTATCAATCTTAGAGGCTCTTCACCGTAAGGAAAATGGAATCTGAAAGAGGATAATTCGCTCAGAGTAGAAATTAGGAAAATTTGAAAAATAATTTTTTTAATTATAGAATCCAATATGTTTAAAAACTACCTTTTTTTATGAATTTTCTTATTTTTTAAAATACTTCGAAAGACTTTGTAGATTCTTACAAAATGTTTACCAAACACCACTAATATGTTTAATATAAATCTGGATATTCATTTTAAATTTTGAATTTATTGAAGTTATTAAAACCAAATTTAAATTTAGCAATTCGCCAATTTTTTATAAAATTCAACTTTCAAATGAAAAATATTCCTTAGGTAAAAATAGAAAGAAAAATTAAGCTAAATTAATATACTAGGAACATTTTAAGAGT
This sequence comes from Pardosa pseudoannulata, assembly GCA_032207245.1. Taxonomy (NCBI): domain Eukaryota; kingdom Metazoa; phylum Arthropoda; class Arachnida; order Araneae; family Lycosidae; genus Pardosa; species Pardosa pseudoannulata. The sequence continues at coordinate 14,664,218 of CM063510.1, forward strand.
TAAAAAAAATATTTTGAGTTCATTCTGAATATATAATATGAAAAACATGTTTATATGTTTTCTCACTATATTTGGTGGTAGAGCCGCAGACTAGTTATTTTGCCACGGGTGCTAAAGACCTAGTTACGGTCCTGGTACCGTCTGTGTTTATGATATGTTCATGAGAGAGTGATAGCTGAAGAAAACTCAACTGCGAAGGTTAGAGCGCTTTTTTTTCTTTTAATTAGGACGAGATTAGTTGATGCGATGGCAAGTTCGCTTTCCGTTGTCAAGCTGTTGAATGACTACCTTGTTTACCTAATGCATAAAATCTAATGAATTCTTTAAATCATGAGAGGAAAAATAATTCAACTCTTTGACTTGGTCACTATAATATTCAGTCGATACAATCTTATCAACAATCGTTTGAGTTCTATTGAAGTGAACGATGAACAAGCGATCCAAGATTAATGTCATTTGAAATCGATACATATTTAATTTTGAACATAACGTATATTACACTGGAGTTCATATGAAACATTCCTTATTAATTCGTACTACCTGTCTAATTTCTTGACCTAATTCTAATTGATTCTGATTGAATTAAAATGCAGGGTGTGTAAAAGGTCTGACAATTTCGATGTTTATTACTTAATGAAGAAGATAGATTTAAATTAATAAAAATTAATGGTTAGAAATATTCAAAAAAATTTATTGCTCTTGTTAATGAACTTCCACATGCACGCTCTTCATCGCACGGAGATAGCAAGACTATAGTCGATATCATGCCTAATACGGTTTGATTTGGTTTGGAGTGCTACGGTCTACTATTTTGCTTGAAACACGAGGTATAATAAGACCAGGACCTACTGCTTAAAGCCGATTCCGAACGACTACAAACATCCATGCCTCGGCAGGATTCGAACCCACGAAATCCGATACCGAAGATCAGCACTCTAACCAATCGGCCATCGTTCTTTATTCGTGGTACGGATAAACAAGGTAAGATCCACATCGACTAATGCGGTGTCTCACATTTTAATAAGTAATAATTTCCCATAATTCTTCCTTATTTTATGAATTATTCAATATTAAAGTAAGTCACAACAATTGCCGCTGAATTGCCGACATGCTTGCCCGTACCTGGCGTGAAATCGCCTACCATCTTTACACTATCAACGAGATGAAGGGCGGACTTGTAGAGGTTCATTGACAAGAACCATAAAACTTTTTGACTCTATCTAAACATTAATGTTGCTGACATAAGTTTTTATTCATCATTTTATAATTTATTAAACATCAAAATGTGTTAGACCGAAATAGCGACTGGGAGTGCTCTGACTTGAAACCTCTTAAATATTAAAGACATGCTTAGAATTATTATTCCATATTTCTAATACCTTTTTTTTTTTCAAAAAAATTAATGCTCAAATTTGATTACAGAAGTAAAAGATGATTCACGAATAATTTTTTGAACAGAAAATGATGAAATAATCCTGCTGAAGCATTTTTATTTCAATTTGACCAAGGGCGGACTTGTAGAAGTTCATTCACAAGAACCATAAAACGTTTCGTATCTATCTGACCATGAATGTCTGTTACGTAAATCTATCTTCATCATTTTATACAATTAATTAATACAACTAATTTTATGTAATTTAGTAATAGGTGTTAGACCTCAATAGCCACTGTGGGTGACGATATTTTGCTTATTTCTGACTTGAAACCCTCTACTATTTAGATATTCTCAGTGCAGCGAAGGGGACAAATGTGGAAATTCATTGACAAGAGCCATTAAATATTTTAAATCTACACAACAATAATGTTAGTTAGTTAAACCTATCTTTATTATTTTATTAATTATAAAAGATCAAAATGTTTCAGACTTCTGATAGATACCCTGTGTAGATAAACTTATAAAATTCAAGTAGTATATAACTGCGACCTTTTGGGAAAATCGCGACTTTCCGAAGTATTGAAAGGCACATTGTGAATGATTTAATTTTTCAGAAGCACCTCATAAACTGTTTAAAAATTTTTATCCTTTCTTATCACAGAGGTTTACCGTTATTTTTTAATAGAGACACCAGATTATAAAGTATAAAATTAAGCTATAAAAATATTTTCTCACAATAGTTTTTTAAAGCAATATGTTTGTAGAAAAGAATTATTTCAGGATTTTTTAAGAATGCAGAAATGCAGGATAGAAAATTACGTTTTGATAAATCGATGTTATTTTATCAAACTTTCGGAGCAAAATAGCTAATTAAATCTTAGTTCAAGATTTACACTGCTGTACATAAAATATCTTCAGCGGCGAACGATAAATGGATTTAAACATTAATATCGAAAAAAAAATCGATACACATTAGTATGTGATACTGAGTGTAATACTAGACTCAAGACTCGAGTTGGTGGGCCAATGGTTTTTTTGTTTCGGCGGCCGAAGATGGACACCCCGAGAGAGGGTTGGCAAGCCCTGTTCCAAGGAGGTTTAACAGGAGGGGGCGAAGGTTACCACCCCCGCCCGCGCCAGCTGCGGAAAAGGACATTTTCCCCGTGGAGGCGAAAGCTTCACCGAGGGGGGAATTCCACCCCGGCCCTCGCGAAGAGGAAAGGAGAGATGCCCGGTCGGAACGAGGGAGAACGGACATTCTTGTGAAAGAAGCTGAGACCGAGGGAGGTGTTTTCCCGCTCGGCACAGTTTGTTTTTGTCCTCGGTCTTATTTGAGCCCTGTTTGGGTATGATTTGGAGTGTACATATGTTTAACAAATCTTCTTAATAATAAATGTTTAGTCCAGAGTTTAGTCGCGGCAGTCCTTATTTTCGGCAACATAGGCTTTAATCGAACCCAAGATACCTGCTCCAGTAACAATAGGCGAGCAGGTATAGAACGAGGCGTGCAGACATCAGAAAGTACAGCCGGGGACGCGCGAGGCTTTATACTGAGCGACTGAAGAATATTAAGAGTAACAATAGTTTAAACTTTTGTATCTAAAATAAATTTTCATGATCCCAATACGACTTTTACTCACCCCATTTAAGAACTTAATTCCCATATAAACGTTGTTATACACTATCAAAATAACGCGCACTTTAGCTGCATAAATGAAAAAAATTTTTTCTCGTGTAGAAAATCCATTACATGATGAAATGGAAACATATCATGAGGTTTTTGGTAGAAGAAGACAAACATAAAATGGGCAGTGCTACATCCATTCTGGAATTATCTAATTTCGAATTTAAGTTGAATGAGAATATCCATTTACACTGCGAATTTCTCTTTTGGTTCCTATCTACTAGTCAAAAGGACATTCACCCGTGCATAATAATTCGCTGATTCACTAGACTGTATGCAACACGGCTCTTCAATGATCATATCGGAGTAAAGAACATCCTGTCCAATTTTAACACTGTGCAGCGTATGATATAATACGAGGTAAAATCTCAGTTATGTTGCACATATCTCAAAATATTTAGTTGAGTGTCAAAAGAAGGTTGTTTAGTTACATAAGAAAATACTTTCAAACTACGATCAGCTTGCATTTTTTAAAGTAATAATTAGTCTGCTTAATATAATACGAATGTATTCGTACAAATTTAACTATTAAACTCCTTTTACTGCATTTAGAAAGTAACTTTCATTTTGTGTAGTTGAATTTAATGACCGATTTATAATGATCCAAATATGCTCTATTTGAAAAGACTCAAAAGTGAAGGTCAAATTTACTTTTTAGTATATGTACTGACTAGTTGAGTTCATAGAGATTGGCAGAATTTTCCTCATTCTTCTTCCCATTCAGCCCATGGTGGGCCATGGCCTTCCGCAGAATCGAGTTCCAGGAGTCTCTTTTCTTGAATAGACTCTTCCAGTTTATGATTTTTAGGATCTTTAAGTCTATTTCAAGGCAGTCAATCCACCGAATTATTGGTCTTCCCCTTTTACGAGCTCCCAATGGTTTGGCCTCGAAGATCCTCTTGGTGGTTCGGTAATCATTCATTCTAATCACGTGTCCTGCCCATTTCAAGATCATTCATTCATATAAACGAATTTTATTATGCCTGGCTCTTTAAAAATCTTAAGGCCCTTCTACACTATGGTCCACTGCAAGCCATTACCACCGTCTGGGGGGGGGGGTATGGTTTATCGTGGTCGATGGTGGCAGACGATAAAATAGCCTTGGCGGGCGATGGCTTCGGAGGCGGTTTTTCTCCAAAGATCAAAGGCAGCCAGATTCGCAACTAAAGAGCGCAGTAGACCCTACGGGCAATCCACGAGCTCGGCTCATTTAGTGGCCCAGCGTGTGGAAGCAACCCACGAACCATCGTTCAATGTCGCCATCATGAAGTGGGAATGAATTGGCTATAGTGTGGAGGCTACACTATAGATTTCGGAATTTCTTCTTCTCCTCCAGGTGTCGTTGCATTTCAAACTTCCTAAATGCTGCGGAGTACTTTTCTTTCGAAAACAACTATAGTCTCTTTGTTCCTTTCAGTTAATGCCCATGTTTCAGCAGCGTATGAGAGAATTGGCCGAATTAGTGTCTTATAATGCAATAACTTTGTTCTTCTGTTTATGAGATTAGATTTGAGATATTTGTGGATACCATAATAACATCTGGTAGCGGCAGAAGCTTTGTTGCGAACTTCCAGCTCAAATCATTGTTAACACTTAGTTCGGAACCTAAATAAATTTTCACCATTAGAGATAAAAAAAATTATATGTGGAGGAGAAAATAAGTATTTTTTTCAAGTGGTAGTACAAGTAAAATATTGAATTCAGCTAATTATTGACACCATCTCATTATTCTTTCTTGCTTCCTTTCCAAGAATTTCCCTTTTGACTTTTTAAACGTATATTTTACGATGTTTAAATGATATTAAGGTTCATATGGATGGCTTATCTAATTTGTGAATACTGGATTAGTACACCATAATTATGCGAAAATATTTTTAATAGAAATAGATAAATAAACAGCAGAAATAGGAAAAAATATCTGGCCGTTTAGTCATTTTTCAGGGGAGATAGGATGTTCAATAGACCTACCTGACTTCCCTTTTTGATAATGTGAAGACCCCCCCTCTTTGTCCAGAACTAACAGAGGAAATCAGCTGATCGGGAGCCTCCTGTTTCGACCCGTCGATAATAGCGGGGCGACGCAGTGTCTGGGAGGTTGAGTTCGGTTGAATAGGCGTCACGCCCCTGATCGGTTGCGTTAATGGACCCAGAGGATTTCATCGAGATTCCAGAATCGGGACAGCCAGCAAATGAGAATTCACCTAAAAAAACTAGCTGTAACCTTAGCTGGATTTCTCAGGTAACTGGAATCGTAACAGACCAAAAAACGGTTGGCGAGACCGTAACTGACCCCCAGGTATTAAAAGCCTAGAATTTTTCGACTCGGGACTTTTAGAGATTTTTTTACGGAGGTTCTTTGACCTCGTGGAGGCTTTCGCGTCCTTTGACCGGAGCCAGCCTTTAAGTGATTGCGTTCGGGAGACTCGTAAAGTCCGCTCACATAAGGAACGGCAGGGTCTCGGACACCGAACGGGGGATAGATTGGGTTTTGCATTGCAAGCTGGAAAGGCCTCCCCATTTGTGAGATTATTTAATCGTTTTTTCCGACTCTGATAGTCGTGGTTATTCAGTGCCAGCAGAAATCCTCTACATTTCGACTTGTTTTGGGAGAATTAGAATCCCTTTGTATATACTGTATATACCCCTCTTTTTACTCCAGAAAAAATAAAAGTGATTTCCAATTCTATTGTGACTGTGATCCTTCTTCAAGCTACTTCTTCACTCAAGAACATTGAAGTCGACACAATACCTATAGTTGAGTTGAATAACGCATTCATACTGCTTAGAGTTCAAGATAATAAAGTTTTTTTCAGCATGAATAATATAGCCGAGTTTAATGACAAGATCATACAGTTCAGCTTTTGTTTTGTTTACTAACTCCGACATCTTGCTGAATATATTGTTAAGAGATCAAGGACAAATTTATTTTTTCTCTGTGTCAACTACTTTCAGTCACACACGCACAAAAATATATAAAAAGAAGTCCTTGTTATTAGACAGTTTAGTTATCCCACATGTCTTAAAAGCAGCACCTTCACCAGTATTCATCAAAGACACGAAAGAATCTTTTGAGGAGGTGTCGCACGCAAAATCCTAATCCTGAGTTCTTCCAAAGTGTCTGGGATGGAGACATCATTCATTTGTTCTTTCACGGTTTCTCTTTGTTCTGTTAATGGAAATGTTGAGAACAGACAACACGAAATTAAAACAAATCTTGATAGCTCGTGAGACAAATATGGTATCGATTCTGGTGCATTGAATACTATTTATAAAGGATCTGGACATTAATAGATCATTAATCTTTTACCCACGCATGATTTACGTCAGCATTGTCCATTTTCTCTTAGTCGTTGTGCCACTTTATCACCTACAAAAATATCGAGGGCCAAAAACAAGTAGTAATTAAAAAGATAGATTATTTTTATTAATGCTTTGTTTATTTATACGTAAATAAAATATGAAATTAATCTTTTTAAAGTCCAAATCAATATTTGTTATTTACAGTCGAATTATATTCTCAGGGTTGGAATCTTCAATGGTATTTCAAATTTTGATTTGATATATGATGAAAGGGAGCAAGTGCGTTAATTGTCCATATTTTCTCTGTTATTAGCCATACTTATTCTGTTCTACTATTCTGTTACTAGCATATAGCCCATCATATGACGGAATCAATAAAATTTTTAATTTTCCAAAATAGTAAAGTAATTTATATTTATGTAGTTATCGATTTTGCAGGAGACAGTATCTGAAAGCTGTTATACTTGAACCATTAATGAAATTACTCAATAAAAGTATTATAAAAATACTATGATTATTTTTAAGAGTTGGCACATAGCCCGTCATATGACGGAATCAGTAAAATTTTTAATTTTCTAGAATAGTAAAGTACCCTATAAGGCAAATCAAAAGTGGTTTGTTTTTTGGCTGAGAATTATCTGGTACACGCTCAATAAATTTGTTTATCTTCATACTCCTCTAAAGTTTCCTTGTATTAAGAATGCAATTTAGAATCACGTTGAATTCATTTAGAAAGATAATTCAAAGTTATCTTAGTTACGTCGAAATTATCGTTAAGTTCTTCCTTTTTTTTTTTTTTTTTTTTTTTGTCTCAGTAATGGAAGTAAAGGAATGAAAGCATCATTTCTACTACAGCCATCGAAAATATCGAGGTAAATAGAATTTATTGTAAATACCGGTGATAAAGGTTTCATTGCAACAAAAATAATCGATTATTAAATTTAAAACTATCACATACGTACCTAATCTATTATGTGAGCTTCCCAACGATGGCCGAATAGTTAGGGTGCTGGCCTTAGGAGCCGGAGTTGGAGGGTTCGAATCCCACAGTGGCATGGATGTTCGTAGCCGTTCGGAATCAGCTTTAAGCAGTAGGTCCCAGTCTCATTAGCCCTCATGTTGCTACGAACATCCTCACGGCTACGAACATCCATGCCACTGTGGTATTCGAACCCTCCAACTCCGGCTCCTAAGGCCAGCACCCTAACCATTCGGCCATCGTTGGGAAGCTCTCATAATAGATTAGGTACGTATGTGATAGTTTTAAATTTAATAATCGATTATTTTTGTTGCAATGAAACCTTTATCACCGGTATTTACAATAAATTCTATTTACCTCGATATTTTCGATGGGTGTAGTAGAAATGATGCTTTCATTCCTTTACTTCCATTACTGAGACAAAAAAAAAAAAAAAAAAAAAAAAAAAAAAAAAGGAAGAACTTAACGATAATTTCGACGTAACTAAGATAACTTTGAATTATCTTTCTAAATGAATTCAACGTGATTCTAAATTGCATTCTTAATACAAGGAAACTTTAGAGGAGTATGAAGATAAACAAATTTATTGAGCGTGTACCAGATAATTCTCAGCCAAAAAACAAACCACTTTTGATTTGCCTTATAGGGTACTTTACTATTCTAGAAAATTAAAAATTTTACTGATTCCGTCATATGACGGGCTATGTGCCAACTCTTAAAAATAATCATAGTATTTTTATAATACTTTTATTGAGTAATTTCATTAATGGTTCAAGTATAACAGCTTTCAGATACTGTCTCCTGCAAAATCGATAACTACATAAATATAAATTACTTTACTATTTTGGAAAATTAAAAATTTTATTGATTCCGTCATATGATGGGCTATATGCTAGTAACAGAATAGTAGAACAGAATAAGTATGGCTAATAACAGAGAAAATGTAGACCGTAGCGCTCCAAACCAAATCAAACTATTATTTAATCTAAATATAAAAAAAAATTATTTACGTAATATCTAAGTTCAGTGATAAAACGTATGAAAATAATGCAGACGATATTTAAATAATTTAAAATAAGAAACGATTAAGGGAGATGGGTAAAGAAATAACATCATAATTCTAGAAAAAAAATGTTATTTTTACTTGTTTATTATTTTAATCTCCTGCTTTTAACCGAGGAAAATAGGGCTTGAAATAATAGCATTAAATACTAGAAAAGGAGGAAAGGGGTGGATTTCGAACGTTGATAACCCTAACTCATCAAGAATCTAATATGGATGCCTCTATCCATTCCAGGTCCAACCGCTTCATAAATTCAAGGACAGACGGACAGATAACTTAGGTTATTATTATACAGGGGATATCCACTACTCTCTAGGGAAGATGTTAAGAACTGGATGCTTACCCAAATTAATCCTCCAGAGTGAAATGGCTTTTATTTGCATTTTTCCCATCGAATACTCAAAGCAGAGTGAAATCATTTAGAAGGAAATTATGCATTTACCCCGTTTGGGTGAATTCAAATTGCATAAGTCGGATTTGAAACAGTTTTTTCATCAAATTGATAACAAATTTTAGAATATCAGAAAAACATCTATTCTGTTTAAAAAAAAAAATAGTTTTAAGGTAAGCAATGCAGAAAAAGAATTAAACTGTGATTATTAGCTGATTTCTTATGAAGTTGAAATTTGAATGGCATATGACTCATTCGTCCTGTTTCAAAAAATTTCTCATTCTCAAATGTACATCCAAACATCGAAATAATTTGAAGTTCAAAATTTTGTAATATGGAATAATTTTCTTTGTTTAAAAATTTGAAGAAGAGATGTAAAAAATATGTCAGTCTGAATGTCGCTTAATTCAATTTGCTACTTATTTTCTAAGTTAACATTTAGAGGTTTAATACCAATACTTATTGGATTGCTATAAGAACTGAAACTAAGCTTAAAATAATCATATTTAAAAAAATTTTGTAGTGAAATTTTCATTTAGACTATCCAGTTTATTTAAACTTATTTAACCGCTTGCTGATTATCCCGAATTATCTCGAATTATATTGCAGTTAATTATTATCCCGAGAACAATCGGGCGAAGCAGAATTTGTCAGTACGATTTGTTTTATTACGGTTTTACTCGGCTTGGAGGAAATGAAAAGGAAATATTCAGTTTTGATTAGCAGTTTTGTTGGTTTCGTGGTTCTTTTGGCGGGACTGGTCACGTATAGTATACATCTGACTATGAATTAGTAATGTTTAAAGAAAAATAGTTGCAAAAATCACCGTGATGCGTTTTCTGCTACATCAGGAAGATCGAGCATTAGTCCTTCACCACTCAGGTTAACCTCATGGCGTTTTCCAATGTTATTTCTGCTACTGAAAAAAAAAAAATCAAATTCTACGAGACAGTGTACTCTGTGCTTCCATAAAAAAGATTCCAGAGGTAAGAAAAGAGACCAGATACTAGTGTACAGGATGTCAGGTATAACTTTATGTTTCCCTTGTTTCAAAAACTACCAGATACCAGTGTACAGAATGTCAGGTATCACTTTGTGTTATCTCTTGTTTCAAAAACTACCAGATACCAGTGTACAGAATTTCAGGTATCACTTTGTGCTGTCCCTTGTTTCAAAAAATGGAATATTCAGTTTTGATTGGCAGTTTTGTTGGTTTCGCAGTTCTTTTCGCGGGACTGGTCATGAATACATATGACTGTGAATATGAATGTGAATGTGAATATGAATGTGATATGAATGTGAATTAGTAATGTATAAAGAAAGATAGTTGCGAAAAATGACTGTGATGAGTTTTCTGCTAAATCAGGAAGATCCAGCATTAGTCCTTCACCACTCAGGTTAACCTCATGGCATTTTTCCAATGTTATTCAAAACTGAAAAAAAAATCCTACAAGACAGTGTACTCTGTGCTTCCGTAAAAAAGATTCCAGAGATAAGAAAAGAGACCAGATACTAGTGTACAGAATGTCAGGTATCACTTTGTGTTGTTTCTTGTTTCGGAAACTACCAGATACCAGTGTACAGAATTTCAAGTATCACTTTGTGTTGTCCTTTGTTTCAAAAACTACCAGATACCAGTGTACAGAATGTCAGGCAGGTCCTGATTATCGCACGGGCACTTAGGGCAAGTGCCCTGGGCTCGAAAATTTTAAGGGACACGAACATTTAGTCGAGTGCTTGAAACACATATAAAGTGGGAAAAAATTCAAACTTACGCTACCATCGTTAAGTTTTAATAAATTATTGTAAGAGGTAATTGTGTTTGTCACGAACTATATTGTTTCCTATTTACTTTAATTTTACTGTTATTTACGTGATAATCAATTCCCTCAACAAATCTGGTGCTCTTTTTATCCTATGGGTTATTGCATATAAGACAGATTATTAGCAACGTAGCACTATAAACCATTAAATGATCTCATAAATTTAAATTATTTTTAATTCTATTATTACTTATTTTCTGCACCACAGAGATTATGAGTGTGACACGGTAAAAATAAAAAAAGTGGGACACTCTAGGTCTTTAAAAGTCCTTAATTTTTAGCATGGCTAAAAAGAGATAATAATGATTACGTAAAATAAAAATTTGGTGTTTTTGATTTTGAATATTACTTTAATGCTAATTTCTTAAAAATTATAACTTTGAATTAGCAATTCAAAGTTATAATTTTTATATGACTAAATATGATAATAACCTGTTGCTATAAATTTGCATGGGGGGTGGAGGTCACAAAAATTGGATTGTGCCCTGGGCAAAAAAGTATCTTAGTCGGGCCCTGATATCAGGTATCATTTTATATTGTCCCTTGTTTCAAAAACTACTAGATACCAGTGTACAGAATGCCAGGTATCACTTTGTGTGGTCCCTTGTTTCAAAAACTAACAGATACCAGTGTACAGAATGCCAGGTATCACTTTATATTGTCCTTTGTTTCAAAAACTATCATACAGACTAATATTTAACTTTTCCATTTGCCGAGGTAACTAGGGATAATAAACTAATATTAAAACTACATGCTTTTTCACCAGTAAAAAATTAAAAACTGAACTTAAAACCTACATGTTTTGTTTCGTTTCCTCATATTTAATAATAAAATAAAAAAAATAATAATTTTTTGCAATTTTTTTTTCAAAAAAAATTCTAAGGGAAGCAGTTAAAAGTTGTGATTTTCTTGGCGAAACGTAAAAATCGATTAGAAGGTCTACAGTAGGACACCACTGATTTACGCTTTAGATGTAAATGCAAAGACTCTTTAAAAGGAATCCTCATTGAAAACGGAAAAATGATTTAACTTGCAGTCAATATGGAATACTTTCGCAGCATTTACCTTTTGAACTTCCAAAGCTACTTTTGGCTTTGGTACAAGAAGTAAATTAGTCTGTTCTTTCGTATTTCATATGAAAAAAAATATGACCTGTCTAGATGATTTAGTACTGCATTGACTTATTTATGCTCTGTAATGTCCTTGTAAAAGCACACAAAATCAGTAAGGGGGTAATAACTCTCTCATTCTTACAATAAAAGAAGAGAAAAGTTTAGAAGCTATAGAAAGCTGATTCGGAGATATTTTTTTATTGTATGTATAAATGTGTTTTAATCACAACAAAATAGTCATTCTTTGCTCAATAGGAGAAAAATTCATTTAGACGAAAAAATAAACCCATAAAAGCATTCTCTAATTCAATAGCACCAATTATTTGAGAGTACTCAATAATAAATTAACCGTAAATAAATTTAATGACACTACAAATCAGGAAATAGCATCGTCTGTATTGAAACTTTGGGGAAAACGCAACCGCTGGGCTTTTGCAAGAAATTTATTTAATAAATATTGAGATAATGACGTCTTTTCTCGACATAAAATACTTATCTCTACGAGAAAAAAAGTTCTGTAGATGTAATCTCTTAAGTTTATTTTATTTCTCCGTTTAAACGTTAGGAAGAATGAGTGTAACACTCAAATAAATCACGTTGAAAGTCAAAGGATCATAAAATGCTCCCAAGAAAAGTTAATAAATAATTTCCTAAAAGTTGGGAAAAGAAAAGTTCAGGAATTAATTATAATACAGACCATCAAGAAAGAGCTAATTTTATCGCTGAACAATTCCAACTGTACACGTAGAAAAATTGGCGCTTTCTGTAGCTCAGTAGAATGTTTTATACTGAGAAAAGATTAAGGGTTATTTTAGTTGAAAGCTTTCTTTTTGGGTTGGTAAAAGAGGCGATTTATTAAAACCCCTTAAGATATTAAAGACATGCTTGGAATCATTATGCCATATTTCTAACCTTTTTTTTTTAAACTTTAATGCTCATATTTGATCACAGAGATAAAAGCCACATGACGTAATATAAGATGATTCACGAATAATTTTTGGAAGAGCAAATGATAAAATAATCCTGCTGAGGCATTTTTATTTCATATGCTGTTTTGGCTTCAAAGCAATTAATTATGGTTGTGTTCTGTAATTATTCAAAAGTAATTATGCTGAAATAAATTAGTCGACAGAGCTATATGAAACGAATAGTTCATTTTGCCTCATTTTTCAAATAGTCTGGCATATTTACAGCATACTTAAATTTTAATTAATAACCTTTCATAAGAAAAAAATTGGAATTATAAATTAGGAGAAAATGTTACTGCGGTTGGCTCCAAGAATGTGAATATCTCTAATGGCTTACTTCACTTAGAATTTAAAAGTTTTTTAAAGACTGTTTAATAATTTAGTCAGCGCAACAAAAATTGACTTGTCTGTGCATAACAGTTCTTACACAATACAGCTACATCCTTTCAAACTTTATTGTAAGGTTATACATTTGAGTTTTTTTTATATATCGTTTCTTTACTCAAATAGTTACGTGCCTGTACAGCTTACTTCACCGTTATTATATATACAGGCCCAACACCTGGTATTTTTCTTGCGTGTGCGAAGAAACTATGGAAAGAAAAAGGGACTGATGATTTATCATCATATATATATATATATATATATATATATATATATATATATATATATATATATATACATATATATATATATATATATATATATATATATATATATATATATATATATATATATATATATATATATATATATATATATGTATATATATAACTTTACGTTCCAAATGAGGTGGCCAAGTACAATTCGGACTTGTTTATGAAAAGTAGATATATTACAATGAAGGAACAAGTTGTGCTTTACATATTTGAGAATTCTTTTCGTAGTTCTTTGATATTTATTAACTGAGAAATATCATTTGCTAATGATATCATTGTCAAGACATTCAACTTCTTTTGGCTCGTGCCTGATCACTAATATTTTTTTATTAATTTTAATTTCGATAACGTTCTCTCATGCCTTGTAATCGTTACAGGTAAAGTTATAAAAATTCCCAAATTGAATTGAATACAAGAATCAGTGCACTCAATTTCGTATCTGAATCGGTGTACTCGTTAGTACTTTAGTTTCGAATAGTGCGATGTGAGTACAGTTTAGAATCGACTGTTCAGGGTTGATAATATTAAATTTTTTTTAAGGTAAACTTCTACCTTTGCCCCAGCTGTGATTGTAATAAATCTACGGTGTGAAGACCCCCCTTTGTCCAAAACTAACTACCGAAGTTAGCTGATTTGAAGCCTCCTGTTTCGACCGGCTACAATAGCGCGGCGACAGTTCGTCTGGGATGGTGACAGTTCAGTTCAACAGGTGTTACGCCCTAATAGGTTGCTGGTGATGACCCCCGGAGAAGTCGCAATCAAGACAGCCAAAGAATGAGGATTCAACTAAAAAAAACTAACTGTAACCTTAGCTGGAGTTCTCAAGTAACTGGGATCTTAACTGACCATAAAACGGTTGGCGGGACTGTAACTGACCACCAGGTATAAAAAGCCTAGAATTTTTCAACTCGGGGCTTTTCGACATTTTTTTGACGTAGGTGCTTTGACCTCGTGGAGGCTTTTCGCGTCTTTTGACCGGAGACAGCTTTCTAGTGATTAAGTTCGGGAGATTCGTAAAGTCAGCTCATATAGGGAACGTCAAAGTCTCTGATACCGAACGGGGGATAAATTGGGTTTGCATTGCACCCTGGAAAAGCCTCCCCAGTTGTGCGAGATTATTTAATCTCTTTTCTTTCGACTGTGATCGCCGTGGTGATGTTATGCAGGCAACAATCCTTTGCAGTTCGACTTGTTTTGGGAGATTAGAATTCCCTTGTATATAGCTGTATTTACTCAAGAAATAAAAGTGATTTCCAATTTTATCGTGACTGATATTTCTTCAGTCTACCTCTTCACTCGAAAACATTGAAGTCATCGCAACGGTAATGGACCTTTGCCATAAGAATCCTGCGTGAACCAGGCGCCGGTCCTATGTGTTTATTGTATACACCACATCTTTCAGAAACAATTCTTTTATTTAGTGATGCTTGATGAAACCACAGCATCATTAAACATTTGTTTTTTAATTTTTATGTTTCGCCTTGTTTTTATTTCTCATTATCGGCTTCTCTTATGTGTGTGCATAAGGAAAAGTTAAACTACTCACTAATGTAGATATGTTCTACAAAATCCCCCAATTCAGCAAGCTTAGAAAAATCGAATCACAAGTCCCCTACTTCAAAGTGGCGAATGTATATTTATGGACAAAAACTCTTCGGCCAAAAAGTTCTAAGGTGCTGCAAAATCCAGAAATAGAAGCGAAAACATAGTGTGTTTCCTCATTTCCTGTTTTCAAGCCTCCTCTTAACTGATAACTTGGGCTACAGCTCACGCTCTCAGACAAAGAGTCTAAAATATAATTTTATAGAGCCCTAACAGGCAAGTTAGGGAATAATCAAAAGAAAACAAGCATGCTTTTGAAAATCATATTTTTGCAGCTCTTCCCCTACTTCAGATTAATTTGAGAACATTTTCAACGGCGATAGAGAAAGTAAAAGGTTTCCGACTATGGCACTGTCTTTTGTTGCATTGCCACAACATTTAGCATAAATTGCTACCCCGTGGTATGCTCAAATTTTACGACACACATACACATATATGACTACTTAAAAGTAGTGGGATGTAATTATCCTGAAGTTTGCAGTAAAAATATTGCGAGGCAGCTGAATTGGCACAAGATAGTCCAACAGTTGACACAGCTTCTTTCCTCTAACATTACAAATATGAGTCTGCTTGAGAGAGTTCTTAATGCTTTTTACAATAATTTTGTACGCAGAGGAATAAAACACAGGGGGAGTAGATTATTGGAGATCGTAACCCCTCTTAGCTCCTCTTACGGTATCAGCTTTTTCACTGCCATAGATGCCCCAATGACTAGGTATATGACCTAAAACTGAAATAGTATATTCATAAACTGAAATAGTATTTCATGACCTAAAGTTGAAATAGTCTATTACAGTAAAAGTGACGTCACTCACGCGTGTGTCGGATATGCGCAATGCTTATCAGATCCCACAAAATTTTCATAAATATTATAAGGTTTCTCCACCAAAAAATTTTAGAAACCCTGGTCTTGACGATCTATGAAATACAAGTTATGACAATTTTTGTTTTTTATCGACAAACCTAAACTTACATTTGAATAACTGGAAGTCATGGTTTAAATATATATTATCTATAAACAAGTCGGTCAGTTTAAGATTTTATTTAAAAAATGGATTTTTGCTGATGATTTTAGTTAAATTTTAACTTATAAAGCTGGAAGTTTTTAAGAGACTGTAAAAAACATTTTGTAAATATTTTCTGCAACAAAAAACGTTAAATGCATTTTTTGAGAAATTATGCTTAGATGTTTTACTACTCAGGAATATAACTTGACAGCTTACATAACATTTTGAGTGTAATGAATTAAATGTTTTATTATAAAAGCATTGGAAATTACAGCTGTTTTTTTTAAATAATATAGGGAATGCTTTAAGACAATAGCTAAATCATAACTTTTATAATGCAATGGTTTCTGTTCTTTTAGCTTTCTTTCCATTTAATTCAATTAGCACAAGACTAAAATACGTATCATGTCTACCCACACATGAAATGTTTCTCTATTATTTTCTTATAAATACATTAACTTCTTTATTTTACATCTTTTTCTGGTTTTACGCTGTTTATTAAGATAAAAATTAGCAAAATTGTTATAAATTCCTCATGCTTAGACTCTAATTCTGATTGTTCTGCATCAGGGTAATCTCGGCGTTTAGACTCAAAATTGGAGTTTTGTCTTAACTAAATTCGCCGGAGATATTTCTGGTTTCAATTCCTTTTAATTCAATTCACATAAAGCCAAAATAAATAAGCGATATTACCTTTCTTTTACGCACTTAACATTGTCTCTATTTTTTTCTTAGCATACTGACATCTTTATTTTATTGCGTCTTCTTTTGCTTTTATGCTAAGATGTTTAGTAAAATTATTATACTTTCATCATATCTAGACTCTAATTCTGATTGTTGTGTTCCAGAATAATTATAATACTGTCATTTAGACTCATCATCGGGGTTTTACCTTCTCCATTATCTGTCGAACGCTTGTAGCATAGTTACAATTGAGATCAAATCTAACTAATACATGAGATACAGATAATGCGTTTCTAGGTCTCATCGTCCTCACGCAGTAATTGAGTGTGTACAGAAATGATGCCCATGAAATATCGAATGGACCGTTTATCTCACCACGGGCTGCGCTCTTGTTTGCAAATGAGTTATAACCGGCAGTTGACAGATTAAAAGGCCTTAACTGAACGCGTTGCCCACTCGCCAAGTGGACTTTTCAGTCATGCGAGGCACGTGATTACTGCGGACGTATTATTCGCGTACCCAAAGCCTTTTGGAATTAGGTCACGCAAGCCCAGCGTGATTTCGACCCAGGGAAGATTCATTCCAAGAATATTAAGAGAAAGCCGTATTGACAGCGACTGACTAATGTGTTTTAACACAGACAAAACAATGGCAACTTTAGAATAATACAGTTATCACGGATAAGCTAATCGTTTTAGATTTACAGTTAATGTTGTATTGAGTTACGATTCTAGTAGACAGGGACCAAGAGGGTAGCTTAAAGGTTAGAAGAATCAGTTTGGAGAGTTCGAAGCGTGATTACACAGCAGGAGATCTACCACGTACACGGTAATTGTACGATAACCCTTTCGGTTTGTCATGATTTTGTGTATGTATGTGTGAATGTATTAAATATTTCTAAGAGACAAAATAAAAATTTGAGGTCTAGAATACTAGATGGTGCACATTAGCTTAATCCATTCCAGGTTCATTTTATTTCGGGATTATGGGTTAAAAATGTCAATTTTTTTACCCATATGCTTATTTTTATACATACATAGCATCATTTGCATACAAAATTTCCTAAAAACTATTGTAAAAAAATCAATTTAAACAAATAAGTAATTTACATGTATAGTTGGCTTTCTGTAAGGCACAAATCATTAGACTTGTGAGTCAATTCACACTAACTATAAATATAAAGTTTAGAATACTTAACTTTTATCTTGAATTAAATTTTATTTATATCCTATGCATTTACATAAATGATTATGAAATTATTAATCAAAACTTGGTCGTGTGTGATACAATAGAAAACACGGTACTGCACAGAGTCCAACATCGCAATCTGGACAGTAGAACCTTGTTTCCCTCCTTACCTTCTTCTCCCTACTGTCTCTCTTTGAGCAGCAAATAATCTAGTAGCCAGAAAAATAAACAAAAGCATTCGAAACCATAAAAAGCACATGTGAAATAATTCGGGAAAGACTGATTGCACTGTGTAAAATTTCACAGTGCCAGAGCTACACTCGGGATGAGCCAGGATGGTACATTTCCAGGATGGTACCTGCCCGATTTCAGCTCGGGAAAACCGGGAAGGGATTAAACTTCAATTAACGGGTTATTATATGATAGATCTCTCAAATTAGTTTTGTTTCGCACTTGAGCATATAAACGAGAAAAATTTATTCTATACTAATAATATCACATTTACTTCCGCGAAAATGCATCTGAAATCATAGGTTTCGACAATATATATTTGATAAAGGGATGTAGTTACCATTTTGATGCCACCTTTCTTACTTAAAATTGACGTAGTTGTACAAATGAAAATCTCAGGCAAGAATTTTAACTCCTTAATACAAGTAATAATACATATCTTCAAAACATTATCATTTCCTTTGACACTAAGTATATAGAGAATGTTTCATCTCCTTGTTTTTAATTCCACCATGTACTAATGAAAATATCTCAACTTATTCATAGTTTAATCTCCTTGAACAGAACAGTTAAAATTATTAATAAGTATCAGATATAATCGAAGCAGTTTTTTTGTTAGCTTTTGATTGCATGAAGACAGGATCTACGTATGTGACATACTGTATTTTGATTTTATCCTCCAAAAGTTAAGGTAGATTTCCAGCAGTAAACCTCAAGCACATATTTTGGTAACTTGAATCCTTAATGTTCTATTGAGTTACGATTCTAGTAGACAGGGACCTAGAGGGTAGGTTAAAGGTTAGAAGAATCAGTTTGGAGGGTTCGAATCGTGATTACACAGAAGGAGATATACCAAGGCAATTGTACGATAACCCTTTCGGTTTGTCATGATTTTGTGTATGTATGTGTGAATGTATTAAATATTTCAAAGAAACAAAATAAAAATTTCAGGTCTAGAATACTAGATGGTGCACGTTAGCTTAAACTTCACTTAACGGGTTATTATATAGTAGATCTCTCAAATTAGTTCTGTTTCGCATTTGAGCATAAAAGCGAGAAAAATTTATTCTATACAAATAATCTCACATTTACTTTCGCGAAAATGCATCTAAAATCATAGCTCTAGACAATATCTATTTAATAAAGAGATGTAATTACCATTTTGATGCCACCTTTCTTACTTAAACTTACCGTAGTTGTACAAATGAAAATCTCAGGCATGTATTTTAACTCCTTAATACAAATGGTAATACACATCTTTAAAAAATTATCATTTTCTTTGACACTAAGTATATAAAGAATGTTTCATCTCCTTGTTTTTAATTCCACCATGTACTAATGAAAATATCCCAACTTATTCATAGTTTAATATCCATGAACAAAAGAGTTAAAATTGTAAATAAGTATCACGTATAATGGAAGCAGTTTTTTGTTAGCGTTTCATTGCATGAAGACAGGATCTGCGTATGTGACATACTGTATTTTTATTTTATCCTCCTGAAGTTAAGGTAGACTTCCAGCAGTAAACCTCAAGTACATATTTTGGCAACTTGAATGTTATATTGAGTACTGTATAATTAAAATTATAATAAAAATTAAAATAATTATTGAGTACTGTTAATTGAGTACTGTGTAATAATTATAAGGAGTATTGTATACTTAATGTTATATTGAGTTACGATTCTAGTAGACAGGAACCAAGAAAGTAGTTTAAAGGTTAGGAGAATTCTTACTGCGAATTTTAATACAGATCCTTAAAAAAGAATCATATTCTCTGATAAGAAGTCTACCGAGAATGTTTCCGAGGAAGTCCTTTTTTTTGATTGCTTTACTTACTGATGAGAATAGCTCAATAAGTGGTACGTGTTTTAATTCCTGCGCACTGAAAACTTAGATGTAAATAAGGTTAAACCTGAATCAAAATTAGTTTTTGTTAGCGTTCCATTAAACAGGCCCACGACGATCAACGTCTGTTAAATGTAAGTAAGTATACTTTTCTTATAAAGGTTTAGTCTTGATATTGTGAAATGAACAGTTACACAGAGTTACAGCAAGGCTTAAAAAAAACTTGATGCAATAGTCAACAAATAATTTAAAAGATGATATCTGGATGAATAGCTTGAAAGGGGAAAAGGATGTAAAGCATTAAATAATTTTCCTCGGAACGAGTTTTAGATATCCATTAATTGTTCGATTTTCAGCAGAGTCAGTTTTTATATGACTTTGTGTATGAAGTTTAAGCAAGTGGAAAGACGAACGGCCAAATAGGTAGCTCGATACAGGAGTTCGAGGGTTCGAATCCGCTGAGGGCATGGATGTTCGTGACCGTTTACAAACGGTTTCAAGCAGTAGGTCCCAATCTCATTAGCCCTCGTGTGTCAAAACAGTAGACAATAGAGCTCCAAACTAAACCAAACCAAACAAGTGTAAAATAACCCATATTATCCATACCTAATCCATATAACCCATATTCAATAAGTTATTATATGAAAAGAACGAGGTTTTAAGAAATGAAAATTACTTTTTTAAAAAGTGAAATGGAAATATTCATATTGTTACACCATAATTTCTTAGACGTTGTTGCATGAAGACAGGATCTACATATATGATATACTCTATATTGATTTTATTCTCCTAAAGTTAAGGGAGACTTTAAAGTAAACCTCAAGCACATATTTTGGCAACTTGAATACTTAATGTTCTATTGAGTTACGATTCTAGTAGATAGGGACCAAAAAGGTAACTTAAAAGTTAGGAGAATCCTTACAGCAAATTTTAATACAGATCCTTAAGAAAAAAAATCATATTTTCTGATAGGAAGGCTTCAGAGAAAGTCCTTGTTTTTGATTGCTTTACTTACTGATGTAATATCTCAATAAAAGGTACATGTTTTAATTCCTCTGAACTGAAAAGTTAGATGGTAAATAAGGTTAAGCCTGAATCAAAATGAGATTCTGTTATCGTTCCATTAAACACGATGATCTACGTGCGTTAAATGTAAGTATAATTTTCTTATAAAGATGTAGTCTTGATATTGTGAATTGAACAGTTGCACAGAGTTATAGCAAGACTTTAAAAAACTTGATGCAATAATCGACAAATAATTTAAAAGATGTTATCTTGATGAATAGCTTGAAAGGAGAAAAGGATTGAAAGCATTATATAATTTTCCTTGTAACGAGTTTTAGATATTTGTTAATTGTTCGATTTTCAGCAAAGTCAGTTTTAATATGACTGAGTGTATGAAGTTTAAACAAGTGGAAAGACGAACGATGGCCAAATAGGTAGCTCTTCGATACAAGAGTTCGAGGGTTCGAATCCTGCTGAGGGCATGGATGTTCGTGGCCGTTTACAAACGGTTTTAAGCAGTAGGTTCCAGTCTCATCAGCCCTCGTGTAGCAAAACAGTAGACCTTAGAGCTCCAAACTAAACCAAACTAAACAATTGAAAAATAACCCATATTATCCATACCTAATCCATATTACCCATATTCAACGAGTTATTATATGAAAAGAACGAGGTTCTAAGAAATGAAAATTTGTTTTTAAAAAAGGGATATGAAAATATTCATATTGTTACACCATAACCTCTAAGCCGTTCTACATATATGACATACTGTATTTTGATTTTATCCTCCAAAAGTTAAGGTAGATTTCCAGCAGTAAACCTCAAGCACATATTTTGGTAACTTGAATCCTTAATGTTCTATTGAGTTACGATTCTAGTAGACAGGGACCAAGAAGGTAGCTTAAAGGTTAGGAGAATCCTTACTGCAAATTTTAATACAGATCCTTAAGAAAAAAAATCATATTTTCTGATAGGAAGGCTTCAGAGAAAGTCCTTGTTTTTGATTGCTTTACTTACTGATGAGAATATCTCAATAAGTGGTACATGTTTTAATTCCTGTGCACTGAAAAGTTAGATGGTAAATAAGGTTAAGCCTGAATCAAAATTAGTTTTTGTTAACGTTCCATTAAACAGGCACACGATGATCTACGTGTGTTAAATGTAAGTAAGTATAATTGTCTTATAAAGATTTAGTCTTGATATTGCGAAACGAACAATTGCACAGAGTTTACAGCAAGGCTTTAAAACACTTAATGTAATAGTCGATAAATGATTTAAAAGATGATATATTGGTGAATAGCTTGAAAGGAGAAAAGAAAGGGACGAAAAGCATTATATAATTTTCCTCGTAACGAGTTTTAGATATTTGTTGATTGTTCGATTTTCAGCAAAGTCAGTTTTAATGTGACTGAGTGTATGAAGTTTAAACAAGTGGAAAGACGAACGATGGTCAAATAGGTAGCTCTTCGATACAAGAGTTCGAGGGTTCGAATCCTGCTGAGGGCATGGATGTTCGTGGCCGTTTACAAACGGTTTTAAGCAGTAGGTTCCAGTCTCATCAGCCCTCGTGTAGCAAAACAGTAGACCTTAGAGCTCCAAACTAAACCAAACTAAACAATTGAAAAATAACCCATATTATCCATACCTAATCCATATTTGTGGTGAATGAAATATTTGCTCCCCTGCGAGGGAGGAGAGAGGGGTCAGCGAGTTCATCGCGCATGTCCAGTGACCCCTGACGCTCCTAGACACGCTATCTCACTGTATTCTAGTTAGCGTCAGTATGCTTTGTCGACCCCTTTGTAAATATGTGAATAAATGTTTGTTCCATGTTGTTGTGTTAATCTATAGTCTCATTACTATGTCCGGTCCTTTTTTATAGAGTGTAAGCAACATTATTACCCATATTCAATGAGTTATTTATACGAAAAAAAAACGAGATCCTAAGAAATGAAAATTAGTTTTTTAAAAAGTGAAATGAAAATATTCATATTGTTACACCATAACCTCTAAGCCCGACAAGTTTTAGAAAGCTAGCAGAAAAATGTTTTGAGATGATTTTATCTCATCTTGATTTTTACTCTTTAAAATGCTCTTGATTATTTTACTATACAGTTGAATAGACTTGGAATGAAACAGAGACATGCATGGCTGCCATTGCACCATTTATCTAAGTCATAATATATAATTATAAAGTTTTTTAAATCTGATAATCTTTTTCTATACTTTATTAAGATTTTTATCTGCGAGAACGACAGATCGACATTTAGAATAGCATACAATGGACTGTTAAATTAAAACTAGTAAATATGTAGACAATTATGTACATGAAGGCAAATCTGAGACAGTGGAGAGAGCTCGTGAAACAGGAATTATAATAAGATTCTTAATTGGTTTCAATTTAATCCAATTCTGTCCCCAAAAGATGTAGTTTTTGTAGTTGTCCTTCCTTACTCAAAAGATATAGTCGCCATCCATTGCTTAGCTTTCAAAGTACTGACGTACACAAACCTCTTCTATAAGGGCGTTTAGGAATTTTTGTATGTGATACCCCCCATCTTTTTATCAAATTATAATACAAGTGTTTAGTATATTATAGATTGACAAATACTAGTGTCAAAACGTAATACAAATGATTAAGCCAAGGCGAAATCTTTATATTATAAATTAAAAGTTTATGGACTTTTTTTCGATCTTTTATAAATTAAAAGTTTATGGACTTTTTTTTCACTCTTTTATAAATTAAAAGTTTATGGACTTTTTTCACTCTTTAGCTCCATGGGTGGAGTTTGAAATTCTACTAATTTCTTTTTGTGTACACGTCTGTTTACAATACATTTTCCACCTACATTTACATGATATACAACATGATAAATCACACACTTATAAATGACGTCAAATGTAACTTAATACTAAATATATGTAAATCGCATTTTCTGTGCCATAAGCTTTTCCTTTATGTTATGCTGGTTGTAATACTTGGCGTAGTTTGTTTTTTAATAAAAATAATAAAACGCTGCAAATTGAAAGTTTGGTACGTTATACTCGCACGAGGATCATTGAATTCTTATAAAACATAATAAAATTCAATTCAATGTCTTGTCATATGGTCGCCGGAACCGATGAAAGAAATAAAAGAATGTAAAAGTGTTGTAACTCCCCCCTCACGTGGTCTATAGTGGATGTTAAGATACAGAACTCTCCCCCAGAAAAATCTCAGGATTGCCAACGTGGTATTTTTTTTTGGGGGGGAGGGGGGATGAGATGGTGGCCGGTGTGCAGGAGTAGAATACCAGGTTATGACATTCAAGCCTAGCAGGTACATGAAATATTTCCTTTATACGTAGAAAATGTACAGGTTAAACGAATGAGTCTGGATATTCTCCCATTGATAGCATATCAGGTGAGAAAGGAGTGCAGAACCAAAAACAAAAATCCTCTCTCCTGAGAATATTCCAAACTCAGGAATATCTCCAGCATGGCATCACGAACACCTTACATCCGCCTGGGTAGATCCTCCATTGAGAGGTATCAAGTATCACTTATATGATACTATGATATTGACTGCAGATGAGTTTGACTTTCTTAAAACTATTACAGGGCTTATCTGAACCACCATGAAAAATTTAATTAAGATTAATCTAGCTATTTTGGAATGCATAGCAAAAACACATGCATACATACATATGTACATACAGAAGATGTATGTATGTAATAAGACAGACTTCACGATGGGTTGTTACAGTCATTGCCCATAAAAATGACACCGTTTCAGCTAAAGACCTTTATTAACATAACGTTGGAGGATGGGTTCCCACTTCATCATAGAAACAGGACAAACTGAGAGGTCAGATAGCATGAAGTTATAAGTAAAAAGGCCCTTAACACTTGGTCAACATCTGTGGGAAAATCTATAGAAAAATCGGGATTTTATCGGGCTGCCTTAGGGGTTTTATACAAAATGCCTACATTAGTTTTCCGATCTAGTTTACTTTTCCTTACACACACACATATATACATATATATATATATATATATATATATATATATATATATATATATATATATATTCCAATATAATTTTTACTAGAAAATCTCCAAAGAAACCTTTATTTCTGACAGAAAGAGAGAAGGAGGAGGTGGGAAAGTAATCATTCTTTAGGAAATTGTCTGGACGAAGTTAAAGATAAGTTTGGAAGAGTCTTACAGAAGTTTTCTTCAGTTAGAAAAGAAAAAATTGAGGCATAATTACAAAAGTTTAGTTTTGAATATGAATCAATGGTAGAATTCCATTTAAAAGATTTTTATAATTTTCATTTTTTAAATTTGTTAAAAGCTTTATTTAAGACATTTACAAAAAAGTGGTATATCTGTAAAAAAAATAACACTGAAATTTGCCTTCTGTCGATAGATGTCTCTAAGAAATGGAGATTTTGAATGAAAGGTTGGACCTTCAAATGCTATGTCTGGCAAGTTTAATTCACTGGGGAACTAACTCATTTGATGATAATATTTATGATTATAGCCTTATGTAGTTTTCCAAGATATTCATTATCCCTCTTTCCTTTCATTTGTAAATACGATGTATTTTTTAAAATTTCAACCCATGACACACCGTCTATCCTGATGCCACTCTGGAAAATCGATTCAATTTCCTCAGAAGGAGGATTTAATTTCTTCCGATTTCGCACTTCTCTCCTACCTCCCAACCTTCCAACAAGAAGACTTTCAGATTCTCAGATGATGTATAAGTGGACAGGGAGATGTTTCCTTGATCAAAACATTGAGCCATGTCACCGAACCATGCATACCGGGATTCTTGCCTGTCAAGTTAACCACGGATCCAGAGATTCCTAAATTCTTTTGTTCACTGTTTCCTTTTCAGGAATGGAACACATTGACTCCAGTTCTTAAAGTCAGACGATGTAGTAACCCAGAAGTTTACTACTTTTGGGCTCATATTTCCCTGTTTATAAAATTATTCAGTAGTTCCCCTCTACAAGAATACTATATTATACATTGAAAAAGAAAGACAAATTTTTAAAAATATTTTATTAAAAATTTTGATTTATATTTGTGTATTGATCAAACAATGATTATTAAATATGCATTGTTGAAATTAATATACTGTTCCTGAGAAGGCTTCAGAGTAATAATTTTCACATTAGTTCTCAACAATATGCATTCTTGCAATAGTGTCGGCGGATGGTCTTCAATATTATTCTAATTTTGTCTCGTATCAAGGTATGCCTCTTAAATTTCTTCACATATCAACGTTGGGTGGTACCGTTAATTATTGGGATACCATTGTTTCTTAGGGAATCATTGCATTAGGTATCTAGTAAACCACTTATATACATGTACAAGGAGTAATCAATGAGTATAATGAACCATCCCTAAAGTCAGAACTGGGAACATCCCCAGTGACACTTTCGTCGTGTTCCATAATATTCTGTTAAAGGTAGAATATGGTTTCGTTCCCCCGTCAGTCTTGATAAAATTATTTAATGGTACCCCTCTACAAGATTAATATATTATACATTGAAAAAGAAGGGCAAATTTTTAAAAGTATTTTGCTAAAATTTTGAACTATATTTGTGTATTGATCAAAGAATAATTAGTAAATATGCATTATTAAAAATTAATATATTGTTATTGAGAAGACTTGAGAGTAATAATTTTTACATTAGCTCTCAACAATATTCATTCTTGCGATAGTGTCGGCGGATGGTCTTCAATATTATTCTAATTTTGTCTCGTATCAAGGTATGCCTCTTAAATTTCTTCACATACCAACGTTGGGTAGTACCGTTAATTGTTGGGGTACCATTGTTCCTTTGGGAATCATTGCATAAGGTATCTTGTGAACCACTTATATACAAGAAGTAATCAATGAGTATAATGAACTATCCCTAAAGTCAGAACTGGAAACATCCGCAGTGACACCTTCGCCGTGTTCCATAATATTATATTAATGCTAGTGTAGGGTTTCGTTCCCCTGTCAGTCTTGATAAAATTATTCAGTGGTACCCCTCTACAAGAATATTATATTATATATTGAAAAAGAAACACAAATTTTTAGAAGTATTTTATTAAAATTTTCGAACTATATTTGTGTATAGATCAAAGAATAATTAGTAAATATGCATTATTAAAAATTAATATATTGTTACTGAGAGGACTTGAGAGTAATAATTTTTACATTAGCTTTCAACAATATTCATTCTTGCGATAGTGTCGGCGGATGGTCTTCAATATCTCTCTAGTTTTGCCTTGTATCAAGGTAGGCCTCTTAAATCTCTTCACATGCCAACGTTGGCTGGTACCGTTAATTGTTGGGATACCATTGCGCCTTTGGGAATCATTGGATTAGGTATCTTGTGAACCACTTATATACAAGGAATAATCAATGAATACAATGAATCATACCTAAATGCAAAACTGTTGTGAAGACCCCCCCCTTTGTTCAGAACACGAATCAGCTGATCTAAATTCCTCCTGTTTCGATCTGGCTACAATAGCGCTGTGACGCAGCGTTTGGGATGTTGGGAGTTCGGTTGAATAGGCGTCACGCCCCTGATCGGTCGAGGTAATGATCCCGGAGGATTGCTTAGAGAAGTCCGGAATCGGGACAGCTAGCGAATGAGAATTCAATTTAAAAAAAACTATCTGTAACCTTACCTGGAGTTCTCAGGTAACTGGAATCGTAACTGACCAAAAAACGGTTGGCGGGACCGTAACTAACCCCCGGGGATAAAAAGCCTAGAAATTTGCTACTCAGGCCTTTTCGACATTTTTTACGTAGGTGCTTTGACCTCGTGGAGGCTTCCGCGACTTTTGATCGGAACCAGCTTTTTAGTGATTACGTTCGGGAGACTCGTAAAGTCCGCTCACATGAGGAAAAGCAGGGTCTCGGACACCGAACGGGGATAGATTGGGTTTGCATTGCACCCTGGGAAGGCCTCCCCACTTTGTAAGATTATTTAATCTTTTTTCTGACTGTGATCGTCGTGATAATTTTATACAAGCAACAAACCTCCTCATTTCGACTTGTTTTGGGAGAATCAGAATCTCTTTGTATATAACCAGTATTTACTCCAGAAAAAATAAAAATGATTTCCAATTCTATTATGACTGGTATCCTTCTTCACGCTACTTTATCACTCAAGAACATTGAAGTCGTCCCACTGGAAACATCACCAATAACACCTTCGCCGAACGATGGCCGATTGGCTAGGGTGCTGGTTTTCGGTACCGGATTTCGTGGGTTCGAATCCCACAGTGGCATGGATGTTCGTAGCCGTTCGGAATCGGCTTTAAGCTGTAGGTCCCGGTCTCATTAGCCCTCGTGTTGCAAAAAGTAGACAGTAGCACTCCAAACCAAAGCAATGACATCTTCGCCGTGTTCCATAATATTCTGTTAAAGATAGTATGGTTTCGTTCCCCAGTGAGCCTTGATAAAATTATCATCGACTTTAGTCTGTGCGGTGGTTTTGGAACGTGTTATGGAGAGGAGAATGAATCTCAATTTGAACGCAATACTCTTGTAAAGCTCAACATCGGGTTACTAAACTGTCACACCCACAGCATACCTCAGACCTGTCAGCCCCCGATTTTTTTTAACTCTAAAGGGATTCTAAAAAAGTAAAAATTTACAGACATTATGCATATTCAAGTTGCTGTGACACGGAAATCGAGTTATGTACTGGTAGAATAGTTTTGAATTTTTTACAATGATTTGTACATATGTTTCTATAGGTGCATAGATTGTGACCACGACTATTTTAAGTCTTGAAAACAGTTTGCATAAGAAGTATCATCAATTTGCGACTGATTGCATCATTCACTTGACATATTGGTTGTACCTTGTATAATATAAAATTATACTTTAATGCGTACAATTTAAAACATACAGGACAAAATTTAAAAAAAAAATTAAATATTTCGAAGCCAGAGTTTCGACAGTTTTATCTGTTGGTCCCTTTTTCGTGTCGAAACGAGCAGACGTGAATCTCTCGCGTTACACGTAGAGATAAATCCTCTCCCTCATTAAGAATTTAATCCCCACGCCTATCTCTCAAATCGGACAGCTCCATTGTGGGCCGTGGCGTGCAAAGCAGTGGTGACATCATCACGCGAACCAGAGTACCAGAGTTATCCAAGGGTGGAAAAGGGGAGCTGTAGTGAGGTGTAAAAGCTTAGAATCTCACCTGAATAGTAATACGACAAGAGAATAGCTTGAAAAAAAGATCCCCATTTATCATTACTCAACGAGGAGAGGATTTGAAACAGACAATAAACACTATATTTTTGTGTAAATACATTGTAATAGAATGTAATTTTTAGGTACGATAAAAACTACGAAGAAGCATTAGGAGATTAAGATGATGACGATTGTACATAAATTGTGGTTTTCTGGGTTTATTCTTATCTTGTTTGAGAGATGGGCAATGGTGGATAAACCATCAAGAAAATAATCAGGAGCTTAGAGCATCAATGAAAGGAATCACGGACAAATTTTTACAATTGTATTTATAATGGTCAATGGAGAATACAGCAATTGATGCGGCTGAACTAGGAGCTGAGAAATGATCCGCTTAATAATTTAAAATCACATACAGATACTATATACAATAATAACAAGACAAGTAAGATCTTTGCTGAAGGTCATGAAATCGAAGGGAGAAAATTCCTTTCCAAAAATGACAGCTGACTACAAAGGCGTAAAATTTCAAAAATAGATTTAGTCATCCTGAAGTTTTTAAAAGACAATATTGGATGTTACTTTCTAAACGTAGAAATTGGCTATCATATGGTCTTAAGTTTAATAGTCTTGCATAACTCAGCTGAGCGTTTCTTTTCTCATTTGATGTATATTAAAATTAGAAGGTAAATAATTATGCAGGCTGGTCTTATCTCTATTTAGTACAGAAGCATATGTGCTGCTTAAGATTGGTTTTGAGATCAGATTAAGATTAGTTAGATCAGATATTGCAATTTAAAGTTTTTCTTCAAATGTAAATGAAATGAAATTATGAGAAATAAATCTAAAATTCCCTCTTATTGAAAGTTTTGTTTAATTCCGACAAATAAAATTTTCTTTTGTGGTTTATTATTTTTTATATATATATATATATATATATATATATATATATATATATATATATATATATATATATATATATGTAAGGAAAATTCTCAGGGGTTTTCAAAACTTAAATCAAGGGTAAAAATTCCCGCGTCATTTTCCATTCCCCTTTTTAACCCCTAACCTAAATTGACCATTGGGGCTACAGGTTACGCCCTCAGAGAAGGGGCCTGGCCAATTATAAACCTACATGGCCCTAGCGGACAATTTAGGAAATTTCCAAATAAAAAGGAGATACACGCTAGCGGAGACAGATTTTTCTAGAGATATTTTCACACAGATGTTGATCCAGGTGTTACGTGTCTTGTACATAGAACTACATGCTAGTTGACCCTTCAGTTTGTCCCTATGATGAAGTGGGAACCCGTCCTTCAAAGTTATCTTAATAAAGGTCTATAGCTGAAACGGTATCATTTTTATGGCCATGACTGAACCCCCCATCGAGAAGTCAGTCTCATTACATATATATATATATATATATATATATATATATATATATATATATATGTGTGTGTGTGTGTGTGTGTGTGTGTGTGTGTGTGTGTGTGTGTGTGTGTGTGTGTGTTAGGAGCCAAATCTTAAGTGCTTAAGACTTCTAATGGTCTCAATCTAACTCTGGAGGTAGGAAGAGAGTTCTGTAAGAGGTGTTAACATGTTAAAGTTAATCGCTTTATGCTTCTCTATAATGGAATATATCGCAGGATTAAAAAGTTAAGAAACTACGTTATGCAAGAATTGAACAGAAAACTCAATTTACGTCTGATGGACTAATTACTGTTTATTAATTTGGAATTTTTTTAAAATTATTTCACCTGAAAAGGACTAATCTCTATAAACTAGTCAGATTAAAATATCTTTTTTGTAACATTTATATAATATTGTGTTGGGGAAGTAGTATTCTTTGTTCCTTCACTTAAAACTTAATTTCTAATAGTTATTTTGATTTTCCATATGCATAAAATTAATAAAAATATAAAGGGGGTAGTTTGTGCTTTTTCAAAGTTGTATGCGTACTGGCTGACAAACTAAGATCCCTTTTAACAGATAGTATTTATCCTCAAGTGGTTATCCAACTTTCCAGTAGCCATCTTACACAAGCTAGGTCAAATGACCACTCAGTCAAGACAGAAGGTCCTGCTCACGTCGCTTTAGGATTTTACCCAATTAACAGTAGTCGATCAAGTTACCACGCAGATGTGAATTCAGAAGATCTTTTCGCTCACAAAGAACGTGCTACTGCTTTATTTGTTGGTTCTTAATCAAATCAACAGACACAATACTCTTATGCTGAAACTCCCAGCCCAAGACTAATATTAAGAGAACTCGTTACTTGTTCGACTCACAGGATCTCACAGGAAGATTTTGCAACAGTACATCCTGGGCCAAGCCCTCTAGTACTGGAGTTGCTAGTAATGGTAGTGCATCAGACGAATAATAATGAGTTGGCTTAACATAAACAGAAAAGTTAAATATGGGTGCGGGGGAAAAAGGAGAGAAAATGCTTGAGTTTTGGCGAAAAATAGCATGAAATATAATAAGTTGATAATACCAGCTGAAGAGAATAAAATTCAAAGGGGAGTCGAGTTCAGCTGGTCTGACAATAAGAACTTAAATTAACACAATTAGAAGGTTATATTATTATTTTTATTTAATTAGGATCTTCAGGATGGTAGTTCAACTGGACTGCTTGGGCCGAGCCCTCTAATCCAGAGATTTCTAACAGTAAGCATAAAATAACAACGAGCAGAAAAATAAAACAACTAAAAAGAGGAAAGAGGGGATAGGGAAGTGGATTCGTGAGTTTAAGACACAAAACTAGAGAGTAGAAAGTTTAGGGTTAGAAGTAAAACACATATTTTTGCGGCCAGGGACATCAGTACAAAAACAATGAAGTAAACATTTTTATTGATATAAAAATCAGAAATTGATATCGCGAGTTATAGCTTGGCAGGCACCCTACTGGATGCACCACGCCATCACGGTCTGAGAAGACTTGATAGTGATGATATCAGAGTTACTTTCAGTTGAGAAAAATGCATAAAATGCTCCTCCCTCTCAGAGAGAGCGGAAAGCCGAGTCGGAACGATATAGAAATATCGGGAGAGGTACGAATTATGATGTATGGCAATTTTTAAGATATTTTTAGTTTTTTCCTTACATTTTGTAGATTTTTAATACATTTTTTTTGGAGATTTTTTAATTTTTTATAAAGACAACACAAGAACATCAAGGGATTTTGCCAAGAATGGCCAAAGGCCTTCTTCTATTGCTAGCATCAGTGGGGTCGTAATTGACAAGATTATTGATTAAATCATTGCTTAAGTTTTTATGAAATTTAACAGAAAGATTGTAGATAAAATTTGGAATCGGAAGAACTTTTAATTATTCGTGAATTTTAGTATTTCTAAAGTACCAGGGAGCGTTAATTATTTCCTTAAGAATTAAATTTTGAATAGTGGTTAGAATTTTAATATTAGAATCTGCTGCATACGACCACACTGGAGCTTTTTATTTAATTAAGTTCTGGTGAAGCAAATTAATCAATGGCGTTTAAAAAACTTTCTGGTGACGCTTCTGCTATACCTATACACATGTGTATTGAAATTTTACTAGCATCTAATTTTGCATTCACAACAAATATTTCTTCCCTATCTTTTTCTAGTTGGATGACGAATACTGGGGTTGTTATAACTTTTTCTTGAAGTAAAATTTGGTTACATCCCTTTATTTATGAACTAGTTTCTAGAAAATAGTCTGGATATAGGATAACAATTTTACCTCTAGCGAACGTGGAAGGATTGAACAACATTTTAATGATCATAACAGGAAAGATTCACCTATGTTTTCTCTTTCGCATTATTTTATAGAGCTTCCAAAAACAGGAGAACAGAATGAACGTAATTTATAATGACCTGAAAGACATTCAAGAAATTTCAACTAAGAATAGCATTATGACTGCATGTTTTACCTCTGATCTACTTGATAACCAGTTATTCATAACATTTAATAAAGGTTTAAAATAGAACTACATACAAGTAGAATCTGAAACCATTTAGTATTATAGTCCTCGTTTTAAAAGTTCCCTTGTGCTCAATATAATATCAAATAATAGAGAAAGACCCAAAAGTTTTACATTAAACTGAAAAACTGTGTAAAATGTTTATAAGTCATATTTCGAGTTGGCTGTTTGGGATTTTGCTTATAACCTTTTCTATTCCAAAAATTAGACTCGAATCTAGATCTGGTACCAAACGCCAGAATGAGATTTATTTGCCTATCCCCTGGTTGTATGTATAGATTCCTTTCAATTCAAAATACAGTAGAATCAGCTTAATGTGATCGCTGTTAATGTTATCACTCGCTTATTGTTATTGAAATCACTTGGTCCCGATTTTCTCTATTCATTTGTATGTTAAAATTATCGCTTTATGTGATCATTACATCGGTTAATGTTATTAGTTTTCGAACCTCATTTTAACTGGCAAAGGAATATTCACATTGTATTCAGAAGGAACCCATTTTTTCTTTAACTTTGTTCTTGTTTAATTTCCGAGAATTGTCCCTCTTCCATCTAGGGAAAAGGAGAAAAAACAAAGGAGTGTGGCATTACGCGTTCGCGGAATTTTTCAGAAATATGCACACTCTGCTGTGGTCAACATTTGTCAGTTAAGCAGAAGGCAATAAATTTTATTCGGAACTGAGAAGGAGCGTATTCATATTTTATGCCTTTCTCGCTTACATGCAGTTTGTCGATATGGAATCCAAAAAGCGAAATCATTTAAAATTAAAACCAAATATCGAAATTTTAAATCGTTATGGCAGGTTACCAAATATGAGCCAGCACAATGTTGCAGCGCAGTTAAACATTTCTCAGCTTCCGAATTGCATTGAAAGTGTTGAAACAGAGTACAACACCTCTCTGGTGACTTTAAAAAACATTACGATTACCACCGATTTATCAATGAGCTTCTTAGGAAGAATTGTACACAGTCAACAACTGATCAATTATTTTCATTATGTAAACAATTCTTATGTCTTAAAGGATAATATACAGTATATAAATATAAGGTGAGTTTTTTCATGTTTTTTTGAAATATAGTACGTGTGAATTAAAGGGGGTGGGGGTAAATTTATCTAATTCTGTATATCGTATATTGTTATCAAAATCACGGTGTCCCAATCTGATCACATTAAGCAGAGCCAACTGTATCACGTTTACACAAGAGGTTGAAGTTGCCAAGAAGTCGATCTCGAATCTAGTAGTGGTGGATTACAGCTCTCAATAGTCACCTGTATCTTACAGAATGACTTTTATTATTACATTCATTTTAGCATTAAATTTTCAGCGTATCGACAAGATTGCCAAAGAGGAAAGAATAAAAAAAAAATTAACTGTTGAGACTTGGAATACAACATCGCCCCAATGACTTTAAAAAACAGTAAGATTGCGAACGATTTATCAATGAGTTTCTTAGAAAGAACTGTAGACAGTCAACAACTGATCAATTATTTTAATTATGTAAACAATTCTTATGTCTTAAAGGACAACATACAATACATAAATATAAGGTGAATTTTTTCATTTATTTTGAAATGTAGTACGTGTGAATTAAAGGGGGTGGGGGTAAATTTGTCTAATTTTGTATATCGTTTATTGTTATCAAAATCACGGTGTCCCAAACTGATCACATGAAGCGGAGCCCACTGTATCACGTTTTAAGAGGTTGAAGTTGCCAAGAAGTCGATCTTGAATCTAGTAGTGATGGATTACAGCGGTCAATAGTCACCACCTGTATCTTACAAAATGACTTTTATTATCACATTCATTTTAGCATTCATTTAGCTTTCCGAAAATTTTCAGCGCATCGACAAAATTGGCAAAGAGGAAAGAATAAAAAAAAAATTAAGTGTTGAGACTTCGAGTATAACATCGCTCCAATGACTTTAAAAAACATTACGATTACGAACGATTTATCAATGAGCTTCTTAGAAAGAATTGTAGACATTCAACAATTGATAAATTATTTTTATTATGTGAACAATTCTTATGTCTTAAAGGACAATATACAGTCCATAAATATATGGTGAGGAATTTTTTCATTTTATTTTGAAATGTAGAAGGTGTAAATTAAAGGGGAGGGGTAAATTTATCTAATTTCGCATATCGTTTATTGTTATCAATTGTTTATTGTTATCAAAATCCTGGTGTCTGATCACATTAAGCGGAGCCCACTATATATCCATAATTTTGTGAATTCAAAAAAATATTATTCATAGTTACAACTATTAAACTGAGTCAAAATTTCTTCGTCTTCTTCTAAAGCACTACAGCCTGTTACAGGCCAAGGCTGTCCCAAGCAGTTTTTTCCAGCCGTTCCTATCTGCTGCAAGACTCCTCCAATTTCCCTTTTTAGGTCCCTCTCTATTGAGTCAAGCCACCTAATTGGTGGTCTTCCTCGTTTCCTCTGCCCCGTAGGATTAGTGAAAGTGAGCTGTTTTAATTTGTTTATGTCATCGAGTCGGAATAGGTGTCCAAGCCATCGCAGTCTATTGATTTTTATGACTTTAACAACATGAGGTTGCTTATATTTTTTATAAATTTCAAAATTGAATAAAGATCTCCAAAAATTATTCTCTTGAACTGCACCAAATATTTTTCTTAAGATTTTCCGTTCAAAAGCTAGCAATTTATTTTCATACAATTTGGTTATTGCCCAGCATTCACTTCCATAGAGCAGAATAGGTCGAAGTAGAGTTTTATAGATGTTAATTTTCGTTTGAGTCAAAATTTTCTGCAACCATTATTTCATCGGTATTTCCCCCCCTTCATTAGCTTCATTTTTCTTCTCCTCATTTAAGGGATGCCACTTTGCCACACCTTAGATTCGCGTTTTAATCGTGACACCTGCCAAAAAAAAACTTTCTTTCAACCTCGTCCTTCCGAGCGTCTGAAATGACCTCCCCCTGGCACATCAAGCTATGATTAGAAGCATGTGTTGAAAAGGTTCGTTTCAGATATCGCGTGTCACCTGCACCTGTACCTCTTAAATGTCGCATGAATTATGACATCTGCCCCGTCGACGGAAGTTTCTTTAATCATGCGGCGCAGGTATCCCTTATC
Organism: Pardosa pseudoannulata; assembly: GCA_032207245.1. Lineage (NCBI taxonomy): Eukaryota > Metazoa > Arthropoda > Arachnida > Araneae > Lycosidae > Pardosa > Pardosa pseudoannulata. The sequence goes on from CM063510.1 coordinate 14,700,400, forward strand.
CTTCCGTTTCGTCTATGTCGTAGGTATTTTTTTAAAAATCCTTTCGAAAAACAATCATCGGGGAAAATGAAATAAGGCGTGTCCCTGCTGCTTCGATATCTATCACGTTTTGAGACTTTTAATTTATTTTCAGAAATATGTTGGCTGCCCATAAATAAATTTTGGGTCGTGACTGAAATTCCGAAAACTTTGATTTCGGAATTATTCGAGCGCTTCTGGAATCGTAGTTTCCTTCGTGATTAAAATATGAAAAAGATTCATCTTGGAAATTTTTAAAAGAAATAGGGGGTGAAAAGTAAGCTTTTTCAACACGCTGCTCCGAATAATTTATTTTTCTTTTGGAGAAAAGACCAATAACGTAATAAAATATACGCGAATGATGGCCAATTTATATAGCCAAGCGAAAAAAAATAGGAATCATGCTTAAAGGACATAAATTTTATAAATAAATAAAAGAAAAAAGCATTCAGTGGTTCTAAGCTGTAGCTTTTTTTCTCTTATATCAAATCCGGCTCTGTTTGCAATATAGTAAAACCTCGATTATCCGAGATAAATGGGACCGCTAGTACCTCGGATATCGGAAATCTCGGTTATTAGAAACCCTGTATAAAAACTTTCCGTGCTTGCGAATTTAACTAACTTATAAAGTAAAACACAATA
>CM063510.1:14706059-14723559 GCA_032207245.1 Pardosa pseudoannulata
ATACATAAGTAAAACAACAACAACAATAATAATAAAAAAATAAATAAGTTAAATAATAACAATAATAACAATAATAATAATAAATTGAAATAAACAAATAATAATACATAAGTAAAACAACAACAACAATAATAATAAAAAAATAAATAAGTTAAATAATAACAATAATAACAATAATAATAATAAATTGAAATAAACAAATAATAATACATAAGTAAAACAACAACAACAATAATAATAAAAAAATAAATAAGTTAAATAATAACAATAATAACAATAATAATAATAAATTGAAATAAACAAATAATAATACATAAGTAAAACAACAACAACAATAATAATAAAAAATAAATAAATAAGTTAAAATAAATAATAACAATAATAACAATAATAATAATAACAATAACAATTATAATAATAACAAAAACAATAATAATAATAATAAATTAAAATAATTTATTTAAATCCCAAAATTACAAGTAGTTAAAAGACTTTAAGTAAAACCGAAAAAATAACGTATAGCACATGTATTTACTTTAGTTATATGTCATGTCGTGCTTCAATCATTACATTTTAAATAATTATATAATTATATTTTAAATTAATATTTTCTGTCCTCTAAATATTAAGATATATTTTATGAGTATGCAAGAAAGTCGCGGTGAAGTACTACCAATTTCTTTTTCTTCTATTTTTATTTTCCCTTGAAGCTCTGTCGAACGGTGGCCGATTGGTTAGAGTGCTGGCCTTCTGTACCGGAGTTCGTGGGTTCGAATCCCACAGTTGTATGGATATTCGTAGCCGTTCGGAATCGGCTTTAAGCTGTAGGTCCCGGTGTCATTAGCCCTCGTGTTGCAAAAAGTAGACCGTAGCACTCCAAACCAAACCTTGAAGCTCTCTGATTTCTCTTAAGAGTTACGATTTTAGCAACCATCTCGTAATGTTTTCTAATGATGAAGTAATACACGCTAACAGTAATGAACCAACCTTCCGTATTATGCATCAAGGAGGAAGAATTCTACAAACTTCAAAGGCAAGCATTCATAATTAGACTAAAATGTTATTTCATAATTCATGATCCCTTTATTATTAGTCGTAGCCTCTATATTTAGCCTTCTATTCAAAACTCGTTTGTTTCATTATCTAGTATACGACAAAGAAACATTGGTAAATAATACTGCTTTTCATCCTTTAACATCCAGTCGAAGCCGCTACATAGAGAATGCGTGTGTGCTTCTAATACAAATTACATTAAAATAGTTTGTTCTCCAAGTTCATTGACTTTAAATTTGACCAACAATCAGTTTTACGATTTGCTTGTAGCTTAATTCTGCAAATGATCCGGTTATGTACTGGAATTCATTTGTTTGTGATAAACTACTACGATTATTTTTCATTTTATCGTTAGGCTTACTTAATTCAAAAACAAAAATTAATAAGAAATTTTTTCAAGATTTACCAATTTATGTCTATTTTGTTTTATTAATGGGTTACATACGAAATTACCCGAAATCCGTTATTGTAGAAAATGATTACAGCATAGCGTTATTTTATAATTTGCAGTGGAACAAAATTTTGTACTCGTTAAAAAAGAAATATATTGTATTTCAATATAGAAAAAAATTGTTACGAAGGCTGAAAACACTTATTAAAAATTATTATATAATAGTGTATGCAAGTATGTGTGCGTAAATGTGAAAGTATGCTCGTCTGTCTGTTTGTGTGCATGAATACCTGCTCTTTACACAAATCTGTATGGTCTGATGAAGACGCACAATATAATGCATTACCAATCTTTGCTATTGAAAATAAATAAGTAAACACACGCACTTCCAAAAGTTAAGCACGAAGATGAAAATGCTAATTTCCAGAAGTTTCAATTTTAAAACATAAGTATATTCTACTTAATTACATACATTAATTTTCATTAAAATGTTGTTCATCGAGTCACAACAGGCGTGTAAAAGGTTGAAGAAGAAAGATAGCAAAGGCTTGGTGATTTATAGAAATTTTAAATTTTTCATAAATTGTTAATATTTAATAAATGTGTACCGAGGTACTTTCTCACGATGGTCAGCACGTGCATGCACAGCTGTGGGAGAAATTTCCAAGAAGAATTTAGGACTTCGATTGTTGACTTCGAGTTTAGGGACCCCTGCGGAGAAGGTATAGATCACGGAATGGCACAAGCGTAACGGTCAAGCTCGCACAGAGATGTAACCGTGAGTTATGGGGCAGGGGCTAAAAATAATGTCAGCTTTCACAAAAGGGGCTATTTTAATGAGCCCACCTGCATTCCAACTGCACTCCAACTGCTCGCAAGGGGGTGCAGATGTGTGGAAAATATCATCAAACAAGCGTTTGGCAAAGAAGAAAAAGGGGCGTTAAAACCGAGGTGAGGAGTTGGGAAAGAGAGTTAAAAAAAAGGAGTCGAAGTCGGGATTCAAGATGATCTAGACAGCGAAATCCCACGCCCTGCGCACCGCACCGTCGTCCCGTGCGCCCAAACGCCCGGACCGACACACCGCATGAGGAAAGCCCCTGCCTGCTCCCCTGTACCTGTACTGGAGGTAAAACAGATTTAACATATTCATGACGGTTGTTTAGGCCTCATATTTTGATTAAGGAATAACGCATAACTAAAGAGAATTGTAATAATTATGGTATAAATATGAATATAAAACATAAATAATTGCTGGTTATGTTATATGGTGATCACGTATACCAATTTGTAAATAGTGTACAGAATAAATGTCTTAATCTAAATATAAGGTATCATATTTTTACTGTGTTTCCCCTTTGTAAATAAACTTTGGTGTTAGTGTTGTAAGTATATGACAACAAAATGATTAATTGAAAGTGCAGTTTGTTGATGCTCCGGGAAAATTCTTTTCTTTTGACATCCCAGTAGCTAAGATTGCTTTCATAGAAAAGTTGCAAAAGGTATCCATATTATAGAAATTATATATATGATACGTTAAAAAGTAATTAAAATCAGAACCCTGGTAAAATAGCACATTATGAAGTAACTGTATGGAAACAGTTGTTAAAGGCAGCAATCTCTTAACCGGAAGGCTGCGGGGTTGAGGGTATAGACAGCTAAAGATCAATTAATGGAGTCTGAGGCATGTAAAATAGGTACATGTTCGCAATGTTCTCCAAGTTCCCAAACAGACCGTAGCTCTCCAAACCAAACCAAACCGATATCTCTGGAGTTGGCAGGCTCTGCATGGTGGTATTTTGTTTGTTTCCTCCTTCTAAATTACGAAAACACAATCTGAGAAGTCCAACAGAAAGCATTGGCAATCAGGGCCCTAACTATGGCAAAGGTGGCATTTTCTAAGGGTGGATTCCTACGAATGTAGGGGCGCCAATCTGTGTACAAATTGCTAAAGGCTCTCAATGACAATTTGAGCTGAATAACAAAAACGAAAAAGGGAAAAATAAATTCCAAAATTTCACATTTCTAGTTAAAAGGTAATGTTAAAAACAATAAATTAGAATTATTAAAAAAATAAGTTTGAAAATTTACGTTTATACATATCAGAAGAGATTTCAATAATCCTAGTACTTTGAAAGTCTAAAGAAATTTTAGGAGAAATTCATTAGCTAGAACTAGAGAGCATACATATCCAAATTTAGTAACTGCTTTGAGAAATCTTTCTATGTCTGCTTGTAATGACAACTTCGTGCAAATGTTTTTTCAGAAAGCTCAAATAGATAAAATCCTATCTACGTTCCTCCTCTAAACAGGTACGACTAAAGAACATGTTTATATCATGCCTTGAAAATGAAACCGCAAACATCTTGCACTACGATAAAGTCATTGACTTACCCTCAGAAGATTAATCTAGAAAATTAATGTTGTAATTACCTGTATTTTCATTGTACTACATAAGCATAAAGTTGTTTGTTTTAGTGAAATGTGAGTTTATTAGAAATATATTTTATAAAAATTAAACATGCTTAAGTATTTTCCCCCTATTTTTTGCAGTAAAAGCACAAACTAGTTTTTTTTTTTTTTTTTTTTTTTTTTTTTTTTTTTTTTTTTTGCCGCGGGCGCCAAAGAGCTAGTTTCGGTCCTGGTGGCAATCATCTTTCCATGAAAAGTCACATGACTTCTAAACTGGACTCTAAGTTATCTGTCCGCCTGTCCTCGAAGTTATGAAGCGGTTGGACCTGAAATGGATAGAGGCATCCATATTAGATTCTTGATGATTTAGGGTTAGCAATGTTCGAAATCCACCCCTTCTCCCCTTTTCTATCATTTAATGCCATTATTTCAAGCCCTATTTTCCCCGGTTAAGAGCAGGCGATTAAATTTACCAATTTGTCACATTATAAGTAGATGATAAGTAGATAAAAATAATATTTTTTATCTACTGTGTGTACTAAATGTATAAAAAATAACATTTTTTCTAGCATTATGACGTCATTCCTTTAACCATCTCCTTTAATCTTTTTTTATTTTAAATTATTTAAATATCGTGTGCATTATTTTCATATGTTTTATCGTTGAACTTAGATATTATGTAATAATTTTCTTTTATATTTGGCTTAAATAATAGATTAAGTACATATGTAATAATTTTAAATTTAATCATTTATTTTAAACATTGCAATAAAAATAAATAAATTTAACCATTTATTTATTTTTGTTGCAATGAAAATGTTTACCACCAGTATTAATAACATATTCTATCTACCTCCAGGGTGTAGTGGAAATGATAGTTTCCTTCCTTTACTTCCATTAATTACTGTGGCAAAAAAAGCTGGGAAGAACTTAACGATAATTTTGGCGTAGTTAAAAAAACTTTGAATTATCTTTCTAAATAAATTCAACGGGATTCTAAGCTGCATTCATCGTATCAGGAGATATTAGAGAAGTATGAAGATAAACAAATCATTTATCATGTACCAGATAATTCTCAGCTAATAACCAAACCATTTTTTTTATTTCCCTCATAGGGTACTGTGCAATTTAGGAAAATTTAAAAATTTTACTGATCCCGTCATATGACAGGCTATGTGCTATTGTGTAAAGAATACAGAAAGACTATAGTATTATATAGTTATTCAATCTGCAAAATTTCCTAACTTTCTCTGATTTTAACTATATAAGTAAATGCTCTTTAATTATGTATATTACTTTTCATCAAAATGTTATTATAAAAATTTTGTAAAAAATAAATAACTTAAAAATAATATTTAAATTTTATTAGTGATGTACACTGCTCAGACACGTAGAAATAAAATATGATAAAAATAAAGAAGCTTTAAAATAAAAAATAAAACTTTACAAGCGTTGTGTCAAATATTTTCATAGGCATTTTATAGCTGAAAAATTCCTTTAAAAATACTAAAACCAGTAGATATTTAAATTAATTATATTAAACTAGCTAAATAAAACAGTTAAAATTATTAAAACTAATTAAAATAATTTAAAGTTGCATTAAAAGACGTAAAACTTTAAAGAAAATGCCTTGTTATAATAAAAATTAATAATTATTGTTTGACCTGTAAAAGCTTTCTGTTATTTTAGAAATAATTAATTGCCCCTTAATTATTTTTTAACAAAAATTGTTCTTAATCTTTTCTATGAAAAATTAATGATTTTAAAGAAAAAAAAAATTAGTGTTCATAAAAAAGCTGTTCATAAAAAATTTCTTCCTACTTTGGTCTAAAGAAATGTAACAATAAATTGTAGCTCTTTTTATTAATTTTATAATAGTGTTTAAAGTTAGTTTCAATTGAAAAAAAAAACTCAAATCAACATTTATAATTTTTTTTTTTAAATTCTGAGACTACCTCTGCCGTTCTAAAGAATCATCAAATTCATCTGCAGGTTATTTGACACTGGAACAATTAATAAAAAGTAACCGGGCAAACGGTAAACAAACAGCCAAACGAGGGATAAACCTTCGAAAGGAGGCACCTCTACCTTAGAAATTGATCACCGCGGAGGAATACACACATATCTTTCAAAAATCTAAAAATTTACTTTAAAAAGTTCTAAATAAACACTTCTAGACGTTTAATCCTCTTTTAATGCTTCCTCAGATCAGTTTATCAACTTTTAAAGAAACGACATGACTAGAAAGTAAGAACTATATTTTTGAGCGCAAGCGTACTTTTCCCAGATCCGGTTCGCGGTTTCTTTGATCGGTGGCATTGTTGCATTTTCGCCAAGTGAGGGAATCGGTAGAGAAGTTGACCGGATTTTTCGCTGTCACTGCGATTTGTGTTGTTCTGCACGCTTGCACGCGCATTGGACGCGCCAAATTTCGATAAATTAATATGACCCACGGATAGTGTCATCACTTGAGAACATTCCATGCCGAGAGAATGGATTTAATGCTGCGAAACGCCGTGTTCTTCACTCTCGGTGAGTTCTGTTTACATGATTTTTTTTCACACTTCAACTCGCGCTTCGGAAAATTCTTGGAGAGTTGTTTAAGATTTCGATTTGTTTATATTTTCTGATCTCTCGCGCGTATCAGTTTGCATTTAATCGTTTTTCTTCTCTTAATTATTGCAGAAGTGGTTCTTTAATTTTTCCTGTCAAACTTTTTAATTTAGATCGTCAGTTGACTAAAACTTCTGAGAAAGTTTTTCACAAAATATCTGATTCTGTGAAAATTTTAATACTACCTGCAGAATAAATTAACAGAGATTCATCTCTTAATTATTGCAGTAGTGGTTCTTTAATTTATCCGGTCAAACTTTTTAATTTAGATCGTCAGTTGACTAAAACTTCTGAGAAAGTTTGTCACAAAATCTCTGATTCTATGAAAATTTTAATACTATCTGCACAATAAATTAACAGAGAATATATATAATAACGATTTTTAGAAATGTAGGAATGCATTTTTAGATGGTAAAAACTTATCAAAAAGTACTTTTTAAATACTCAAGAGATATTTTAGTAGTATTTTCGAAAATATTGAACAGTCCAAAGGACTTGTAAATGATTATAAATGATCATTTCGTGTTGATACTTTAACAATCTTTAAACAGTGGTTAAACTTATATTTATTATGAAGCACACAACTGTTGGCGACATTATACTGATCACTTGTTTAAAATTTTTAAGAAAGTTCATCAGAAATATCGCCAGCTTTTCAACAATCCTGTGGAAATTGTAACATTACCTGAATAATATTTTAACCGAAATTGGAAGAATAATTTTTAGAAATACAGGAATGTATTTTCGTTTAGTAAGATATTATCAAAAGTATATTTTCATAAATAGAGATGTGTCACTAAATTTATCAAAAAGTTTTGAGTAGTCCAAAGGATATGTCATAAATTAATATTGCATGATTAATTCGCAAATAATTTGTAAACAATGGTTAAACTTATATTTACTATCTAGCACACAACTGTTGGCGACATTATACTGATCCCTTGTGAAAAATGTTTAAGAAAGTTCATCAGAAATATCGCCAGAGTTTCAACAATCCTGTGGAAATTGTAACATTACCTGAATAATATTTTATCCGAAAGTGGAAAGAATAATTTTTTAAAAAGCAGGAATGTATTTCTGTTTAGTAAAATATTATCAAAAGTATATTTTTATAAATAGAAATGTGTCACCAAATTTATCAAAAATTTTGAGTAGTCCTAAGAACATGCCATAAATCTATATTGCATGATTAATTCGCTAATAATTTGTAAACGATGGTAATCTTTTATATGTATTATAGAAAATGAAATAAAAAAACAATTGTCAATGCATGTTGTTAAGTTATGGGCCGATGTGTTACTAAATTGCTATTTTTCGCTCTAAATTTTTCCTTCCAAATAAAACCACAAAATTGGCCTCAGTAAAAACTGCATGTCAGCTATCACACTTAATTTTTCTAATTAAAAATGTTTGGCATATAAAACATATTCTTTTTACACAACCCTCCATCAATTTTATTCGTGACAGAGGAATACTTAACAGAATAAACTTTGTCGTATATTAAAATTTGTCAAATTCATTTGTACCTATTCTATGAATTAGTATTTTCTTTGTAATGACTAGACCACTTGTATATGTGATTTATGCATATCATATCTTATAAAATTATACGTAATACCATATCATTTGAATCTTAGAAGCCTTAATACCATATTCCAATTTTTTACTCAAGTTTTACATATTGTTAAACTTTGAAAAATATGCTGTTTCTTTTGCTTATTGAAGATTGCTGATTTCTCAGATCGAATTCATTTTCTGAAACATTTTATCTAGTCTTTTATTTAACAGCAGATTAAAAATAATGAGATATTACTAACCCTTTGATTATTTACTTCTTAAAAGTAAAGAATAGAGTACCCCTTCGTAATTACTTAAACGTAGTTTTTACTTTATTGCACAAGTTGCATGATTTAAACAAAAATGCAAGTTTTTGTTTTATATCATCGTAGAAGATTGCTGATATTTGGAGCGAACTCATTTGCAAAAACATTTTATCTAACATTTTATTTAACTGCAAATTAAAAATAATGAGAAATTATTATCTCTTCAATTCTGCACTCTTCGTAATTAGTTAAACTTAGTTTTTACTTTATTGTACGACTCCGAAAACAAAGCTACTTTTTGTTTATCATAGAAGATAGCTGATTTCTCAGAGCGAACTCGTTAGCAAAAACATTTTATCTAGCGTTTTATTTAGCACCAAATTAAAAAGATTCAGACATTATTGTTGTTTTAATTATTTTCTCTGTGTAATTAATCAAACTGAGTTTTTGCTTTATTGTACGATCTGTATGATCATATTGTACACTCGATTATCATTAATGATCATGTTTTTAGTAGAAGTCGGATGTAAACTAGAACCAAATTTAATATGAACATTCTTTATATCAAACATATGTTTATCCGCAACCGTATATAAACATATATTGAATTTTAATAAATGTTTCTTTAGGTTCGTTAATTACTTATCAATATATATAGTGCACTCACTTTAACGGAATATTTAATCTTAAACTGTTAAATATATAACCAGGATTCCTGCGAGAAGAAAATATCCGAATGATATAGTTTATCTTTATTTAATCATTTCTCCTATTGGAGCGCAACCTAATGACTTTGTGGACGATATTAGAGAAATGCATTGTGTTATATACATTGTTCATGTTGAGCTATCCCCAACCTGAGGACCAACTCTAAGGACCGGGAGATAAATGTTGGCCCTCCATACACACACACACACAAAAAAAAAAGTCCCTAATATTAAGTGAAGAAGCATGTTTATTTAAGTAAAGAATATAATAAATATTACACGTATTTACAAATAAGAAAAGATTTTCGTTACACACAATTATCAACATACACACTCCATTTATATTCTATCGGTTTTTTTTCTTCTCCAAAATCTTTTGTTTGAATTGGAAAAAACCTCACTGGATTCTTTTAAATTTGGGCCTTGTAATGAAATCATTAAACTTAATTTCTTATCAGTAAGCTTATTTCTAGGACTAGTTTTGACACTTTTCCCACAAGAGAAGTTTATTTCCGGAAGTTCCCCCCCCTCCCCCCAAAAAATTTTCCTTTTCTTCCGATATTTTCCCCCTTCTGTCTGTGTGATATCTAAAATTAATCTAAGTTGCGACAATATATATATATATATATATATATATATATATATATATATATATATATATATATATATATATTGTCTCAAAGATCAAAATAATAACACAATTAGGTTAAACCCCCAATTCGATTTATTAGAACAGAAGTAACTCGCTTGAGAACAACAGAACGGAGAACTGCCTCCAGCTACTGTGACGCAGATTTATATACAATCAGGATATTCGAGAAGCATCTAGCTCGAACAGCAATGGAAGTTCTACAATCGTCTCGATTTTGGAGAAATAATAAATAGATTTATTTTAAATTAAAAGTCCAGTCTTCGGATGAAATGCACTTATTGGGAGTTGAACCAGGTATGGATGGATCTGCAGTGGATGCTTTACCAACCTTATAGGTGCCAATGCTTCCGATATACTAGGAAGCTTTCCGAATTTTCGCTGTATCTCCGATATTCCGATCGGAAAATTAATTCTTCCGATTTTCAGCGAAAGAGTAAAATTCCCAAAAATTACCGTTTTCGTTTTGTTTTTCAATCTGTCGATAATTCTGTATTCCAGCAAGAATTAAAATGCAAATATTCAGCCAAATTAAAAAAAAAAAAAATAAGAACTGATTTTAGACAATCTTTGTCTAATAAAGCATTAGAACAGTTAATTGTGAAATGCAGTAAAAGTTTAAAATGTTTTGAAAACGAGTTTGACAATGAATTTTTGAAAATAGCAAAATTTTGTATAACAACATTGATATTAATTAAAAATTTACTATTATTTCTGAGTTTGTATCAAGAGTTAGGGTTGTGCGCACATCAAAATACTTCAAGCTCCAATTCTTCAACGGTATTAGCAAACATAGTATCCATTCCTTTACTTTTTTCATTGTTACATGAAATCTGGTCATTTTTATTTTTTAAGTTTAGGATTCTGATTTTAGTTTTTGTTATTTCTATGATTTTACACATATATATGCATACCAGGTCCGCAGCCAGAAATTATTTTCGGAGGGGAACTAACGGAGAAAGACATCTGTATTTGTGAACCATACTTGAAATGATGAAAGAGAAAGCATTATATATCGGACCCAGCAAGACTGTTATGGTCTAAGCAGTTTTTTTTTATTTTTTTTAAGAAAATAGCTACCCATGTTCATAAACAGCTAGGCAGATACTACTCACAAGAAACGTGGGAGAAAATTGTCTTTCTACAAAATGGTCTTTTAAAATTTCAGGAGGGGAACCGGTCCCCGAAATCCCTCCCCTTGCCTACGGCCTTGTTCGCGCACACACACACACACATGCACGCACATATAAATATATATATTTATATACAGGGTGTCTATAAAAGAACTCCGGGGTTTTAAAAATTCATATCTCACTAACTATAAAAGATAGCAAAATTTAGTCGATTTCTCTGAAAAGAGTAGCTCAAAAAGTTTTACTCATATCATTTGGGAATGTTTGTATCAACTATTGGCTGCGCTGCAGGGCGTTGACCTTGAAATGACGTCGCGAAATTTGAAATGATGGCGACTCCGCAACAAAAGGCTCAATGTGTTATTTGGCTCATAGAAACGAAGTCTGTAGTTACCGTACAAAGAAACTTTCGACGTAACTATGGCCTTCTGACAAAACCATTCGTCAATGGTTCAGTGCATTTAAGGAAACAGGGAATGTTTTGAAGCAAAAGTCGCCGGGTAGGCCGAGTGTGTCTCAAGAGAAAGTGGACAGAACTCCGTTGGATTTTTTCTTCTGGGGGCATATCAAGAATCTTGTGTATGCAGAGAAAATTCGTGATGTTCAACATCTCAGGGAACGAATAGTCAATTGTGTGGCAACCGTCCCCCCAGACATGCTCGCCAGGACATGGGAAGAGGTAGAATACCGTTTAGACTTCTGCCGTGCCACTAACGGGGCTCATATAGAACTTTACTAAGTGTTAAAAAAAACTTGAAAATGTAAGCTTGCCAGTCATGTATAAAACATGTATGTATGTTTTTTATTTCATTAAAATATTTTGCCTCAAAACCCCGGAGTTCTTTTATAGACACCCTGTATATATATGTATATACATATATATATGTATATATTTATATATAATATATATATACATATATATATATGTGTGTGTGTGTGTAAGCACATTGCCCTTTATTATGCTTGTGTATAAACCAATAATAGAATAGTTTTTATAATTTATATAATTTTTATATAATTTTTATAACCGTGTAAAGTTATTAAAACACTAATAATTAAATAAAACTACATTTATAATCAGTTCGATATTTGTTTAAATTATAAATTTCTTGAGTTCCGTTTCTGACCACGGTTTGGTCTCCCCTCCTCTAATAAGCTTTCGTAAAACTCATTTGAAACATTATCAAAGTCTTTAAACTGTGAAAATATATTCGGGACATAAATCTATTATAAATTCGACTTTTCCTTGCGTGCATTGAAACGCTGTAATTGTGTAACAAGTAAGTTAAACAATTATTGCCGATTGCTCCAGCCGTGTCTAGGGTGGCAAAGAAGGGAAACCCTCTTGTCCCATTCAAAACCTGAGCGAGATAAATCGGTTTTTTTTCCTTCCAGTTTCTTTGCCTTCTTCCATGTAGACCTTTTATGAAATAGTGGGACGAAAACTTGCTGAGCAGCTCGTGCCATCATTAACAGCTGGTTCCACATGAATTTTATAATGGAAATGCATACAATGGTGATTATCTTTTTAAAGGCGAACTGTGTTCCGATTGGGTGAGAGACATGCCATGGCTCGGTTCTGAGAACAGGCGTTTACTGCCGTAAGTGCTCCCTCTCCCCTCGGAAAGTTCTTCGAACGTAGTCTGGAAATAAAGAGCATAGGGAACAATAAGATTGGTGTAAGAATGCAAAATTTTCTTTTGCCTGTGAGGCAGATGCGTAGAGATATTTTTTGGGAGACAAGATTCTTTATTTTCTATCTTTAGGCTAAAATTCCTAATCTTTTGTCAATTACTATGACTATCATTATACTGATGCATACTTTATCACCTGCCCGGTAGTTTTTACTGTTTAACTTATTTCTATAGCTTATATTTAGAAAAAACTTATTTTGAAATGGAGGATGCGAAATTTTTTTAAGTATTAATAGCATGAAATGAAACTGTCAAAGGGTTAAAAAAAACTTTTCATAACACTGCATAAAACACTCTTATTGCCTAGAGTTAAGTAAATGATCACGTTTCATAATTTGGCAATGTCCGTGATATTTAGTTTCCCTGATACTTAATCAATAGTTTCCTTTTTTAATATTTTGTAATAAAAACTATTTAATAAATAAAATTTTTACTATAAATTTTTCTTGAATAGTTTTACAAATTTTATCGCTAAGAATAGTTTTTTTTTATCATAAATTATTTTTTCACAGGCTTGCAATTCCGTCCCTTTTCTCACCTTTAGTCACTTTTTTTACAATTGATCAATTTTAGTCACTTTTTAAGTAAACTGTCACTTTTTTTCATGGTGTATCACGGCAAAAGTCTGTTATTGAAAAAAGAAAATCTGAATTAATAACAAAATATTTTAATGAAAGACCCAAAATGTGATGGTCTAATCTTATTTTTTTTAATTAAAATGTAATTAGTCATATGGTTTCCAGAATTTAGTGATTTTAAAAAGTCGTAAAGAAGTTCCTGAAATCTACATTTGTACTGAAATGTACATTTAATACATTAAAGTAATTTACGTCAAAGCACACATTTCTCTTTTTCTTTTTCTTCACAATTTTTGTTTAGATACTCTAATCTAGCTATGTACATATTTCAAAACATCATTAATATATGCAGAAAATTGTGATTATAAAATTAATGTATTGTATGTATTCAAATCTAATTTATAGATTTTCTTGAATAAAAAGCAATGTTGAGTTGTGTTAAACAAAATTTTTAACCTTTTTTGTATTTGACGCTAAAATCATGTCTTGCATGAATCATTTGATTTAGAGTTAAAATAAATAGAAAAATCTTAATAGCATCTGTAATCAAGAGGAGAAAAAAAATCGCTTTTTCTTTCAATGTTTAGTCATTTTTTAGTCACTTATTCTGTATTATTTGTCACTTTTCTCACCTTTTTGAAAGTACCTCAGCAGTTGCAAGCCTGCTATTATTATACTGATGCATAATATATATATATATATATCTTATACATGTACATATACATATTACAGTTAAACACATTACTATATTAGATTGATAAATAAAGAAAACATTTTTTATCCCATGCCTCCATCATATAAATTTATTTACAAAAATAGAATATTGTATTTTTATTGCTAACATCAATGAAAATTATTTTAAATTATTTAAATTGGCAAATTAACACTAATGAAATACCTAATTAATATTCTGATTTAAGTCTTAATTGTATTATGTGCAAAATCATTTATTATTTTGTTATTTATTAATTATTAATTATTTTGTATATTTTTAAAATCCAACCAATTTTTCTAGATTTTGCCATTTTTGCCGGTTTTTACCAGGTTTTTTTCCAGTTTTTGCCACTGTCCTGGCAAAAATACCATTTTGCCGGCAAAATGACCAACTCTAAAATATTTTAATAAAAGACCAAAAATGTGATGCTTTAATCTTATTTTTCTTCTTAAAATGTAATTAGTCGTATGGTTTCCAGAATTTAGTGATTTTAAAAAGTCCTAAAGAAGTTCCTGAAATCTACATTTGTACTGAAATGTACATTTAATACATTAAAGTAATTTACGTCAAAGCACACATTTCTGTTTTTCTTTTTCTTCACAATTTTTGTTTAGATACTCTAATCTAGCTATGTACATATTTCAAAACATCATTAATATATGCAGAAAATTGTGATTATAAAATTAATGTATGTATTCAAATCTAATATATAGATTTTCTTGAATAAAAAGCAATGTTGAGTTGTGTTAAACAAAATTTTTAAACTTTTTTGTATTTGACGCTAAAATCATGTCTTGCATGAATCATTTGATTTAGAGTTAAAATAAATAATTAAAAAAATCTTAATAGCATCTGTAATCAAGAGGAGAAAAAAAATTGCTTTTTTTTCAATGTTTAGTCTTTTTTTAGTCACTTATTCTGTATTATTTGTCCCTTTTCTCACCTTTTTGAAAGTACCTCAGCAATTGCAAGACTGCTATTATTATACTGATGCATACGTTATCACCTGCTCGGTAGTTTTTACTCTGTAACTTATTTCTATAGCTTATTTATTTTTAGAAAAAACTTATTTTGAAATGAAGGATGTGAAATTTTTTTAAGTATTAATAGTATGTATGTCGTGAATAATTTTACAAACTTATCGCTAAGAATAGTTTTTTATCATAAATTATTTTTTCTCTGATCTTTAAAATCCATTTTCACCTTATCGGTTAGGTTAAATCTTCAATCATTAAGCATAATTACCTGGTTATTAATTGACTGATTTTAAAATGAAGGATGCGACATTAAAAAAAAAACTGTAGCGTAAATGTCTTGAATAATTTTAAGAACTATAACGTTGTGAATACTTTTTATCATAAATTATTATCCCTCTAACTTTAAAAAAGACCCATTCCCCCCAATCGATTAAGTCTAATCTTCAATTATTAAAGCACGTAATTATATGGTAATTAATCGACCAGTAGCCTTAATCGTTTAAGTTGAAATCGGATCTAAATCTGTGAACATGACAAATAATATTTTACTTTTGTAATAATGGGGGATACATTTTATTTCTACAAAGCATTAATTGTAATGTGTTTAAAGGATTCAATACAAATTTAATTTATGTTATCCCTTTAAGCCTTGACAATCTTTCCCTCTAGCTTTATTATGGCTGCTTTGTAGTCTTCAGAACGTTTCGGAATCGAAGAACTTCATTGCAACATTGGTATGATTTAAATCAGTTGATTTAAATCATGATTTAAATAAGTTGATATATTCTGAAAAAATCTTTGATTTAAATAATTTTTTTTTCACTTCTTTTAAAACCTATATTCCAAAGACAGGAGAATTGGGAATCAGTCAGCACAGTAATACCAATAAGTAAATAAGTGTCAATAGATAGCATGTGCTTTCCAAGCATTTAGGGGTTGTTAACAGAAAGTGTGTAGTAGGGGGTAGTAGAATGATTATGACTGGTCGAATTCATTTTATGTAATGGGAGGTAAAGAGAGTATTACAGAACTTGAAATCCAGTTTGTCTCTCAAATAACAACAGCCGTGGCTTCATCTGCTGGAATGGAAAGACAGTTT
Source organism: Pardosa pseudoannulata (assembly GCA_032207245.1). Lineage (NCBI taxonomy): Eukaryota > Metazoa > Arthropoda > Arachnida > Araneae > Lycosidae > Pardosa > Pardosa pseudoannulata. The sequence continues at coordinate 14,721,901 of CM063510.1, forward strand.
TCATCTTTTGGTATTGTTCATTGTAGCCCTCGTAACCGATTAGGAGTGGATAAAGCATCAAAGCTAGTGTTTTTATTGAAACAATTAAATCGGTGCCATAAAAATATTGAAATAATTGTGATTTGCTTTTTAAATAAATAGTTTACAGTAAAAGAATATTTCATTTGTTCTTTAAATTTACATCTTATTTAGTTTGCACTATTCAATTACAAAATAATGGAATACATTTAGATTAAAATTTATATGTTTAATTTTAGGTAATCAGTGTGTAGAATATAAGATGTGCTGTTACTTCTTATAACAAACTATTCTATGTATATTGCAATAAAACCCAAAAACAACAATTAAAATTAATATTCAGAAAAAAATAAAAAAAAATCTGATTTAAATCAAATAAATCTGATTCTTTTGATTTAAAAAAAAAATTATGATTTTTTTCCAACTCTGCTTCATTGTATTTTGAAGGAACTTTTACGAATTTGCTATTTCTAACAAATCCTATATCGTTGAAACAATTATAGATTTTACTTGGATAAATTTTACTTATTTAAGGAAACAGTTTATATTAAGAAAAGGAAACCGTCTCTAGGGCTGTAACGAGGGCATGCCAAAAGTACATTTGCCACGGGCCCATCAGTCATAGTGGCACCGCACCTTCGTGAAAATATGGTCCAAAAGAGGACAATTCGTCCCGGAAAGAAATAGGAAAAAGTTGAAACATACGTTTTTCATAGTAAAATTTGATTTTATTTATAAAATCCGATGTGTTTAAAAATTATTTTTTATGAATTTTTTTTATTTTTTAAAATGATTCTAGAGACTAAACGTGTTATAAATTCTTACAAAGTGTTTACTAAACACTCCTAATATGCATTAATATAAATCCAGGTATTCATTTTAAAATTTAAATTTATGAAAATTATTAAAACTAAATTTAAATTTAGAAATTCGTCAATATTTTATGAAAATTTAACGAACAAATAAAAAATATTTCCCTCGAATAAAATATTTAGTTTATCAGCAAAATAATACTCCTAGAGGGTTCAAAAATATTTTAAGTATTACTAAGGTAAAAATAGAAGGAAAAATAAAAATTAATATGTTATTAATATTTTAAGAATTTACAAATTATTTTGTGAGTTAATTCTGAGTATATGATATAAAAATAAAAAAAAAAGAAGTTTATGTATTTTTTTCATTATGTATTTGGCGATAGGCGATATATTTTTGCCACGGGCGCCAAAGCACCTATTTTCTCCCCTGACAGTCTCTTTCTACTTAAAAATGATCCTGGAAACTTTTCCGAAGATAAGTATTTGGTAGTAGAATTAAAGGCCTTGATCTGGTCTTATTCATGTATCAACTGAGAAAGTAATATTTCCAGGAAAAAATGTTTAGACTTGCTTTTATAGTTGGTGGATCAAATTTCTACCTTTACTTTCATAGTCTAAACTAGGATGAATTCAATGACTCTAGATCAGGGTTTCTTAACCTGTGGTTCATGGACCCCCAAGGGATCCATGGGTCATATTTTGAGGGTCCGCCGACTGCTCCTAATTTTGGAAAATTAGAATTCAAATTGGGATATATGCAAACTTTCAAATGTTGGACGAAGTGCTTTTTGAAAATGGATCTCGGCAAGATAGTTTGTTATTGAAT
>CM063510.1:14728559-14941059 GCA_032207245.1 Pardosa pseudoannulata
TGAAAACCATTGGTGTGTCTATAACTATCTAATAGTACAGAAAAGTTTTTAAAATGCACACGACCTTAAAAGATTTCTGAAAAGTATAAAATGTTTCACTCTTTCTAAAGTGAAAGGACTTTTCTTTTCAAGATTACTTTTTGTTTCAAGTGAAAAAAAAAAAAAACTTTGATTTTTTGCCTTTCTTATCGACATTTATGACGTTTCAGATCGGAAGGAAAATGTCAGTCATATACCTCGCAATGTACCTTAAAAATAACCTTAAGCATTTACTGAAACTGAGTCTCTCATTTTGAATGCACATATAATGGAGGGGGAATCTAATAGTTCCGTTACCAAATTAAGAATGCTATGAAAATATTTCCATTAAGGAATAGTTCTTTTGTAGAATATTATTGTAAAGAAATGGGTGTTTAGAAAGATTTAAATCAGTGGATCTCAAAATGGTGTCTATGAACACCTAAAGGTTCTTGTTCTGATGAAGGAGTGCCAAAAGATGGCCGATTGGTTAGGGGGCTGGCTACCGGTACCGTTGATTGTGGGTTCGAATTCCACAGTGGCATGTTCGAATCGGCTTTAAGCTGTAGGTCCTGGTCTCATTAGCCCTCGTGTTGCAAAAATTAGGCCGTAGCACTCGGAACAAACCAATCTGCTGAGAAAGTACGTAGTACATACAAATTAATTTCGAGTGCGTGGTTAGCGTTTAGAGGTACACTAAAAAGGGTTAAGTAAAGGTTTAGCATCAAGTAAAATAATTAAGATCCAATTTAATTTTTTCAAAAGTTGAAGCAAATAGCGGTAGATAAATTGATAGCCATTTAGAGGGCTCTTCAGTTAAAACGAGACAAATATTTGCTTTTTTACTGTCAATACTTAATGCACTAACAGCATTTAATTAGAAAATAATGCTTTTATCATTAAAAATGCAAAATATTTATTTCAAACAATATTACTTTACATATAAAAATGTTTTATTTGTACTTTATTTTTACATTGCTGTTAAAACATCGAAGTTAAAATTGTAATTTTGTTATTATATAGTTGTATAGAGTTATTTCGTTTGGGGGCTTATAGCAGAAGTGTTTGGTAGAAGGAGAGACCTGTGGTTAAAAACTTTAGCGAACCACTAGTTTAAACTAGTTGGCGTAATATAATGTAAGCGTAAATAATACAGTTACTAAATAATAACGAAAAACAGGCTATTTATCCTCTTGGTTATTCTATATTGAGTAAATCTAGTTTAAACTAGTGGCTGTAGAGGAATCTCACAGGAGTTTATATATATTGAATAGATGAATTGCTGTCTAAATAATTAATATATATTTTATTAATTTATATGGTCATATTTATATAATTTATATAGTTACATATCAATTTTAACCAGGCATATAATGCAGTGAAACCTCTGTCTAACGATAGAGCCTAGACCCCAAAAAATATAGACAGGATATCGTTGCAGACAGTTTGATATTTTGCATCCGGAATATTTATGCAATATCCTAGGTTGCATTTATAATTTAATTCAACTTTATTTAAAGCATTTAAAACGTAAATATATAGTTTTAAATATAAGCCTAAATAATACAGTTACTAAATAATAACGAATAACAGGCTATGCAATTTCAAAGAAAATGAAGTTATAAACAGGTTTAATGTCATAAGAACATCATTATACACGTTCATGCAATAAAATAAAGTTTTTTGCTTGTTCGTTTGGTTTCTCCAAGGGGGAAGCTGTTGAATTGGATAGCCTGTTATACCATTATCACCTTCAGTCGGGATCAATATGGAGGGCCTTAATTTACTTAATTTACAGCTAAATGGACTCAGTCAAGTGCATAAATGTCAGTTTTTAGCTCTATTCATATTTATGTAGGATAGTAGTTCGTTTATATCTCATAATTGTAAATATTCAGTTGATTTTGTGCAAGAATTTTTATTTTATTGTTTTTGGGGCACGCGTGCCTCTGTTCTCTTGGCTATAGAGGGATAAACTCCATAAACGGTCCCCAAGCTCTCATTGAAGACTAACCAAGTTGTCAATATGCTGTTAAAAATTCGTTTGATGTTTCTGTTCCTCAAGCTCGAATTTCACCGCAATGACTTCGAAATGCTCATTCCCGGTCTAGATTCAGACGAGATGTCTCGGGTCCGTTCCCCCTGACGTCGGAATACCGAGAACCCTTCTTGGGTTTCACGGGGACCCGATCATTACCCTGTCGTCCTGTTTGCTATCGAGATTTTTATCTCCTTATTAATGATACTTTGGAGCATTTTCCGGTGTGCATTCTGTTTGCACCAGCTTCCGATCCGGCGCTCTGTTTTCTGATCGGATTTGATAGCTCATAGGCATGGTACAGATAACGAGTTCGCCAGTTGTTTGTATCACAAAGTACATATTTCATGATTAATGTTTGAAATTATTCGAAATATTTTAGAGACCTATTTTTTTTCTTCTCCAGTGGTTGTGGACCAAAATAGTTATTCTTGGTCATTTCGCATCCAGCTTTGCACAAATCGCACCACATAATTTGCACATTGCATCATTACATATCCCTATGTTACAGCCAGTGAACTTTGCACCTTTGTGTTCCCCGGGGTCCAAATCTAAAGTCACCCAGTTTGTTATCAAGGTTTTTAATCTTATTTGGAACACTTTCCGGTATGTATTCTGCTTGCGCTTGTTTTCGGATGCTGTACTCTGTTTTCCGATCGAATTTGTTCACACATGTAGTTTAGGTCTGCGGTTCTCAAACTGGGTGAAATGACATCCTGGGATATTGGAGCAATAAAGTGAATGTAATGAAGCAGAATCACAAATTTATAGCTATTAAAATGAAATTCAATCAACCTTTGGTTTTACTTGGACCGGAAGTGAAGATTATCTTTTGTTACTATATACCCTATATACTGATAGCCTAAGTTATCTGTCCATTTGTCCTCAAATTTATGAAATGGTTGGACCTGGAATGGATAGAGGTATCCATATTGGATTCTTGATGAGTTACCACCGGTATTAATAACAAATTCTATCTACCTCCAGGGTGTAGTGGAAATGATAGTTTCATTCCTTTACTTCCATTAATTACTGTTGAAAAAAAAAAGAGAAGAACTTAACGATAATTTCGGCGTAGTTAAGAAAACTTTCAATTTTCTTTCTAAATGAATTCAACATGATTCTACACTGCATTCACAGTATCGGGAGACTTTAGAGGAGTTTGAAGATAAAAAAATCATTGAGATTCTGCCAGATAATTCTTAGCCAAAAAACAAACCATTTTTTTACCAGCCTTATAGGGTACTTTACAATTCTAGAAAATTAAAAATTTCATTGATCCCGTCATATGACGGGCTATATACTAGTCCCCTACATAATAATAGCCTGAGTTATCTGTCCGTCTGTCCTTGAATTTATAGAGGCATTCATATTGGATTCTTAACGAGTTAGGGTTAGCAAAATTCAATGCTAGTAAAGTTTAAAAAGAAAACCTTTTAGTCAGCATAATTGTAAAATGGAACAATATTTATTAAATATAAAAGGGGAAATTGTTCCCTTTACGGTCGTTCCAATAGTTGGGGACGGAGCATGTTTATTTCGATCGCTTTCGTATCTTATGTTTGAAACACAGTCTTTTAGCAGTGAACCGGAATGACTTGTAATCGGGATCTTCAATCTCAAAGATTTCTTTGATTCAATCAATGTACATTGAACTATCGAGGGTATTCAAACAGCCCGATCGCTGATCACTGTATCACTGATCCGCTCGCTGTTTGGGATTTAACTGTATCCCTCTCTATATATCCCTCTATGTATCCCTCTACTAAGGCATCGCCTTCCTAGTATCGCTGTTGAACTTCTGCAAACTTTGGAAGATTTTTCCCGGACCCACATATATGAACCAATTACATTCAGCGGTGGTCAAAGACCTGGAATAATACAGACATCCATACTGGATTTTTAATGACTTAGGGTTAGCAAAATTAAAAGCGAGTAAAGTTTAAAACGAATAATCTTTAGTCTGCATAATTGTAAACTGGAACAACATTTACTAAATATAATTTTTTTATTTACCTCATAGCGTACTTTACAATTGGGAAAAATTAAAACCTTTTCTGATTCCGTCATATGACAGATTATATGCTAGTTTTATATAAGGATGCAAAATGACAAAGAAGTCGTTGATTCCTAGTATTTTATATCGCTTATTTATTTTGTAATATTTTCCCTCTATAACATATTTCATATTTCAAATTTGTCCATAGTGTGCCTACAGTTAGTTGAGATATTTGTAGTATTTTAAATGAACCCCGACTTCAAAAGTTTGAGACGCACTGTGTTACTTTAAACCTACCTGCTTTGTAGGAATTTAAAACAAGCGTAAATATCGAGGAAGTGTTCTTTTAAAATGACGTTGTAGAATAAACTATATCTGTCACATACACATTAGCGAAAGAAAGGGCCCATGTTGGAACACGAGTTAGACCTCTTCCTAGACCGAAGCGAAAGGGAAATGAGTCATGTCATGCTACATTTTTCTTTGTTTCGTAAATATGTCGTTCTAGTTTCAATTCCCTTTCTCTGGCAGGAAATAGCACTAAGTTTCATATCTCCCTTATGCATACTTGGTAACTTCAGAACAGACCCCAATAGATTTTCGAAATTGGCTGCGATTCGAACAAATTTATCGTAAAATATTAGAACTTTTTTATTGTGAGCTGTTTTGTGTATGCATTATAAAAAAACTCCATAACTTAATTTTTAAAATACCGCATTATGGTCAGAGATAAAAAAGTATTACTCATTCAATAAAAATTCGCCGAACAATGATAAAATGCGTAGAATTCTGCTTTTCGGAAGAGTGCGGTGGTTCAAATCTCACTACTGGCATGGACACTTGTAGTTGTTCGAAATCGGTTTTAAGCAGTCCCGGTTTCATTAACTCTCGTGCAGCAAAGCAGTAGACCGTAGAGTTCCAAACCAAACTTAACCTAATTAATGGAATTTCGTTTAGATGCAACTATAAAGAGTAATAAATAGGAAATGAAATTAAACAAAATGCTATTGAAGATTTTTGCTATTTTTCAACAGGGAACATTGACGTGTTACGCTAGGTTAAATATATATATATATGCAAGGAAACACGCTCTCATTAAAAAAGCATTTTTCTTTATGTCTACCCATATCTAAATTTTTTATAATCAACGGTAAGATTTATAATACCAATATGCGTTACTTAATAAATCTAATTTGATTATTTTTTTGAAATATTTAAACAATACTGTGGAAAAGTACTAAAAAAGCTATTCTTTTATTAATTTCTGTAGGCCATAAAATGTATTTCTAGAGAACAATTATTATAAAAAAAATTTATCAAGGAAAGTTTTCATTTGTAATTAAAATTTTGAAAATACAATTTAAGTGAAACATCGATTGCAATTAAATATCAAATTGTGTATTTGTATGTTCTCATATAAAACCATTAACTTTTAAAAGGTTAATAATGTTTTTTAAGGGTTTTTCTTCTATCTTGTAAAATTTATTAATTTCGTGATTTCTATTTATGTTTACTTTAGATCTACTCAAGGGTGATTCTGATTCGAAATTTCCGAATTTTCCGAAAATTTGTGTGAGTCTCCAGAAAATTATAAAAAACAGATTTTTTTTACTCCGAAAACTTGAAAAGAATTTTCGAAAACCTGTTTCAGAAATTTAAAAAAAAAAGTTTTTTAAAACCATTTTCCCTTTTATATAAAAAAAATATATAAATGAATTTTGAAGATAATCAGAAAGTTTTATAACTTTTCTCACCCTTTATTCTTTTTTTAACGCTTTCACAATTTGTTTTCTGTCTTAGAATGGTAATAATACGTTATGGGATTTTCTGTTTTAAAGCAATATGTTAAAATTTAAATTTATGTATTATGATTAAGAAATTGAAATTTTGTTTTCTAGATAACCAACAGACGCATTGATATATATGTGTTCGTATTATTTTATATAGAACATACATATTTGAAACTCTCTAATAAGGTGATATATATATTAGAACATATTATAATATATTGATATTTGGTAAACGATATATTACAATATTAAAATTCAAATATCATCCAGCTCTAGTTTTGATATCTAGAAATTAACCTTAATATAATTTTTAGTTTAAATTAGTAGCGTGTACAATTTCAAAAAAATTTGAATGATGTTCGGAATTTCAGAATTTTCTTTTCCTTAAAAAAAAAAAAAAAAAAAAAAAAAAAAAACATAGAATTACCCATGCTCTTTTAGAAGAATACAGCATCAGGATGTTTATGTCTAAAGTCTGCCTGCTTTTATTCCGTCCATGAGTTTTATTATTTATTTTTTTTCAAATTCCTGTTTTACTCTTCCTGTTCAACAGATGGGACATTAAATTTATTTACGTATTACGAAGTGTATAACATAAAAACAGATGAATGATATCATTCTTTTGAAATTTACCGAACACAAAAACAACAATGGCGGGAACAAAAACCAAAAGAGGATAATTACAAATGAAATGTAAACTTCTGGACATATACGTAAATCCTTCATGGGTAGAAAAAAGAATGCTGAGTCGAAAGTTAAAAAAAGCAAGAGAAAAATGTTTTCCTTTTCTGTAGGACTGTTTAAATGATTTCTTTCGGTTTATTTTTCTAATTATTTAAATGAGGTTTTTAAATAGAAAGAAAAAAAGAAATACTGTAGAGAAAATGCATACGTGACATTTCTCTAAATTTACATTACCTCACACAGACTGTTTGGTAGGTCGGGCTTAGAAATTGCTTGTTCATTTTTTAATACATGAATTTTTTTATTAGATTACATAGAAGGTTTTTTTTTTTTAAAAAAAAAGACACACACAACATCGCGACATAGAAGCGATTTTATTCAAATGTTTACGAGCTTGTAATTCCGTTTGAATAGAGTTAGAACTAAAATATTTATAGACTATTCAAAGTAAAATTCGAAAATGGTGAAGTCGAATAATCTTAACATTTGAAGGGGGCTTTGTATTTTACAAAGTATCTGTAAATTATTATCATTAAGTTATGAAACATGCCATACATATGCATTAAAGTGTGACTAAATTAGTCACATAAAAAATTTTGTAAAAAATACAATTTTTTTTTCTAATTTAACTTAAATTAGAATTTTTGCCGATTTTTAATTTTTTTTACGGCTTAGCGTATTATATATTCTTATAAAATATATTTTTTCACCCACTTCTAAAATAAGTTTAAATAAATCTGTTTATCCTTTTTAATTTTGGGGTGACATTTAGATTGTTGAAATTCAATTTAAATTTAGAAAAGTCAAAATTTTTCAGGAAAATCTTTTTTTTTTATATACGGGGTACATTGTCCTTGAGCATTCACTTATGCAGTTTCCTCAATTTTGTTGATACTTTATTAAGAGAGATTGATCGTCAACATTGTAAATTGTAAAGAAACAATATAAATGACAGCCAAGCCATGCGAAGGATTCGAATCCACATTCTGGAGAGTGGCAGACGTGCTCTCTTCAGAGCTAACCACAATGTCGATCGGGAGGTTGAAAATTAAATTTATCCAAGCATAAAAATATTTCCATGAACTATTCAACCAACCTACAAAATATCGCCCAAATATGTTAAAGATATATTTTTGGTAATGTTGAGTTGAGATATATAGGTGTTTAATATTGTAAATTATGGAGGAACGTTATAAATCACAGCTAAGCTGTACGTGGGATTTGAATCCCCATTCTCTAGCGTGGCAGCAGGCATTCTCCATTGCTTACCACAATGTCCACCTGATGGTTAAAAAATAACTTATTCAAACATAAAAATATTTCAAATTAACCATTCAATCAATCGATAAAGTATTGCCCAAATATGTTAAAGATATATTTTTTAATGTTGGATTGGACACATGGGTTGTAAACGTCGAAAACTATGAAATGAAGGAATAACCTAAATGACAACCAAGACTTATGCGGGATTTGAATCCCCATTTAAATCACACTGCCTACCGGATTGATAATTTGTCTTATCCAAAAGTAAAAGTATTTCAAGTTAACCATTCAATCAATCGACAAAATGTCCAGATATGTTGTGGATGCATTTTGTGGTGATGTTGAATGTAAATGAAGAAAAAAAAAACTTAAATTAAAAAGGAAGGAATATTTAAAAAATTAACAAAAAATTTAAAAAAACTTAAAATTAATATTTACTAGTTTTATACTTTTTTTTTCTGTGTTTAATTTAATCATACTATAATTTATATACGACGTACCAAGTTTCATGGCTCTAAGATAATGATGTGCAAAATTGTTTTGTTAACGACCACCATCTCCTTAACTATTTTCAAAAGTAATGTAATTCAGTACCCTTTTTTCAAAATGTATACAATTTGTCTTTTGAAAGTTTGGTACAACGGCTGAAATTAAGTTATCCGATAATAATATAAAGCATTTTGAATCTCGATTAGAAAAATATTAAATGAAACATTTTTAGCGGAAATGTTGGAAAAATGAGAGTGAGATTTCGTACATATTTTCTTTTACTTGCATGAAGCGACATGGAATTCATGACAGTTGATATAGATAATAATATTGTTGTATTATTTTATTATATTTATCCAGAAAATTATATCATTAGATTTATTTTGCTGTCATTTAAGCAAAAATTACTGCAATTCATTAATATTTCCCGTGTGAAAATATTGAAATTAGTAGTTATTTCGTTTAATTTTTTATATAATCTATTTCTAACATTTTGAGGATAAAATCGAAAAAAAATTAAAGTGAAAAAAATTCCATTTTTGGCACGCTTTTATCAAATATATGCCATAGGCAAATGGTTAATTTCACAATTTTTGATTAATTTGCTATATTGCCTAAACTGACATCCCTCGAGGCACCCAGTTTTAGAACTGTGGGACTAGTCTTATAAATCCCTATAACATAAATGCTGTTTTGCATGTAATTCTGCGGTAAATTGTTTTGCTGTTTAGTATCCGAAAATTAAAGTAATTAACAGAAAAAGAATTCAACGATATATCAATTTGGTATCTAGTATTTTTAAATAGATCAGCAACTAACTTTCTTCAGTGCCTTAAGGTTCTAATGGTTACCAGATATTTATGTATATCTACTTTTTTTTCTCAAAGCTAATGTTCATTTTGTTACATCATATAAAAATTTATTTTCTTGCCCGTCTCTTATCTTTCACTGTATATGGAGATTCTAGACGATGTTCTAAGAATAGGACCTGAAATAATGTCTGGTATCTTATTCAAGTTAAAAATTAATTATTCTTTTTTCGCTATGTTAATTACATCTGACAGTATGCAGATGTCTTTAAACGGGAAAAAAAGGGGTATTGTATCAAATGAAAATACTCTTGAGAGTGAAAAGGTGGATATCTCAAGAGGGGACTTTACTTTTTAACTTTTTGAAATGAAGCTGAGAATTTTAGGGGTAATTAACCGTACGAAAATGTTTTGAAAAATGGGAAAATTTTTTTAAAATATGTCGAGAAATCTGATAAGTCTCTCTCAATTATGAATGGTTTTAAAATATGGGTTATTTAGTAATGTTCATTTTAAGATCATGTTTCAACTTTAGCCAATCCATGTACAAGAATTTAGCGGTTTTTACTAAATGTCTGCTGTAAGTTCCTTTTGTGTGCTTCGTGTAAAATTTTCATTTCCTGTCTTTCTACCTTTCAGTGTCTATTGAGATTTTAGACGATGTTCTACGAATAGAACTTTAAACAACCTTTGGTATCTACTTAAAGTTAAAAATGAATTTTTTTTTTGTTCCTATCTGTTAATTATATCTGGCAGTAAGCTTTAAATGAAATAAAAAGGGAGGGCGTATTGTATCAAATAGAAATACACTTGAGAGTTCAAGCGAAGTTTATTTGAACGTAATTTAAAGGATTATTTTTTCCCTAAAATGTAAGATTTCTTTCATAGAAAAGGTAGATTTCTCTAGAGGAGTCTTGCCTTATTTTTTTTTAAATGTCTAAACCGGAAGAGAGCGAGAATTTTCGGTAATTAATCATTCGAAATTATTATTATGTTTTTGAAAAAAAGAGAAGCAATTAATAGAAGGAGACGTTGAAAATTCTTATTTCAACATGTATAACTTTAAAATATTGGTTATTTTAGTAGCTTTCATTTTAAGGCCTTATTTCGACTTTACCAATTGGTCAGCGTGAATTTGGCTTCTTTTAGCTCGTTCTCTGGAAACTATAACCACTATTAATTTTCTTTTCAACTCTTAGACGGGAACGTAAACAGCAGGGTCTAATTAGTTGGGATGAAAAGTAGAGTTTCTTATTTTTTTAAATGTTTAAACAGGAAGAAGGTGAGAATTTTCGGTAATTAACCATTCCAAATTATTATTATGTTTTTGAAAAAAAAAGAGAAACAATTAGTAGAAGGAGACATTGAAAATTCTTTCTTCAACGGCTATAACTTTAAAATATTGGTTATTTTAGTAGCGTTAATTTTAAGGCCTTATTTCGACTTAACCAATTGGTCAACATGAATTTGGCTTCTTTAACTCTTTCTCTAGAAATTATAACCACAATTAATTATTTTTTTTCAACTCTTAGACGGGAACGTAAACAGCAGGCTATAGTTAGTTGGGATGAAAAGTAGAGTTCCTCAGGTAGCCAAAGTTTGATATATTGACAGGTTTGAAGACAGCCTATTAATCATTACGTGAGAGAGATTCTTTTGGTAAACAGATGTTTAAAAAAGAGGAAAAAACGTATGAAATCTTTTTTTTTCCCTATCTTCTTGACAGGTCTGCACGAAAATCAAAATGTGTTATAAAAATGGAAAAAAGTGCTCATATAATTTAACGCCAGTTTTGTTTTTCTTTTAAGAATTTTTTATATCAATTACCTAACTATAAATTTAAGATACTGATTTATTTCCAAGGTAATATTTTTGTTCTCATGCAAAAAAGAAAAATAAATTACCTATAACGTATAAGAAAAACCTCATTGATAGCTTATGATTAAATTTTTGTAAAAATTCCTAAGACATTTTGCACTATTTCTAATGTTTTAGAAAGGTATTTTTAAATATCAGAGGTGGCTAAACAGCAGCCCAGCGGTAAAATTTTGTAGATCCCAGTGGAATTTACTATCGTATTTATTAAACATAATGGTATTTGATTAATTTATTCATTATTATTTTATTTATGAATCATTAATTGTTCTAATGTTAATTTATGAATAAAAATTATGAAAACTGTAATAATTATTTAATGCTTTCAATTTTCACCTCTGTATATTTAACGTGGATCAAAGTGTACACTCTAGTCAGGCTTGTTATTCAAAAGCAATACTTCAATACCTCAAACAATAACTCTTTTTGCTCCAAATTAATTTTCTGGTTTTCGAGCAGTCTGATTCAAATTAATGTTTCAGCTATATCAATTTATTGACGTTGTAACATTTTGAATTAACAAGTGTGAACAAAGATTCTTAAATTTAAAACCTTGTTAGCCATCCTTGATGTTTTACTTGCTGCAAAAGAAAGGTTATGTCGAGAAGTCAGACTCGTTATTGGTGCTCAAGGATTTAAACAGCCGAACGATGGCCGATTGGTTAGCGTGCTTGCCTTCGGTACCGGAGTTCGTGGGTTCGAATCCCACTGTGGCATGGATGTTCGTAGCCGTTCGGAATCCGCTTTAAACTGTAGGTCCCGGTCTCCTTAGCCCTCGTGTTGCAAAAAATTAGACCGTAGCACTCCAAACCAAAACCAAAACCAAGGATTTAAACAAATGAATAACATATAAACAAATAAATAACATCTTCATTCAAATGATTTAATTTCACTCTTCAGTTATCTAAGCACCTTTGTTCTATGAATTTCTGTTTGGGATTTATTATTCTATGAAAGGTGATGTCGAGGAATCAGATTCGATATTGCAGCTCAAGGATTCAAACAAATAAATAATATATAAACAAATAAATAACACCTTCATTGAAGTGGTTTAATTTCACTCTTCAGTTATCTGGTCACCTTTGCTCTATGAATTTCAGTTTGTAATTTATTGTTCTATGAAAGATAATGTCAAGAAATCAGATTTGATATTGGAGCTCAAGGATTTAAACAAGTAAATAAAATATATAAACAAATAAATTACACCTTCGATGAAGCGGTTTAATATCGCTCTTCAGCTATCTACAGTTCTTCAGTTATCTAGTCACCTTTGTTCTATGAATTTCAGTTTGGGATTTATTGTTCTATGAAAGGTGATGTCGAGGAATCAGCCTCGATATTGGAGCTCAAGGAATTAAACAAATAAATAGCGTATAAACAAATAACATCTTCATTGAAGTTGTTTAATTTCACTCTTCAGTTATCTGATAATCTTTCTTCTGTGAATTTCAGTTTGAGATACATTCAGTATTAACTACTTGTATGAAAATAAATCTTTATGTAAAATGTCTGCTGTAACCTCTCTCTATTACATGTTTATCACAGTCGTGCACAAGCTATCATTTCATGTAATGTAACGAAAGAAAAAAAAATGTATTAAATTTTATCTGCTGATCATGTTATCCATCACTTCCCATCGATATTTGACATTTACCTTAAGGATTCCGCCTTTCCCGTACTGACCTTGTTCATAACGCTTGATGGATGAATGCCTGAAAATTTCTCATCAATCGTCTGGAGCGGAACATTGCTTAATGTCTCCGGCTGCCATCGGTCTGTGTCTGTTAATGGACTGAAGATTAGCGGCAGTCATTTAATAGTTCGAAACGGCTTCAGACTGGTGAGAAACTCTGCTGGCCTCCTGTTCTCGACACTTGCGGTTTTGGATACACTTTCCTTATTAAAATTGCAATGCACAATCCAGGGTTGGCATGATTTAAATCAGTTGATTTAAATCATGATTTAAATCTTGATTTAAATCAGTTGATTTTTTTAAAAAAATCATCGATTTAAATCATTTTTTTTCACTTCTTTTAAAACCTATATTCCAAAGACAGGAGAACTGAGAATCAGACAGCACAGTAATACCAATAAGTAAATAAGTGTCAATAGATAGCATATGCTTTCCCAGAATTTAGGGGTTGTTATCAGAAAATATAGCAGGGGTAGTACAATGATTGATTATGACTGGTTGAATTCATTTTATGTAATGGGAGGTAAAGAGAACTGAAATCCAGTTTGTCTACCAAATAACAACAGCCGTGGCTTCATCTGCAGGAATGGAAAGACAGTTTCCTTCTTTTGGTATCGTTCATTCTAGCCTTCGTAACCAATGAGGAGCGGATAAATCATCAAAGCTAGTGCTTTTATTGAAACAATTAAATCCATAATTCGGTACTTAAAAAAATATTAAAATAATTGTGATTTGTTTTTTTAAATAAATAGTTTGCATTAAAAGAATATTTAATTTGTTCTTTTAATTGACATCTTATTGAGTTTGCACTATCCAATGACAAAATAATATAATGTTTTTAGTTTAAAATTTATATATTTAAGTTTAGGTAATCAGTGTGCAGAATATACTAGATAGATAAGATGTGACTTCTTATAACAAACTATTCTATGTATATTGCAAAAAACATAAAAACAACAATTAAAATTAGTATTCAGAAAAAAATGAAAAAAATCCGATTTAAATAAAAAAATCTGATTTAAATCAAATAAATCTGATTTTTTTTATATTTTTTTAAAAAAATCATGATTTTTTTTCAACCCTGGCACAATCCCAAGAGAGATTTTAATCCAAAAAATTCCGAATTTTCCGGAAATTTGTGGGAGTCTGTTCCGAAAATTTAACAAAACAGATTTTTTACCCAAAGAAAATTGAAAGAATTTTCGGAAAATTTTGTTAAATAATACTGTAGAAAAGTACTAAAAAAGCCATTCATTTATTAACTTCTGAGGGCTATAGAATGCATTTCAAGAGCACAGTTATTATAAAAATATATTAAGGAAAGACTTCATTTGTAAATAAGAATTTGACAATACAATTTAAGTGAAACATCGTTTGTAATTAAATATCAAATGTATGTTTGTATGTTCCCATATAGAACCATTAAAGATAAAAGGTTAATAATATTTTTTAAGGGTTTTTCTTCTATCTTGTAAAACTTATTCATTTTGTGATTTCTATCTATGTTTTCTTTCTACTCAAGGGTGATTCTAATTCGAAAATTTCCTAATTTTCTGAAAAGTTGTGAGTCTTTTCCAAAAATTATAAAAACAGATTTTTTTTCGAAAATTTGAAAAGAATTTTCGGAAAAATCTGTTTCTGAAAATTAAAAAAAAAGTTTTTTAAATCCATCTTCCACTTTTAATAAAAAATATATAAATAACACGCACACAGTCATATGTGTAATTGTATTAATTTATACAGAAAATACTTATATTTACAATTCTATAATAAGTTGATACATATTAGAACATATCAATATATTGATATTTGGCAAACGATAAATCCCAATATTAAAATTCAGATATCATCCAGCTCTAGTTTTGACATCCAGAAATTAACCGTAATATAGTGTTTATTTTAAATTACTAGCGTGTATTTTTTCAGAAAATTTTGTATAATGTTCAAATTTTTTTTTCTTTTTTTACATAGAATCACCCATGCTCTCTAGCCCTTTTAGAAGAATACAGTATCAGGATGTTTATGTCTAAAGTCTGCTAGCTTTTGTTTAGTAGGATGTTCAGAAAAATTTTTCTTACTGTACCATGGGTGATTCTAAACCATGGTACAACCCAAAGCTGACGTTTATAGCGGTGGGGGTGGGGGGGGATTTCGTAGATCTTTTGAAGAATTGCCATTTACCTTCGCTGAAAAGATAAATTCGTTCTGAGAAAGCAAAAATTCTACAAACTGTTTTAGCGGACGTTAGGCAATAATGAGTTAAACTTGCACAGTGGCTCGATAGCGTTCATGCAGAGTTAGAGACTATGGGACACTCATTCTTTGCAATAATGCGGCTAACATAACACACAAAAAAAGGTATCAATTACAAACTGTTTTTAAAATAGGGTTGTATCGGTTTTAACCATGGGAGTTTAAACCAGTGGTTTTAACTGGTTTTAACCGTCCTGGTCAATATCAATTTTGACCAGTTTTGACCACTGAAATTCACTTTTCAATATATTTAATACTAATCGAACATAGTTTACTAGCATATGATAAAGGCAAGTTACATTTGTTAAAAATGTCATAATATAAATAACACCAGCAAAAAAACAAATATAACATAACACCAAGATACAAAAAAAAATGTTTTACTTATGTTTTTTATACAAGCTGTTTTATATGTAATTTATGTTGAATTCAAAAAATGGTTACAAGTAACAAGTTTTGTAGTTGTCTCTAAATTTAAACGATTTCGTAATTTATTTTGGATTACTCCAAACTTTGAAAATAATCTTTCTATAGCTGGCACAACAGTTCATTAGATGTATTGTAAAATCAACAAATTTTATGTTAATGCCTTTAACCTTCTTCATTGCTGCCCACCAGACATCAGGTCCAAGTGTATCTTTAACTGTACTCTCTTTTTTTAACTGTAACTCATATTTTATGTTTTTTACTGCAACTGGATTACATTTTTACAATTGCATGTGCATGGTTCATTTTTAAGATTCAAACATTCTTATTATACCGTATAAGCAGGTTAAATCTCACGAACTCGTTAGTGTCCTATTTTGTTTAAATGTACTACTACTTTTATTGCTTATTAAAAGTCACTTCTAATTACAAAAGATATTATATATTAGCATTAAGACCATTTAAAACTATTTTTAACAATTCTGACCATTTTTGACCACTTTTGACCAGTTTTGGACGGTTAAAACCACTTTTGGTCAAAATCTGTCCTGGTCAAAATCAGTTTTGACCGGTCAAAATTATAACACTGTTTTAAAATGTTAAGCATCATTCTAAATTCTATTTTATAGAAGGCTAAATATTTCTAATTAGAGCTGTAATTAATTAATTTATTCATAGTCAAATTTTATTGATTTTCCACATTTATTTTCTGCATCCTTTGTTTTTCATTTCCCATCAATAAAAAAACAATGAATCGTAGATCAATTGTTTCTAAAAGTGCGTAGAATTCTATTAGATTTATCGTTAGAATCGCTTTTATTCTGCTCTAGAAACTTATTTTTTTTCCCAAATGCTTGACGATTCTATCAGAGGAGTGTTTATATATTTTTTTCAGAAAAAAAATTAAACCGTGAGTTTGTTAATTCAAAACTTTATAAAAACTTATATAATTTGCGGTTTGTTAATTTCTTACTCTGTATTTGCTTTAAGTACGTAGGCTATTATTTCGTTTGTAATGAATATAAAAAATATTCAACGTGTAAAGCTTGGCTACACAAGAAGGGATGTGAAAATCTAAACCTTACATCTTTCTCACAGCACAGGAGAAAAAAAAGGTGGAAGCTCTCTCAGGAGAATTTGAACAAGGCTTGTTTCATTAAGACAGGGGAAAAAAGTACCATAAGAGGGTATAATGATATTTTTTTATAAGCAGGCAGAAAAAGGTACGGTTAACCTAGGTATAAAAAAGTATCGTATTAACCCAACCATTTGAAATCGAGACTCAGTCTACATTATCTTGCCTTTCTCCACGGTCCACTGAAATTTCAGTACGATAGAAATTTTTTATACCTTCTTTTTCGTTTTTCGGGTATTGCATTCACTTTTACTGCATCAGTCAATCATTAGTTAAAAACCTCCGGGAACATTAAAAAAATTGTTAGGGAGTAAAAGGATTTTAACTTCCGGTATTTGTTTTGCAGGGGAAAAAAAAGGGATTTTATGTTGTTAAGTATTGTTCATTGCATGTAATGATCAAGCAATGCGATTAAGTTTCAGGTTTCCATTTTCTTGTCCCAGGTGACTTTTAACAGATAGAAAGTTTGTTATAAGTACGATGTACTTAAAGGCATTTTGTAGCGTGTTGGTTGACTAGATTGAACATGTCGTGTCGTGAATTATATGCAGCATTGTTTAGTATAGCTCCATAGTTTAATTTGGTGCGGTACGGTCTACTATTTTACAATACGAGGACTAATGAGACTGGGACCTACTGCTTAAAGCCGATTCCGGACGGCTACGGACATCCATACCGCAGTGGGATGGGAACCCACGAGCTTCGGTATCGAAGATCAGCCCCCTAACTATTCGCATCTTTCGGTGTTGTGACGTCGCTACAATTCATTGGCTTCACAAAGATGTTTTGTTAAAGCCCAGGCCTAGGCGACTCTCTGAATGGGTTTTTGACACTATACTACAAAGGGTTTCCTCTTCGACCACGCCTTGAGATGTCCGAGGTGTTTGGAAAGTCGGACGCGACACCGAAATGTCAGACTGTGAGACACCACTGAAGGAACCAATCAGAGACTACCAGGGCGGCGAAGCGGTAAAAAAAATCCAATGGGAAGAGGCAAAAGGTAACTTCAGGCTGCGCGAGTTTTTCTCCGGAGAGTCCCCAAGTCTGAGAACAAACGGAGGTTCAATTTGTTGCTGTTGGGTTTTTTTTTTTTAGAGCTTTTCTCCAGCTTTGTGTGCGACTCAAGAAGACCCAGTTGTACCCATGTACAACGGTATCTGTCGGCACCTGTCCGAGATTGTTTTTTAGGTTAGCCTTGAACCTGGGACTTTTAGGTCCGCACCAGCTCACCTGAGCACAGTGATTTCCATTCGGAAAAATTTGTACATAACTCCAATTTAATCAAGAATAAATGTTGTTATTGTTTCTAAGCTTACGTCATGTCATAACCACTTCGACACCCACACGCTACCCAAGGATCCCTTGACGTTACAGTGTATAGATCCACAGAGTTTCTTAGTTATGAATGACTATGAATTTTGAATGTTGTTTCACTTGCTATTATATAAAAATTGTAGCACATCTAACAGTCTGTGTCACTTGATGTAGTAGTTTGAGATGTCAAATTCTAATGAATATATCGTTCGTAATTTTTTAACCGTGACCCTTTCTGTTCTCTGTATCATTTCTACGCAACGTGTGTTCATATAACTATGCAAATTATAAGCTTATACTTGAAAGTTTGCACATGCAAAACATTTGGTCAAATATTTAAATTTGTTTGATAACACAATATCTTTATCTTGAAAGAACCAAAGGATGTATCTTTCTCTTTTTACCATCTACTGAAAAGTAGCTTAAAAGACACAAATTTTCATCCTGTATTTAACGTTAAATAATGTTACACTTCGCTTGTCTTATGCGTTATTTCGTTTACCTTTCTAACTGGTTAACAAAGGTAAATAGCCGAACGATGGCCGAATGGTTAGGGTGCTGGCCTTCGGAACCGGAGTTCGTGAGTTCGAATCCCACTACGGCATGGATGTTCGTAGCCGTTCGGAATCGGCTTTAAGCAGTAGGTCCCGGTCTCATTAGCCCTTGTGTTGCAAAAAGTAGACCGTAGCACTCCACAAACAAACAAACAAAGGTAAATAAATCTTCAGCTAGTGATTGCTCACCTGATATGCTGTCGTATTTTCATATTTTCCTTTGTTCGTACAGATATATAATCCTTAAGTAAACCGTGTTTACATGATTATGCAAAACGGAGACTTCAATATAAATGGGTGTGCGTGCATATTGTGAGATTGAATATTTAAATTTATTTCAATAACATAATATCCCCGATGTGAAACAACCAAAAGATGAATTCTCGTCTCTTCTTTTTTTTTTACCAAGTTTTGTAAAATATTACAAAGAACAAAATTTTCATTGTGTAAGCATCTTTTGAATTGAGGACCTTAAATTTTACTTGTTTTATGCATTATTTTGCAACTTCTAACTGGTTAACGAGGTAAATCAATCTTCAGCTAGTGACTGATCATATGATACGCTCTCATCCCCTATATAATAATAGCCTAAGTTATCTGTCCGTCTGTCCTCAAATTTATGAAGCGGACCTGGAATGGATAGAGGCATCCATATTGGATTCTTGATTTAGTTAGGGTTAGCAAAATTCAAAGCGAGTAAAGTTTATCCTGTCCTAAACTATTGATCCGATTCTAAAATAAATTGGAATAAATATGCTTCATGTCACACCAAAAAATACTATCGTCTTTAAAATGTTCGAAATCTACCCCTTCCCCATTTTCAATCGTTTAATGCCATTATTTCAAGCCCTTTTTTCCCCGTTTGAGAAAAGCCGATTAAATTTATTAATTTAACATTTTTTTCTTGCATTATGACGTCCTTCTTTTAACCATCTCATTTAATCATTTATTTAAAATTATTTAAATATCGTCTGCATTATTTTCATACGTTTTATCACTGAATTAATTTTATTACTGATATTAAGCAAATAATTTTCTTTTATATTTAGCTTCAATAGTAGATTAGGTACATATGCGATAATTTTAAATTTAATCATCGATTATTTATTGTTGAAAGGTAATTCTGAGCCAAAAAACAAACCAAGTACCCTATGAGGCAGGTAAAAACTTGCCTTATAGGTTACTTTACAATTCTGGAAAACTAAAAATTTTTCTGATCCCGTCATATGACGGGCTATATGCTAATATTTTTATAGTTTATTCTGTTGATCCCAGCTTTTCACTGGCAGCACGCGATTGGTTATTATTCATGATCGGGGAAGTCTTTTAGTCTCTTTTTTAAATTGCGAATGAAGTACGTATAAGGTATTTAAGGAATGACAGCGTGCGTGGTTTTATTTCCAGGATGTCATCGCAGATATATCAATAAAAAATGCGGACATTAATCAAAGGGTTTCATAAATACGCGAATACGTTTAAGATCGATCCATCAAGTTTGAGATGTTATTTAAGGGAAAGAGGAGAATTTTTACCGCTCTGACCCATAAATCATGGGCTTGCTACAATATGCAAATTGACTACCCGTCTCATGAAAGCTTCCGACTCAGCCCAGCCGTTAATCGCAGACGCAAGTTCTATTCTCGTCTGACGAGGTGTTGCTGTTGGGTGTGTTGACAACATCCATTGGATTCTTCGCTTCTTTTCGGAAGTCTTAAAACGTCTTCAGTTGTTTGAACGAAGTAAAATCGGCAGAGCAAGTTTGTTTTTCTATATTTTTTTTTCTTTACCTTTCCATCGAGAAAGCTTCCATGTTTACGGCTGTTCTGAGGAATGCACAGTGTGGGTGACACCTAGCATTCCACCTAGAATTCCACAAGCATCTAATAATCGGACGCACAATAGAGGCTTTGTTCCAAATACTTTCAGGGCAGACGGGGACTTTGAAGTCGTCTGAACCGCGAAGGAGTGGTTCTATTTAAGTGGCGCGGATTTTCTTTGACAAAGATGCTAATTTCTGTCGTTAGGTGGTCTTTCAACAGGGAGGTATAGCGTTGGAAAGTTTATAAATGGACACTATTGTACATTCTTCCCTCGTTATAAAGTTATTCAACTTATAGTCACGATGGAAAGGCGCGACAGTAAATTTTAATCAGTTTGCCTCTGTTATGATTAACTACTTACCGGCGTAAGGTTAAATGAAGTGCTTCTTTTTTTTAACCTAATCTTTTTTTCTTCTCACTTGAGAAAAGGCTGAAAAAATAACAGCACTTCTAAAATTTCTAGAGATAAAAGAAAAAATATCTCTTACATTCGTAGTTTAGTTTTAGTGATTATTTTTGTTCAACATCACTCGTATGTTTATTATCTTCATTTAAAAAAATCACTGCGATTCTTCGTTTTCCCATACGAAACACTGTGTTTCCTACCCTCTGCAAATACTGTATATGATACGCATTTGCAACGTATATGATACATTGTGTGATGTACGGGTGATGATTATGAGAGGTTCGAAGCAAACAGAACTGGATCTTAATTGATCCCTGCAAATTAAATTTTTGAAAATGCTTAATAACCAGGGTATTAACTAACACACACCATATATATATATATATATATATATATATATATATATATATATATATGTGTGTGTGTGTGTGTGTGTGTGTGTGTGTGTGTGTAATGTAAAAATTTAATATTTTAATCTTAAACTAAAATTACTAACTCCTATATTAAAAAACCACCAAATCCGCGATTTCGTCATCTTCTTAGTAGTCTCTTGGCGTTTAACTCTTTTGTCTTAGAAAAATCTCCTTCCTGTTGGAGAAATTAACTAGCCACCATACTTTGCTGATTAAGCACATTCCTTTTCTCCCGCCTGGGGCTTCCCTAAAGTTAAGCACGACCATTTTTTTTGAGAGATTTTGCTATTGGACATTGCTAAATAAAGATGCTGCTAAAGTGCTCTTGATACTTCTCATTCTTTTCGCGACGACTACACCCCTTCGACCGCGTTACATCCCTCAAGCATGGCATGCTATGATATGTTTCATATATGCATAGATATTAAATAACAAATTGTTTAACTTGGTTCCAAATTTCCTTTTACAATAGAAAAATTGATTTAGTTCGCTCGGGTTGTGAATACTTATCCATGCACACACACACACACACACACACACACACACACACATATATATAATATTACATACAATATTATATGTTTATTTTGTGTGTATATATATATATATTATATGTGTATATTATATTACACATGAAACATAATATACACATAATTACATATACACACAGAAGTGCCCTATAGAGAAATTTTCAATTTTTGGTTTTCCCATTTCCCACTCAAATCTCAAAATTAATATACGAATCCCTATGGTGTGGGAGGTTATAATCAGTACAGCCCATCTCTATGCTGCTGCTCACCCACATGCATATATATATATATATATATATATATATATGTGTGTGTGTGTGTGTGTGTGTGTGTGTGTGTGTGTGTGTGTGTGAAGATCGCAACATGATTTAAAGTGATTTTTAAATTTTATTTTAGGGGAAACTCGTATGTATGCATATGTTTATTTACCCAGTTGTAAAATTTTCGGAGTGAATGAAAACTTCTTACAGAACAAAGAGTGAAAAATATTATCAATATAGAAACGTAAATCGAGTACGTTCTACTAACGCGATCTTTTTCGGATAAATAATATTATCTTACAACTTAAAACGGAGATTTTTAAAATTTAATTTTTTAACTAAGAGTTATTGAAATGGGTTTAACTTGACGAAAAAATTCAAATATATGTAATCTTTTTTTTTCAGATGCAAAAGAATTTGTATTTGATTTTATTTACCGAAATGGTCGTCTGTTATTATGAGATATTAATGATTATCAATATTATTATTGCCTAATTCTCTGTTACGTCTATAAAAAAGCCAGCCATATTGTCGTAAATTTGTTTATGTCATTTTTTAGTTTTGTTGTTGTGATCTTTCTCACTTTCTAATTAAATATGTTTTAACTGTAATTTAGTCATCGTTTTTACTATATCAGCAGGGCACAACACAAGTCCCTTTTCTCCCTATAAATAACAATTTTTGGAATTGATCGCGTTTGGTGATTATTTTTGACTTTTAATTCCTCCTGGCTTTTTCTTTAATATCTAACCTGCTAGTTTTTGCTAAATCGAAAATATCTCTTGAGGGGGAAAAAACTCAACGATATTTTAATAAATTTTTTATTAAAATATTTAGAAAGACCTTTTGTTGATCAAATTTATAACTAGCTTTTTGAGTAATGTTGGGAAATATTGTAGAACACAACAGAACAATGAAACAACCTTCTTTGGACGAGAGGTCTTTTGACTTTAAAATTGTATAAGTTTTAGGAATTCTTTTCTTGTAAGATTTCGGCTTAGAGCTTATTATATCATATATTAAAGTTTATACAAGCTTCCTAAATTTTGCGGACCTTTAGAAAAAAATTTTCTTTTTACAACGAGAATACGTGAACGTGCTCATAACATACCTCTGATGGACGTCCTTTTATATTTTTTTCTCTGAACCTAGCATACGAAGCATATTTTCTTATCAGATTAAGAAAATCTCTGTAGTTTCTAAAAAAAAAATTACTGTAAATTTTATTACTGACATAGAAAAAGAAAAAGTCTTTCTTTTTTCCATCTTTTTTTTTTCGAATATAGCAGATCCAGAAGAAAAATATCATTGCGATTCTTCACTTTCCAATACAAGACACTGTATTCTATACGCTGCAAATACGCATTACTGTATATGATACGCATTTGCAGCATATATGATACGTGTACGGGTGACGATTTAGTTGCTAGAGGTTCTTAACCAAACTGAACTGGATCATAATTAATCCCTGAAAATTTAATTTTTGAAAATGTGTAATAACCAGTGTATTATCTAATACATGTATATATGCATAGATATGAAGTAACAAGTTATTTATCCTGGCACCAAATTTCATTTTACAATAGAAAAAATTGATTTAGTTCACTCGGGTTGAGAACACTTATACACACACACACACACACACACACACACATATATATATATAATATATGTATATATATATATAATATTATACAAAATTTATACAAAAATACTGAAAATTAGTTGCATATACAAGAAATACAACTTGAGATTAATATGGTACTGAAGTCAGTAACTGTTACCGTAAATCACTTGTTTTACTTGTCGATACATATAAGTTCGTTCCAAAAAATTAAAGTGTATACACAACACACTCAATTACGTTGTGAATTATTACTAAATACATCTCTCTTCAGAAATTTCGTTTTGCTGTAGCTGTAAATTATGCTTAGATAAAATTCTATAATTTTATACGCTTGTCGGATTATACCCTTTAACAATAGTTCCATTCCCAGAATTAATTATAAGATTCTATTTTTCCATTACCTGTTCTCCATTCTCTAAAAGAGCAAGCTTTTAAGATATTTCTGATCCTTACGGATACTTGTGTAGACTCCTTTGTGTATGCCTCTGATTTTATCTACAGATTGTGTCGTAAAAAGTCTCTATACCACCTGGTCCCTGTTTGTATTCAGTTCTATAGAGGGGCCCAATTGTCCCAAAGTACCAATTTTTCCCCTCCGTGCTCGTGGACACTTCGGGCTAGAATAGACCGACCTAATTCCGTCCAAATGACTCAGTCCTTTTCCAGTCATCCCCCTTCCCCCTTATTTCCCATTTTCTCCAGAATGGTAGACAGAAATAACCCCCTCTCTCCGAAGCACTCATATCAAAAAAGGGCTGCAGGGTTGTTTTGACTTCAATATGTGCGCTGTTCGTCTAGGAATAGGAACTTAACTGAGTTTGGGGACTTTTCATATTTTTTTTTTAACTTAGCCATGCATGTTTCCAATACAAGGAAAAAGTTTTAAGGAATTGAAATCTCTGGAATTTTTTTTCTTCCCTTGTCACTTTTTTAAGTGGATGAGACATTTTTGAATTGGGACGGAAGAACTTTCACCGAAAAATTTCTTTGTTGCTGAAATAAAAATACACTCATAGAAATAAACAATGAGAGTGTTTTCTTTTTTATATATTTTTTATGAAATTAATCTCATTACAAAAATTTAATATGCAAGCTGCAGTTTATATACTTAGGATAATTTTAGTCGTCGTCATAAGGTATAGTGGTTTGCGCTACCGGGCTGCCTGTCGCTCACCTTATATTTCTTTGGTATAGTGGTTATTGCTGCTGCTCAGGATAAACGAAGAAATACATTGTCATGAAGGAATAGTAACTTTTATTACAAACCATAGGATGAGGTTTATAGCTTCTTGAAAATGAATACAACCAGGTTGATTCTCCAAATACAACTACCATGTCTCGATCCGTCGCCTTCGAAGTATGCAAACGAAGAGTCCTAGTCTTTGTTCTAGATACTGCTTTATTTCGCCTGAATTCCATTGAGATGGTTGCCATGACTATCATCATCATTCTTGAAGTTATTACAAATGACTGAATGGCTAAGACGGAGTTCGTGATTATCGGAGTTCTTCTGTACCGGAGTTTGGGAGTTCGAATCCCACTGCTGGTTAGAAACTTCATAGCCGTTCTTAAAATGGCTATAAGTAGTAGGTTCCGGTATCATTAGACTTAATGTAGCAAAACAGTAGACCGTTGTGATGATTTCAATGTTCTTGAGTGAGAAGTGGCGTGAAGAAGGATTACAATCACAGTAGAATTGGGAAACCTTTTATTTTCTGGAGTAAATACTAATTATATATACAGGAATTCTAATCTCCCAAAACAAGTCGAAAAATAAAAGAGTAGCTCTTGCATAAAATTTCCAGTCCAGAGCACAGTCGGAAAAAATTAGGTTAAAGAATCTCATAAAATGGGGATGCTATGCAAACTCAATCTATCCCCCGTTCAGTATCCGAGACCCTGCCGTTCCTCATGTGAGCGGACTTTACGAGTCTTCCGAACGCAATCACTAAAAAGCTGGCTCCGGTCAAAAATCGCGGAATCCTCCACGAGATCAAAGCATCTCCGTAAAAAAATCTCGAAAAAGCCCGGAATCGGAAAATTGTAGGCTTTTATATCTAGGGGTCAGTTAAGGTCCCGCCAACCGTTTTTTGGTCAGTTACGATTCCAGTTACCTGAGAACTCCAGCTAAGGTTACAGTTAGTTTTTTTAGCTAATTCTCATTTGTTGGCTGTCCCAATTGAGGCTTCTTCAGGGGTCATTACCGACAACCGATCAGGGCATAACGCCTATTCATCTGAACTCTCACTATTCCAGACACTCTGTCACCGCGCTATTGTAGCCTGTCGGAACAGGAGGCTTTAAATCAGTTTATTTCAGTCTTTAGTTCTGAACAAAGAGGGGTCTTCACACCGCAATGTCCCAAACCAAAAACTAAAATTCTTTCAGGTTAAGTACAAGGTAAAAAAGTTTAAAAAGTGATAGGTGTAATTTATATAAATTTGTAGTGCAATTTAGATTGATAATTATGGGAACGGAATATCAGAACAAAACTCTTCTTCCATATATTATGTACAGAATTTTATGAGCATAATTTATGAAAGAATGAATTTTTATAGAAGCAAAATTCTTTGAGGATAACAGCAGTTTAGTTAAGAATAACAGCTAAATGCTTTAGTGTATAAGGCTAAAGATTAGGATTTCTTATCGAAATTTCATTGCCTAGATATGAGGCCACTAAAAATCTCACCAGATTTTAAATGTTCTCAAAGCTATTATAATTTTTTTTATTTTTATTTATTTATTTATTTATTTTTTCTTCAGAATGAAATATCAAAGGAGCCTTTTTGCATTAAAATCAAATCAAAGAATTTCAAAATTTCGAAAAGTTTTTAGCAGTCGAGGCTTGTCATATTTTCTATAATGAAAGAACGTTTACCGATAAACAAAAGGAGAAAAAAATTACGCCTGAAACTTTGTTTTACTCAATATATCCTTGTTTAACTCTTGTTAATCTCTGAGGATTCATTAGTTGCAATGTGATGACAAAAAGCTTTAATCGAGTTTAGCAAATTTCAACGAAACGTTTATTAGGGAATTCCTAAGCAGCTGAGGGACAGTAATAATAATAATAATAAGGATTGTACTCGGCAATTATTAGGTTTTCTTTTTGCGATAAAAGCGGAAGTACTGTAGTAAATTTCCTATTTATTTTTCTTGGCTCCTTGATGGTTTGTTTAAAGCTCACGATAGATTCATTAGCTGGACCGAATGACCATTCATAATGGGAAACAGCTGCCTCTTCTGCTACCGTAAATTTGAAGGAGCAAAATTCGTGCCCAGCGGAGGAAGTTACTCTCATGCACGAAATCCGAACTTCTTTATCATTTGCTTAAATAACTAGACAACCCTTTTATGGAATAAATGAAATAAAATATGGCCATGTAAATGAGGCTTTTAGCTTGTTATTTCATTTTCTAATTTTTCGCTGGGTATTAAAACTTTATTTTTAGAAACATCTGCTAAATACGTTAAGATAACTTACTTATCATATTTTTTTGCAATAGAGAGAAAAAATAAAGAGTTATTTTTTTTTAAAAATTTGAAATGAATATTTCATTTGAATGGCAAGGGAAAAAATTATCCACTGACATCTGCAAGGGTCAAATGGTAAAATAGGTAGTCCGTAACATTCGAAATCGTGTGTAAACATTCGTGATACGGTAAAATAGATAGTCCATAAGATTGGAAATCGTGTCAGATGTAAACGTAAGGGAATGAGATAGACTAGTAACAATTATGTGGGTGTAGAATCCTGGGATGCCAGGTTCTAGCACTGAAAAGTACCCGAAACATTTTGATGTCTAGCCAAGGCTAAGTCTGGAGGTCACCAGGTGGAACAGAAGTGCGGAGTCAGGAGCAAAATTTACCTCCTCCGGAAGATGATCACAATTGCAGGAAATCTACAGCTTGCCATCACTAACACCTTGCCCAAGCCAGGGTAGGCGAGCCGTAGAGAGTTATTGTGTAAATATTATCAATTCATTTCAAATACTCGTATTGTAGTTGAGGCTTGATATATTAATTATAGACTTAAAACTTTAGTTCTGATGAACAATTACAATATTTCTCCCGGTGCTGATGTTTTCTTCAGCAGTGCAATGAATGTTAAAGCATAAGTCTATTATGCTGTCAGAGACGTAACTAGGGCGTGGTAAAGGTGACATTTGCCACAGGCTTATCAGTTTTAGGGGCGCCGCACCATGAGGAATATGGGGTCCGAAAGAGGAATTTTCACCCGAGTAAAAAGGTTGAAAAATTAAAAAAGATTGAAAAATTAAAAAAAAAAAGGTTGAAAAGTTGAAAAATAATTTTTTTAGTTATAAAATTCAATGTATTTAAAATTATTCTTTTTTATGAAAATTAATTGTATGAATTTTTTTAAAATTATTATTTCTTATTTTTAAAATGCTTCTAGAGACTAAACGTGTTATAGATTCTTACAAAATGTACACCAAACACCCCTAATATACGTTAATATAAATTCGGGTATTCGTTTTAAATTTTTAATATTTTTAATAATTAAAGTTAATAAACTAATTTTACATGTAGAAATTTGCCAATTTTTTATGAAAATTCAACGTCTAAATAAAAAATATTCCCCTCAACTAAACTATTCAGTTAATCAGAAAAATAATAACCCAAAAATATTCAAAACTATTTTTAGGTATTTATAAGGTAAAAATAGAAGAAAAAATTATATTTGTAGTAGTATTATATTAGTTGGTAGGGACGCAGGCCAGTTTTTTACCACGGGCACTAAAGGACCTAACTACGGCCCTGTATGATGTCATCCAGTCTTGGACAACTGTGCAAAGTCTTTGTAACCAAACCTGGGGCTTGATTAAAGTAGAATCTAGTTATAGTACCAGGACTTGACCTCTTCTGCATGTCAGGCTTAACAGAAATTTGTCCAGTCGATTAAAATATTTGATTTAAGTTAATGAACTACATATTCATCTCTTGCATCATTAAACGTATTTCGTTTTATGAAATACTCTCGGATATGCATATTCTTATATGCATAAAATACATTATTATAGTGAAGTCATCATTAGACACAGATTGATAGTAGCGCATTCGATATTTATGAACTAGTATACTTATATCTTTGTATTTTATTAGGAAATATAAATGATTTAAATGATTTAAAATCTAAATATTTATTTATATCGCAATTATGAAACACTTGTTGATTTTGCATTGAATAAATAAGGAATGCATCGAGTTAAAAATGAATATCAGAAGAGAAGTTCAACGTTAGACAGTATTGTTTAACCATATGTTTCAGTGTATATATCTATGTATGCGTAATGCTGTATTATGCAGGCTCTATGAACAATTCAAAATATATCGGTCGGGAAATTTTAAATGTTTTGTTTTCGGAATCTATTACATATTTATGTTTCCCTCACATTACGTTGTAGCATATAAAAATATGTCCCCTTTGGGAATAAACGATAAATTGGCGGGAAAAATGTTTTTTTTTTCCCGTTGCAATGCCGGTCCAACGATGGTTATTGAGATACATTTTCTGGGGCGTTGCGCAAGAGCCACATTCCCCGGAGGGTTGTAGAGAAACTCAATCCGCAGGACTCCGATTGTTGAATTGCAGCTGCTGTTAAATGGATTTCGGCTTTAGGGCTGTCCTTCCCTCACCCCCATGTCCCCCTTACGCACATAACGGCTGGGATTGTGACCGTCTCCGCACGAATTTATGCCCGTAGTGACATAGTAGAGTAGGGAGTCCCGTTATGTATATGGAATAAGTACTTGGAAGGCGGATTCAGGGCAGTAAATCCTTCCTAGGATCCCCCCTTCCTTTCCTAATTCCTTTTCTTTTTTTTAGTGGGGTGGTTTTATGGTACACTTGGAAAAAAAGAGAGGCCCGTAAAAGATCTCTGACTTTTTCATTCATGAAATTGAAAACAGTTTGCATGCATATTATATAGAGCCAAACCTTGATTTAAGAGTTTTTCGAGTTAGAGTCGTCGTTCAGTCGATTTTTGCTTGAGTTACGAGCCAGAATGAAGATATACTAGAAGTCTCCAAAGATAAAGAATCAAAGAAGTTCATCAAAGAATTTTTTTTTTGTAGCTTAAATACGCCTTACAAGATCAGTTTCTTTAATTTCTTAGGTTTTTGTTATGATTGTATACTGTGATATATTTTTTCCCGATATGCTTTTAATGCCGGTATGATTGTGGCAGTCTCTGCCAATAAAAATTTATGCCTTCGGTGACATAGTGGAGAAAGTTATGTATAGAATAAGTATTTGGGCGGTGGATTCGGGGCAATAAATCCCTATGAGTTCACCTTTCCCCTCCTTTTTCTTTATTACCCTCTTTAAGTGGGGACGTTTTATGGTGAGCTTATAGTAGGGAGAGCGGCCCGTGAACAATTCTTGGCTGCTCCACTCAAAAAATTGGAAACAGTTTGCACGCATATATATTGTGATATAATTTGATTTAAGATCGAAGATAGCGTAACTAGAAAAATAACTGGTTTCCGCACAAATATTTATCACTATATTAAATATTTATGTAAGAATGGACGAGATACATCGCATTACTACAAGAGTTTTAACGAAACATAATGAAAAAACTTATTGTATGCAGATGACAACATAACGAGTTTTAATGCTACGCATATATTCTTAATGAAATTTTAAGAACCCTAGACTATTATTGTAAATTTACATAAGTTGTAAATAGCATATTCCTTAATTATATAAGTAAGTTATTTTTATCTGAGAATTTGACGATGGTATTCACCGTAAGTATAAACTTCTCGCATTTATCTACGATGAAAGAAAAGTGAATTTCACCAAGCATTTAATTAAGCACTTAATTTTACTGTTTTATTTGCTTCCTGGTGAAGCCCAATGGCGTTGGTGTAGCACTTCGCGCTCCCACGACACAGGTCCGAGGTTCGATCCCCGGGCTGGGCAAGGTTGACTCGGCCTCTCATCCCTTCAGTGGGTAGATGAACTGAGGACCAAGCGTGCTTGGGAACTAAACACTGGGGTTTCCGCGTAAGATTGACCACCTAACCAGAACATATGCTTTGCACCCCAGGGCCTTTGGTCACGTAAACGGAGATTGTCACCGTAGTTCCTGGTCCCATAGGAAAGGTTGCGCCGAGGAGTTCAGTTTTACTTTCTGGTACGGAATAAAAAAAAGTATTACAAAAAGATGTGTGTGTGTGTGTGTGTGTGTGTGTAATGAGACGGACTTCTCGATGGGTGGTTGCAGCCATGGCCATAAAAATGATACCGTTTCAGCTAAAGACCTTTATTAAGATAACGTTGAAGGACGGGTTCCCACATCATCATAGGGACAGGACAAACTGAAGGGTCAGCTAGCATGAAGTTCTATGTACAAGACACGTAACACCTGGGTCAACATCTGTGGGAAAATATCTCTAGAAAAATCTGTCTCCGACAGCGTGTATCTCCTTTTTATTTGGAAATTTCCTAAATTGTCCGCTAGGGCCATGTAGGATTATAATTGGTCAGGCCCCTTCTCTGAGGGCATAAACTGTAGCCCCAGTGGTCAATTTAGGTTAGGGGTTAAAAAGGGGAATTCAAAATGACGCGGGAATTTTTAGCCCTTGATTTAAGTTTTGAAAACCCCTGAGAATTTTCCTTACATATATATACATATATATATTTGGTGACGTACTAAAATTGATAATGTAATCAAATTTAAAGAAGAGGCACGTTTGCAAGTCGAGTTCGGGGTTAATTTTTAATGAATTTCATTGAAAAATAAATTACGAAGCCATAAAATACTTTTTGAAAATCCTTTCGTAGGTCACAAAATCGGCATCGCAGGTCACATGAGGCCTACGGCAGCCAATCGTAAACCCTTGATATAAAACATTCGCATGCTAACAGCTGGCAGAATCTGAAAATAATTGAATAGAATTTTTATAAAACTTCCTTCCTTGTTTTATAAATGTTCGCGCATCAAAACACACCGCAAAGAAAATATCCAGATACCTTGTATCTTTGTAATTGTTTGTAAGTAACTGAAATGTGTTTGGTATTTTAAGTAACTGACGTATTATTTATTTCTTTCAAAATAATGGATGAAAACAACACAAACCGAAACAAGCAATCCATTTTTAAAGCTCCGATTAATATGATCGTGAAATTTGTTGCCACTGAGAAGAAGCGAAAAAAAGGGGGGGGGACGTACTCAGGTTTTCTTAAATTTAATTTAGACAAAGGAAATTGTTTGTGAACATGGGAGTAAATAAATATTACATTTTAAGGGAAATAAATATCTTTTCGTATTATATTTCCGAAGTTCCCGGTGCCCATAAAAGAACGAGATTTCGAAAAATCCAAATTAATAAATATTGAAAAATGATATCTAGAACGCAAATCCCTCGCAAATTTCTCCCTGGAGATGATAAAATAATCGAAGGGAAAATGCCACGTCGTGCCAAAAAAAAATTTTTATTTGTTGTTCAGATCGCGTGATTGTTTGTTTTGAATATTTTCATTTCATTGGAGTTCTCTAATGCTAAATTGATTTGCCATTCGCCATTTTCTTTCTGGAATTTATTTTAATATATCTGGTGTCAGCTGTTTTTATTGAACATGCATAAGTAAAATGTCAATGTAGAATGAAGAAAAAAAATCTTAAAAATTGTTGAAAGCAGTGACAGAAAAATAAAAATGAACTTGATGCTGTATGTCTTAAAATTTTATTTTGAGTTATAAATACAAGAAACTTTAAATAGTTTTATGAAAATTCTTGATATGAATGCACCTCGTTTAATACTTCCGACATGTTTTTTTTTTTCACATGTAAAATTCCACGTTATATACAGTTTTCAAATACTTTAAATACTCTGAATATTTTTCATTTGAGCAGTGTTTCTTATATAAATTTTGTGAGACGTATATAGTCATAAGTTTGATAATCAGGGTCGTAATTTTGACCAGGACAGTAGATAAAAGTGGTTTTAATCGTCCAAAACTGATCAAAATGGTCAGAAGTGGTCAAAATTGTTAAAAATAGTTTAAATGGTCTAATTTTAATATATAATATCTTTTGTGATTAGAAGTGACTTTTAATACGCAATAAAAATTGTAGTGCAATTAAACAAAATATTACACTAACAAGTTCATGAGATTTAACATGCTAATACAGTATAAGAATGTTTGAATTTTAAAAATGAACCATGTACATGCAAATGTAAAAATGTAATCCAGTTGCAGTAAAAAAACATAAAATATGAGTTGAAGGTAAAATATAAGTTGTAGTTAAAAGCATAAATTTGGAGTAATTCAAAATAAATTAGGAAATCGTTTAAATTTAGAGACAACTAGAAAACTTGTTACTTGTAACCGTTTACTGAATTCAACATAAATTACATATAAAACAGCTTTATAAAAAAAATTAGTTAAACTTTTTTTATGTATCTTGGAGTTATGTTATATTTGTTTTTTGCTGGTGTTATATATATTATGACATTTTTAATAAATGTAACTTGCCTTTATCATATGCTAGTAAACTATGTCCGATTAGTATTAAATATATTGAAAAGTGAATTTCAGTAGTCAAAGCTGGTCAAAATTGATATTGATCAGGACAGTTAAAACCGATTAAAACCACTGGTTTAAACCCCCATGGTTAAAACCAATACAACCCTGACTAGGGGTTGGAACTAACCACATTAGAAACTATTGTTTTAAACACTATTTTTTGAGGAAATCTTTAGCCAATTACCGAGTTCCTAGTTTGGAACACTAGTGGGTAAACAGTTTTGAGTACGCTTTATACTCTAATATTTTAACTATGATTCCGTAGCAGTAAATGTATTTCTCCTCATTTCAGAGACTCCATGGTATTTAACTTGAAAAAAAAAATTTTTTTTTTCCTACTTATCCGTCATTGTTGATATTGCAGAGTTACCAACGATTCCGGATTCTGCGGAATTATTCCGCATTCTAGCCAATGATTACGGAATTACGGACGTTGCTGCAAAAATTACGGAAAAATAGAAAATTTTGTTATCAAAAGAATTGTTATCAAAAGAATTTTAATAAGGAACAGTTAGCTTCTAGAAAAAAAAATGTACAATGTTGGCCCTAAACCAAAATACTGAGATTTCTTAAT
This sequence comes from Pardosa pseudoannulata, assembly GCA_032207245.1. NCBI lineage: Eukaryota > Metazoa > Arthropoda > Arachnida > Araneae > Lycosidae > Pardosa > Pardosa pseudoannulata. The sequence goes on from CM063510.1 coordinate 14,762,089, forward strand.
AAAATTATTTTGGGAAAATTCACTTTGCTTCTTTTAAATAATTTCTGCTGTACGGTTATTTTGTGTATATGAACTATGTTTGTCTAGAAATTTGCATTTTTATGGTAAGTCTGCATTTCTTCTATCAGGAAGTGTGTCCAGTTTTTTTTTTTTTTTTTTTAAATTCCTATTTTTATGAAAATGCTTTCAAATTTTGATATTTTTGTAAAAAATTGTTTACTAAAACACTTTTAAATATAGATTTTTGTTAAGGGTCCATTTTTTTTATATTGATTTTTTCGGAAGAGTCCAAAAGTGGACTCAGTTTTTTCTTTGACCTTACCCCTGTATATGTATTACTAAGTTCGTGAAGGTTAAAATTGAAAATTATTTGCTAAGTTTTAAATTCTTAATTTTGAAAATTATATATTTTTCATCTGGTGCACTGTAAATTGCTTAAAATTTTTATTTATATTTTTCGTGTTTTTTTTTATATTTTTTTTATGAGATGGTGAAAAGTACTGGGGAGAGGGGGGTGGGTAGGTTCATCAATGCTGATTCCTGATTCCATTGGTTGGAGGTTGGCAACCCTGATATTGACCATGGTTCGATTAATATTAAATTTATTGAAAAGTGAATATCAGTGGTCAAAACTGGTAAAAATTGATATTGACCAGGACAGTTAAAACGACTGGTTTAAACCCCCATGGTTAAAACCGATACAACCCTATTGATAATTGTGATTTTTTTTCAAAGCGTTAGTGTAAATTAATTTATTTTTATGAAATTTATATTTACACATGCATTGAACTAGTAATTAAACTAATCAAAATAAAATATATAATTAATTATTTTTCGAAACTTAATTTTTTTCAAACGTAATTATCTTACATTAGCATTTAGTATGCAAGTTTCCTATCAGACAGAAGTTTTCTGTAAAATTCTTTAGATTAATGTCAAAAAAGATTTTTGTTTTTAAATTGTAAATTATAACAGTTTCAGATAGGAAAAGATAAAATAATTTAACGGGGCTTATAATACAGCAAAAAATTTCTTTGTAAAATTTTCTTTTTTGTACTATTTTTTCTACCGTAGAAACAGAAACAATTTACATGAAAGAAAAATTTAATTTCTTTCGTGCCTTATCCATAAACATGTAGTTTTTAATATAGATAGAATAAAATAACATTAATTTATAAATATTTTAATAATGCTTTAGTTCTGAAATAATTTCTTTTGGATAATACTGCAAGGCAGTGATTAAAATAATGATGTCTCAAAAATTTTCTTCTACTTATGCGAACAAACACAGAATAATTCTCATTCCATTAACTGGTGCAGTAATAAATGAACGTTAATTTGCAGTATTTAAATCAGGTGTTTTCCGTTTTACAAATTCCCGAAAGCTTTTGAAAGCTTTTTAAAAATTCAGTAAGGGTTTTTCTTCAAAGTTTAGGGTTTACTCCTTAAAGGGCTGTAGTTTTGCTTATTTGTAGAAATCCTCATATTTTTTTTTCTAAAAAGTTCAGCATTATTTGTTTTTCTCGGCAGCGGGTTTTGCTTCGGGGAGAGCTGTTTTAAAAACGTGCTGCGAATCTGCAGGAATAAGTAAGGATTTTGCTGATCTCATGAATTATTTTTGCTTATAGTTTTTCGATATGGAAATTTGTGCTTTATTTGTGCTATATATTTATTTGAAAAAGAGAATTTTTTGTATCTTGTAGGTTGTTATCAGGGTTGGCATGATTTAAATCAGTTGATTTTTTTTTAAATCATTGTTTTAAATCATTTTTTCCCTTCTTTTAACCCCTTCCCGGTTTTTCCCGAGCTGAACTCGGGCAGGTGAAATGTACCATCCTGACTCATCCCGAGTGTAGCTCGGGCACTGTGAAATTTTACACTGTGCAATCAGTCTTTCCCGAATTATCTCACATGTGCGTTTTATGGTTCCGAATGCTTTTTAGTTTTCTGGCTACTAGATTATTTATTGCTGAAAGAGAGACAGCAGAGGGAAGAAGGTAAAGAGAAACACAAGGTTCTACTGTCCAGATTGCGATGTTGGACTCTGTGCAGTACCGTGTTTTCGATTGTATCGTACACGACCAAATTTTGATTAATGATATCATAATAATTTATGTAAATGCGTAGGATATAAATAAAATTTAATTCAAGATAAAAGCTAGGTATTCTAAGCTTTATATTTACAGTTAGTGTGAATTGACTCCAAAGTCTAATGATTTCTACCGTACAGAAAGCCAACTATACAGGTAAATTACTCATATATTTAAATTGATTTTTTACATTAATTTTAGGAAATTTTGTATGCGAATGATGCTATTATGTTTAAAAAGCTATGTACGTATAAAAATAAGCATAAAAAATTTGACATTTTTTGACACATAACCCCGAATAAAAATGAACTTGGAAGGGGTTAAAACCTAAATTACAAAAACAAGAGAATTGGTAATCAGTCAGCACAGTAATACCAATAAGTAAATAAGTGTAAATAGATAGTATATGCTTTTCAAGAATTTAGGGGTTGTTTATCAGAAAATATGTAATAGGGGTAGTACAATGATTGATTAGAACTGGTGGAATTCATTTTATGTAATGGGAGGTAAAGAGAGTATTACAGAACTTGAAATCCAGTTTTTCTACCAAATAACAACAGCCGTGGCTTCATATGCTGGAATGGAAAGGCAGTTTTCTTTTTTTGGTATTGTTCATTCTAGCATTCAATACAAATTAGGAGTGGATAAAGCATCAAAGCTAGTGTTATTATTGAAACAATTACATCTATAATTGATTGCTTAAACAATATTGAAATAATTGTGATTTGTTTCTTTAAATAAATAGTTTTCCTTAAAAGAATATTTAATTTGTTCTTTAAATTTACATCTTATTTAGTTTCCACTATCTAGTTACAAAATAATGAAATGTATTTAGATTAAAATTTATAAATTTAATTTTAGGTAATCAGTGTGTATAATATACTAGATAGATAAGATGTTACTTCTTATAACAATCTATTCTATGTATATTGCAAAAAACATAAAAACAACAATTAAAATTAGTATTCAGGAAAAAATAAAAAAAAAAATCCGATTTAAATCAAATAAATCTTTTTTTTTCTTTTTTTTAGTTAAAAAAAAATACATGAATTTTTTTCCAACCCTGGTTTTTATTAAGGAGTTTCGCAATACTATTAAATTTTATTTGGAATTTTAGTTTTTTATATAGTACATAGCAATAATTTTTTACACATTTTAACTCCATTTTTTTAACAATATCTCAAGTCGAGGGAAATTTATAGTTCATCATCTTTTACTGTTCGTATATAACTTAAACTTATAAATGTTTTTTTATTTCATATTTTTTATTTGTTTGTATGATATCTTAAAACAATTCCTACTTAGTGGTATGAAATATTTCATGTGTTAATTTAAATACATTTACAGAATAACAAAATCTAATAATTTAATTATTGTCATTAATTTTTAAAAATTTTAAATTTATAAATTTTGCAGAATTTGTGGCGTGATTTTTCATAGCATTAATCTTTTAGTTGTCGTAAGCTTTGAGCAGTCGATGCGTTAACTGTCGTAAGCGTTAATTTCTTTTCTGTAATTGAATTTAGACATATTAACCTTTTAACTTCTCAGAGAATTAAACATACCCATTTAAATTTCATTGAAATATATTGCGCTTTAACCATTTAAATTTTCCTTTTTTTTTGTCAAAACCATATTTATTATTAAATATTTTTGTAAAAAGTATTTTTAAACAAACAATTTTGTTATTACTTTAGAATAACAAGCCATACAGTCTAAAATTTAATAATCTTTATAACCTCTAGCATGATTTTACATATAATTAATCACTTAACTGTCTCGGGGGTATATGTATGCTTCGCGCACTTGACGTACGCGTTATATTCTTTTCTGTAACTCGATTGTGACACTGTATTAACCTTTTAATTTCTCAGTGAAATACTTTTCCCCATTTAAAATTCATTACATAATATTGCATTGTAACAATGTTTTAAATGCTTTAAATTTTTTAAAATTTTTTTTAAATCTCTCATTATTTAAATATATATTATTGTTAATATTTGTTTGAGTTATTTGAAAGGAAATTTTTTAAAAATGTAATTTCAATTAAATAAACAATGTGATTAATATTTTAGACAAGCCAACCTTATGGTCTAAAAACTGACACTTTCTTCATAATGGTTAATAATCCAATTATAAACACTCTAAAATGCGATTAGCGTCAGGCAAACCACGATTATAATCCTTCATAAATTATTTGTAATCATGGACATTTCAGAGGAAGATTTTGCTGATGGTAGTATGGCAACTTTTCTTCATCGGCATCCAATGTGTTTACGACTAACTCTCATTTGATGTGTAGCGCATGTCCTCGGCGCATCTTTAAGATTAAGGTGCAAATCCTTTTATAATTGCTTTTATTTCCTTTAATAACCATGTCTCGAGGAAAGCGAAAACAGGCAAATCAAAGGGGTCCATCCATCATATGACTGATTAGATAATTTGTAAGAACGTAAACCTCATCTGTACATCTCTGTATATTAGTAAGTGCCGAGTTGTCCGTCCATTTTTTATTCCGACGGCTTCTCTGAAGCTGATAAAAAAATTGGAGAATAATTTGTTTAGATTTTGTTGGGACAATAAGAACATCTAATTCTCGACATGAAAATGTTTTCTCTAATTGCACTCCCCGCTCGTCAAACAAATACATAGATGATTTACTCTTCAATGTCTATCAAGAACAGGATGTTGTGTGGACATTAAAAAATTGCAAATGAGTTTGATAAAAATGGTACAAATTGAGAATTATATTTATAGGGTGTTATATTTTTAGTCTATGCTTTAATGAGCACCGTTTAAATTGAAATTTTAGAAATTTAAATGGTATGCCAAACGAACTTTTTCATTCCAACTATATAATTACTGTCAACTGTATTTCAAAAGTTTTAGACAAGTGGGAGAATTCTTATTGCTAATTGATATTTCTGTCAATAAGCTTTTCATACTTTAGTATGAAAGGGGATTATTTCCTCAGCGTGAAGCTCTCAACACACGACTTACCCTCTAAGAAGAACGAAAACGTGAATGTAAAGTGCACTTATATGCGTGTTCACGATTAGTCCTTAGGGGATTACCAATATATCTGGAACTTTCGTAACTACTTTGCGTCTTAACCCATTGCCCTTTGCCAACGTCAAACAGATTACATATCTTGCTGTACATCAATACATCATACTTTCTTATAGAATTGAAATACATTTTGAGTGGTTAATTGACGTGAGCAATAACATTGGTATCGAAACTTACTTGATGGAGAGATACTGTAATATCTTTACAAGTAATCTTATTCCTATTTTACCATTTCCGGCGAAGTGTATCGTTATTTATCAAACGTATTCAAGATCATATAATGCTTGTCATCTAAGGCCTATCCGAGTGATATCAAGATATATTTCTGCCTACAATTTTTGGTTTTTGTTTTGTTTTTGGTTAACACTTGACATCAGGGATCACACTGATGACCATAGCATACAAATGAACACCGAAAAAGAGATGTATCTTCTGATAAGAAGGACAAACAATGGTATCGTTTGTTTACACATGATAGCTATCAGAGTAAATCAACCCTCTCATTTCCGTAGTCGCTGGAGGATTGAGAATTGAGTTTTAGCTTTCCACATTCGAGTTGGTTGTCCATCTTAAGAAAATAAATAGACTATTTCCCTTCTCCGGTTTTAGTGGTCGATTGTTTTCCCTCTTGTAAGCTTTGGAACTACTTGTAGGTGATTTATAATTCACAATTTTTCTGAATGACTTTGTAAACAATTATTGTTTGTATCGTTATACTTTATTTTTATATTGTATTTAAACTGGAAAGGTTTTCTGATCTCGTAGTAAATTTTGTGATCGAGCATTCTGCCACTTTTCTTTTAAAATCTCTATCACTGTGAATAAAAAAAATCGAAAAAAGCTGATTTTCGAGATGTAGAAATTTTATCCATTTTTTACTTCATTTAGAAGTCAGAATTTTTTAAGCAATAGTTACAACTTTATTAAGCAATACCGTAAATTAATTCATTATACAATTATATGAAGCTGTATGAAAATATTCGACTATTGCTGTTTCTGCCCCGGCATTTTTCAATTAATCTAAATTTCTTCATTTTGAAATTTCAGGCAAAACATTTTTATCTTGTGTGATACAGTACAGTTTCTTAGCGTTTTGATTTCCGATTTCTATTTTTACATGTTTTGTTGTGGCTTTGAAAAGCTCCGCTTCCTTCTATTCCAAAAATGGGTTCTGCGTACCCTCTAGTGTTCCCTGGAACTTTGACGGGGTTTTCCCAAGTGTTCACTATTGGCTTATTAACCCTTTGACATACATTGAAGTCCTGGAGAAGTCAGTTACTTCATGTGCCAGTGTAGACTTTAGCCTTTCAGGCGTCAAGAATTGTCTCCGGCAGGCTTTATATTTTACTGAAATACTAATTTATTTTATACTGTTACTTAATTATTATCTGTTAACATTATATATATGAACTTCATTAAATGCTACATAGCAATGCAATATTCAAAATAAAACGTTCTGTTTTTTCAACTTGCACAAAATTGTTCACAGGAGCCAAATTAAAAAGTATTTTTCAGATACATCAATTCTGTTTTATGTCAAGGGGTTAAAGAGCACATAAATATAAACAACAAATTGGTACATGGACCAGTACTTAGTTGAAACTAAAATTTTGTCAAGTTGATGTTATGCAATTTTAGATTGACATTAGAAAAGAATATCATGAAAAAGCTGTTTAATATATTTGTAAGTAGATACTTAAGTAGTATAGTGTACATTTAAATGACTAATAGAGTGATAAAAACTCATCAAACTGAAGGAAATAAACTTTTCAAACCGAAAACTCCAACAAGTGTCTTATTTTTAACATTGGAATGACGGGAGCGTTCATTTTAGCCCCAAGCGGATTTCAAACTCACATATTTCTGTTATTCATTCTTCGATTTCCTGTTTTTGATGACTTTTTCTATTTGTTCATAAAGATTATGTAGAATTTTTTTGCGTATCAATATCTTAAGTCCATGCACAATCTTGTGTAATATGTTTTAGTGTATAAATTTTGTAATCTGTGTAAATTTAAGGATTAAGTATGCAATTTCTGAAATTATTATACTAAAACAAGTATATTTTATTTCAACCTTAAAAAGCAATAGAACAAACTCAAGAGGGGCAGGAATCCCGTCCAGTACTTTCACTGGCTATGGCAAAATGGCTCACTGGCTATGGTAAAAACTAGGGGTCATTTTGCCGGCAAAATGGTATTTTTTGCCAGGACAATGGCAAAAACCTGGTAAAAACCGGCAAAAATAGCAAAATCTAGAAAAACTGGCTGGATTTTAAAAATGTACAAAATAATTAATAAATAACAAAACAATAAATGATTTTGCACATAATACAAATGTCTTTAATTGTAATGTGTATATATACATATAATATATTAATATATATATATATATATATATATATATATATATATATATATATACATATAATATATTAATATATATATATATATATATATATATATATATATATATATAATATAAGTACTAAAAACGTTTAAACCTACAGTTTGTAGGGGAAATAAGCTAATAATTACATTAAAAACAACATTGCACATAAAAACTTGCAAAATCAATCTTCATTTATTTTTTTATTTATTTTTTTTTAATCTCTAGGTAGTATAACTTTAGATTTAGATTACTGTTTCAATAACGCATTGAGTATTCTATATTAAAAACAGTATATTATGTAACTTTAGAGTTAAAATTAGTAAAAGTTAAAATAGTTACATCAACGTAAATAAAACATATCCATTTTTGCCACATGGCATTTTTGTTAAATGTATTTTTGTCAGGGCGGTTTTTTCCACCTTTGGCAAAAACATGCTAACCCTACTTAAAAACGCCATTTTTCTAGAGTTAAGAAGTATCTGAACACTTTTTATCGGAAGACATGTATCCCAACAATTCAGTCGCCCTTATATATAGCACGAATATATAAGAAATCTCACCGCTGTTATTCTTTATGTTCTTTTTGAACTAAACAAAGTACGGTTTTTTACAGTCTTTGAATAGAAGACATACGCTTGCGCCGAGTGACTTCAAGTCTAGATCTGCAAATGAGGCGCATCCTCGCCAGAGAGTAAAAAAAAGTTGTGCCGTATCATATAAAGGTGGTCTCGCTGTTACCGCCAGTCTTATCTATCGTTCCCGCTTTTCTCCTCTTTCTGCCTGCACTTCTCATTACACTGGCGAAATTACGACCGCAGCATTGTTCGAAACCTGGTTATTATCCCTGAGTTATGCAGCACGGCTGGGGATAAAAATTCCGCTTTTTATCGTTCGCCAAATCTTGCGGTACTTAAAGAAAAACCCTTTGCTTAGTTTTTTTTTTCGTTCGAGCCTTGTTCAGCCAGAAAAAAAAATACCAAGATAAATAAGAAGAGGATGATAAAATAAATAAATGCCCTAAACGGCCGGCTCAGAGAAAATTGAGCATAAACAAAACGGTGCAGTTTAGCCAGAAAATGGCGTCCATAGCGTGACCACCTGTTGTGACGTCACCTGTCCGTCATCACTCATTCCCGATGATTAACGAGAGTGGGCGGGGTTTTCGGCGAAGGTTTATGCATCGAACGAACCTACATTGCGCTCATCTCTTGCTGTTTCTTTGAAGACGTTTTTAACCCTCGGGGTAGCAACAAAAAGCGAAAGTGAGTTCCATAATTTTCGACCGAAATGGCAGCTGCTGCGAAAGGGAAAAATTTGGCTTTAGCTATGTATGTCCAAGCGATCGGTTCTAAACAAACCTTGCCATCTTTGAACTCTATCAACAACTGGCAGGTGCAAAAGGTATTAATCTGTAGGCGATTCATTTATTAAGATATCCTGCTGGATACTATAACCGCATCGCTGTTGCTTACGAAATTATCAACAAGGTTTTGATCACGGTCAAGGCTTTGATCCGTTTCATCTCTAAAAAAAAACTCGCAACACAAATGCAGAAAGAATCAGTAGCGAAATTCGAATGCATTTTTAGATGCTGATTATGACCGCAGCATTGATCACATTACAAATTTTAGCATTAGATTTTATTGGGTCTTGAAATTTTGTGTCTATTAAAAAATAATTGTAATTGAATGATCAACCTTTAAATCGCTTTGTGTGTGATTTCAGTTTTAAAATAGCAGTTTAGTATCCTAGTATAATACTTATGTGTTAGTATTTGTCTTATTGTTGTTTTCCTCGTATTTGAATTCCCTGGTTTTATATTTTCAATTCACAGACAGTACTAGCCAGTACTAGCTTAGTCAGTGAAGCAGTTAGCTCCTCTGACTATTATCTTTTCTATCGCATCTTTTGTTAGCGTTGTAACATGAGATATTGCTAACTTTAGTTTTTTTTCTTTTGATGATTGTATATTACCGATGTGTTTATTGTATAAATCACATCATTCAGAAATAATATTTTGTTCAATAACGTTTTGGGTACTGCTGATGAGGCACAACGTCGTTAAACATTTATGTTCTATGTTGTTTTGTTTTATGTTCTATGTTGTTAATTTATATTGTTTATTTTGTTTTCATTCCCATTATTCATTATTCATCATTCAACTTCTACTCTCCCACACACTGTCTCTAATGTGTGTGTGTGTGTGTGTGTGTATGTATTGCTGATGCCGCGTGCCTCGATAGAGGACAAACTCCCCTACACCTTCTAAATATTTTTATTCTATACTCCACTGAAAAAAGAAGGTTTACCTCTTGAGAATCATAAAACTGAGGGGATATTCCAGAGAAGTATCACCAACGCCTTGCACCTCTTAAGATAGGCGGCCTATACTATTTTTCGGCAATACTGTTTTTATATGTTCCAAGTCATGTGACAATCCCTCCCGTTACATAATTTTACTAATGCAAGTGAGTCTAAAATTGACAGTCATTAATCATTAGTATGTATGCCATAGTATGAGTAAAATAAAGAAAAAGATGTCTTTTCCCCCCTTGTATAATTAATCACAACAGTATTTTTTATTACGTAGCATATATCTACTAGAATTTTTGCTTCGAATATTGGTTAATCCACTCCCACACCTATCTCGTAAGAGGTCATTTGTACGCATAGGTTTATCTTTCTTACACATACTCCCCTTATATTAGAAGATGTTTTCAAGCGCTTGCCAAGCTCGATCACGACGTGCCGAGATTCCATACTGGCTCGTTAACCACCTTGAGCACTAATTCCCACGTTTGACACTTGACAAATCACAACGATCCCGCCTACCCAGACCGCTGTAAGGTGTTCGTGATTCCACGTTGAAGAATCTCCTCAGTTTGGACGTTTGTCAGTTGGACGGGTGATGGGATGTTTCTTATCTCTTCTTTCGACCTTTTGAATTTTCACATCGTTTACTTAAGTTTTGTTTCAATTATTATTATTATTACTATTATTTACTCGTATATACGTTTCATTATTCCTAACGGTTTTCCTTGTCTGTTTGAAACAAAAATAACCAAATAAAGGATTATTCGCGACTCACGTTCCTTGGCTATGCCATGGACGGCACAAGTACAGCGTTGTCAACTGCTCCGGAACTCCCGGAGTCTCTCCGGAAAAGCGATGTAAATCCGCAACTCCACGCATTGTATTGTATTCTCCAGAAAGCTGTGGCAACGAGGGGGAGTTTTCCCTACGAAAGTGATTATTTAAAAGGGAAGTCTTTTGATTCAGTCTCTGTTGCAGAACGGTAGACCACAGCGCTCCAAAAACCAAACCGAAACTGAACATTTGATTCAGCAATATTAAGAAAATAAAGCTCATTTAATATTTTAATTTTTTTACGCATATTAAACTATCTGGGATGAGGAATTTATGCTATAATGTAAAGTTACAAAAAATTGTTTTACATATGGGAGGTTATTTTGAATAAGAATTTTTGTAGGGTCGTACTTGGAAAAAAAGATCTGTTCGCATCTTAATCTTGAAAATACCAGAAAAGTTCTTGAAATTTTATGTGAGGCTTCCTGAGGTTGAATGGTAGAGCGCTGCTCTTCTGTACTGGAGTTCGTGGGTTCGAATCCCACTAACCGAAACCTCTCGAGGTTGCTCAGAAAAGGGTTACACCAATGACAAGATAAAAAAAAAAATTGATTAACCCCTTCCGGTAAAATGACGAGTCTAGCTCGTCATTAGTTTTTCATTCCATACCGCACAATGACGAGCTACAGTCGTCATGCGATTAAAGTTACTGTTAAATATGATAATTAATTTAGTTTAAAATTTCTAGTGTACTGAATTTGGCAACACTTTTATCACTTGTGAAAATCACAAGTCACTATTGCATATTGTTTACTTAGAATTTCTTGGTACAAGTCATTGCCAAATTAATGAGTCAGAATAAAAGAAAACCTACTAAGAAATGCCTAGTGTGTTACAAGAATCAAATTAAAAGTGAAACTACTTTGCGGTGTAAACAAGTAAGAATTCCTTTGCACTTTGTTTTGAAAAGTATCACTAGTTTGAAGACTATTATCTGTATACCTTATTAATGTTTTGCTTTGATATTTTCTTAATTTTACTGTTTCTGATATTATTTAACACTATGTAAAAAGTGGATTTTAATTAAGAATATGTAAGAATTGTAAAATGAAACAAGTTTTTTAAATAAAAATTAAATGGTTATTTCATGCACAGTTTTTTATTATTAAATCATACCGGAAGTTTGGTTTGGTTTGGAGCGCTACGGTCTACTGTTTTGCACACGAGGGCTAATGAGACCGAGACCTACAGTTTAAAGCCGATTCCGAACGGCTACAAACATCCATGCCAGCAGCGGGATTCGAACCCGCGAACTCCGGTTCCGAAGAGCAGCGCTCTACCATTCGGCCATCGTTCGGCATTATACCGGAAGGGGTTAAAGACATTTTCAACATAGTCTCCGAAGAGAACCAACCGATCAAGGCCCATCGCCGGGTGGATTCATTATGTGAACAAATTTGTAGAGAAAATAACTGTTGCCTCGACTTGGGCTCGGTAAGGTGTAGCATGAATCATATTTAATACCTATTTTTTTAGTCCTTTTTGTATTTATTTTATCACTAGGGATCACTCAATCAAACAGTTAATATTTACTAATATTATAATTTTTTTATTATTTGAGTTTTTATTTGTAACACTAGAATACCATCCTGTTCTAGTCGGACATTGTTACCAGTTGCGTAGCGAAGGGGGTGATGTGGGTGTTATCAGTAGCGTACGCAGAATTTTTTCAAGGGGGTGTTTTTAATTCTAAAAAATAATAGCCCGTATAATTTCTACTAAAATTCTTATTTTTGCCATTTTGTCTGAGCTCAAGGGGGGTGTTTAAACCCCTAACTCCCCCCTTGCTTATGCCCCTGGGTGTTATAACACCCTTCTCCCAATTATTAAGGATTTCTGTAATAATTTTGATTTGATTTGGTTTGGAGAGCTACGGTCTACTTTTTGCAACACGAGGGCTAATGAGACCGGGACCTACAGCTTAAAGCCGTTTCCGAACGGCTTTGAACATCCATGCCACAGTGGGATTCGAACTAATAATTTTAAAAAATGAGTTGATGAGAGATCTCCCCCCCCCATTTCCCATAGAAAATTTCTAGCGCTGTCCATGGTGGTTACTACTTTTATATCTGCAAGACAGCTTTAAAAAAATATTCTAAACCTGCAATAAGGAAGAACACACGCTTGCCTTAAATAAAATGATTTATTGCAAATTATTTTCAGCTTTTAACAGCATATTATTTTAACAACAAAACGTACCCGAGAAGCAAGGATAGCGTTTTAGACTTAAATACTTAATTGCTCAATATTAATATTTTGAAAGTAAGTATTTTTTTCTTGGAAAAAATTTTGCTTATCAAGGATGCAATAAGCCAGTAGTTCGTGTTTCTAAATATATACAGACATGCCAAATACTCCGGATTCTCCAGAGCTGCTCTGGAGAAATGAGAAAATTTGATGACTCCGGAAACTTCTCAGATTTTTCCGGAAAACAACAAAATTTTTGAACAGCTAAAAGATTACAATTCAGCAATGTAATACAAAGTTTTGCAAAAAAATAATGCTGAATATTACTCTTCACGCAGCATGTTTGACACTGCAAAAAATTTTCCAGTACTGTGCGGAGAAACCCAACTGAATTTAAGTCAAATTTGATTAGACAAACTCAGAATCCCTGATGATAGAAAAATGGAAATATTTGAATCAGGGTCGATGTTGCTATAAGAAACACTGTTCTGAAAAATGAGTTGTTAAAGCTAAAAAGACTACTCATAAATATTTAAATGCATAAATGTTAATTTTTCTTTTACAAGTTACTACTGTGTAAATATTTTAAATTTAATTTTAATTTAGAAAGCAATAAGATATGTACTTATGTATGATCTGTAACTAGCATGTTAAACTTTCAAACCACGCTGTTGCTCCGGACACAAGTGCCTGAATGTTGGAATGTGTGTATATAGCATGACAGTAAAACCCGTTTAAGAAGTTCTCGCTTAAGAAGTTTATATTTTCTGTACCCATTTTTCCCCCTATTCATACAATGTTAAAATAACCCGTTTATAAAATTTCGTTCCAAACTCTTTCCCGCTTAAAATTTTTTCTTTCATTTCTAAGTTTACTTACAGAACGCGTTTATTGCTGTCTTTCAATTACTGTTTTTTTTTTCTCCTCTCTGTTTGTAAAGGTCAGTGTTTATGGCTGAAAACGATTGTTGTCATTTCTATTTAAAATGTGTCTGAAGAGGTTATTAAAAGCTTAAGACAGCTGGACTGTTATCAATTACAAATTTCCGATAAAAAACAAAAAACTATAACCGAATTTTTCTATAAAATCGATTCCAGTGGTGTTCAAAGCAAAATTTCTTAGCTGAATTAAAGATATTCTAAAGTAATTATGTTGTTTTCCTTTATTAACTGATTTTTTAAGTATGCAAAAAATGTAAATTTTTGAGAAAAACCAAACCTATTGTTTATATATTATTTTATAAAGAAAAAAAAGCTCTCTTCATTATCAATGTGATTATTTTGTTTTTAAAAAATTAATTTCGTTTAAGAAGTTTTCTCTTTCCATCTCTTAGAAAACTTCTTAAGTATGTTTTACAATACACACATTATTTATATATATATATATTATATATATATATATATATATATATATATATATATATATATATATATATATATATATATATATATATGTAGGGTTCGGTGTCTAGGGGTGTCGTTAGACAAATTCGATGACAGACTAAATTAACAATAACAAACATTTAATGACGTAACAACACAGAAAACATTTAAACACAACGAATAGTTAAATCACAGTGTCACAGTGACGACTATAGACAAAACTTCCTACTCGAAGCTTATAGGTAAGACACCCAGGGATGGAACAGCTGCTCCAATTGCGCCAGACTGTGCCAAAACGCCATCTTTGCGCCATTCTGCTCCAAAACTATCATTTTTTAAGTAAACTGCGCCAGACTGCTCCAAAATAAAAAAAAATTTCTCTCCAAAAATCATTTTCCCATCTTTTGTAACAACGATCCCGCTAAGCAGAGTTAGTTATCTTTCGTCAGCGTACAATTTATAGTAATTTCCCGTTAAAGGAAAGAAAAGGGGAGGGGGAATTTGACATTGATTGGTGAGCAGTCGAAGGTGATGTAGGCTAATCATCAAAGAATAGCTGTAGGAGTGCTCTTCTGTCCACAACAACTGACCTTGAGCGAGTATCCAGAAACTGATAAGTACCCGAAGTGGCTGCTGCACCCCGGAGGGGGGGAGGTGCATCGGATTTGGAAATGTAATTTGGAGCAAAATTTGTTAAAGCTCCAATTACAAAAAATAACGAACGAAGTTCCTCATTCAGGGATGATTCTAATACGAAAATTTTTGTGGGTTTGTTCAAAAAGCAGAGATTGTTAAACACAGATTTTTTTCGGAAATTAAAAAAAAAAAATAAAGGAAGGAGCGATTTTTTTTATTTCACATATATTTAAATTTTGACGATAATCTGAAAGATTTCTTCCCTTTTCTCATTTTTTTACCTCTTTGCCGCGTCCACAATTTTATTCTGACAAAGAGCAGGAGAAAAGCGTTATCAGTTGATTCTCGCAACACGTGCTTCAAGGTCAAAAAGCCGTGTGACTCGGTATAAATGAAACATAGAACTTGTGTGGTTCTATTTATAACAGTACAGCTAAACCGTAATTGTAAGTTTTTGGTGAAAAACAACCTTTTTTGGATTTCGGTTCCGGAAAATGCGCATTTTTTAATGGATTAATACTGCGATCATTGTACGGGGCTCTCGGTAGAAGTATGTTTTAACAACCTACGTACTTTATACATTACCCCCGAAAGCACGTGCGTGTATACAGATCGCAATACTGTTTTATATATCGATATTTTTTTAATATCGCGGTAATAGTATTAAAATTTCAATCCCTCCTATAGTTATTTCTAACGATACTTCATCTTATTGACTGAATTTTTGTTCCATGGACAGTGTCTGTGAGAAAATGACACTGTTGCAAATAACTTACGGAATTTTGGATATGCACGGATGTTAATTATTGTTGAAAAATCCGCAACTTTTTTTGTTAAGTTTCGCATGTGTATTGAAGTTGGTGACAAAATTTGCTAATGAAAAATCTTTACTTTTAACGGCAATACCGATAAAAGTCAGCCCTACAGCTGAATCGGTAGGGACGCAGCCACGGGTTCGAATCCCGCTGCTTTGTTCGCAGCCGTTCAGAATCGTAGTAATTAAGTAGTAAATTCCGATGTCTTTAGCCTTCGGGTAACATAACTCTAGCGCTCTCAGACCAAACTAAATGAAACTAAATGGTTATAAATCTGTTAGTCTAAAGTAAAATTCGAATCCACTTTCTCAGATACCGAAAGAAAGCTCGTCCTATTCGATCATCGTCCTGAAATTTTACTATTTAAAAAAATTTTTTTTTAATCGTCCACTTAAAAAAAATAGCCTTATACAGTGTATATGTTATTTAAATCATGCGTTTCTAGACATTGATTAAAATTAAATCTAATGATAATTATTGTATCTTTACAAACTATTAAGATATAGAAATTCTACAGTCACAAAATTAAAAATTTGTTTATAGAAACCTTCTAAAAGTTTTATATCTAAAATGCGCATTTATATTAGACTTTAAAAAAAAAAAAATTAGGATATTTGAGAAATTTCTGATTTGAATCGCGTTTTGAACATTTTTTTATTAGTAGACTTGAGTAATTGTTTATATTAGTAAAAATTATTTAGCTTCTGGTATATTTCATACTTAGGTACTTGTTTTTTCATTATGTAAATCAAATAAATATTTTTAAATTGTTCTTTACTTTCTGTTTTTCCTTCTTCATTTTCCTCCTTTTTTCCTCTAATATTTAACTTCTGAATCTGCTACTATTATAAAAAAAATTTTGGGGTAGTTGAAAATTATGTGAGTCATAAACGATTTTAAAAAGGGAACTCTTTTATAATAAAAAAATAAATGAGAAAGACCCACGCTTGCGTAACATTTTGGAGTAATACGGTCAGGCGTAGAGATATATCACAGAAGTTGATGACTAATCAAGCGAGGAGTTCAGTTAGCGCGTGTACATGGAGCTGTCAACATCTTCCCACGTTTAGCTTCGCCACGAATAAATGAAAATGGCACAAGCCATGCCTGAAACGGAAAATCCAAAATAAATATAGAATTGTTTTTACTACGAAGGACCATTACACACACATTCGCCTTAACACACACCATTACACACACACACATATATATATATATATATATATATATATATATATATATATATATATATATATATATATATATATATATATATATATATATATATATATATATATATCAAGGAAATCTCAAAAAGTGAGGTACATCGGAAGTAAATAACACAAATTTCAAATTTTTCAACGAGAGCAATATAAAGATTTTTTTTTTTTTACATATTTGTTTGAATTGTACAGTTTTTAGAGGAAAGCCGGAAGACATGTTGTTATTTCTAATACTCCTTGGACAAGCCAAGCATGTGAACCAGAGACTAGACTAATTAATGCAAAATTGCGCGCCTTTCGTCTGATGAGTACAGTACCGAAGTTTTAAGCTGAAGTATGCACGAAACTATGGTGGTTTATAGTTTTTTTCCAATTTTCCAAACTTTTCAATTTTTAGAAATGGAGGGGAATGTTTTTATCACTACAAAGAATGAGAAATTGAACGCGAAAATACTAAAATATCTCTCTCTAACGTAAAAAACACAATTTAGAACGTTGTCTTGCCAACAAAATTACAAAAATACAAAAATAATCAAAATTTTTATTGCAATTTTGGATTTTGATAACATTGCAGAAAATAGTCGAAAATTGTAATATTACACGCACATCGACTTTTTTTTTATCTTTCTTTTCGAATTCCCATTTCATAATAAACAATATTATCAGTAAAAATACTTATTTATGCTTTTAAAACATAAATAATAACAATACTAGTATTTATAAAATTATCAAAATTTTCTCTTGTGTGATATATTTCGGGACAAGATGCAGCACATAGCTCAGCAACTATTGCACATGTAACGACTCTCTTTTCTTTTCCTTTTTTTCTCTGCTATCTCTTTTAGCAAAACACTCAGCGCAATATCTACAAAAGTACAACGCCGCTCGAATTATCTCTTGTGTGTACAATTTGGCCAGTTTAACGTGCTCGAGATAAATCGAGCTTGCACGTTAAGGGGTTAATGTGATGAGTAACGTTAAGGGGTTAATACAAATGAGAGAACTGATACAAATGAGGGAGTTATCACATGCAGGACTAATACATTTCTTTTAGTGGTATTATATTAATTTTCAAACTGCGATTAATTTTTAAAGCCAATTTGCTAACGACTTTTTTCCCACTATATTTGATTAACATAGAATAGAATTAGAAAATTGTACTTGGTCCTTATAAAAAGAGTCTAATAAAAAATTCCTGAAAATAAACTTAACCACAGCCATTTTGAAAGTATTTTACAGCTCAATATGTCCATTTAAAAAGTGCATCTACCCTAAGTTTTGATATTATCATACATGTTTCCTTCTGTTCCTTAATTTAGTAAACGTTAAAAATAATCGATACGTTTAATTTTAGTAAGTAAAAATTATATCAAACAAGAAAATGAAGCGTCATACTTTTGACTTTTAAATATAACCCTTTAACCTTCAAACAAAACTCATTACCCATCCTTTGAACGTGGTTTGTCGTGTTTATTATGTAACTAACAGCAAGAAGCACAATTTAATATGTCGTCTTCAAATGCAAAATTTCTTTTAAATTTGATTTGCTAATATGTTTGAAATAAATTCTAAACTATGATTAAAATTATGATAAATATTTGATTAAATCTTTTCAATATGATTTTTAAAACTATTTTAAAATATTAATACATATATCATGTTATTATATTTACAATATATTAAACATTTTTTATTAATTTATTGCTTTTTAAATTCATTTTCTCTTAATATAAATAAAAATTAAAAATTTTTGTCTTTTATTTAATTTGATATTTTTAACTTTTTGTATTTTGTTTTTATACTATTTTTTTTTATTCTTTTTTTTTTTTTTTTTTTGTTTTGTTTTTTAAGTATTAGTAAAGTTCTTCTATACATCAAGTCCAATTTGACGTATGTCGGAAAAGTAATTAGTTTGAACTGCAATATCAATGCATTTATTAGTAATTTTATTTTTATTTGTGATAGCATTGTTCATAATTATTAAAATAGTTTGAAATAGTTTATGTTAGTGTTTTTCATGGTATTAAGTATGTTTCTTAGTTTATTAAAAAAATAGTTTTTTTAAAAAGGAAAAGATTAAATCTATATTGCTTTCTTCTTTGTGTCATAGAAACGAAAGATTATATTCATAAATTAAAAAATATGTAAATAAAAGTGGTCCTTAGAAAGTCCTTAAAAAGTCCTTAGTTTTTGTTCTGGAAAAAGAGTAGGAACCCTGGAAAGGTGAAAAATGATGTACAGCCGAACCTTTGCGTTCTTTGCGTCATAAAAACAAAATATTTTGTCATTCCAGTAGTTATGAATGCGTCAGGACTAAGATAAAATGAAGTATAACTATAAACGACTTATAAATGATAAACATATAAACTATTTTACTTTCTATATAGTACTCGTTTCGATTGTCCCACTTCTATTCACTGCAAGAAAAAAGAACTTTTCCCCAATCTATTTTTTCATTGTGCTAGAAATCAAACGTGAATATTTGTTGTGCCTCGTTAAACTTTCAGAACTGCATTTCTGCTTTTTTTACATAACCTAAGGTGCTTAACCTGCATAACCGACATGGCTCTTATTTCTATACCTTTCTACTACCTCCCAGTCTCTAAAAGGGAAATGTACTTCTCCAGTGTACCCCTCCCTTTTTTTTCTTTCACGAAATCAAGCAGGAATATTCGTCGGGCCTCGTTGTTAAGCCCAAAAAAAAAACCACACTCAAGTATATTATTGTTATTTCAACCACAAGAGCAGAAACAGAAAAAAAATACAGCTGGTGGTGAAAGATGACGAATTGCTCCTAAAGGTGAATTTACACAACTTCTCAGAGGAGATTTGATGTTAGTAAATTAAAAGAGAAAGCATATAATTTTCTTCATACTATGTTGAAGTCTTTTCGTTGCAAGGTTTTATGAAAATCCTCGATTTTCGCATGAACTCTTGGACCCGAGGCAGGTGTATTTAATCGAAAATAATTTCGTGGTCGTAGCTCAGCTAACGCGATCCATCGGAAATTATATTCGTATGTAAGCGGTTTATGCAATTTTCTGCTTTCTTATTACGTGCCTGTCAAAGGTCTTGTTTTGGTAAGCTTCGTTTACCTGTAAACACTGCTTTAATTTTTTACTGTTTATTTATTTCAACACGTTTTTTCTCTCCATTTAGTTACTTTATATCTATATTTGAATATAATTCCGTCATTTTTTTATTGCTGCTAGAACAGGCATGAGCAAACGTTCTTGGAACGAGCCAAATAGTAAAAGAAAAAAAAATAGCTGACCAATGTTATTTATTCTAAAACTTTATTAACTAAAAAAACAAATTCCATGTTAATTCATTTTTAATTGCACGGCATTCTGAATCAACTTTATGTTTGTTAGTAAATAAGTTTAGCTTGAAATATGCTACAAATAATCACAAAAACCCATCAAGCACCTGCAAAATACCAGCATTAACCCCTTAACGTGCATGCTTGAGTTAACTCGAGCGGCATTGTACTTTATGTTGCTATAATTTTTCACACTCGAATGCAATCGAGAATTGAAAATAACAATGTTAAAGCAAAAAAAAAAATGTTAATATTACACTATTCGACTACTTTCTGCAATGTTATTAAAATCCAAAATTACAATAAAAATTTTAATTATTTTTGTAATTTTCTTGGCAAGACAACGTTCTGAATTGTGTTTTTAACATTAAAAAATGGATTTTTTTTGGCCGGCTTTTTAAAAAAAAACTGTGCATTAAGGGTTTAAAATAATTTCGCCACTATTCACATTTGCAATATTATTCTTTGTTTTTAACGATTTTTAAAATTTAAATATTTTATTAGTTAACATATTTCTGGATATCCGATATTTAGACAAAGCGAATAAAATTGTATTTTGTTTTGTAGGTTTTGCCCACGATTGAAGAAAGAAATACACATTTCAATTTTTTTATTCTCTTTTTATATATCTATATAACGTATATTTATTTTAAATAATCATTTTAAGCACTATATTAAAATTTGCTGTATTATTTTAAATCATAAACATACCAGAAAATTTTCAGTATTTTGTCAAGTCTTGGACAATTGACATTTTTTAATCAACATGGTGATCATACGAATACACAAGGAATGTGGGATGATATGTTTCCCACAAGCGAAAGTTCTCACATAGATACACTAGTATTTCATATTCCCAGAGTCGTGTTTCACTTGTACTTAGATACTATCATATTCAACTTAGATTTCCATGAAGCAGAAAATAAATGATTAATCAATCTCTTTAAGAACCCGCTTCGTGGGTAGACTTACTCATTTTATGACTACATCTTACTTCATGGGAAACCTATTTGTTCCATGCAATTGGTTTTGTAATTTTTTTTCATTTTCAAGCCCTGTTAGATCCAGAGAACTTTTTAGGTCCTAACCAATCAAGCTATTGGCGCCCCCCATCCAAAATTCTACAAAAAAAAACCCGAAAACCCCAACAAGCACCTGTAAAACACCAGCATTTTAAAAAGTAATTTCTCCACTATTCACATTTGCATTATCTATTCTATGTTTTTAACAATTCTTAAAATTTAAATGTTTATTAGTTAAAATATTTCTGGATATCCGATATTTAGACCAAACGAATAAACTTTCAATTGTACTTTGTTTTTTAGGTTTTGCCCACGATTGAAGAAAGAAATACAAATTTCAATTTTATTATTCTCTTTTTATATATCTATATAACGTATATTTCTTTTAAATAATCATTTTAAGCACTATTTTAAAATTTGCTGTATTATTTTAAATCATAAACATTCCAGAATAATTTCAGTATTTTGTCAAGTCTTGGACACTTGACATTTTTTAACCAACATGGGGATCATACGAATACACAAGGAATATAGGATGATATGTTTCCCACAAGCGAAAGTTCTCACGTAGATACACTAGTATTTCATATTCCCAGAGTCGTGTTTCACTTGTACTTAGATACTATCATATTGAACTTAGATTTCCATGAAGCAGAAAATCAATGATTAATCAATCTCTTTAAGAACCCTCTTCGTGGGTAGACTTACTAATTTTATGACTACATCTAATTCTTGGGAAATCTGTTTGTTCCAGGCAAATGACTTTGTAATTTTTTTCCCTTTTCAAGCCCTGTTAGATCCAGAGAACTTTTTAGGTCCTAACCAATCAAGATGTTGGTGACCCCATCCGTATGTAATTCGAAATACAAACAAAATTTAGTCAATAAATACCCTCTATTAATAGGCCAAAAAACTTATGTCTTGATCATATGGTCAAGACATAAGTCTTCATTTTTTTAGGATCCTAGCTTTTTAAATTTTGTTCTTGTTGCTGTTCTAAGAATTTTTTAGGTATATTTTGGTCGTTCCTTTTAAAAGTTTCTTGTCGTATAGTTTAAGCTGGTCTAATATGTTACGTTTTCAGTTTGTTGGTTGAATGAGTCTCACTTATATGGACTAAGTTTTAATGGACCATATGTAACAACAACAAAGTAAGCCATAAAATAAAATTATATTTATGGAAATTACAAAACAAACAATACAAAAACAAACTTTACGATAAATAGTAAAATAATATTTATTTTTGCTATTTTTACTACACTTATATTTTGAAAATTAACTATTACTTTATTTTTAATTGCAAAGTCTTCGAGCAGATTCTCAAAAACTAATCCCTAAAAATTCATTTGCTTCTATATTTAAATAGAAAAATATAGAGATAAAATATCCAGATTTCCTTGTTGCATAGCAGGTCTCGTGGGATTTTTAATAAATATACTTCAAGTTAGAAAAGGTGTGGTTTGGTTTGGAGTGCTACGGTCTACTTTTTGCAACAAGAGGGCTAATGAGACCGGGATCTACAGCTTAAAGCCGATTCCGAACGGCTACGAACATCCATGTCACTGTGGGATTCGAACCCACGAACTCCTGTATAGAAAGCCAGCACCCTAACCAATCTGCCATCGTTCGGCTCAAGTTAGAAAAGGACCGTTCGGCTGAACGGTTTGAGAACATTAATTTTAAAAATATATTGATGCCAGTATCTACATTTTGGAAAGGAACACTCACTATTATCTTCTACAATTGTTTTATACAGTCACTGTTTATTGTTTTAGATTTTTATTGCCTTCATACAAAATTTTCTCCTGTTTACATTTATCTACATTTTTTTCTCTTGATTTCCCGATCCTTAGCAGAGGTTTGCAGACTTTGAGTTGTCTTGCTCTTAATTTAGATTTAAAAAATTTTTAATCTAATTCTGGAATATATATGTACTTTATAAAATCAATGAGTTGACCACATTGCCAATTTTCGTTCAATTGCACCATTAACTGTAGTGCCCATTTAACATTTTGGAAAGGAACACTCACTAATATCTTCTACAATTGTTTTATACAGTCACTGTTTATTGTTTTAGATATTTATTGCCTGCATACAAAATTTTCTCCTATTTACATTTATGTCTATTTTTTTTCGCTTGATTTCCCGATCCTTAGCAGAGGTTTGATGACCTTGAGTGGTCTTGCTCTTAATTTAGATTTAAAAAATTTTTAATCTAATTCTGGAATATATATGTACTTTATAAAATCAATGAGTTGACCACATTGCCAATTTTCGTTCAATTGCACCATTAACTGTAGTGCCCATTTAACATTTTGGAAAGGAACACTCACTAATATCTTCTACAATTGTTTTATACAGTCACTGTTTATTGTTTTAGATATTTATTGCCTTCATACAAAATTTTCTCATATTTACATTTATGTCCATTTTTTTTCGCTTGATTTCCCGATCCTTAGCAGAGGTTTGATGACCTTGAGTGGTCTTGCTAATAATTTAGATTTAAAAAATTTTTTAATCTTATTTTGAAATATATATATACTTTTTTCTAGAGATATTTACATTTATGTCCCCTTTTTTTTTCGATTGATTTTCCGATCCTTAGCAGAGGTTTGATGACCTTGAGTGGTCTTGCTATTAATTTAGATTTAAAAAAAAATCTTTAATCTTATTCTGAAATCTCTCTCTCTCTCTCTCTCTCTCTCTATATATATATATATATATATATATATATATATATATATATATATATATATATATACTTTATATATATACTTTATAAAAGTAATGAGGTGACCACTTTACCAATTTTCGTTCAGTTGGACCATTAACTGTAGTGTCCCATTTAACATTTTGAAAGGAAAGGCATTTGGAAAGGAAAACTCACTATTATCTTCTACAATTGTTATATACAGTCACTGTTTATTGTTTTAGATATTTATTGCCTTCATACAAAATTTTCTCATATTTACATTTATGTCCATTTTTTTGACTGATTTCCCGATCCGTAGCAGAGATTTGTTGCTCTTGAGTGGTCTTGATTTTAATTTAGGTTTAAAGAAATTTTAATCTAATTCTGAAATATATATGTAATATAAAAAATTAATGAGGTGACCACTTTGCCGATTTTCGTTCAATTGCACCATTAACTAGTGCCCCATTTAGCCCCTGGTGATTTAATTCAGGCATATATTAAAAATTTCTGCCGATGTCAGTCTTCTTTACATCTAAACCGTCAAAAGAGAGAGAAAAAAAAGTTCTTAATACAATTGCCAGATCGCATTTCATTAGTTCCCAACCAACCCTGTGTCAGGAAATTAGGTTTTTGCAAAACTGCTGTCTCGGAGTAACCCCCTCCCCTTACCGTCAACTCCTCTCTCTAGTTTGGCGAAAAATATAGTGGTAAATATGATTCCTAATAAAATCTCTTCCAAACTAATGCGATTTAAGAGTTAAGGGAATCAAATTTTATTAAGTGGAATCTGGGACATTGCCAAAAGCACTCTCTCGTAAACTGCTGCGCATTAAAAGTCAGAAAAGTTTTTGCCGAGTTTTCTTGATCGACGGAACATTAATTCGTACATTTTAACCCGCGAGCAATTCATTTTATTTCGCGGTTGAAGTGAATATTTTGTAAGGCGTAAAATATTAAATAACTATCCCTGTTGAGAAGAATTTAATTTTTTTTTTGGCTTTTTATTTTTGAAGATCGTCAATATTGATTTATTACGTTTCTTTCTTCTTTTTGCTTGCTATGTACGAGGCTAAGCTACCCCCCACATTTTTTTTCTTAAAAAGGAATTTCAAGCGATTTTAAAGTTTTAATGAGATAAATTCCTTTTATTTTTTCGTCATTGTCTTTTATATTTTTCCTTGGCGGATTTAGTATAGTCATGTTTTTATCATACGAGACAAGCTAAAAGAATTTTAGGATAAGTATTAGTTGTGAAGAACTTTAAAACTGTAGTAACTATTTTTGTGAAAAGAGATTATAAAAGACACAGGTGATTTGATATTTTCAAAATATAAAATTATGTTCTATCACTTGAAAATTGAGCTTAGTGCTTATGTTACAGTTTTTAAGATTTTGTCAGACGATAAAAAAAAAATTATATTAAAACAGTTTTTCTAAAACTAATTCAAACATATTTTTTAGATTTATCATTAAAAAATATGCCAACATATGAGCATAATAGAAATGAAAAAAAAAACGTTCTCAAAAGAAAAACTAATTTATTTCGTGGAAGAAAGATAGTTTAAGTAATTGTGTTCCAGCATTAATGTTTCATAGCATAAAGAAACTCATTTTTCGTGGCTTATTTAAAAGAACCAATTAAATTTTACGTAGGTTTTAGAGCTTGTTTCTTTTCTTAGTTCTTTCATAACGAAAGTCTATTTAACGATAAAATAAAAGCGCTGTTTAAAGTAAAAGACTCGAGGGAAATGTTATCGCAAAGTAGAATTCTTTAATAAGGTTTTAAGGTTTTAATTTCGCCTAGAAACAGGTATCTTTCTTTTTTTTCTCAAAGAAAAAGTATATCAATTACACAAAGTGCTCTTTCCGTATTTTTTGATAAATTAGTTTTTAAATTCCTGTATAAACGAACCCCAAAAGAAATTATAACATTATTTCACTATTTGCAATTGTGAATGGTATTGCATTCAGGCCTTAAAATCATTTCCCCTGACTAATTTCCTCTTTGTTTAAATTAATCTGTGAAATAGTTCGAAATGTACATAGATTTCGAAATATGTACAGCTCGAACTCACTGCACAACTGACTTGAGAAAGTAATTTTACATAGCCTGAAAGGTTTTTGGCACAAGGACATGAGTAGATGGATTTAAAATATAAAAGTTAAACGATATACGTTAGGGAAATAGAACAATGTTCAATGCTTAAATCAGGATCTCATTGCTCATACGCGTAATCACACACACGCACACATTTAAATATATTGACCGAATGGCTAGGGTGCTGATCTTCGATGCCGGAGTTCGTGGGTTCGAGACAAACTGTTGACTTGGTTAATTGTAACCGTTTGGAATCGACTCTAAGCAGTAATTCTCGGTTTCATTAGCCCTTGAGTAACAATAGACCAAACATACATAGCAGGCGTTTGTTTAACCTACGTATACTAAATTGTAAAGTTCAAGTATATTGTATTATACAACTACGTCATTTAAGAGACGTAAAAATGTGATCCGTATAATTACGTGCACACATATCGTCGCTGGTTGATAAGCTCTAAATCGACAGGGCTAAATACCATCTTGAATTTTATTTTAATTGATGCTTTAGATACAACCTTTAGACTACTATTTAGACTTTTGATGATACAAAATTGCTTAAAATAATGTTAATATCCTAATCAGAATGTTGTCAATTTTGGTGAACATGTGCAACAAAGGAATACTTCGATGAGACAATACTGGGGCGTACGTACAATATTTGGTTGGTATGGCCGTTAATGCCCATCTTATATATAGATAGATATATAGATATACATTCATACAATAAAATCAAGTGACTAGCATTGGATTTAGGTCATGAGGACCAAACTAGTAGGTCGTTATCTTTCAGTACAAGAGACTCCGAGTTCTAGTCCCACTGTTTCGAACGATGACGAATGTGTAGATCGTAACTTTTCTAGTACCAGAGTCTGCTGTTCGAATTCTGCCGATGGCAAGGTTAATTCGTAGTCGTTCAGAATCGGCTGAAACAAAACTAATAGTCTAAGGACATAAAAACGCCCTTAATGTTGATTCTCACTTTATGAATATGACTTACTTCATTACTTAAAAAAACAGAGAGCGAGAGAGATAGAGAGAGGCTGCTATTAGGAATTTAATAGATACTTCATTACCATGTGCAGCTGGAAATAGACCAGCAATAGCTCAGGATCTTACTAACTCTCGTATTTCAAAAAGTTGGCCTATAGTTCAAATACAAACTAAACAAAACTAACATTCTACGGACATAAAATCGCCCTTAATTTTGATTCTCACTTTATGAAAATGATTTACTTCATTATTTAAAAAAATATAGCGAGAGAGATAGAGAGAGGCTGCTATTAGGAATTTAATAGATACTTCATTGCCATGTGCAGCTGGAAATAGACCAGCAATAGCTTAGGGTCTTACTAACTCTCGTATTTCAAAAACTTGGCCTATAGCTTAAATACAAACTAAACAAAACTAACATTCTAAGGACATAAAATCGCCCTTAATTTTGATTATCTCTTTATGAGAATGACTTATTTTATTATTAAATCATTAAATCCAAGAATTCAATTCTGATTAAAATTATAAACACAGAAAAGTAACAATTCCAAGAAGGAAAATAAATCGTTACAGGAAAGAGAATGGAATAAGATACTAAATATACTTTCATTAAGAAATTCGTTCAGCTAAGCTATTAAAGTTAATTTCGGCGAATCATTTTAAAGCTGTCTGGAAACACTCGCAAGAAAAAGGCGACTGCTATTCTGAACTTCCATCTGAGATTCCATCGTCTTCTGCAGACGGAACTAAAGGGAACCAGAAGATGAGGCGGAAAGGAAGCGTTTGTTTTAATGCAGTTTTGCTCCGTCTAATGGCGCAGTAAATGGATTCTGGGGGAGTTAATTTCTTCTTTATGGAAATTTAAGCAAGTATTAAAAAGTAATTTTTATTTTCCTTCCGCTACCACCAGTTGGTATATTAAGGAGATAAATAAGCGCTAAGTAACTCTTTTAGTAAAGTATAATAATTTTAAGCGATGAGGAGTTCCTAGCAACTGGTTTTATTGTGATTTATTATGGGCTGGCAATTGAGACTCGTATAATATACTGGAATTAAGATGTGAAATCATTAAATTTATAAGAACTAAATATCTGAATAGAACAATCTAAAAGGGTAGGTAATGAAATGCACTCTAATAAAATTTTAAGAAAAAGTAATATAAAGTCTTAAAATTTTTTAATTAAGTAAATTAGGTAGAAGCCAAAATTACAGTAAGAAGATGCGCTATAATAAAGCTAAAAGAGACTACTGAAGAATTGGCAAATTTGGTGAAAATATTGGCGATATTTGCTAAAACAGAAAGGTAATCCATCCAAACATTGTATATATTTCTTTTTCTGGCGACTTTAATTAATCACAGTGCGCCATCGTAATAGAATTATATACTCTTACTTAATTAAAGAAAACGACTTGAAAACCGGACATTTATATTTATGGGTAATTAATCTCTTAATAGTTTACAAACGCAACAACTCCAAATTATTAAAAATCAGCCATAGTGAACCATTAATGGTTTGTTATATCTAAATTATTTAAGCATTGCGCACTTTTAATATATAAGAAAAAAGTGACACAAGGAGAGTTGGATGCAAATAACATATAAATTATAATATAGATACAGATTGTTTGTACACGGTAAGATCAGGCGAAAATGTTAGGCGACCATACTCAAACCATTATCGCCAAGTTGGCGGGGGAACCCAATTCTTCAGTCAACCCAAGCTAAAATAATTTTCTTATTTTTACCTTGATTAGATATCAAACTCAATTATACTGTTTTGCTCTAAAATTATAGAAAATAATATGCCGGTTGTAAGTACATGTTTTTTGTTTTGTTACACTATGGCTAATGAGACTGCTACCTACTTCTTAAAGATAATTCCTAATAGCTACGAACATCTATGCTAGTAGAGGGATTCGAACCCACGTACACCAGTACCAAAGAGCAGCACCTTACCCATTCAGCCCTCATTCGGTGGTTGCGTGTAGAACTAGTCTTGTTAAACTTCTGTATTAAATCTAGTAATGCTTTTGTTTCACAGGAGAAAATAAGGAGGAAAATGTGTATCTTTTATTTTATTTATTTAAGTTTTGCGTATATCGATATTTACCTTTACCGACTGAGCTATCGCTAAGAGCCGCTGTAGCTCAGTCGGTAAAGGCAACGATCTCGTAACTGAGAGGTTGCGGGTTCAGAACCCGAGCCGACCTAAGATCCGCCGTGTTCGTTAAAGGTGACTGGGGCACGTAAAATAGGTTCGTGGTCACAATGTCTTCCAAGTTCTCAATCAATACCTTGAGGAGGTGGCAGTCCATGTCTATGGGTCTTCTCATGGCCATAATTAGGGCTTGACAAAGGTTGCATTTACCACTGGCGCATCAGTTAGGGGCGCCGCACTGTGAGGAAAATGGGGTCCGAAAGAAGACGATTCGGCAAAGAAGAAATAAGGAAAAGTTGAAAAATATTTTTCTTATTACAGAATCAGATTTTATTTTTAAAATCTAATGTGTTTAAAAATTACTGTTTTATGAATTTTCTTATTTTTTTTAAATGCTCCCAGAGACTAAACTGGTTATTGATTCTTACAAAATGTTTACCTAACACTTCTAATATGCCTTTATATAAATATGGGTATTCGTTTTAAATTTTGAATTTATTAAAGTTATTAAAACTAAATTTAAATTTAGAAAATCATCATTTTTTATGAAAATTCAACGTACAAATAAAAAAATATTCCCCTCAAATAAACTATCCAGTTTATCAGCAAAATAATACTTTTAGAGTGTTCGAAAATATTTTTAAGTATTGATAAAATAAATATAGAAGAAGAAATTAAAAATTAATGTCTAGGAACATTTTTTGAATTAACAAAATATTTTGAGTTCATTCTAAATATATGATACAGGAAAAAACATTTGTATATTTTCTCACTATATTGAGTGGTAGGGGCGCAGACCAGTTTTTTGCCACGGGCGCTAAAGAACCTAGTTACGGCCCTGGGTTTTCTGCTTGGTCCCTACTTCAAAATTACGAGGACCCACTTGAGCATAAGTCGTACTTTCACCTTTGTGGTGCTCGTTACAAACGAAAGGCTCACCCCTTTGTCTTAATCCGAGTAGCCTCCAGCTAAATTGTGTTTGGTTTCACCAAGTGGCATAAGTCATCAACAACAATATATCGATATTATAGAAATTTCTGTAAAGCTTTGTTTTCATCAGCTAAATTATAACCGTTAGGTACATCAATTGTTGTTAATATTTAGTGAAGAAACAGGGTTGGCATGATTTAAATCAGTTGATTTAAATCCTGGTTTACATATTGATTTAAATCTTTTTTTAAAAAATCATTGCACTTCTTTTAAAACCTATATTCCAAAGACAGGAGAATTGGTAATCAGTCAGCACAGTAATACCAATAAGTAAATAAGTGTAAATAGATACCATGTGCTTTCTAAGAATTTAAGGGTTGTTATCATAAAGTATGTAGCAGGGGTAGTACAATGATTGATTATGACTGGCAGAATTTATTTTATGTAATGGGAGGTAAAGAGAGTATTACAGAACTTGAAATCCAGTTTATCTACCAAATAACAACAGCCGTGACTTCATCTGCTGGAATGGGAAGACAGTTTTCTTCTTTTGGTATTGTTCATTCAAGCCTTCGTAACCAATTAGGAGTGGATAAAGCATCAAAGCTAGCGTATTTATTGAAAGAATTAATTCCATAATTCGGTGCTTAAAAATATTGAAATAATTGTGATTTGTTTTTTTAAATAAATAGTTTGCAATAAAAATATTTAATTTGTTCTTTAAATTTACATCTTATTTAGTTTGCACATTCCAATTAAAAAATAATGGAATGTATTTAGATTAAAACTTATATATTTAATTTTAGGTAATCAGTGTGTAGAATATACTAGATAGATAAGATGTTATTTCTTATAACAAACTATTCTATGTATATTGCAAAAAACATAAAAACAACAATTTAGATTAGTATTCAGAAAAAAATAAAAAAAAATATGATTTTTTTTATTTTTTAAAAAAATTCATGATTTTTTTCCAACCCTGAAAGAAGCATAGTATCTGTGTTAGCTATAAAGCCAACGCTTTGAAACTCATTAAAGTATCATAGATTAAAGTATCTTTATTCAAATGGATTTAGTAATTTGGAATTGGCTTTGAGAAATAGGTCCCGGTGTATTACACTCTCAAGTAGCAAAACAGTAAAGACCAAAACAGTTGTGAGAATATTAATTAAATCCAAATACCTAACTTAACTTGAAGAGAATTTTACATTCTGAACTATAATTCAAATCATTTTATTTCCTTTTCAGCGTTCTTTTAAAGTAGATTTTGTCTCCAGTTCTATTTAAGTGATATTTTGTATGTATGTTGTTAAGCCATAGTGATTAGAATACTCCCCGTGCTCTCTTTAAAGTCAAAAGAAAACGAAACGAACATTTTCGAAGGATCAAGACGTATTTATATTTCGCTCTCTGCCGTAACGAGTGCTTAAATGCAGCGCTGTTGAAAAATCTTCGCTTTACTTAAATTACAAATCTACTCCGAGAAGCTGAGACAGTTTTCTGTAATTTCCACGTTCTCTGGAGTAAAATTAATCTCTTTAGTCAACAGACTTTACTGGAGATGCGGAAGATAACATCGTCCTTAAACAACAAAGTTCTCCCCCCCTCCTACTCCCCTTTGGGTACTGCACCGTCCCGTATGCCTTAATTCAGTTTACCCGGCGAATTTGCGAGACTTGAAATTTACCTCAAATTCGGACACGTAAATTACATTAACATAAGACACTTGTGAGACAGTTCTCTGTTTTCTCTGCCCCTGTGCGTCTGGTGAAAGCGCGCGCGTTTTCTTTTCAAGAGCGAGCTGAGTTGAGTTGTGTGTGTGTGTAGGTGTTTTGAAGATGGTTTCTCTTAGCAACGTGCGTAGATATGCGTGTCGTGTTTCCGTGCAAATTACGAAAACCCCGCCCCGCTTTACGGCTTGTGTTATGTGTGCCTTCCATTTTTCCTCCCATCACCCTAGCCTCTTTGCTTTTTACGCTATTTTTGCTGAACGGATCAATAAGGAAAGACGAAAAACCCACTGCCCGCAAATGACTCGTAAGGTAAGAAATTATACATAGGGGCACACTTTGCAGGCTGCTGATTCATCCCTATGGAGCTAGTGCACGAAATAGTTGCATTCGTGCCTGCCTATGCGAGTATCGAAAGGGGAAATTGACACGTTATTACCAAACGTCTGGTCCAATTTATTTTTCCCGGGTGTTCCCCCGGGAAAGGGGGCTGGTGCAATTTACTGGGGGACTAGTTTTACCTTACAAGTAATACGCTTTCAAAACCGGAATTTTAGGGCTCAGTTTTCCTCCCAAATTTTAAATGACTTTTGTATCATTCTACTAGAGTTACATATAAATGCTGAAATAATGCAAAAAGCTAAGGTGCTTTGGTTCAGAAATGGATTTTGACATCAACCAGTCTCCTCTGGCATTCGATTAAAAAAGAAAATATTATTTCAGTTATTATTTCCTTACCTTTCTCTTTTGTGGAAGCAGTACGCCAACTTGCCTTTCTTGAGTGTGTCTAGTTACTTACAGGCTTAAACTCCCTACGCTAAACGGGCATTTGATAGTTTTTAGATAGAAATCTCGTTGTTAATGAAAATAACATCTGACAAAGTGTTCCTTTTAAGAAATACCGCCAAATTTCAGTTTAAACAGACTTTTATATCACATTTTAGAGGAACTTTCAAAATGCCAGTGTATTTTATAGATAATTGAGATGAACCATACTGTATACAAAGATGTTTAGTGTACTCGTAAGATGTAAAGTTATGTTTAAATACGTTTAGGTTTTGTTTCTTATTAAGCAGGGTATTTTTAAGATGCGTAGCAAACTTCTGATATTTTTATAACGCTGCTTACTAGTGTATTTCAAACATTAATACAGAAATTTTGTAAAGAGAGGTAATTACAGATTCCAGTGTCACCTTAGAAACTGTTCCAGATTAAGCGACAATATTAAGAACTGTTATTTTTTTCTGTTTCTCGTGGATAAACAGGGATTTTTTTTTATCATTACTCTTTTATCTTTTGTCTTTGCATGTTAAGAACACTCGCTTAATATTCGTTTGCATTAGAAGATATGTCTTTTATTAGATTTGTAGTGTTCATCAAGTTTCGTTTTTTTTTTTCAGTAAACCGAAATGGTAACACTCATTAACATTAAAACAATTTAATAAAAAATGTAATTAAAATATCAGAAGGTTAAATAGATAAAATAAATTAAGAAACAATAAAAGGTATAGCAGCCGTTGGCTCTCAAGTACAAGCGCATGGCACCGACTGAATACATCCGTTAACCTCACAGTTATCGTAGTATTTTATTTCATTTCAGTTCCAAAAAGTTTATGCTTGCCGAACCATGGAGGTTAGCTTCGGAAGTTCCTCGGGGACCACCACAGATTATAATAGGTGTCTACAAAAATCCCATTATTCGCTTAGAAAATGTACACGAAGATAATTGCAGTGACTTATAGAGATAACATAAGTAAAGATTAGCATCTCCAGACTATGACCCCATAGGTTGTCACCACCATAATGGCTGTAGAATAACAAAACTGTCGAAGATGGTAAAATGTCAAGTATTTTTTTTCCTAGTCGGAAACAAATGAAGTGCAAACAAAGAAGCTTTTCAAGTATTTTTATTTTATTAAAGTGACTGGTGATAAAAGTTTTGATTTTACCTTCAGATTGGTGAGCTAGTCTTACTAATAAATTAGAAAGTAATGAAGTGTTTCGGATATATAATTTTGCTCTCTATTTTTCATTTATATTAGATCATATAGCAATTAACACTCCTGTGATTTCTTTTTTTTTTTCGACCATGGATATGAAATCCCTGGCTTTCAGAAAGCCATGAACATTTAGATTTATTTACATTATAGTAGACAAAGCTAGGGAAAATCGAGAAAAATTTGAATCGTTCTTCCATTGCATTTTGTAGAACCTTTTTTTGAATATACTTTTTCTTAGCTCTGTTCTTTCATTTATATACTTTTAGAGCTTCTGATAGTGACACATATAAGTAAGAGAAAGAAATTCTAAACACAATTCAATGTTTTAAAAAATATTTTACGAATGAAAGATGACGCGACTTAGGATATTTTATAAACAAACTCAGAGCACGAAATGGACTTCCCTATTTTCTGAATAGACTCATCTTTCCCGAACATGTGCAAATCTGATGTTTCTTATCTGTTAACGGACGATAGTTGCAAAAAGCTTGTTAGAGACCACTATCTTTGCAAAAGTTTAAAAATTTATACTTCGACCTGATCAATGTTAGATCTAAAACTTGCTGATCAGCAGGTTTTATATCCTTGTACTAGAGTATTTAATAATATTTGACTTGACTATATGAACTTGTACTACTAAAATAATCATAAACTTTCGTGATATATTTCACTATTCTATCAAAGAAGCTCTCAATATTTAGAAAAAAATACAGTTCTTTTTGGTTTAGAATTTTCTATATTTTAAAGCTGTCTAGACTGCTTTTTTGCTTCTGGTTTAAACATGAAAGTCTTTTGTATCCCATAAAAAAATAGTAACGTTCAAAATATTCGATGTTATAAATATAACAAGGAAAGATTGTAAAGTAAAAGTATCCGGATATTTATATTCCCTCCAATATTGTGATATTTTATAAAAATATGCATATGTTCAATTCAATAAGAAGTTTAGTAGAATTTATGGCAGCTATTTCATGATATTTTATATAGAATGTCTTATTTTCTTAGTAATAGTGCTCATATATATTCAGAAAATCGGATATTCAACGTATACTAATACTGTAGTAGTTATAGCTGTGAAACTAAATGAAAGTGTTCTAAACTGACGATCGTAAATTTAAAACATCGTTATTTAAAATAAAAGTTGGAGTTGCAAATATTCGTGTAGTGAATCACAATGACGTCGGAGGCAATAAAATCACTTCTTTTTTTCGGTCTTTCTAAAGTGGCATCAAGGAAGGATATACTTTCTCATTTCCTCGCGATATTCCAAAATGGTTGCTTTTTCCATTTATGCAGTTTAATTTAAAAGGGGCTCGTCTACATCCGGGGCTTTATTTTCCTTTTCAGACCGAAACCAAATAAATATATAATAGACCTAAGAATATATCTATTTAATTTATTTGTTTATTTCTTACTTCCAAAATGCTGGAAACAATGATAATAGGATTTTTATTTAGATGAAGATAGAGAAGTCATTTATTTAGTTAAGAAAATAGTTCGACGAGGCCGCCACAGGGAATATCTACGATTTGTTTGTTTTGTTATGATGGCAACAAAAAAAGCACACAAACAATAAACTGGCGATGGCGAGAGATAGCTGAGGGAAGAAAATTAAGATGCGGCAATTCAAAAAGCGAAACGACTTAAATCAATCCCAGATGACGGTGGGAATGAAATTAGTTTCTCTGCCAACCGCGTTTTCTTCACCGTAAAATTGATGCTATGATTTTTTTTGGACGAGGCCCAACACTTGGCTGCTAAGTGGAACAAATGTTTTCAGCGCGCTTAAGATATTGGGCTGATTCTCTTATCAAGTCTCTGACGGACCCACACTATTTTAACCGCGTAACTGCGGGAGTTATACATATTTCTTCGCCTCAATGTCTCGGCTTTTTTAGTTTTTGTTTTATTTTCATTAGTTTAAATTCGTGCTCCATGGTTTTTCACTTGACGACATTCTCCCGCCTACTTCGTCAATTTATTAGATATTTTGTTGAAGAAGTGTTGGACAAGCGTGAACTTGACGTGACTTAACGTGAATTCAAAGTTACTTCTTTCAGGTCTGGCAGCGTTTAACTGCAGCAAAAGTTGAAAACATTTTCTAGCTTTTATAGCTTTAAAAACTGACTGAAAAAGAAAAATGAAATTTTTCTTACATATAAAATTTTTTCTGTAAATAAAATATTTCCTAGCTTTTTTAATATGTGTATACAAATTATTGCATTTTTCATAGCTATTCGATTACGCACAGCATCGCAGATTTATTCATACAAATATATAAATTTAATAGTTTAAATTAGATATACAGTCAGTACCGGCTATATGGTCACCCGCTTATAAGGTCACCCCTCTTATATGGTAAGTTTTCTAAAGTCCCGTCTAACTTAATAGGGAACTTGTATTAAAGCGCACCGCTTATACAGTCATTTTCTTTTTCTTGTTACCGGTTATATGGTCAGTTTCATGTTTTCAACGAGTTTCCAAAAAAAAAAGTCAATGCGAAACCTGGGAGGACCTGAATTCAAGCCTTTATTTTCATATCTTTCCTCCCTTTCCCCCTTTCTTGCTTGTGTAGACTCACGCCGGAGTTTTCCACCTCTCTCAGTTCTTTCCCCCTCCCCCCTCTGATAACAAGTGGACATCTGTCTGTTTATTGGTTGAAGTTATCACTCTCATACATAACTTCAGGTGTTATTTTACTAATTCTGAAGCAGCAGATGAGCAGTTATTAAGCTATTAGGACTTAGAAAAAGTTGTGTTAACAATCAACAAAAGAAAGCAAACTTATATATCTGATTTTTTTTAAATACATTGAACATGAATGTAAATATGTACGTGTGCTGTACTTTGGTTAATAAGGTAAGGTAATAAATTCCCCCCCCCCAAAAAAAAAGAAATATATTGCATATTTTTAATGTACTGTTTAATTCTCGAATTAATTTTTAAAATGTTCTTGAAAGTATAATTATTTGTTTATGATTGGTACATATAATCCTGCCACATTCTGATTGGTGAATATAATCCTGCCACAATTCAATAGGGTTGTATTGTTTCGCATATATGGTCACTCCTCTTATACAGTCAGATTTTTCTGGACCGCTGAGCTGATCATATAACCGATACAGACTGGTCTATTATTATTAAATTAGATATACTATATTAGGTATACTATTATTTAAAATAAGGAATTATAAGATTAATATTACATTTTTTATAGGGAAAAGATAAATTAAGAAATTTCAAACATTTTCCGATAAATTTATTTTTATTAAATTTTTCACAACCAAAGGCAATTTTTAAGCATCAATTTAAAAATTATATATATTCATAAATGTTCGTTCAATATTAGGCGCAATCAGAAAAAGTTATTTATTAATTAAGTCTAGAAAACTGTTCATGCCACTACCAGGGTTGGCATGATTTAAATCAGTTGATTTAAATCCTGATCCAAATCTTGATTTAAATCAGTTGATTTTTTTTGAAAAAAATCATTAATTTAAATCGTTTTATTCACTTCTTTTAAAACATATATTCCAAAGACAGGAGAATTGGGAATCAGTCAGCACAGTAATACCAATAAGTAAATAAGTGTAAATAGATAGCATGTGCTTTCCAAGAATTTAGGGGTTGTTAGCAGAAAGTATATAGTAGGGGTAGTACAATGATTAATTATGACTGGTGGAATTCATTTTATGTAATGGGAAGTAAAAGATGGTACTACAGAACTTGAAATCCAGTTTGTCTACCAAATAACAACAGCCGTGGCTTCATCTGCTGGAATGGAAAGACAGTTTTCTTCTTTTAGTATTGTTCATTCTAGCCTTCATAACCAATTAGGAGTGAATTAAGCATCAAAGCTAGTGTTTTTATTGAAACAATTAAATCCATAATTCGGTGCTTAAAAATATTGATATTGATTGTGATTTGTATTTTTAAATAAATAGTTTGCGCTATCCAATTACAAAATAATGGAACGTATTTAGATTAAAATTTATATATTTAATTTTAAGTAATCAGTGTGTTTTGATGGCAAATAGGTGCTATTCTGGTTTAAAGAGCCAAATAAAATCTAAACTTCTCTGCATCAATACAAAAATAAACTTATACAAAACCGTTATAAGACCGATCATTTTATATGGCAGTGAGACGTGGGCAATTAACAAAAAAGAAGAAAATAGGCTACTCATTTTCGAAAGAAAAATCCTTCGGTCGATATTTGGAGCAGTAAAGGAAAATAATACATGGAGAGGTTTATATAACCATGAATCATATACTAAATACAGACAACCTAACATCTTGAGAGCTATTAAATCCAACAGAATTAGATGGCTGGGACATGTTTTGAGACGAGCAGATTTGGACCCAGTTAAAAAATTAACTTTTTCAAAGATTGAGGGTACAAGAAGAAGAGGTAGACCAGCAACAAGGTGGTTGGATTGTGTGGAGAAAGATTTGGAGATCTTGGGCATTAATAGATGGAGAAACCTTGCAAAAAGTCGTGCCGTTTGGAGGAAGCAGACAGAGAAAGCCTTGGCCTGTACCAGGCTGTAGCGCTACTGAAGAAGAAGAATCAGTGTGTAGAATATACGAGATAGATAAGATGTTACTTTTTATAACAAACTATTTTATGTATATTGCAAAAAACATAAAAACAACAATTAAAATTAGTATTCAGAAAAAAAATAAAAAAAATCCGATTTAAATAAAAAAAAATCACGATTTTTTTTCCAACGCTGCCACTAACTCAATAAAGACTAGCTAGCTTAACAGTTAGTAGAAATATCATTCTCCCGAATGTTCTGTATTTTAAAAGGAGTTTAAAATAATGCTTTTTAACAATTAAAAGTTACCGCATGCCTTAAAATTATGTTTAATATTTTCTTCTACTGCACTTTTAATTTCCCTCAGTTCTTCATTATCATTTCTGTCAGAAACTTAGCAATGTCTGACGTAACTCCAGCTGAGAATAATTGCCCTAAAGCATAACCAAATTTATTTATCATTTGTAATAAATTATTTTCTTTTATTTGAACGCCACATTTTCTCTCTTACCACTTATACTTGAACACATTACTTTTAATTTGTTTTTCTTTGAATCGTTAATCAGATAATAATTTATTGGAATGAATTAAATAACTACAAGAAATCTTCGTTACGCTAGCACGAGAACTAACAAATTAAAAGGGATTTACATAATTCAAAGTAGTATTCTCCATTTTATTTATAACAACAATCTCTTCATGTCTGATTACTTTAGATGAGAGGGAAAAATAAAGCCAGCTTCTTGCTTGTAAAGATAATCCAGACATGACTTCACGAGAAGTAGTCATCCGTTACAAATTATATCTGATTAATGACTACTCGGTTTCACTTCTTTCCAAGATGGTTGGAAGAAGGAAATAAAACTACATTCCGGCGGCATTCCGAGGTGGCATTTGTTAACTAGAGAGGATTAATATGAACATCTCTTGATAACTTTCCATAGTTAATCTTAATTACTGAATTGCTTTTCTAACGTTGATGAGTAAATTGATTAAAATTTGGCTTCCGGTTAAAAGGGTTGGAATAACGTTGACAAGTGTGGCCCGGTAATTAACCAGGAAATTTAAAATGCATATCTAAGTACGAATTTTGTTTCACACTATTTTGAAGAATAATATAGACTATGACAATCATTGCAGATCAGTTTAACAAATATTTATGTTCTTTGAAGATGTTATAGTACAATCTTTTATAAATTTTGGAAAAGCAGTAGAGTATTATAATAATTTCAGAGCTATTCTATACAGATTTATGTTCGTTAAACATGTTATAGAACACTCTTTAAAGGATTTTGGAAATTATATAAAATATTGAAATTATTACAGAGCAATTTAGTAAATTTTTATGAACTTGACTAATATGACACATCTATGCAGTTTTTAAAAAGAAAGTAAAATATTAAAATGATTGCAGGGTAATTTAAGCCTTTAAGAGACGTTATAACCTTACATTTCAAATATATATTTCATTGCAAAGGCTTTGTTTTGTTTGCTTGCAATCAATTTATTAAATATTTTTCCCCTTTAAGGTATCCGTCTGCGTTGTAAACGTCATTTTTTGATAAAAATCGTATTTTTTTTTTTAATTTCTCTAATGTAAAAGTTCAACTTCTAAGCTTCTAAATCTGTTTTTTGTATTGTCTCTACGGCATTTTAAAGAAAAGTTACAGCTGTTTAAACATCAGTGAGAGCTGTCAAAACAAAACGGAAGTAGCGGCTTCGGAATCGGAAGTTGTGAATTTAAAGCCTTTTAAAGAGCATTTTTTGGACAAAACATTTTAAATTTTCATGAAGATTAGTTTAAACATTTTTATAGTATTTTTAATAACTAACAACTTGGCAATTAGAAAGTTTTAAAGCAAGAAAGTGTGGGGAATTTTAAACATGTATTTTAATTTTTAATATTTAAAGTTGCTTTCATAAACTTCAAATGCGTTTTTCTCAGAACGGTATTTTTAATAAAATGTTGAAACTTGAAATGTGATTTCTCAAAAAGTTCTTAAAATATTTTGTTGAAAATTATTATGAATGCTTTTGATAGTATGTACTAGTGAATGACCTAAATGCTTTAAATTTGGATAATTTTTAATGATGTTACTCATAGTTAGATATAAAGGTAATAAAAATTCGTTAAAAATTCAATGTGTATGATTTTGAAGGATAACATTTTTTTACCAAACGTAAATTTAGCAATGATTTTAGGTGATTCACTAGTCCAGTGTATAAGAAATGTGTTGCATAAAAAATATTAAAATAATTTAATTTATTAAAAAATTATACCTTTTGAACCCGATTTTTTTACTAAATTTTCTTTCTTTATTAGAAATTTAATAAAAACTTCTCCAGGAATAAATTTTTAAGTGCAGTTCTCTATGATAATATAAAAAATAAATCTAAGAATTTAAAAACATGAACTAGTTTCTACGTTTAAAGAAAACAGTTCTCCGGACGTAGACGGAGACCTTAAAGATGTTAATGGACACTGTTACAGATTTTAGAAAAGCTGTAGGAAATTAAATCAATTTATTAAATATTTATGTTTGTAAAAGATGTTATAGAACTTTTTATCATAGTTTTTGGAAAAGCTGTAGAACATTACAATAATTTCAGATAAATTAATTAATACATTTATGTCCTTAAAAGTTTTTAAGACATTTATAAAAATTTTGTAAAAGATATAAAATATAATAAAAAAGAAAACAATTTTAAAAAATATATTTAACTTCTTAAAATGTGTTAAACGTGTGTTACGTCTTAAACGTGTTATAGCCATAACAGGCTAAATATATATTTCACTGCCTGGAGTTTGTTTATGTAAGGATGTTATGTTTATTTTATGTTACACAAATTTGTTTATGTTTGTATATTCATTCGGGATTCAACGTTGAGAAATATTTCTAAAAAACATTTAAAATTACTGAGTAATTATTTCTGAAAAAATATTTTGTCTGAACTTTGAGAATACGATGTTTTTAAATTGCATTGGATTTTAAATGGTCTAAAAAAGTCTAAAAACTAGTATAATTTATTTAATCATCTTTTCACATTGCATAACAACAAAAATTATTTATAGGTTTTTTCCACAAATTTTTGCATTTTGCTGCTCTTTATACTAATATCTATTTTGTATGCTCTATGTAGTACAACAGCATGGTAGTAAAAAAGAGAAATACTAGGACATTAGTACGATGAATATTTCTTAGGCAAACGAATTTTTAAGAGTATAAATGTGTATTTTTTAATAGTATTAAGCAGGTTTTATGTTATTTAATTACCAGGCATGTATAGATATGAATATAGTAATATGTAGTGATTGATTGAATCTTATTTTAGAAACCAATTAAGACTTTTTTTTTAAATATTAGGTTTTAAACATCTTGGTAACTTCTTTTCTACAAATCCATTTTTCAATTTTCTTCTACTTTTGTAACGTAATTTACATTACAAATGCTCTTGTACTACCGATTAGTTCGTTTTTGTAATAAGGATTATCTAAAGGACTGAAACCTAAATCAATCCGATTACATTCTAGTACAATGCAAAGTCATCCTTCGAACACATGTTTTCAACTGGTTGAACACGAATGAGTCTACATTGATTTATTACGTGATAGAAATGTAATGGGTAATTTCCCTAATTATTCTTCTATATATTTTTGAATCTAAAAAAGAGTACTTTGAAAATATTTCCAATAAGAATTTTTGATGGTAATTCATTGATTCAACGTTCGTTGAACATATAAATACCAATAAAAATTAAATACTCAGTCAAGTTAACTTGGTGGTCTCGTAATTGCCAAAAGCCGTCATTTTAGGTATAGAATAGCCAGAAATTTAATTTTGAAAATAATTATAATTAAATTAGTTTAATTAAAATAGCATTATATCTATATATCTATATCTCTCTCTCTCTCTCTCTTTATATATATATATATATATATATATATATATATATATATATATATATATGTGTGTGTGTGTGTAATAAATTATTTCATCTAGTCACAATAATGTAATTAATATGTAGCCCCTAGTGTTTTTTAATTGCCCGGGCTACTGGTCAAGAAAAAGCCTAAACAGCTTACAGTAATAAAGATGCAGTCAGGTCACATTGAAGAAAACGGCGCAAGTCTAATTAAAGCTTTATTTTAGAGCTGATAAAAAGAACATTTTTACTAGTCAACGACAAAGGAAAAACACAAAAATCACTCTGCTCGAACAGAGTTGCACCCAAGAGCGAAGACAGGAAGAGTTTTCCCAAGGTAGAATAAACTTACTCAGCGAATTTAAGTGTTAAGATCAGGAAAAACGCGGAGTCATTTGCCGGCGACAGCTGGAAAACGTGTTGAATAAACAGAAAATTTACATGTATAGGACAGAAAGCTTTGGGGAATGTATCGAATAAATTTTAAGTCTAGGACCATTCCTTTGATTAAGACATTTAGATGCTGGGAAAAAGATTTTAAGAAATTAAAAAGGGAGAGAGGAGGTTTTTAAGGAAATATTGAAGTTAAATTATTTTGATATATTACACACACACACACACACACACACACACACACACACACACATATATATATATATATATATATATATATATATGTATATATATATATATATATGTATATGTATATATATAACTGTACTAATTATACATATATATATATATAATTAGTACAGTTTATAAAATTTCATCTGTACATTTTCAAAATTCTTAATGTGCAGGACATATAGATTATACTTTAGTCTTTTATACGTTTTAAAATGTGTAAAGCCTCCAAAATATAGCGTATAAACTTGATAAAAAATCTTTTATGAAATATTTTATTTTTGTAAATCTTCCCTTGGACTTTATCTCTGTTCTAGTTTAAAATAAAATAAATTCTCTAGTAATCCGTTTATGTCTTTTAAAAATATACGCATTCAGCCTTTTTGAGTTAAAAATGGCCCGAGTCTAAAGCTCTTACGCATGACTAAAATAATAAAGATATAAAAATGCTTTTGGATGGAGAATTTGGCTTGGTGTGAGATCATAGTTAAGCTTCTTAATATAGATATGGCATCATTCCCTCGTGATGCAGGCAAGTCGGCTTTATCCAGTAATAGTGCTGAAACAAATAAGATTAGGTTATTAAATTGCACTATCTTCTCTTCAGCCTCTTGTCACGAAATTTATGAAGCGGCCACTACTATTGCTCGAAATTAAACGTGCGGTATCATTAAGTTTGGAGATGAGTCACGAGTTTAATTTTAAATTGTGGTTTTTAGTTATTTTAATACCCCAAGTCTTATCTTCTTCTTCACATTAATCACGTTTCTTAGTGATAATCGATTGAAACCAGACTAGCTTCATCGATCTGCTCTCAATTTTACCGAG
Organism: Pardosa pseudoannulata; assembly: GCA_032207245.1. Taxonomy (NCBI): domain Eukaryota; kingdom Metazoa; phylum Arthropoda; class Arachnida; order Araneae; family Lycosidae; genus Pardosa; species Pardosa pseudoannulata. The sequence continues at coordinate 14,805,892 of CM063510.1, forward strand.
TACTCAAAGTATTAAAAATTAGAATTTTATAAAATTATCTCTGATCTGTTATTTTTCATATGCTTTATATTCTTAGTCTTTTTATAAACAAGATCATTAACCCCTTAAAAATTTATCATTTTTTATGAAATTCATTATTCTTTTGTTTCTGTTGATAATATTGCCCCTTAACACAAGATCATACACCTATTTTTACTGAAGTGAACCAATTTGACTCAGACAAAAAAATTGAAGTTTTTTGCAAAGAAAATAGTTTCAAATTAATTTAAATGAAATGCTTATTATCAAAAAATTAATGGGAAACATTTTTTACATATAAAATCTGTTTTTGTAACACATTTTCTGCAAGCATTTCTATTACATTTAGCACAATGGTATCTACATCTGTTTCTTTTGCCTGATTGTTGAACTTGACAATTCTTCCGTGTGTCAGTAGCATGAATTTCTGTCATTGGAATGGAAGTGTTCTCGACTTCTTCTCTATATTTACTTGTTAGCTCTTCAGCCAGTTGGAAAATAAAATCTTTTCGTGAAATATTTACTTGAGTCGTCTCTTTATACAGAATTGTTAAACCATTCTATGAGTCAAATTGGCTCACAACCGTGAAAATAGGTATACCACATTTGATAATGCGAAATGAAGGGGTCTGTGAAGAGGAATGAAAGTTTACATATATTTTATTACTTAACTAAAAACCAAAGTATGTGTTTGAAAAGTGATATTAAAGTTGTATATATATATATATATATATATATATATATATATATATATATATATATATATATATATATATATATATATAGTGATATGAGTCAAATTGACTCGGTCCGTAAATCTAGAGTTAAAGTATTGTCATGCACTACGTGGCACGGTTGCTATTCGGTCAAACTTCGAAACGAGTAATGCGTGGTTCAAATTCCCTCTCAATTACTGCTGCAATTTTAATTTAAACTATTGCAAATTCTTCTTTAGTTGATTCCAGAAGTTACTAGAAATATTCGTCAGCTTTTTCAAAATACACTAAGGTATAAAAAGCAAGTTACTCGGTTTGTGAGTCAGCCAAGTGTTGGACTTTAAATAAAACGTTTATTAAACGCTTTACATTCCTGCTATTCTTGCTGTATTTAATCTTCCAGTTCTGTTTACTTGACAATATTTACTTGCTCTGATTTTATAAAACACAAATATAAAGAAGAATTATTGTGCATTTAATTATTCAACAAATTGCTTCTCCATTATTTTGGGATAACGTAATTATATTTCTATAATATGAACTTTAATAAAAAAAATTTTGTTTGTGCTATGAAAGAGTTGGCAGTATCTGATTTCATTTAAAACTAGTGAGAGAGAAAAGAAAATGTGTGTGGGTGTGTGTGTGTATATATATATATATATATATATATATATATATATATATATATATATATATATATATATATATATATATATATATATATATATATATGTGTGTGTGTGTGTGTGTGTGTATGTAATCTATCAAAATTATTTAACTTTAATAGTTCCTTTAAAACCTCCTCTCTCCCATTCTAATTCCTTAAAATCTTTTTCCCATCCTCTAAATGTCTTAATCAAAGGAGTGTCTTCGACTTAAAATTCTTTCTATACATTTCCCAAAGCTTTGTATCCTATAGATATAAATTTTCTGTCTATTTAACACGTTTTCCAGCTGTCGCCGGCAAATGAAATGGCTCCGCGTTTTTTCCTGATCTTAACACTTAATTTGTTGAGTAAGTTTCTTCTACCTTGGGAAAATTCTTTCTATCTTCGCTCTTGGGTGCCCCTCTGTTCGAGCGGAGTGATTTTTGTGTCTTTCTTTAGTCAGTCGTTGACTAGTAAATATGTCCGTAATAGCAGATCTGAAATAAATTAGACTTGTGCCGTTCTCTTCAATGTGGCTAGACTGCATAGTTCGTTATTGCTGCTAGCTGTTTAGCAGATTATCCTTCTCCTTGCTTAGTAGCACGGGAAAGTAAAAATAATAGGGGCTACATAAGTGCTGTGAATAGGGAATAATTATTACACACACATATAATATATATATACATATATATATATATATATATATATATATATATATATATATATATATATATATATATATATATATATATATATATATATATATATCAATCAGAGATATTCTACTAAATTAAACGGCATTATCTTCAAAGGTTACGTACACTTAAAAACGCTTTCTTATTTAAAAATTTAAAAAAAATGTTCAAAATTTTCGTGTTCTCATCTCTATATTCTTCTGTATTACTTCCTTAAATTATTCCAAAACGTGCCATGCCTGCATTTACCTTTGCATTGACTATGTCTGTAATTAGTGTTTCCTGCTCAAATTTTCAGAGCAATTTAAGAATTCGCTTAATTATTTTTATGTCGATATAGCTGAGAGTTGGGACTTAGCTCGAATTAATGATGTGTTCGCCGCAATTGGCATTTCCCTTGATGCGCCTTGGCGATCCACATTCATATCCGTTTAGGGTAAAAGGTAGTTTTCCTGGTTTTGTATGAGTAATTTCAGTGAAAAGGAAAAAATTTACTCAAGAAAAAAAATCAGTAGAAGAGTTGGACACTTTTTTACCAATGTTTAATCTTTACTTTTTTTAAAACGTAGAGCTATTTTACATGATACGATTGGTTGTTTTTGTGCCTTTTATTATACTGGTTTCGTTATTTATACAGCAAGGCAACTGAGTTTTTAGATTTGCATTAATAGAGGAATTATACTTCTAAAAAGTTTTAAAAAATAAACAAACCCTTTAACAAAAATATTTTAACAAAGTTAAATTCAGAACTGTCACGGAGACTGCATAAACATTTTGTTGCCCTTTATTGATAAAATACCAACATAGTTCTATAATTCTCTCTATAATGCAGCATCGTAAATTTCATACAACGCAAATGACAATTTTTCAAAATGTACTTGTTGGAGTTATGCATAACATGCTGTGGTAAAATCTGACGGGTGCTAAAATTCCGAAAACATTTGAATATCATCTTTCGAAAAATAATGAAACAAAATAACTGGCAACAGAGATAAGCAATAAATATAACAAAATAGTAATGAAATAGTTTTCTTGAATATGGATATGATTTTCTATATCACTCGTTTAAAATTTTTTCATCTGTTTTTGCAGGCATATTGGTACTGTTGACGTCATGTGACTCTCAGGACAGTTACTATTTCCAGCCGCATCCTCAAGACCAAGATGTACGGAAGGGCCAGAGCGTCACTCTGGAGTGCGGGGTGTCCAACAGCAAGCATGTCGTTTTCTACTGGACATTAAATGGCGACGCTGTCGACAATACGACCAGAAGGTTCCAAGTAGGCAGCAATTTGCATATCACAAGAGTCGACCCTTCGAAAGACCTGGGCGAATTCAAGTGCATTGCCACCAATGTAACGACGGGAATATCTTTAGCAAGTCAGGGGGCACAGCTCAATATTCTATGTAAGTAGAGTTCTTTGGTTTGTATTATTATTATGGCACAATATCAGTAGTCGACATGTTTATTTGATGGATATTTTTCCAATTCTCAGTCCCATTATTCATATTTCCTACGTATTAACTCCAATATGAGATTTAAATATATTAACAACAATGTGAAGACGGGAATATTATCTTTGGCAAATTAGGGACCACGGCTCAATATTCTATGTAAGTGGAGTTCTTTAATTTTGATTATTATTACAGCAAAGCATCCATAGTGGACATTTAAGAGTTGAGGGTCACTTTTCTGATACACAATCTCGTTAATATTTTATGTATTAACCTCTAAATAAGAGATTCAAATACATTGCCACCAGTACAACGACGGGAATACATTTGTTACGTTGGAGATACACATCCATATTCTAAGTAAGATGCGTTCTTTGATTTTCATTATTACTACAATAAAACCTACATAATGCATACGTCTTTTTAAAGGGATGGATATTTTTCCAATTCTCAGTCTCATTATTCATATTTTCCATATGTATTAACTCCAGTATTAGATTTAAATACATTGGCAACAATGTGACGACGAGAATATCTTTGGCAAATTAGGGACCGCAGCTCAATATTCTATGTAAGTGGAGTTCTTTGATTTTGATTATTATTACAGCAAAGCATCCACAATGGACATCTAGAGTTGAGAGACACTTTTCTGATAACCTGTAAGTGATTCAAATATGTTTCCGACGACAGGAATACCTTTGGTATGTTGGGGACATAGTTCAATATTCTAAGTAAGAGGCGTTCTTCTATTTTCATTTCTACTACAGTAACCTACATAATACACATGTCTTTTTTAAAGGGCACATTTTCGTTCCTTATGCCTATTGTTCTAATTTTTCTCTGTATTAACCTCTACATAAGATTTACTTGGAAAAGTAATTAGTAATTTTGGTTTACAATGAGGAATAATTGGTTATTTCATTAATGAGAAATTTTCAAGGAATGACACTGTACACAAAATAGTTATATGATTTTCCTCTTTAAATGGGTAGTTAGAAATTATTTAAATAACGCTATTACCAATTTGTCCCAAAATCAATCTGTGTAAAGTAGCGAAAGAAGTGTGATACCAAGTTTTCATCATTTTTAATGGAAACAAATTTTAACTTTCAAATTAGTTTATACTGATTCATCTTTATATATCTTTATAACCCCTAACCTAAATTGACCCCTGGGGCTACAATTTAGGCCCTCTAATAAGGGGTCAAACCAATTATAACTCTACATTGCTCTAGCGGACAATTTAGGAAATTTCCACACAAAAAGGATATGTACGTTATCGGAGTCAGATTTTCCTAGAGATTTTCCCACAGATTTTAACTGGATGTTGACTCAGGTGTTGAGGACATGTTACTTATAACTTCATGTTAGCTGACCCCTCGGTTTTGTCCTGTCCCTATAATGAAGTGGGAATCCGTCTTCCAAAGTTATGTTAATAAACGTCTTTAACTAAAACGGTGTCATTTTTATGGGCCATCACCTCTACCACCCATCGTGAAGTCCGTCTTATTACATACACACACACACACACACACACACACACACATATATATATATATATATATATATATATATATATATATATGTGTATGTATGTATGTATGTATTGTGAAATTAAATATTCTATTTCATGCTTTGTTTCTAAACTTCCATGTTGGAAATACCTCTATGAGACGTAAATTAGTTGTTCCAGAAGTATCCTCTACCCATAGGTTTTCACTGTATTACCCATAATATAGAATGATCTTAATATCTCACTGTAGTACTCTACTACTTTGTGAATTTGTTAAAATCTTGAATAGATGTAGTAACAATTCATATTTTGTTTCGTTTTAAAATGAATTTCCTGTTAGTGGATGTTTTTAATGTAAATTACCACAGAAAAATCTTCATGTACAACAAAAATATCATTTTGTACAAAATTTAATTTCAAATCTTGAGTTTCTTTTTATTAGTCATTTCCTATTCATGTCAGTTTTTACATCGCTTTTTATTGTCCGAAGCTCTAAAGAAAAAATATAACGATTTTATTTGTTGTGATGAACGCGTACCTTGTTAGACTAACATGTTTTCTTACTTAAACCGTAAAAAAGAGCTAGTATCATTTTATGTACAATGTCCTATGCGGCAGCCTCTTTTGCTTCCTGTGTCGAAAATAATAGAAGACCCGTTGACAGAAATTTCTTCGCCAAAGCATTAGCCAATCATAAGGGTTGTGGCGCTATCTAAATTCATGTTGTAAAACATTTTTTCTAGTGCAATTTACTTGATTTTACGGATGATATATATTACAGACATGCCAACTACTCCGTATTCTCCAGAGCAGCTTCGGAAAAATGAGAAAATTTGATGACTCCGGAAACTCAGATTTCTCCAGAAAACAATTACAATTCAGCAATTAAATACAAAGTTTTTCCAAAAATAATGCTGAATATTACTCTTTTACACAGCATGTTAAAATTTTTCAGTCCTGTGCTAAAAAACCAAACTCAATTTAGATCAAATTTGAGTAGACAAACTCTAGAATCCCTGATAATAGAAAAATAGAAATATTTGAATCAGCGTCAATGTTGCTATAAGAAACACTGTTCCAAAAAATAAGTTATTAAAGCTTAAAAAAACTACTCATAAATTTTTTAATGCATAAATTTCAATTTACTTTTTACAATTTACTACTGTAAATATTTTAAATTTAATTTTAATTCAGAAAACAATAAGATATGTACTTATGTGTAATCTGTAATTAGCATATTAAAATTTGAAGCCTCGCTTTTGCTCCGAACACAAGTGCCTGAATGTTGGCATGTCTGATATTATATATATATATATATATATATATATATATATATATATATATATATATATATATATATATATATATATATATATATATATATATATATATATATATATATATCGTTCTATGAATGTTTGTGGGTGTGTGGTAGCTTTGCATTTAATGCTTTGTGGCCCAAATCAATGTCTGATTTACAATATTTATTCTTAAATTAAAAACAGTGTCAAAAATCATGTCGAGTATCAGACATTCGACGTTAGATATGCTCCAAAAAAATTCTGTCGAGTTGAACTCGGCGATGGACCAAAAGATTTAGAAATTAAACCCGTAATTCTTTTTTAATATTCGCAAAATTGAAGTCAGAACAGTATTTTGATTTAACTTCTACAAATTGTATTTTACGTGTCATTTTTTGGTAATACCATGTTGGATTTCGAGCAAGATCGTATTAAGTTCAAAAACCTCATGTATGGAAACAAATAAAACTACTTCTAATTTGTGGAAACAAATGACACACGGCCGCCTATCCCTGTCTCCTAATTGCGTTTCTTCCCACAAGAATCGCAATAAACAAGATCATACAGAAAAAAGTTTTCCATCCCCCGAAATTCAACCTTATCGATTCTTTCCATCAAATATTCATCTGGGTAATTGGCTTTTGTTCGTTCCTCTTGTGGCAGCAACTTGCGAAAATGGGATGACCCTGGAAGATTTACGGGTGTGTTTCGAATGAATATCATTCTCGCAGTGGAAGTCATCTAATCGCACTTCTTTGACCCTTGTTCCATGCGAATCGACCAGATAAAATTGGAGTTTCTCTGGTTGTGCCCTTGTTAGTTTTTATGGGTCGTTTTCTTCCTTTTGTTTCCAAATGATTGGTTGCCCTGTGTCAGGTGACAACCGTATGGATTTTTACTCTGTGTAATTTAAGTGTATTTTATTCCGCGTGATTTTAGGAATGTGTGTAAAATAAAATTTAAAGAGTTAAAACAACCAACTATAGAAGAATGTATATATAAGCCCTTTGTATAACCATACCTCAGATGTACATAAGCAAAAATTGATGTCATTTACAGTGATTTTTAAACGATACTTTTGTTTGCCACTGCCATCTTGCAGTTTTATCTCCTTCCATTAACACAATTTACACATTATTGTATCAAATTTTCATCCACCGTTCGAACAAATGCACATGTTTATTACTAAAATAAATTTTGAATTTGTTAATTTTTTAAGCTTCTCCGTGCCCAGTAAAAACAATAGAGGCTACATAGTTATTATGACTAGAGGAGATAATTATTACACACACACATATATATATATATGTGTGTGTAAGTGTAAACCTTAAATTATAAAACTGCTGGGCAAGGAGAAAGCTAAATAGGTAGGAGTAATAAAAATGCAGTCGGCTAACATTGAAGAGAACGGCACAAGTCTAATTAAAACATTATTTCAGAGCTGTTAAAACGGACATCTTTACGAGTCAACGACAGACAAGAGAAAGACACAAAAATGCCTCTACTGAACCAACACCCCTCTCTTTAGGGGGTGTTGGCTGAACAGAGGTGAACCCAAAAGCAATGACAGAAAGAATTTTCCTACTTACTCAGCGAATTTAAGTGCAAGATCAGGAAAAACGCCGGCCATTTGCCATTTGCCGGCGACAGCTGGGAAACGTGTTGAATACGCAGAATATTTACATCTTTAGGATAGAAAGCTTTGGGAAGAATTTTAAGTCGAATACACTCATTTGATTAAGACATTTAGAGGCTGGGAAAAATATTTTTAGGAATTAGAAGAAGTTTTTAAGGAAATAGTAAAGTTAAACAATTTTTATATATTACAATATATTTATATATATATATATAATTTATTTGTATGTGTGCATATATATATTTATATGTATATATACATGGTTTCCGCGCACCTGGAAAGTCAGGGAAAATCGTGGATTTAAACAATGGATTAATTTTGTCATGGAAAGTCTTGATTTTTCAAGTAAAATGAGTAAAAGTCATGGAAAATCATGGATCCGCTAAACTACCGATCAAATAAAAATGCATTGAATTGTTTAATTCTATATTTACTTGTCATTTGGCTGAAGTTACTGAGTTTGGTATTTATGTATTATTCTATTGACCATATTGCTAAGTAAAATTTGTTCACCAAGGAAACTCAAAGCAAGAAAGCTTAATGTGTGGGTAAATGTATATTATTCTGGTTTTTCTATATAATAATAATTATTTTTTAATAAAAATTTGTTGAGATTTTTTTCACAAAATATAAGTTTATCTTTAGGGATATTGTATATAAACATTGTAGGGTTATATTTGTCTATTATTCATGGTCACCTGGATAATACCAAAGTACCCTGAATTCAAATTGGAAACATTTTGATTGAAAAATTGCTATATGATTAAACTTAGGTATGTTGATACAACAATTTATTTTTATGTATGTGAGTTTATTAACACTTATAAAGTAAGTATATAGTTTTTTATGCTAAAATTCCTGTAATTTCTCTAAACGCATATATTTTATTTGTATGTATATCAGAAGTTTTATTTATATATACTTTAACGAAAGCTTTTTAAAGTCATGGAAAATGATCTGTTAAATCAGGGAAAGTCATGAAAAGTCATGGATTTGAAAAATTTTATTCTGGCAGATACCCTGTATATAGAGAGAGATATAGATATATAAAGAGAAAAACGAAAAGAGATTTGTGTTATGAATAGTGGTAGAAATTAACCGAGCAAGGAAATCCCTCTTATCTCCCCCGAGGGGGTAGTGGGAAAGGAAAAACAAAGTAGATATAGTGAGTATGTTATTTTGAGGGGTGGTGAGAAAGTGGGCGAGATTGACGACGCCAAACTTACTGCAAATCCCGGCATTAGTTTTCGGGAGCCGATCGTATTACAGCTGTGGTTTCGCGCAGAGGCCTCCCAGATGGATGGAATTCTGGGTAAGAACAGAGTAAATGTGCACCCGGATCGAGTTTCACATCACTCATGATGAATGATTTCCCAAAAGTACAAGTTAAGAAAAGATTGCTTGTCTCCTGCTTGACCTGCCCTTCTAACACAACAATGGGGTCCTTTTCCGCAGTTTAAATACTCGTTTTGACTTTCTACAGAAGAGAAAATTTTTTCCATTAAGTAATATTTTATTAGGAAACGCTATATCGGAATTTATTTTTGTAATAATAAGAAGTTTTTCCTTAATCACTGAGCCGTTTTGTCCGTACCTCATTGGTAAGGACAAAACGCTCATTGATATAAGACATGATTTACAATGAAATTACTAATCAAATAAACAATTAATCGTGTTATTAGAAAGGAAAATCTTTGAAATATTATACATTAGTTTTGCATCATTTTCAGCTTTCCCCTAATTAATTCCGTATTCGGCTCTTCTTTTTTTCTTTTTTTTTCCCCTCAGCCATTGACCTATATTGTTCAATCATTAAATACAATCAATCTTCTAAAGCAGTAGTTTGAGAATGTGTGATGTTCTGCTTTCTGACACTCTTTCTATTTTTTTCTTCTTAACGCAGAAGTTATGATATAATTATGCTTAGGACATGGTTTCCGCGCACCTGGAAAGTCAGGGAAAATCATGGATTTAGACAATGGATTAATTTTGTCATGGAAAGTCTTGATTTTTCAAGTAAAATGAGTAAAAGTCATGGAAAGTCATGGATCCGCTAAACTACCGATTAAAAAAATGCATTGAATTGTTTAATTCTATATTTACTTGTCATTTGGCTGAAGTTACTGAGTTTGATGTTAATGTTTTATTCTATTGACCATATTGCCAAGTAAAAATTTGTTCACCAAGGAAACTCAAAGCAAGAAAGCTTAATAGGTTGGTAAATGTATATTATTGTGGTTTTTTCTTAAATTGTAGATTAAAATTTTATTAATATAATAATAATTATTTTTTAATAAAAATTAGTTAAGATTTTTGCACAAATTATAAGTTTATCTCTAGGGATATTGTATATAAACATTATAGGGTTATATTTGGCTATTATTCATGGTCACCTCGATAATACCAAAGTACCTTGAATTCAAATTGGAAACATTTTGATTGAAAAATTGCTATATGATAAACTTAGGTATGTAGATACAACAATTTATTTTTATGTATATGAGTTTATTAACACTTATAAAGTAAGTTTATAGTTTTATTTTTGATAAATTTCCTGTAATTTCTCTAAAAGCATATATTTTATTTGTATGTACATCAGAAGTTTTATTCATATATACTTTAACGAAAACTTTTTAAAGTCATGGAAAATTATCTGCTAAATCAGAAAAAGTCATGGATTTGAAAAATTTTATTTTGACAGATACCCTGTTAGAAACAATGTTTTCTTTATTTCTCTGTACATTACCATTTAAAAAATTATATATAAAACAATTATATTGACCATTTATGACTACTGAGTGTTTATATTTTTAAGAGGGAATAAAGTGTCTTCCTACAAAAAAATTATCAATGAATAAAATATTCTGAGTAAATCAAACTACGATTCACGCGGCGAGATGAGGCCCTTTTAGATTTTCTGTCCGCTCCACTATCGATTAAAATAAATAGTGCAGAAATCAATACTTAAAAATTCATTTATAATGAAAAAATGATTTCAAATATCATCATATTTTTTGAACTACTTCTAAAAGGCGTCTCTTCTCATTTATTAACAGAAACAAAGTAGTCCTACAACATTAACCCAAGATCTAATATCTCCCGCTTGACCCGCGGTAGCTCACTTGGCAAAGGCGTTGATGTCATAACCGGTGAATTGTGAGTTCGAACCGACTAAAGGCGGCTGGGTCACTTAAAATAGGTGTGTGGCCGCAATGTCCTACCAAATTCCCAAACTATACCTCAGGAGGTAGCAAGCCATGTTTGAAGGTCTTCTGCTTGGTAACTGATTCTGAATTACAAGGACTTATGTTGTTTGTTTATGTTGTTCCAGGAAGTAATGTTGGTAGCCTATATGATGTTCCGATAATAAAATGGTGTTAATGTTGACCTTCCAACAAATTCCTTGGCGTTGTAGGGCGAATGCTTAACAGACAAGAACCCCTGTGTTTGTACAAAAAATCTCTTAAGCATAGAATGTTACCGCACATTTAATTCAGCCCATACATGGAAATACATACAGTAAAACCTCGATTATCCGAAGTAATTGAGACCAAAACAACTTCGGATAATCGAAATTGTCGGATAATCGAGAATTCATCAATAATCATCTAATTTAATATGTAGTATCGTCATTGGTGCAATAACATTCGATTGTTCTAGTACTCGGTAGTATGACTTTCCAAATTTCGAAATAGGGTGTGTTTTTGTTTAGAGCAGGGATGTTTGAAAGTGAGGAAGAGTACAATCATACCGATAATTGTGTTTGGGAGAAGGAATTCGAAAAAAATGAATTCCTAAATATTTATCTGCATTCGTAGTTTGGAAAGGACGGCTTGCATACAAAAGGGAAGTGGGGGAGGAAAGAAAACTTTAAAAATGTATGTTTGTAAAGAGAAAATTTTGGATGATAGTAGAAAGTGAAAAAAAAAAGTGAATCGAGGTTCTACTGTATTTTCTTCAGTAAATATTTCAAAGTATATACATTAGGAACAGATTGACATTTGCACATATAACTTTGTTTCTTGAATGAGAACACCCAGTTTGAATCAGTCTATCGGGAAACTTAGAAATTTATTCGCAGTTCAATTCATAAGAATTTTTAAAATATACTTGCTTGCCTTCTCCCCTACTTTTGTCATTTTCATTTAATTTTATAATAGGTTCATTTAGACCGCAAAGTTTTTTTTCTTTTCTTTTTCTGGCCAGATTCAAAAGCCAGTTGTACATTATTGGACTAAATTAAGATAAGTGGGAGTGAGAAAAGCGAAAAAGAAACTTTGCGGTTGTGCCGGTCGGCTTCCCTCAGCGTTTGATCTGTGATCTATGGCAGAAACACGGTTTCTTATTTTGTCTTCCCAAGCCGCGAGCGGAAACCGAATCTGGGCCAACTACTATTAGCCCTCCGGAGCGTACTACCCGAAATCCGCAAGTTTCCACTCAAAATGCGAATCTAATTGGCGAGATCTTCGTATATCGGGTTTCCGAGAGAGTAGGTTTTCCCATGGCTGACCTTTAAACCTGTTGATTGTGAATTCGAAGAACTGTATCTCCGCTCTGTTCTGGTCCTTTAGCACAGGAAATTAGAACTAGATACGAAAGACAAATCTTGATTACCAGGCATGAGATTTTTTCTTTGCTCATTCTTTTGAGAAAATCCGCTATCGTAAATCATCTTGCACCCTTTTGTTCAAACATTTAAATTAGCGTGTGTAGACTTGCAAGATATCTATCAGAAAATTTCAAACTGGAACTTCGAATGTTTTATCCTTTTATAGCTTTAAAGAATTTCCTACTTTTCGTTTAAGGTTTCCGTTTTCCGGAAACTCTTTATATCAATAGAGTTTGGTGCAAAAGAATATAAAGAAAAAATTGTATTCACTAGGCAAAGCTTCCGTGCTACTGCTTTTAGAAAATGTAGAAAATGGTTCGTTTTAAAAATGATATTTAAGTATAAATTCCATTGAAGATCTCTGTATTTTAAGACAGGGAATTCAAAACTATTTTGATAAAAGGAAAGATATAATCATATAATTAAGTATATGTTTTTCTAACTGAAAAATGGTGTTAAAAATTAAACCTCAGCTTTAAAACACTCTTTTACGGAGAAGTATATTGAATGTCCTGTAAATCAATAGAGTTTGGTACAAAAGCATATAAAGAAAAATTTGTATTCACTAGAGAAAGCTTTAGTGCTACTGTTTGTAGAATTTGTAGAAAATGGTTCGTTTAAAGACGATATTTAAGTGTAAATTCCATTGAAGATCTCGGTATTTTAAGACAGGGAATTCAAAACCATTTTTGAAAAATGGAAGATAAAATCATATAATTAAGTGCTTGTTTTTCTTACTGAAAAATGGAGTTAAAAATTAAACCTCAGCTTAAAAACACTCTTTTATGGAGAAGTATATTGAATGTCATGTATCCCAAATTGCAATTAAATACTATTACACTTTTCCTCTATGTCCAAATACATCGCGTGTGATGTAGACAAATCATAAAACCAGGGTCTATGTTCGTCATTTAATGCAGTTGTGCTGTTCAGTTACTTACTCACTTGAAATCTGAAACAAAAAGAATAAAATGTGTGCTTAATGCATGATTAAAATCTTAATCGCAGTGTTTTTTGATTGTGATGAATTCCATGGACCGTCTTAATTTCGAAATCTTAAACTAAGCTCTCCCAACAATTCGTTCGACACATATGGCCTAACTAGAAACAAGTTAAATACTCTATTGTTTAAGCTAAACAAATATGCATTTTTGTTAATAACGTAAAAATGTAAATGATAAAAACTAAAATGTCTAAAAGTAAATGCAAATTCAAGTCTTTAGAAATTAAGAAACGGGCATAAAATAGTTTCTAGCATAGTTATCCTTCTCTGGCCCTCAGGTTAAAACTCTTTGTTGTTCTTTGCTTTATGTCAGACACCACTACTAAGATGGAGATGGATTATGTATTATTCTTGGCTCAGTTGCGAAAGATATTTCTTCTGTAATTTTAGGTTAAAGCACAACCTTGTTTCGTTCAAAATAGAATCAACTATTTGTTTTCTTCTCTTAGCTCCGCGATCGTGATCTGTTGAGAAAAATTCAAATTCTTTGGTCCATTGTGGATAGTGCGGCTTTATATGGGTTCATTGTGTATCTTGCCGATTGTGAGGTGAAGTCCACGGAGTTTGCGTGCGTGCGTAACGCGCTCTCCTTGTGTTTTATGGTTTCATTGTGTGTGCCAGATGGTGTACGAAAATGTTGCCTTTCGTGATTGGATCAAGGATTTCCGGGGGTCTTGTAACCACAATCAACGCTCTTGTCGTGCGTAATTTTACGTTTTCAGGACGACGTTGTCCATTAGTGTCGAACTGTAGCCTTGTTTGCAAATTCCGTCTAGTTCATGTGTTATTATTTCAAGCATATCATTTTACAGTTGCGCACACTTGCTTCTTTGGAATGCTCCTGGGAATGTTCGAAGGCGTCAAGAATAAAATAATAGATTTTGTTGAGGGAAGGTTCTTAGACTTTTTTATTATTCTCTCTTTCCGGTCCATCCTCTTTTGCGGTGTTCACCAATTTAAAGAATAACACACGCTTGTGTATAGGTGTTTCAGTTTTTTTCCTTTGAGAGGTCTTTGGGTTCCAGTGTATTATAATTGTTATATACAAAAGGGATATTCTTACAAGTCAGTTTTGGACTTCTAGTTGGGAGAATACCATAATCTGAATCTGAAAGCAATGTTATATTTCATCTTATAAGGATCGTAGATTTCAGACTATTGGGTTGATTTACCATACCTGTTTAATCCCTATAGTCTTATTAGGACATTAGAGATATCTCAGATACATTTATTGCATAAAAATTGTCCTTATAGAAGCTCTTTATTCGTCTGATCCTTGAAGCCGAAGCAAAAAGAGGACAAACTACTTGAGGTCCACAAAATGCTGTGTTTTATGGATTTCTAGAGCAGATCTCTTAAGGTGCATGTTTTCTGGTCTATAGAATAGCGTAGACATAAAAATATTTGAGAGAAAAGCTTAGAGACGAAATTTTATCAGCTAAAGTTAATTTTAAAATAGTAACAATAACAAAATAAGTAATTTCTGAGTGCAGGGAAAAGCATTATATAAAATGCAAGTTAATCATTAAAGATTAAATGATGTACAAATTACAGATATTACAGATACATTTGTTAACTTCATGAAACTTGTCCTTAAAGAAAATCTTTACTTGTCTTATCTTAGAGGCTCAAACCAAAAGTATACGAACTGCTTAAAATCCACAGACTGCTGTGTTTTCTAGACTTCCTAAGCAAATCTTTTATGATTTTTCTGGTCTGTAGAAATGCGTAGACATAAAAATTTTTGACAAAAAAAAATAAGATATGAACAGAGATCGACAAAATTTGTAAAATCTTAGGAGCCAGTAAAAATTCTTAGGAGCCGATGGCACAAGTTCTTTCTTCAGTTAAATGACTTTAACACATTCACTACAGAATGAAACATAGGCCACTCATAATCAAATAGGGTTTTCCTACAACAGGACAAGGACAAAGAAAATCTTTATTTGATTAGATTATGCAACGGAAAATTGTATCAGGTAATGTAACTATAAATCTTAAAAAAAATATTAATATTAACAGTGTGTTTGAGTTTTTGCTCTGAAATACCATCTATCAATTGACTTTTCATGACTGAATTCCTCACAGATGGTCCATTTAAGTGAATAAACTTTAGGCTATTGAAAGATTCTCTCCTTAAATTTGAACGTAGTTTGTTTTTGATGACATTCATTGTACTGAAACCTCTTTCGCGGGAAGATGTTGAAACAGGAAGGGTCAGTACAATTGAAAAGGCGCGATAGATTAAAAGTTAAATATATGTACTGAATTTTTTTTGTGTGTGTGACTTTGAAGTTAGTCTCCAAAGGCATTTTTTTAATCGCCCGGGTTTTGTCGGACGGTGGATATGAAATTTTATAAGGTAAAGCTAATTTAAAAATAGTAACAGTAACAGAAAAATAATTCATGACTTCGGGGTAAAGTATTATATAAGAAGTTAATTATTAAAGATTAAATGATGCACAAATTCTTGGCACTAAAATTAATCTTTAAAATTACCGTACTTAATTTGTAATTAAATACTGTATAAATTACTTTTTTCAAATCTTGCGCAAGAGAAACCTCTATATAACGAAGAATACATATATATATATATATATATATATATATATATATATATATATATATATATAAATCAAGAATGAAAAAGAGTAGTTACAGGGTGATAAAGACTAATGAAGTAGATGATGAGAAAGACCACTTTATTTTTCCATCCTTTCTACGTGTTAAAACTTCTTTATTTACATATTTATTTAACTGTAATGACTTGTATGTGACGTCCATTAAAAACTCACTATTTATGCTACCATCTTATTTTTTTTCAGCATTTTCCATTACTCCACTAGATTACAGTTAGTATTTTACTTGAAATAGTTAAAAAAAATTTTTTGTTTCTATTTTTACATCTACAGTACCTTTCACCATATTTCTCTCACTCTCTTTCTCCCTCCCTCCCTTCATTGTGTTAACCCTTAATTTGACAAGATGTTTTTTCAAATATTTTTTAATTTTAATTTCTGTTACTTTCCTATGTTTGTATAGACATTAGGATATCTGTAAAATAAACAAAAAAAATATCATTTTCCATTTTTGAGATAATTAATGTCCTCTGTGGCGAACACTGACAATTATGTTATATAGTAGTTATAAATATACATGTCCGGTGTAGCGGACTTAGCTAAATTAAGAGTAAAATGTCTTACTCAAATCGGTTGAATTCTTTCAACTCTACTCATAGTTTTCATTCTAATTGTAGTAAAAAAAAACCAAGTTGAATAATATAATAAAAATTTCTACGACAGCATTAGGCATATTATTTATACTGCATTAATTTCGTTAATTTTGAAATGCACTAATTTTCTATGTTTTAAAAAAATATAGATAAATCACTTTTTTAGTTTCATCTTATTGCTAGTCTGTGTAAAGCTTAATTTTTATGGACCGCATATGTAAATCTGTATAATGTCTGTCCTATGCATAATAATGATTTTTTCCCCACTGTTCTCGCTCTTTTACCCTTTTACAATGTCACGAGATGTAGCATCGGTGTTTAAAAATTATTCAAGGATATATTGTAAATGAGATCGTTTTGCTCCATATAATTTCTCTCCCCAACGTGAAAAAGGGTTGACCAGATGCGTCATCCTCAACCCTGTGACAGCTGGGCCATCCCTGCTATGAGCGCGGAAAGCGGATGCTACCGTTTGCACATTCACTTTTATGAATCTACCACCCCTCTGAAAACGATAGCCTTATAAATAGATCGTTGATGTGTCCGGGTTCGTTATACTGGAAGGGTTCCTAGTAATAGACAGATTTTTAACGGCAGGGGGAAAGAGGGGGAGCTCGATATATAATGTATGTGAACTCCCTCCTTGGATTAGGATTTTTAATACCGTGACCCCCTTGTGAAATATGAAAGAGGAACGTTGAACGCCCTGTATTAGAATAGGTATCCCATTGATGGGTTGACAGTTTTTCCGGAATTTATTTTTTTAAACTAGGCTTTGAAGTAATTGATATAATTTTTATTAGTTTCGAACTTGAGGAATATTTCCACGGACCATAAAATTCATTGAAAATGGGTAGCAGAAATAAATGCTTCATAATTTATTTATTTATTTATTTATTTTTCAGTCGGTAGAATTTCAGTACTGCAATTAGACATTGCTGGCTTTCTGCAGTATAGGAGATATTACTGTATGAAGTGTTAGAAGAATTAAGTTTTAATATGCATACGTTTGTACGACTAACTGTTTTTTCTTGTCATAATCGTGTTATATTTAGCCTAGCATTGTTATTGGTAGTTTGTAAACTCATATTATTTCTTAATTATCTTGCTATTGAATATTTAGTTAAGGGTGGCAGAAATAAATGCTTCACAAATAGTTTTTTTATTTTCTTCAAAAAAAATTTTTTTTTTCAGTCAGCAGGATTTCAGTACTGCAATTAGACATTGCTGGCTTTCTGCAGTATAGGGGGTATTATTGTATGAAGTGTTAGAAGAATTAAGTTTTATTATGCATACGTTTGTACGACTAACTCCTTTTTCTTGTTATAATCGTGTTATATTTTCCCTAGCATTTTTATTGGTAGTTTGTAAACTCATATTATTTCCTAATTATCTTGCTATCGAATATTTAGTTGATGGTGAAAAAAATAAATGCTTCACAAATAGTTTTTTTTTTTTTTTTCCTCAGTTGGTAGGATTTTAGTACTGCAATTAGACATTGCTGGTGTTCTGCAGTATAGGGGTTATTATTGTATGACGTGTTAAAAAATTAAGTTTTATTATGTATACGTTTGTACGACTAACTGCTTTTTCCTGTTATAATCGTGCTATATTTTGCTTAGCATTTTTATTGGTAGTTTGTAAACTCATTATTTCCTAATTATCTTGCTATCGAATATTTAGTTAATAACTAAATTAAAAGTGTGCTTGGAAATAATGCCGTGATTAACATAATCCCTGAAGTAAAATTTAAGGGAATAGTTTATGATTTTGAAGTCAACTTTACTCCATTTAAGCTAAATTCCTACTGTCTCAATAGTCTCTAAGCGCTTTCATTTAACATTATTTGTCCCTGCATATATATTACTTGTATTCTTATGATAGGAAACAGTATTTATACACTTCTTTACCTTCTATTTCCTAGCATCTCACTTTTTTCTTTTGAAATTAAATATGCAACAAGTTTCTTGAATTCACACACATATGCATAGTTTAAATAACTATATAATTTATTATATAATTAATTAACAATACTTGACTAAAACAGGCAAACAGGTACAAACAGAAAACATACATATAAATCATGTTTGAGTATTGCTATCAAATGGACTAGACCTGATGGACATGAGATCATGGTGTAGGTTTAAACTAGTTTTATACAAGCAAATTTCGCTCTAGCCAGTTAGCAGTAGACACACACACGCACATGGTGTGTATATATAGAGTTCACAATCAAATTAAACGAAGTTCATTTCAAAAGTTTAGAAAAATTGAGTTCTGAAGTTTCTGGATCCTACTTAACTTCCATCGAACGATGGCCGGATGGTAGAGCGCTGCTCTTCGGAACCGGAGTTCGCGGGTTTGAATTCCGCTACTGGCATGGACGTTTGTAGCCGTTCGGAATCGGCTTTAAACTGTAGGTCCCGGTCTCATTAGCCCTCGTGCGCAAAACAGTAGACCGTAGAGCGCCAAACCAAACCAAACCTAATTAACTTCCGGAAACTGAAAGTGAAATTAGTTTTAAGAATACTTAACTAGTGTATTAATTTATTAACATTGTATAAGAATAACTGATTTATATTTCGGACAATTACTCTTAAATATCAATCTAATATGTACAGTAAACGGGATATTTTATTTATATTAATTTTTCAGTTTTAATAAAAAATAAATTTTGTCAAATTAAGAACAAGCCACTTACATGGGAAAAATACATTGCTTCACTATTAATGCATTGTCAGTAATGGATAATCAGATCTCAATTAATTTCTTTGAAGCTCGTAGCACTAGCTACTAAACAATATAGTGATGTATGCCACTGTCTAAAGTGTAGACGTAATTATTTTGCCTTTTCCTGTATGCATCTTTGAATATTTTGAATTACCACCAGCTTCCATTTGAAAGTAGTTGTCGGAGTCCCTGGCCCATTAAGGCATATCTCCAGTAAGTAAGATGAATAATTGTGAAAGGGAGCGGTTCATGATGAGTAATAAAGTGTTAAAGATGCCAGTTCCATTAAATATATTAAGAAAATAATAAATGGTAAACAAAATGAATAATTAAAGATTTAATAAAATATTGATTAAATCTTTTTAATTATAAAATATTTAATATTCATATTAAAATTATATTATTATATTACATTTATTATATTTAATGTTAATATAAAATATTTAAGATTAGTAACATATTTTTTATTATAAAGATTGATAATAAAAAAAGGCTAAAAAATTAATATAATAATAATAATGGCTAAATATGGGTAAAATGCGATAAAATAAATTTAAAAATACTTAAATGCGATTTAATATGAGTATATATTTGGAATCAATTCACTAATGCAAATATGTATAGTTAAAGTTATTTTCAATATGGAAGCATTCAAAAATTTAATGCTTTAAAATTTTATATTATCAATGAATCGATGATGGAATCTGTTATATCCTTAAAAACTGTTATCCATGTTTTTTTCACAACTCGTGGTATTAGTATCGATCTGATTAATGGCACGTGCGATACCATTGAATTAATGAATTGGAATGTTGCTTATATATATATATATATATATATATATATATATATATATATATATATATATATATATATATATATATATATATATACATATATATGTGTGTGTGTGTTTCCCATCTCTGTTCATGTATTGAAAAATAAATGTATGCTATGTGCGAAATATTAGTTCAAGGAATTATTTTTATTCAATTACTACGGCCCCAACAGATTCGCTTTCATTAAAAAAGATAATTTAAAAATCATAAACTGTCGGTAGATAACGAGATGATACAACCTTTGCATCAATTCATTGCATTATTTTGTGTTACCATTTTCGATTGATCTTAATCTTAGAGGAAATGCCAATAATTTCATTTCATACCTCAGTTGTATAAAACGCTGCTCACGAAGGAGATAGGATCTGAGATTTCTGTCTGTGACTTTTCCTTCGATAGAAACTTGAAAGATCTATGAATAACCTTAATCTTAACTATTTCATGACACAAGATTCTTGATACCACTTGCTTTAAAAAAGTGTCCGTTTTCGTTTCCCATAAGATACAATCTTTCACATCCTGAATTTATGAAGATGTCCATTGTCTTCAGGCGGATAAGTCTTTGTCCATCTACTCAGCAGACTAATTCTGTTGACATTCGAGCTAAGTTAAAAAGCACACGTATCGCCAACGCACTGATTCTTTTATTTATTACCTTTCAAACTTGTGAAGATCGTCAATGTCTGTCACGTACCATAGAAGATAGGATACTATCCTACTGTTCTCAAGTACTGTCTTTTGTTTGATCTCTCCGGTTTTTCGTTATTTATTTTCTTGTCTTTTCTAATTCTGGACACGTTGAATTATATAAAGGAGTCTCAAATATCAAGACCTCGTAACTAATAACACTTCAAATTTAATATTTTACTCCAAATATAATAACTTAAATCAATCAAAACTGGAAACTCAAAACCAAACCAAATGATATATGTTTCTGTTAAATAAAAGTATTAAGTTTTCAGGAAATATTATGGTAAATGATGAATTATTAAAACACATGACTTATTATTTAATAGTTTTAATGACAATTTTCACACATAATTTAAACTGCATTGAAGTCCCAAGTTCTCCGTTACAGTTTATGCCCTGTGGTTTATCCAAAGACACAAAGATATCTAAGGAAGTCCTATATATAAGGGGAAAGGAGGGGTTAGTCTTCAGTATAATGACTTACGTCTATTGATTTAACACTTGGCATGCGAGTATACTTCATCACCAACTTACGAGTGGAACGGGCGTTTTTTCGTGAATCGCGCGAAAGGTTAGTTATTCAGAAAAATCGCAGTAGATCGAAAATGCTTTGTTTTTATGAACGAAACTTTTTTATTTTACACTTTAATATATACTGTATGATTGTTTAACAAGAAAAAAATATTTTTACCAAATCAGAAAAATAAACGATTTTTAAAATTAAAATCCGATAATCTGTTAGCGCATATTTCTCCATCCCTATTTTTGTCACAGCGGCTCATGTTATCAATTTTGTATTCAACAATAAAAAACCAAGCTTCAAATTGACAAAACCCGACTTGTACGTTCTGGAGCTAGGAATTCGATTGAAGACGAAATAACGCAACAAAAGACCGGGTAACTCGACAATCATAACTTGTGGAAAGAAAAAATGCAAAGCTTTGCATAGCAACGTAAACAACACTCATACAATGTCACACATACATATAATTATCTGTATTTAGTAGATTTTTGGTGGTTAGCGGGTATTCACCACAAATCTACTAAATACGTATTTTTACGTGACCCGCGCTCCAGTGGCAGACTGCAAAAAACGTAAAAATACGTTGCCCGCACACGAAGTGTTAATAAGCAGGTCTAAACATTTATGTACTACTTAACATATCCATTTGTTTGTTGGTAGTGTATTGATGTTTGTCGAAAGTATTTATAATTTCCCCCTATTTTAATCATACATTTTTGCATTCCATGAATCTTCGCTTGTGCGTAACTCAGTACTAATTGGTATTTATGAGATATTCAACTGACTAGACTAAGCGTTTAGTAACACAAATCGAATTTTTTTGTGTTCTTTAAGTATAATATACTGAGTTTGTTATGTCAACAAGGCCTTTTGACAGTAGACTGTATAATATAAAAATTATAGTAGTTAAGGGATTTGAAGATGCTTATAGGACAGAAAAGACGTTCAATCCTACTTATTTAAAGGCATATGGGTTGTTTAAAGACCCCAAAACCAACATGCTAATTCAACTGAAGAAATTCCATTATACATTTGGACCTATATCTGGAAATTATAAATAAAACTTTAAAATTAATCTGCTTCAGTATGAATCCGCAACAGCCAAATATCACACGAATGCACGCATGTACATATGTTTGTGTATGTGTGTTTGTGACCAGAGTGAGTCATAAATTGAAATATACCAGTAACAGGAGGGGTGTCTTTTTGGTCAACTCAATGGGAAAATGCTCTCGGTTTGTTTAATATTCGGGAATAATCACGTAGGAAATTTCTGATAATATAAGAATATCTAAAAATTGTGCTGGTATAGTACTTGCGATATTTGTTTGGCACTTTTTTCTGTGTTTGATAATATGTCTTGGAGCATCACAGTGGTTGTCTTTAGCTAACTGAATATCTGTGGGGACAAGCACAGGAATTCATTTTGAGCACCTCTTATGAAAAGTAAGAGAAATGGTGGGGGATGGACATACTGGAATCCCCAAAACTTCTGGTTCCCAAAAGGGTCCTCAGCTTACAGGAAACTTGTGACATTATATTCTATTAAAGGTAGCTTTAAGGGTTTTAACATTAATCTTTATGTTAACTTTCTTAGTCCCAATTTTTCTTTACAGTTACAAATGCATACAATGATACAGTTTTTATATCTGCGAAATTCGAATCAGAATCCACAGTTTTATTTAATATTATTTGAATCAATCTAAACCCTTCCAAACAGTTTCATTCTTAAGAAATTGCTGACTCTTACACGTATTCTAGCAATCGTTATAAGAGGTGGTTTGATCGTGTTCCTCGCCGCCATTTTTGTCCTCCTGTTCTCCAAATGGAAAAATTCGTTGATGATTTTCAATAGAACGTCGTTTGTTCCAACTCCTTCAAAGGGCCCTTTTCACCCCGCAGGCCCTGCCAAAGAGCTGAAGTGCAAAGCAGGCGTGAAGAGGTTGATAAAAGAGATTGCCTCTCCCATCCCTCCTTATCCTTCAGGACATTTCTCCCTCTTTTGTGGAAAGCCGAAGCTTCCAAAATAAGCCGTGGGTCACGTTCATTGCTTCCAGAAGTGGTGCGTGTGTGTGTGTGTTGTACTTGAACGGGTGATGTATTCCTTTCACTTAGACTGGAAAAAAATTCAGATTATTTATAGATGTCGTTTATTATAGGGTGAGTCAATGGTCTATGACCGAAAAGATAGGTGAGTTTCAGAGAAGTGAGTACTGTGGGAATTAATCTTAAAGAGTGTGAGCCAAGGATTCTCTGCCTAACCATTTGTTTTATTAGAGCCATTAAGGTATCTAATCCTGCAGTTCATTTACCCCAACTTCTTGCTAATTATTACCTCTTTGTCTGTGTAAAATATTCTGTCTGAGCAAAATCAAAAATTAGTAGTTTTCAATAGCATAAGGAGGGGAAGGGGCCCAAGACTTTAATTAGAAATTGATATATATTCAAAGATAATTCTTTAAATATCAATATATAGGTCTTTTAAACTTGTTTTTCTCCACATATTTTCTTTTCATCATAAAGAGTAAAAATGAAATCTTTTCCGACTGTGAAATATTGGATGGAATACTTAAACAATATATCCTAAACGTATTTAAATGAACTAAACATGAAATATATATTTTTAAGTGCAGTCTTAAATATTTTTCACTTGCAAAAATGAAAAATAACTTAATAAAACAAATATTAATGCCATCATTCTCATATTACTTATCACTCATATCCTTTTAACCGTTGTTTTTCAGCTGTGATAGTTTTTAAAAGTAAGTTATTTTAATAAACTTTTCAGTGGTGTTGAACTTTTCTAATTCTATAAGGTTAGCAAGAAATAAATTTTCCGCTTCTGAAGACTAATCTAGATTGCGTTCCATTGGTCTAAACGAGATAAAATTTGAACTGCAGATAATTCAAATAATACGCTTGATATTTATTAAAAAATTTTTTTAGTAAAAACAGGCGGCTCAAGTTACAAGTGATATTTATATGCATATAATAAAAATATGGAACATCATTTGCGTTACATCGCATGCCTATTACCGTTTTTCCTTTGTATAAAAAGATGGGGGAATTCTTCATAAGATTTAATTACTTGTCTTCACATCGAGCCTACGTTGCAAGAAAAAGAACAATTGGGTAAAATTGTTTAACCCTAACCAACATAACTCCGTTGCAGCTGAAGGACTTTGTCGTAAAAATTACGAAGTTGATACATTAGCATATTAAATGTTTTAAGTGCATGTGTTTACAGCGGATACTTTGTACTAAATTTTTATGTAATAAATATAAAGCGCATCATTTGAATTATCTGTAGTTCAAATATCTCATTTGGTCCAAGAACGTATTTTACCCCACCTCCTCCCCCAAATGAGAAATTCTTGCTTGTAAGCAGAAATTTTTGTTTTCATGCTATCTTTACTACTTTCCAAAAAAAATCTTTATTTATATTGCCGCATAAAGAGACTTTGCCAACAAGCTCAATGGCGGAATGGTCAGACCACGAGATTCTGACTTAAAGTTTGTGGGTTCAGTGCTCACCATGGCGGTTAATCCAAAGTATGGATTTTTAAATTTAAAATGATATTTATTGTTGTCTTATGTTCTCTAACATTCTAGATCTTTCTTTATTATGTAAATTAGTTATTTCTCGAATATTCTGTTCGGGTACAAAAACTGATACCCACTAGTTGTAGGCAACTTCTCGATCTTGTAAAGTTGCGAGTTGCTACTTTGCTTCAGTAATTTCTTCTGTTAGGCTAAACGGTGTGTTCATTCGAATCTTGGTGGCAATATTATTTTTATAAGATTGATAAAACGCTTTCTTGTATTTGCCAAGTGGTAAAGAAATTACTTCTTTCATGGCAATGACTATATGCACCCACCGCAAAAGAGGAAAAAAAGAAAAAAGAATCTGAGTACGCAGTTCGTGTGTGGCTTATTTTGAAAATTTCCGGAGAATATTATGCCATATCTGGACTTATCTTGGAAGCTTGTGGTTTTAACTAAACTCTTATTTTCAACCTAACAGGTGGCATCCGTAAGGTCTTCAAAGTACAAGAAAAGTTAATTATAGATTTTCTATCTGTACGTCACATGTTCTCAAATTTTTTTTAATTTACTTATAAAAAAGCAGCACACTGATTCCTATTGTTACTATATTAAAGGTTATGTACATATTGGTATATTCCTAAAATTTTGATTAAGAAATATACATTGTTATTGTTAAAGCTAAACTTGGTGTGATAACAGTTATTTTTCTATATTTAGAACAATATTTATCAGAAGCAATCCTACATTGTCTTGTTCTACCTATTGACAAAAACAATAAGGCCTATTTGTTGAAAAATACATTCGATTATTTTTAGTATTAATCAAACTCTTCGGAGTATTCTTGTACTTATTGCTTATAAGGCAGCGATTCGTCTTCAGCGCTACCAAAATGTTCCCTTTTTTTTCCTTAGGTCTCTTTAACAGTTGGGTGATAACATGGCCGTTGGGGATCTCTGCACTAAATTTTAGTAATGAAACAACACAACTTTAAAACGGTTACCTTAGAGATCTGCAGGACCTTTTTCTCCAGTAAATTCTCATACACAATGAACTTATGAAATGTAATTTTATGAGTGGATGTATCAGCGAATTAATTCTGATACAAAAAAATACTCCTACTACATACAAAAACATAATTCCTAATATTGAATGCCAAAACTTGAAAAATAACAAGAGGTTTAATTTGTAAAACATTTTTATCTTGATAAAAAATATCAGCTTTTGAAACACTTAAATAAACCTCTTTAAGCACTTAAAAGTTCTATATACATACACTTATTAGCTCAACATATAGAATATCATAGATTTGAACTTCATTTCTTTACATGTTGTTATTTTCTGCTTAAAGTTTTTAACTTTCATAAGATCTTTTAATAAGTTATGTGTTTAGTTAAATAATTATTTTACGTTGTTAAAATACCCATAAAAGTGCATGCTGACTAGTCTTATTTATGATGGCATGCTAAAGATCAAGCAGAAAATCATAGATACCTCTAGTAGTGGCTTAGCGAAGAGTGGGGATGTGGGGGGTTATAACCCCCGATAAAGATTGATCTGTACTCATACACACACATATTCATAAATATACATATATAAGGACTTTTGTATTAATTTTAACACATTGTTGACCGGTCACGAGTTAACTCGTGTTTTATGGCCGAACGTTGCTGACTGGCCACGATTAAACTCGTGATACGTTTGTTTTTTTTTTCGCATCGCTGTTGTTTTCTCTCTTGGCGACCATACAGTATAACACAAGCTGTGTGTCTCGCTTATAAGACCCGCCAAATCTTTTGTTGTAAAAAATATTTAATAATTAAAAATTAAAAAAAAAAAACGATGACGGAACGTTATGAAGAATCTTTCAATGAATTATATGCGGATGCTTTATCTGATTGTCCGAGTGATTATGAATCAAATTGTGGTAACTGTAAAATAATAGCCGGTGACATGAGATAAATTTTCAGTAAAATTTCTGCTCAACAATGTGTTAAGATATGAATTGAAGGGAGAAACCCCTCCCATGGAAAATATCTCGCTATGCCTTTGACTTCTGTGGATCTTCTACCTCCATGTATCCACGTCCATCCTCATTAACTGAAGGACCACAGTTGAAGGACTGCCGAAATTCGTTTGCCAACACTTTTTTCATACTTTTTCCCCCGCGCCGTCTTCATTAAACGTTTCTAATTTTATTAAATCTGGAACCCGACACTCTCCTCGCACGACTTGTAATATATCTGGCGATAAATAAGAGGCTTTCATCGGTGGCTGAGGCGCGTCTTGGCGACCCTCCAAATTCGACGTTAAAGACCTGTCAAGTCACGATCATTAGGCGAGCGAGACTTTGTTTTTAAAACTCCTCTGGAGACGGTATAAATCAGGCTTTGTTACAAAAGTTTGTATAAAGTGTGTGACAGATTAGCAGACGGAAACATTTAACGCTGAAGGAGATTTTAAAAGCATTCGGTGTGTTTTTCCAGGTTGAGAGGGGTTCGCCCTATCCAAAAGTCAATGTGTCATATTTTAATTTTGGGAGAGATATATTGGAATTTTCTTGTTTGGAGTGGAAGCGAAGAGGTATTTCGTTTCAATAAGTTATAATTTAACAGATGAATGATAGCTTTTCGATGAGTGGAAAAATTTCTGCCTGCTGCTTGTAATGTATTCGAAGACAAATGTTGTTAGTCACATCAGGGTTGGCATGATTTAAATCAGTTGATTTTTTTTAACATTGATTTAAATAATTTTTTTTCACTTCTTTTAAAACCTATATTCCAAAGACAGGAGAATTGGGAATTAGTCGTCACAGAAATACTAATAAGTAAATAACTGTAAATAGATATCATGCGTTTTCCAAGAATTTAGTGGTTGTTATCAGAAAGTACGTAGTAAGGGTAGGCAGTATGGCAATTGCTCCGGAAAATAATAAACTTTCGAACAGCTAAAAGATTACAATTTAGCAATTAAATACGAATTTTTGCAAAAAATGATGCTGAATTTTACTTATTTCACACAGTAATACTGCATGTTAAAAGTTTTCAGAACTGTGTGGAAAAACCAAACTGAATTTAAGTCAAATTTGAGTAGACAAACTCTAGATTCCCTGATGATAGAAAAATGGAAATATTTTAATCAGGGTCAATGCTGCTATAAGAAACACTGTTCCGAAAAATAAGTTATTAAAGCTTAAAAAAAAAACTACTCATAAATAATTAAATGCATAAATTTCAATTTACATTTTACAATTTACTACTGTAAAAATTTTAAATTTAATTTTAAATTCAGAAACCAATAAGATATGTACGTATGTGTAATCTGTAATTAGCATGTTAAAATTTGAAACCTCGCTTTTGCTCCGGACACAAGGGCCTGAATGTTGGCATGTCTGGGTAGGTACAATGACTAGTTATGACTAGTGGAATTCATTTTATGTAATGGGAGGTAAACAGAGTATTACAGAACTTGAAATCCAGTTTGTCTACCAAATAACAACAGCTGTGGCTTCATCAGCTAGAATAGAAATACAGTTTTCTTCTTTTGGTATTGTTCATTCTAGCCTTCATAACAAATTAGGAGTGAATAAAGCATAGAAACTAGTGTTTTTATTGAAACAGTTAAATCCATAATTCGTTGCTTAAAAAAATATTGAAATAATTGTAATTTTTTGTTTTTTAAATAAATAGTTTGCATTAAATGAATATTTATTCTTTAAATTTACATCTTATTTAGTTTGCTCTATCCAATTACAAAATAATAGAACGTATTTATATTAAAGTTTATATATTTAATTTTAGGTAATGAGTATGTAGAATATACTAGATAGATAAGATGTTACTTATAACAAACTATTCCATGTATATTGCAAACAATATAAAAACACAACAATAATTAAATTTAGAATTCAGAAAAAAATCAAATAAATCTGATTTTTATTTTATTCGAATAAAAAATCATAATTTTTTTTTCAGCCCTGAGTCACATATTTTACTTTAACCTTTTGGTGGGCCATTTATTTCTCTTTACAATTCCTTCCAGTTTTTAATGTTTTATTATCAGTCAAACAAATGCATTTTAGTAACTTAATTTTATTTTGCGAATTTTATGCTTTTATTTAAATTCAACATGTAAGAAATATCCTGGAAGAATATACGAGCGTACAGAAAATTACACCCGATTTAATGAAAAGCATACTGCAATGCCAAAGGTTTCATATTCTGTACGTGTCTAAATGCTCTTTATTTGAGTCTGTAGGCTGTGTTTCCTACGTTGTCTAGAGTAGGAAACCATCTTTCTTATATGATTTCCTTACTAAGTGTACATCATACAGAACTGAACACTTCTTTGATTGAACGACCTTTTCTTTTTCTTGAAGAAAATTCATGTATTAATTGACGAGCAAATACTATACGGGGTGTTAGCTCGTCATAAGTGGGGGTTTTGCTTCGCAGGTGAGTTTCACAATATCATATAGGTGAGAAGTAGTTTTTCCACAACCTTCGAATGTATTAAACTAATACCTTAATGCATAGTTTTTTTTTTTTTTTTTTTTTTTTTTTTTTGTAAAAGGCAGGTTAGAAAAAATCAATTTTTTAATGTAAAAAACACAATTTAGAACGTTGTCTTGCCAAGAAAAATACAAAAACAATCAAAATTTTTATTGTAATTTTGGATTTTGATAAAATTGCAGAAAATAGTCGAATATAGCTAACAATTCCGTATAAATAATAAATATCAATAAAACGATTGTTTTTTGGGAGTTTTTTTTTTCTTTCACATTGTTAATTTTCAATTCTCGATTGCATTCGAGTGGGAAAAATTATAGCAACATAAAGTAAAATGCCGCTCGAATTACCTCGAGTGTGCACAGTTTGGTCATTTTAGAGTGCTTGAGTTAACTCGAACGTGCTCGTTAAGGGGTTAAACGTCTCTCACACTAAAGTGTGTGGAATTACAATATTCCACGTAAAATAAAATTCTTATTTATTTTTTGTTTCTAATTATGTGGTTATGGATAAAATCTAGACATTATTTTGTGCAAATGATGGTGTTCTCTAGGAAATATCTTATTTTCTTCTGTCAGCACTAAAAACTAATTTTTTTTTCTATTACTTACCTTTTGGTAAATTGATCCACGTATATGAAGAAAAAAAAATCTAATTAGAGAAGTATGAAATCATATATACATACATACAGAGAAAGGGAGAGATGTATTTTGTAAAAGAGAAAGAAAGCCCTTTTATGAGATACCGGAGCTAGACTCAACAGGTGAATGTTTTATTAAAGAACATCAAAATAAAAATAAAAATCAACAAAACAGTCATAGTCCAAAATTTATTAAAAGAAAAAAATTTCAATTTATTTTATCGTGGTCAAAAGTAAAGCAGCGTGCCAAAAAAAAAAACTCCTTCCTGAATTCGAGTATACTGTTTAGTACGGGTATTTTCTGTTACCCCATGGATCTCATGGATTCGTGAGAAAATTGTATTATATCAGCATTTCCGAAACAGTACAAACCTCTTAAAGAAAACAGGTGGGTAATAAGTTCGAAAACCACAATGAGAAAATTCTTGCACCTACTGTTTGAATACGAAAAATAATACAAGTCAGTATTTCGTTTCAGGGAAAATTAAGTTATCGTGATGGATTAAAATGAAGGTTTCCTAAAGATCTTATTAAGGTAAAGAGCCCTTTTTTATGTTACATGAAGTTATGTAGCAAGTGTGTTCTACTCTGCCCCGACCGAAGCCATCCAGATACTGTATGACTGATCGCCACAACGGTAACCACCACACCACAAGGTGTTGCTGGCCTACGAGAGTTCCGTCATGGTTCGAGAATGATGTTGACGACCCCAGTAAGGAACAATACTACAAAGTAAGTTCATGACTACCAGGGAAGTCTGAAGAGAAGGATCACTCAGGAAACCCCGGGTTCGTGAAACCCGAGTATACCTAAAGGAGGTATACCCCTTGAGGTTGCAGACGGCTATCATTGGCCTAGGAGGGACACTCCTAGTTACCAGGGGGCGCCACGAGGAGGCTGATAGCTGTCCTAGGTGAGGTACCGTAGTACAACACCCTGAGGCTCATCCCCAGAGCTGCGCCGTAGCACTGCTGAGGAGAATCACTGCCCCGCCCCCCGAAGTTATGTAGCAAGTAAAAAATGCAGTTAGTTCAATGGTTATGGTTAATTCATATTATTTTTCATGGTTATGTTCGGTTGAGCAAAAACCAATCATACGTAACCAAGCTGCAACTCTGGCCAGACCTTACTAAGCTTCCTTTAGAGCGCAACTGAACTTTATTTTTTAACATACCCGGAAGTGTAGTAAATACTCTTTCTTTTTTTCCAACGCAGCAGGCGATACAGACATTATCCTAACGCCTTAACAAGGCTGAGAACCTGTTACCCATTTAGCACCACCCGAGGAGCACGTGTAGCTTAAGGTATGCTAAGGACGCGAGTAACATTACCCCCGCTGGGTTTCTTTTTTATTTAGAAGCAGGGACCAAGCAGAAGATCCCCAGGCTTGGCCTGCCACCCCCAGAAGTATCGTTTGAGAACTTGGAGGACTTTGTGACCACGATCATATTTTACGTGTCCCAGTCACCTTTAGCGAACACGACGTGTAGTAAATACTAAATATTATGTTACTAGTAATTCAAAAGACATAGGATTTTTAGAATGCATTATTTTTTTCTGTCATCAAGCGGAGGACCTTCCGATTTACAGCTCCAATGAATTCTAAATTTAACTGGCATGCTTGTTATTTTGATTTAGCCGCTGTTATTATATGGGACATATTGCTATTATGATGATTTGTGGGGAGGACCTGAAAATGTAGTTCATTTTTATATAAAAGAAATGCATACTCAAAACACTTGTTGCATTCGTTACTTGGTTTTCTAACAATATGTACGACGACTACAATTCAGTTATCTGAATGTAATATCGAAAAAGCGTCTTTCTTTTAAAGCCTTTAAAAATAGTAACATTTAATCCCGTTTCATTCGCAATATCTGGGAAAAAAACTCGGATTTACTTCTGGATTTTACTTCCCAGATAAAATAGCTTCATTTTTACTAATGAAGACGCTTCGGTTTCTTTGCATTCAAATCAGTTCTGACCTTTACTTTTGAGAATTTTAATATCTTGATTTAATTTGAGAAGGGCCAATTAAAATAGCAACAACCAGCGTACACATTTTTTCCCTCGAATCTTTCATTAGCGATATTCCTTAATTCCGACGGATTCCTCTCCGAGTGGCTTTTCTCATCGCGAAAAGAGTCTTTTAATTGCCTCCCGATAAATAAGAACTTGGCGAATATCCAAATTCGGGGCTAAAGAGCTGTCACGTTGATCATTAAGCAACAGTTGCGACTTTTCAGGGTGGGATGATATTTTCTTTTTTTCTCTACCCTTGATCGTGTGTATGAGAGCGCGCTGTCATCACGGCTTATGGCTGCGAAGTTTGTGTAGGAATAAATCAGTCTCTCATGGGGACAGCTATTTCGTATCTCGAGAAAGAAAGGTTTGTATCCCATTTTTTTTTTCTCTTTCGACTTGACAGGAAAGCATTTAAGGGATGAGTAACACGTGGGAGCCCTATGATGAATGACTCCGCTTTCGCTAGGTCGCTGGATTTTTTTAAGAGGTTTTCTCACTTCACTGGTGTGACCGTCATTTTAGAATGTTTCTATTTCTGGAATAGTTGGCGTATGTCCGTCCTAGTCCATCTCCTTTTCATTAGAGTTCAAGCTGTTACAGTTAGTAAACATTCAGGTGGAAGACATTTCCCGGAAAATTCGATACTTCTGTCTCACTAGAGAAATATAATTAAGAATAAAATTCAAAGTTTGTTTTATACTATCCGTCTCTTATAATTAATATATTTATTTTCACAAAAGACAATCAAGCTATTACTAATAACTACTATGAACAAAAGGAATATTTTTGATTTTTATAAATATTTGAAATTATTTTTCTTCAACGGCCAGACAGCCCAGGACCTTGCCTTTCTCAGAATCGAATTCCAGGTTCTTCTGTCCAACGCCATGGACATCCAATTAGTCATTTTTAAAAGTCTCAAGACCGATTCCAAACAGTCGAGTCACCTAAGTTTAGGTCTCCCTCTTTTTCGGGTGCCAAATGGTTTGGCCGAGATCTTTTTTGTAACACGATCTTTTTTGTTACAGTCCATTCTGCACAGGTGTCCCGCCCATTTAATTCTCCGAATCCTTATATATTGTACTATATCTAGATCTTTAAAAGATTTATCGAGTTCAGAGTTAGTTCTTCTCCAGATATTATTATGTTTTATGCCACCAAAAATACTTCTCAAAAATATTTGGAATACTCCAGGAATATTTCGAAGAATCATATAGATTCGAAATTTAAAGACGATAAAACTTGTATAAAATACAAGTTAGTTAAAATTAATATATCTTGAACACAAAAAGTATATTTTTTTTTAATCTGAATAATTATTATTCATGTTTTATTCATGAAAAAAAATTAATATTTTTACTATTATTATTTACTCTTATGATGTATTATTAATTTTTCCTAACAACACTTGTATCAAATTTTTACAATAATAGCAAAGTTTTTATTTATTTATTTTTTTTTTTTTAAATCTGCGAATAAAAATGGTCCTGTTATATGTAAAAAGAATAAGCAAGAAACATTTTCAATAATGTTTCTTTTATAACAACTAATAATTAATGTCTTTTTAAAGTTATTGAGATTTTAACTTGAAATTGTAAACACTGTTATTAAAATATGTTGCAAACAACATTTAAATTTTCAAGCAAATTTAATCTTGTATATTTATAAATTTTTATTTTTTCTGTTGTTATGGATAATAATGAAAACTATAATAATTATTGTTTTTAACTTCTACATAAAATATAAATAAATACATATATTTATAATTATATATATATATATATATATATATATATACATATATATACACACATACATAAAGGTGCGTAGCCAAAGGGAGCATGTGAGGGTTTAAATCCCCACCCCCTATAACGATTCCTGTATTAATTTTGAGATATGAGTAGAAGGGCAGGGTTGTATCGGTTTTAACCATGGGGATTTAAATCAATGGTTTTAACTGTCCTGGTCAATATCAATTTTGACCAGTTTTGACCACTTAAATTCACTTTTCAATATATTTAATACTAATCGAACATAGTTTACTAGCATATGATAAAGGCAAGTTACATTTGTTAAAAATGTCATAATATAAATAACACCAGCAAAAAACAAATATAACATAACACCAAGATACAAAAAAAAAATGTTTTACTTATTTTTTTATACAAGCTGTTTTATATGTAATTTATGTTGAATTCAAAAAACGGTTACAAGTAACAAGTTTTGTAGTTGTCTCTAAATTTAAACGATTTCGTAATTTATTTTGGATTACTGCAAACTTTGAAAATAATTTTTGTATAGATGAAGAGCTGGCACAACAATTCATTAGATGTATTGTAAAATCAACAAATTTTATGTTAAAGCCTTTAACCTTCTTCATTGCTGCCCACCAGACATCAGGTTCAAGTGTATTTTATGTTTTCTGCTGCGACTTGATTACATTTTACAATTGCATGTGCATGGTTCATTTTTAACATTCAAACATTTTTATTACACTGTATAAGCACGTAAAATCTCATGAACTTGTTAGTGTAATATTTTGTTTAACCTCACTACTATTTTTATTGCTTATTATAAGTCACTTCTAAGTACAAAAAATAATTTTATATTAAAACTAAAACCATTTAAAACTATTTTTTGTAATTCTAACCACCTCTGACCATTTTTGACCAGTTTTGGACGGTTAAAACCACTTTTATCCAGTGTCCTGGTCAAAATTACAACCCTGTTGAAAAGGTAAAAGCCCTCCCCCGTATTGAAAATATTCTTCGTTACGCCCATTACAAAAGTATATATATATATAAATGTGTGTGTGTGAATTTAATGCAGCTAAGTCTTTTTGGTTACATAGGCCTGATGAGGATAATTTTTATGTTTGAAAAAACATTTAATAAATGCTTAAGACTATCAGAATAAATCAGTGAAAAGTAAATCCCTCTTTTTCATATATCACTGAAACATTAAATTTTATTTAATACTAATAAATTATTTTTAAACTGGATGTTCTTAAAGAAAAAATGGAAGTCGATTTTTTTAAATTCTACTTTTCCTAAAAAGAAAAAAAAATTACTGAATAAAAGGAGTACTTTGTCGATTGCGGGAGGTCTTGACTCTAAAAACGTTTTGAACATCCGCTCTGAAAAAAGCAAAGATAATTAGAGGGAAAAGGAAATCAAATGATTTGCAAAGGCTGGGGAGCTTCAGAAAGGGAAAACGCGAGGATATGTATCTCATTGTATTCTCTCTCCATTCATCATGGAGATCACAGACTCTGTAAACACAGAATGATGGAAAATTATCGCCTCTTTATCTTCTGATTATTCTCAAATTCGGGTTTCTGTGGTAATTAGATTAGGGTTGAGAAAATTCCTGTGCAGGTGCAAACCCATGCAACAGAGCAGTTTCCCGTGCCCCTCCCATTTTTCCCTCAAAATAATTCTTTTCTTTCCAATCCTCGAGGCTAATTTTCTTTCTTTTACCCTGCATCGGTGTGCTTCGCTCATTTTATTACATTAGAGCATCTGTCCATTGTTCAATTCTTGCTGATGGCGGTAATAAATAGAGAATTAATGGAGAACAGAACTTTCTCTTTCGAATAGACTGGAAAAGATATATTTACGCGATATTTGATGAAATCAATTTCTTGTGTATATTTTTTAAACAGAATAAAACTCCGACTTCTTCATACAACTAAAATGTTTTATAATTGCGGTGAAATTAATATCTGCTACAAAAGTTATATACAAGAGGATGGCGTTAATATTGCTACTCATCTATTTGTGTTTAATGGTTTTTGCTGAACGTATATGTAAACAGTGGGTAGAGCCACATTCGGCTGTTGGTTGAGCTTAGTGCGGTTCTCATGCTTTCATGGTAAATCTATTTGCGACATTACTGTTGATGGGTGATAATTTGTCATATAATGCTTATTGAAAAAGCGGCTGGGGGACTAAAAAATTAGAAATGAGAAAGACATTGCAAATGCAGCGCATATCTACTTCAATAATTGAATTAGAAAAACCCTTACTAGAATTAAATTAAGTTAAAGAGAGCTATTTGCCGTCTAATTTAATTTTTTTATTTATGACTTGTTAGTGTAACTCCAAGGTGATTTTCGTAAAATTGAAATATTGTTCAATGTGGATTAATTATTACCTTACAGAAGTTCTGTGGGCGACTTTAACAAATGTCGCACTCAATTTCAAATGTTTGACCAAAAGTTTTAGTTAAATATTTTACATTTTATTAATACACTTTTACCTCGGTTTATACTGTTTAAAAGTTGATTTTTAAACTTCTATGGCAGTACCTGCAAGAAGGTGTAGTTGACGAAAATTTGTTTTTCTTGTTTTAAAAACTTTTTTTTTTTACTTGAATGTAACAGATTCATGTAAAATTATCTATTCAAATAAAATTACCTATTTGGATAAAATTATCTGTTTGGTATATTCGTTTTTTCTTTATACTGCGCCAAAAAAATTTACTACACAAATATTTACAGCATGAGTAGCCAATGAGCCCGAAACCTATGCAACGGGGCGGCTTATCTGATAAATTTTCATTTTTTTTAGGTCTATTATCACGTGCACGACGTATATGACAAAAAAGGCTATCTATCCGAAATTTCATCATCTATCCTATAATCATTTATTAGTATATTAATAATTAATTTTGCTTTAAAATATAAAAATTTAAATGTGCAAAACTATTATTTTTATTATTTTCTAGAAAAATAATTTTTTGTCCTGATTTATGCAAATTGGCAGTTTAAAAAGTTTTTGTATTAACATCCTATGAATAAATTTTAATGACTTTTTTCCCCATATAAATATATAGAGAGAAAGAATGAAATGTCAGACTGATGTAAACTATTATTACAGAAGAAAGTAAGTTGTTCTTGTAGTTATTACTTTTCGCTATACTGAAGATGAACTGTCATATTTTAGAAAAAGGTTAATTGTATGATTTACAGTTAAAAATTAAAATACCATTAATTAGTATATTAAAAAATTATTTTGCATTAAAAAAATAAATTTTTCAAACCTTCTATTACTTTTGATTATTTTAGAATTGTAATTAATATGCTTTGTTTCTTTATGCGTAAAAAATAAACTGTGAAATTTTATTTTAACAAATTATTTAATCATCAATGTAGTATTCAAGATTTACACAACTGGGTGGTTTGAAAATGTTTTTTGAACGAGGATCCGATGAATAAAACTTATTTTCCATTTAATTTTTAAGCATTTTTTTTGTTAATAAATAATCTATAATATGAAACTTTAAACTAATGTAAACTATTTTTACAGGAAAAAAAAATAAACATTCTTTCTTCATGGTACCCACGGTCCTTAAAAGTTTTAAGAACTCCTTAATTTTAGGTTTCATTTTTAAGGGCCCTTAAAACTACTTAATTTTTTTTCAAAGGTCCTTAAAAACTCCTTAATTTTGAAATTGGAACACTAGCAATTTCTTCCATGGAAAGATATAACAGAAAAAGTAGCTGAGTTACAGAACTTAAGCGAAACAAATTTCTAAAAGAAAAAAAAATTCTGTTGAACTTTCAAAAGGAAATTATGTATGTGAATTTGCACTATTTGAAATTTCTTTGTAAATAGTGAATCAATATTTGTTAAAGTTCATAATATTCTTTTACATTTTCTAGCCAAAAGTGCAGTATTAATAGTAAATAAAATCCTCAAATACATATATGTTGTCAGTATATATTTGTATTAATTCAAAATTCCTTTCCTTGATATTAAGAAAATATGAAAATACTTTTAGCTCATTAGTATTTTTTATGGTCACGAGCTAGAAAACTTATTTGACAAATGAATAATCTTTCGCATACTGAAAAGGTTTAAAGTATAAAGTCAGCTGCCCTTTCCTAATAGCTAACACTCAAACAGATTTTAATTAAACGAAGCATGGAGGGTGGAGGTTTTGTAGATACTTCAGTTACTTATGGAAGTTTAATTTTCTTTGGATGGAATGTAGTAGAAAAGTCTAAAACTTTCTTCTTTCCCAGGCAATATCGGATATAATCAGCTAGTATATACAATCACGCACACACACACACACACACACACACACACACACACACAAATATATATATATATATATATATATATATATATATATATATATATATATATATATATATCAGAGTCAGTTTTAAACCCTCAGAAAGTACTGTTTATAATATTGTATTTTATTCACAATTTATTTTTAATTCGATCATTCAAAAAACGTTAAATTTACATTTTTTAAAATTAGTTCTTGTCAAACAGATTTATATATTATTTTTTATGCATTTTTAAAACTTAATTCTGAAATATTGTAGGGCATTTATTGAACATGCCTTATCTGGTTCATAATCATTAAAGTATGTTCCAGAGGAAATATGGTTTATGCCGTTATGCCCTGTATTTCAAGTAGGTACTTATAAAAATTTACTTTGGCCCTTAGAAAGTCCTTAATTTTTCTTCTGGAAAAAGAGTGGGAACACTGTTTCTTGTAGTAACCGCTTTTCGCTTAGAAGTTTACCCATCAGGTGTTAAAAAAAAAATGGAAATTTAAATTAGTATGATTTACTAAAATTCAAATATCCTTTTAACTGTACTGATACTGACGTTTAACAAAAGTGCGATATATTTTGTTAATTGTGCAATTTATTTCTGCTATTAAGCACTTATTCTGCTTAATAATAATATACCACAAAGCTCCGATTTAATAATCAACCTATTTAAAAATCAACGGTTAGAAGTCATTAAATTAACAATCAGATCAAAGCGCCTAAAATGCATTTTAAAGCAATTTCTTTCTGAAAATTAAAGAAAAAACAGTTTATCTAGTTTTAAAGTTTTATTTTAAACTAAAAAAAATTCTTTTCTATATTTCACAATTAAATAAAAAACCATTATATATCACTACTCGTGGCAACGTTGAAAAGATACTCCAGAAATAAAGAGAGAAACTTCGTAGAGTTAATTGCTGTCCTAATTATTTTACTTCCTTAAATGCTCCTTCCTTCTTTTTCAACCGCGTAAAAGAAAACTTCAGTACTTTATATTATTAATGTGTCTATTTTGCTCTAAAGGGAGTTTCGCGGTCGTTTTTAACAATGAAATATAGCATTTGACTCGATTTTTCTTCATTAAATGCCAGAAGTGACGAATATTCTACTCTTTTTCAGAAGGTATTAAATTATCTAAATAAATGGTCCATACGGTGAAAGGACCAAAGTTTCGCTGGCGAAGATTACCCCGTAAAAGTCTTAACTTTAATCACCTAAAACATTGCCCCCAAAATAAAACTACAAAAGTTAGGAGAGAAGCACTGCTAAAAGGTAAAGAGAAAAAATTTCTAAAACATTGATCTTTCTGAGAAGAAACTTTTTGCCCGGGGATTTATGAAACATTAAATCCCCTCTTACGGCGTTAAATAAGATTTTACTTTTTTTATTTTCTATATTATTATTAGTATTATTATTATTACAAGATTTAGGTGGCATTACCAGCAGTGACGGATCATCGCATAGAAAAGGGAGACAAATTTTTACTACCTGGGAAAATTGCTGTTTTGAAAAGACTTATAAAAAACACAAAATTAGTATCTTCCAGGGTTGGAAAAAAATCATGATTTTAAAAAAAAAATCAGATTTTTTTATTTAAACTGGATTTTTTTTATTGTTGTCTGAATACTAATTTTAATTGTTGTTTTTATATTTTTTGCAATATACATAGAATAGTTTGTTATAAGAAGTAACATCTTATCTATCTAGTATATTCTACACACTGACTACCTAAAATGAAATATATAAATTTTAATCTAAATACATTCCATTATTTTGTAATTGGATAGTGCAAACAAAATAAGATGTAAGTTTAAAGAACAAATTAAATATTCTTTTAGTACAAACTATTTATTTAAAACACCAAACCACAATTATTTCAATATTTTTTAAGCATCGAATTATGGATTTAACTGCTTCAATAAAGACACTAGATGCTTTATCCACAACTAATTGGTTATGAAGGCTAGAATAAACAATAACCAAAAGAAGAAAACTGTCTTTCCATTGTAGCAGATGAAGCCACGGCTGTTGTTATTTGGTAGACAAACTGGATTTCAAGTTCTGTAATATTCTCTTTACCTCCCACTACATAAAATGGACTCCACCAGTCATAATCTATCATTGTACCTACCCCTACTACATAATTTCTGATAATAACCCCCAAATTCTTGGAAAGCACATACTATCTATTTACACTTATTTACTTATTGGTATTACTATGCAGTCTTTAGAATATAGGTTTTAAAAAAGGTGAAAACAGAAATGATTTAAATCAATGATTTTTTTTCAAAAAAATCAACTGATTTAAATCATGTCAACCCTGGTATCTTCATTACAATACATTAAAATATTGTGAATATTTTTAATTTTGCTTGCATTGAGTGCACTTGATAAAATATAATTCTCAGTATTAAATCAGGTAAAAAAATTATTTATAAAACTCTATAAATTATTCAAAATTAATTTCCTTATCTTTCATACATCGAGCAAAGTTGTTTAGAAAATATTGATTATCATGAAATAATTAATAATTTTGCTGAATTAAACACTGGAAAACATAATTTTTAAATAAAGCTTATTCATATTTATATACTTACTTTTCTTAAACATTTAGTAAAATAAATTTAAACCCTTCTAAGTTTATAAACAAACTGTTTAAACTTTTCTAGGCTGGCCGAATAGTAGAGCACTGCCAGTACCAAATTCTAAAGGTTCGAATTCTGCTTCTCGTATGTATATTGGTAGTTGTTTGGAATCGGCTTAAAGCAGTAGGTCCCTGTCGCATTATTCCTCGTGTACTAAAAAGTAGACCTTAGCCCTCCAAACAAAAATTTTCTTTAAAAAAAATCTAAAATGTATATTTGTGCATTAAATCACTCCCTGGTGAATTAGTTCACAGCTTAAGTGATGTCATCGCTAGTTTAAAATTTGCCACTAGTCAGGCTCGAGAAGTCTAATTTCTCTACTGTTTACCACCGTTAATCATTAAGGGAGGCCTGTCAAGGACGGGACGAACTGAATTTCTTTGTCTACTAGTACCATCTTTCGGGACTAATTTTAAGTTTACTTAAAAGTAAAATAAAAGTCAAACACAAGTGCTATTTTTAAAAAAAATGGTTATTAGAATAATAGAAATTAAGAAAATTTTAAAAAATGATATTAAGGAAAAAATCATATTTCAAAAAGAATTAAAGTCAAAATACTAAGTTGAGAAATTTTCTTTCGTTTAACATCTCATTTGCTTATATTGAGAGAATTAATTATAAAAATCCATTTATATGTATAATGGTTTTTCATACGTCGCATTTACAAACAGTTTAAGAAAAATTTTAATCTTGATTTTTGGTAAAATGTGAAGATAAAAAGTTTGAGAACCGCTGTTTAAAATCAACTTGATTGTTCATTCGTTTCTTGCTCCCCTTATCTCATCCAGTCTCATTAACGTGATGCTTTTTGCACTCTTTTTAATTAATACTTCCTGGGAATATTGCTGCAAGAATTACTATCTAATTACCATAAAAGGAAAAAAAGAAGTTAAAGCTCCCAAAATGATAATGATAATGATGATGGTGGTAGCGGTTATAATAATGATAGTAAGAATGCAATATAGTTTGACATCTTTATACTAATTCTAAATTTATTATTGGATCATCTCCCCCTTTCTTATGTGTTATTCATTATGGTTTTGTATTGAAATCCTTTTCTGCTATGAAAGTTATTGAAATATTTTTCTATTGACCCGATACTAGTAGCATCTATTTTTAGAACGTTAGTGTTCGTGTATAGGTCTATTTGCCACCGATAGCATTTGCCAAAAAGAAATGTTTTCATTTATTTCCTATTAGTTTTTTACAGCTATTTTCCAATAAACGTATTAGAGTGACGTTTTTAACTCTTCACTTTACTTGAATTCTTTGAGGTAGTGTTTAAGTTGTTGAAAAGCTTGTGACAAAAAGAACTTAGTTTTAACTGTAATTGCGAGGATTGGAACTTCAAGAGTGGCAACAATGCTGTAAAAACGCTGCGTAAGAAAACCAAAGAATATCGCGTATACCTGTCTTGATACCTACCTTATCTCTCAGCAGAAAGAATCGTCCTGCATCATGCGCATGTGAAGTGACGCAAAGAACTGATCCTTGTATTAGCTTGCTGTCTAAAGGCCCCTCCACACTATGGTCCACTGCAAGCCATTACCACCATTTTGGAGGGGGTATGACTTATCACGGTCGATGGCAGCAGATTATAAAAGAGCCTTGGCTAACAATGGCTTCGGAGGCGGTTTTTCTCCAAAGATCAAAGTCAGCCAGATGCGCAGTTAAAGTGCGCAGTAAATCCTATGGACGAATCCACGCGCTCGGCTCCTTTAGTGGCCCAACGTGCGGATGCAACCCATGATCAATAGTTCAAAGCCACCATAAGGAAGTGGTGAACAATTGGCCATAGTGTGGAGGCTGCATAAAGTGTTGTCAGGATGTTTTCAAAACAAGGACAACGAAGTTAAATAAAAATTCAATGTGCCAGAGGTCGTACAACAGGACAATGTCATCTAGGGCTTTACCATCGACCTTACTCTCTAAGTCTAAGCCTTTGGGACTTTGTCTTAAATCCTAAGATGAAGGAACCACTTCGTGGCATTCGCTTCAGAACTGTTCCAGAGATTCTTGTGTCAATAGACCGGTGCATTCGAACTATCAACAGAACAGGCTCTGCTACAGGTATCCTGCGACTTCCACATCGTTGGAAATGGGTTATACGCAATTCTATTGAAGGACTGTAAAAGATGGTGACGTGAATCACTTTTGTGTTCCATGTAAATAAATAGTTGCCACTATTAAAGTCCCAACCTTCGTATATTAAACTCTTAATTAATTTGTTTATTGCATTGGGTTTTATTTATATATTTTTGTATCACCACATTTTCCCTCACTGAACGTTTGGATCCTATTTTATTTTACGTAGCGTAATGTAGGTTATAAGGTTTTAATTTTATTAAATCTTTCTCTGCTCCATACGTGTTTAAAATCTGTTATCAATCCATGCCTATCAACAGTAGATCTGATATAGAGGGCCAGGCCCGGAAAGATCAGGTAATACTCTCCTGTACGATTGTTTTGTCTTGCATACTGACCTCTATTCACTAAAAGCAATCAAATTTACCTACTGCGACTTCCTCCGAAACCTTAAATTAGCAAACGTAATCATTCGTGCTATGGTCAAAATAAAAGATTTCTTAAGTAAAAGGTAATATTATGCTGAGACAAAAATGCAGAATTGGCATATAATTGTACTGAATAGGTGGCGAAACATTCAAGGTTAGTTAGAAGGCATCTCCTGGTTGTGATTTTGAAGGAGGATGAGCTAGTGTCATGCAATGAAAAAAGGACAGGGACTTGACCAATACGAGAGTATTGATTAAAAATCTCTAGTGTTCTCATACTGAATCTTGATTTAAACTACGCTTTGTGTGTGAAAAAAATAAAAGAAAAAATTTAATTTTTTAATAACGTTGTTATATCTTATTAATTACTGTTTGCGTAAAGGTGCATCATTCCACTGGCCTGCAGGTTTTAATAATGTTGGTTAGTATAACAACAAATTTCTTCATTTCAAAATATCGACTTTCTTTTGATCTTAAATAATCTTCTGCATTCTTAAAGCTACAAAAAATAAACAAAGATCTCGCATTATTTTTGTTCTCTTACTACATACTCTGGTGAAAACATGATAGTATAAAAGTTATTTAGCTAGATATTTGTATGTGAATTTAACATTAGGTCAATTTTCTTGTTAAACTTTCTCATTTATTCCTTTGTGATCAAAGAAATCTTAAACATAAAATCGCCGGACTGTTTCTGTTTTGAAGAGGATATTCCAATGAAACGTGCAACTTAACAATCGCCATTGTCTTTTAAAGCTTATAAATTTCATTGAAAGTACTGTAGTAACCATTATTAGTCTCACTGGGCGACATCTGGAGGAAAATTAGTAAATCACTGCTAATTGGCACAAACGTCCTT
Source organism: Pardosa pseudoannulata (assembly GCA_032207245.1). Classification (NCBI taxonomy): domain Eukaryota; kingdom Metazoa; phylum Arthropoda; class Arachnida; order Araneae; family Lycosidae; genus Pardosa; species Pardosa pseudoannulata. Next base: position 14,850,308 of record CM063510.1, read on the forward strand.
TCTTTTTCTATCTACCATATATCGACTATAATTTGCAGTTTCACTTGATGCAACTATTTTTATAATGTGGCAGGTAACGTGGCATAGATATCGTTCAATGTATTCTTTTTGATGGCTTTGAATAGTTAAGTACCATTGGTGGAAATTCAGTTACAATTATAGGCTATAATACAGCATTTGTTTAAGTAATTTGCAAGAAACAGATATAAGTGTTCAATGAACTGTAATTGCTTAGCTGCAAATTAAGTTATAATAATTATGACGATGATAAACTTTATCAATAAAAAAATTAATGATTTGTGAGCTAATTTCTTAAAAATTCTGCTGAGAGTAAAGGATTATACGCTTCCGTAATTATTCAAGTAGAACGAAGAAATATAAGTAAAAAGATCGTAAATGTCAGAGAAGAAGCGAAGAAAATTAACTTTGATAACTCATTGAGAAAAAGTCGTTTCTTCAGGAAAATCCAAGACATTATTCGTTAATACTAAAAAATTAAGTCTCCCGTTTACGAAATTAGAAAAAAGTAACGTTACACCTCATTATAAATCAAAAGGTCCCCCCAGTGTGTAGATAGATATCCACCCGCAATTTTTTTGCTTGCGTGAGACAGGCAAAGGTACGATAACCCTTTTCATTAACAATAGTTATCCTGTACGATTTACGAGATGCTCGGGGCGTTTATTTTTAGTAGCCCCGGCGCCCCTGTTCTGTCTGTCACTGTCTACAGCTGATTGCAATTGGCCGTCTCTTGAGAACGTCTCCTCTCCCAGGCGGTTGTTCGATGGAATTCCGTGTCCGAACTTTCACCATCGGTCTTGTTCAGAATGACAAGCCCATTTTCCGTAATGGTCAAAGATCCTTTTTTTTTTTCGGCCTCTCCTCTTAACACGAATAAATCTGACAGAAATGCCTCCCTGATAAATGGGAAGAACTCGTTGAAAAATAAATCCAAATTTCGGGATTAACTTTGGTTTTGCTCCACATCCAAGTGTTAATTTTCGCAAATGCAAGTGATGAAAATTAATTATACTTTATATACTTTGAAATGAAGATACCTTAAAAGCTAACAACTTCCCTATACTCACCATCCAAATTTTTCATTTTAATTCATACTACAGCCAGTACCGTTGTGACGCCTTCAATATTCTCAAATGAGAGGTAACGTGAATAATGGATCACAGTCAAAGATAAAATTGGAAATTTACTTTTATTCTTGATTAAATACGGCTATTTACAAAGGAATGTTAATTCCTAAATCATGTAGAACTGCAAAGGATGGTTGCCAGTAAAACTTCCTCACGACGATCACAGTCGAAAGAAAAACAAGAGATTTAATAATCTCTTACAAATGGGGAGGCTTTTCAGGGTGCAATCAAACCCAATTTATTCCTTGTTCGGTATCCGAGACTCTGCCGCTCCCTATATGAGCGGACTTTACGAATCTCCCGAACTAGCAACCTGGCTCTGGTAAAAAAGTCGAAAGCCTCCACTAGGTCAACACACCTACGGAAAAAATGATGAAAAGCCCTGAGTCGCAAAATTATAGGCTTTTTATACCTGGGGAGTCAGTTACGGTTCCGCCAATTGTTTTTGGGGTCAGTTAAAATCCCAGTTACTTGAGAACTCCAGCTAAAGTTACAGTTATATTTTTTAGCTGAATTATCATTCGCTGGCTGTCCCTTCACGGAATCTCCGAGCATTCATTAACGAGATCCATCAGGGCTTATTCGTCTATTCAGTCCGATTGTCAAGATCCCAGACTCTGCGACGCCACGCTATTGTCCAGGTAAACAGGTGTACTCCGGTCAGCTGTTTTGGCACGTGCTCGGACAAAGGGGAGTCTTCATACCGGCTATATGATCACCCGTTTATAAGGTCCCCCCGGTTATATGGTCAGTTTTCTAAAGTACCGTCTAACTTAATAGGGAATATGTGTTAAAACGCACCGTTTATGCAGTCATTATCTTTTTCTTGTTACCAGTTATATGGTCAGTTTCATGTTTTCAACCATTATTTTACTAATTCCGAATCAGCAGATGAGCATTTAAAAGCTATTAGGGACCTAGAAAAAGTTGTGTTAACAACCAATAAAATGAAACAAACTTGTATATCTGATTATTTTTAAATGCATTGAACATGAATGTACATTTGTACGTGTGCTGTACTTTCATTGGTAAGGTAAGCTAATAAATTTCCCCCAAAAAATATATTGCATATTTTTACCATAGTTTTTCCTTCTAAAATTATTTTTAAAATGTTAAATGTGAATTATTTCTTTATGAGTACTACATTCTAATAGGTGAATATAACCCTGCCAGAATTCAATAGAGTTGTATTGTTCCGCATATATGGTCACCTCGCTTATATGGTCTGATTTTTCTGGACCGCTAAGTTGACCATATAACCGATGATACAGACTGTAATAAGAAATCATTCAACTATATGTGTGAGAAAAGTATTGCTTTTCTTGAATACAAATTCCGTTTTTTACTTTAATTCACGAAATAATGGCAAAATACATTTAAGTGAAAAGTAAACTTTAAAATTCTCTCTTGTCAAATACTGTCTCTGACATGCAACTTTACTTTTTAATTATGTATTTCATGTGAACTTTAGTATGGAATATTAAGCAGATTATAGAAAAAACCTATTTCTTCAAATCTCTTACTTAAAATTTTAATTTCTTGGTCTCTTTTTTTTATCAGTATTATAATTTCTTTCATTTTAAGGACTTGACAAAACCATATTTTTCAGAAATATAAACTATTAATTTTCCTTCGACTTCTGACTTGACATATTACGCAATTCTCCATCGTGTTATCCTTCTTCACGTTTGAGGAACATATTCTTACAACTTCCTGGGCAACTTCTCCATTTGTTGCAGAAAAGCAGAATAATTAATTCTTTGATATCCAGTAAAGCACCTGGTTCAGGAGAATCTATCATATTACCCACACGCGCTAGAAGACACGCAACAGAAACTTTGCCATCTATTTATCTTCAGATTAGAAAATCATCTATCCTAATCAGAGCTTTTCGGCTACTTAGGAAATGCCATTATATCTCTCTCACTCTCTCTCATAGGGAATGAATACATTACACACACATCTGGCCGCATAGAACTGAGAGAAAACTTCGTTGCAAATGAATTTCATTCAACATCGATATACTGTGTTTGACGTTCACTTGCTTATTAAGGTGAGATACTTGAAATCTGTATTTCTCTTTCTCGATAAATTTACAAAGAGTATACAGCTTCGTTTGACAGAACTCAGAATCACAAAGAAATGAACTTCTTTGTTAAAAATGATTCAAAATATTGACTAATTTTACAACGAAGAACTATATGCGGGATTAGATACTTATTAATTCCCGTTTGCTTACAGTTTACCTTTGCTCAATAAATATAATTAGTTCATAATTTTGAAGGAGTGGGATATTGAAAAGTATTATTTTCAAGCACGAGGCGTTAACCCCTTCCGCGTTCATTTTACTTCGGGATTATGGGTAAAAAAATGTCAATTTTTTTATGCTTATTTTTATACGTACATAGCTTTTTAAACATAATAGCATCATTCGCATACAAAATTTCCTAAAAATTAATGTAAAAAAATCAATTTAAATAAATGAGTAATTTGCATGTGTAGTTGGCTTTCCGTACGGCAGCAAACATTAGACTTTGGAGTCAATTCCAACTAACTATAAATATAAAGCTTAGAATACCTAGCTTTTATCTTGAATTAAATTTTATTTATATCCTATGCATTTACAAAAATGATTATGAAATTATTAATCAAAATTTGGTCTTGTATGATACAATCGAAAACACGGTACTGCACAGAGACCAACATCGCAATCTGGACAGTAGAACCTTGTTTCTCTCCTTACCTTCTTCCCTCTGCTGTCTCTCTTTAAACAGTAAATAATCTAGTAGCCAGAAAAGTAAACAAAAGCCTTCGAAACCATAAAAAACGCATGTGAAATAATTCGTTAAAGACTGATAATACAGTGCCTGAGCTACACTCGTAAGGAGCCAGGATGGTACATTTCGCCTGCCAGACTTCAGCTCGGGAAAAACCGGGAAGGGGTTAATGCAAGTTACGGAAATGGTACTTTCCTAACAAACACACAAACGTATAATAGAATCTGACTACAACTGTATTGTCTTTAACGATATTTTTGTCTCTTATTTTCTCAATACGTTCTTATTTACCCAGTGTAAAATCACCAAGAAGTTAAATAGCCGATTAATAGTTATTAATTATTACGTAGTTGTTATTTACTCTTTAAATAATTTAAATGAAGTTGAATTGTATCTCTATAAACATTCCACGATATTCCATCACATTAAACGTGAAAATGCTCAAACTATCTATAACGATAACATGGTCTACAACAATATTTTTTTCGTGTTGTTACATTATTAATTAAAGACAGATATCACTGTATGTAAAATAATACTAAGATGACAGAACAGTATAACCCGAGCATCCCATAGAAACGGGTGTGACACATTGAACTACTTTTATCGCTTTTTCTATAAAGAATATAATATTTCAAATATATATTTTTTGAGAAGCAATTATAACACCTAATGAAGAATTTTGTAAAGAGTAAAGAATTTCCGTTTCTTTTATACATGTTTAAAAAATTACAAATATGCTGTTATGGGTGTGGCATCTGTAACACCAGCAAAATTCTTCCTTAGGTGTTACAATTGCTTCACAAAATACGTATATATTTTTGAAATATTATATTCGTAATGGAAATATGCTGTTACGGGTGTGACATCCGTAACACCCCCAAATTTCTTCCTTAGGTGTTATAATTGCTTTCACAAAATACGTATATATTTTTGGAATATTATAATTGTAATGAAAATATGCTGTTACGGGTGTGACATCCGTAGCACCTGCAAAATACTTCCTTAGGTGTTACAATTGCTTCACAAAATACGTATATATTTTTGGAATATTATAATTGTAATGAAAATATGCTGTTACGAGTGTGACATCCGTAACACCCGCAAAATTTTACTTAGATGTTATAATTACTTCACAAAATACGCATATATTTTTGAAATATTATATTCGTAATGGAAAAAGTGATTAAAAGTAGTTCAGTGTGTCACACCCGTTTCTGTGAAATAGCCGGACTATCCTATAAAGTTTCAGAATGAAACCTCAGTAAATAAAGCGCGTTCGCAGATTAACTCGATGTGCAGTTCATCCATTCCAGTGTCCTGGGTGGACCTTTTCCGTTTGTCAAATAATTTCTCGTATTTATTACCCCCTGTTGATAGGCAACCGGTTCCGATCTTAGTCCACTGCTTTCGAAATCTGCAGGACACGCTGTCTTTATGACTGGACCCGAAATGCGGGGGAGGACCCGATTACCATCTCCGTTCTTCCGGCAGAGAAATCACATGGCATCTTGCCTCTTATCTACTGCTGGGCATCTTAACGAGGCCCACCAGTGATCGCGGAGAAAGTCGGGAGATAATTCCGATCCACATAACTTCCTCCGATGATTCTGGAGCAATCTCAGTGAACCAACGATCTATACTTCCGTCGGAAGTACAACCATTGTTAAGAAAGAAAAAAAAATGAAATGTGGAATAAATGATATACAAAAATAGGAAGTGATATATGGTGAAGTGTTGGTTAAAATAATGACTGAAAACAAAATTTCTATGTTAGTCACTTCTACCACCGTGTCGTATATCTGAAACATACACAAAAGAGAACTATCGTTTCTTCAGTGAGTATTAATATATCGCTTTATTGACTATTGATATTCTTCAACAATGGTGACCTTGCAATTTGTTCATTGGATTCCCAATAAATGATAATAATAAGTTTGTATTTGAAGTTTCATTTATCACTTGCTCAATTTCACGTGATTATTTCTGAATTATAAACTTTGGATTTATTTTATTTCTTCAACACTGGTGACCATGCAATTTGTTCATTGGATTCCCAATAAATGAGAATAATAAGTTTACATTTCATCACAAAGTTTCCTTTATCACTTGCTCAATTTCACGTGATTATTTCTGGAATATAAACTTTGGATTTATTTTATTTCTTTAACAATGGTGACCATGCAATTTGTTCATTGGATTCCTAGTAAATGATAATAATAAGTTTACATTTCTTAACAAAGTTTCATTTATTGCTTTCTCAATTTCACGTGATTATTTCTGAAATATAAACTTTGGATTTATTTTATTTCTTCAACAATGGTGACCATGCAATTTGTTTGCTCATTGGATTCCCAATAAATGATAATAATAAGTTTGCATTTCATAACGAAGTTTCATTTATCACTTGCTCAATTTCACGTGATTATTTCTGAAATATAAACTTTGGATTTATTTTATTTCTTCAGCAATGGTGACCATGCAATTTGTTCATTGGATTCCCAATAAAGGATAATAATAAGTAATAAGTTTACATTTTATAACAAAGTTTCATTTATTTTATTTCTTCAACAATGGTGACTATGCAATTTGTTCATAAGATTCCCAATAAATGATAATAATAAGTTTACATTTCATAACAAAGTTTCATTTATAGCTTGCTCAATTTCACGTGATTATTCCTGAAATGTAAACTTTGGATTTATTTTATTTCTTCAACAATGATGACCATGCAGTTTTTCATTGGATTCCCAATAAATGATATTAATAAATTTGCATTTCATAACGAAGTTTCATTTATCATTTTCTCAATTTCACGTGATTATTTCTGAAATATAAACTTTGGATTTATTTTATTTCTTCAACAATGGTGACCATGCAATTTGTTCATAATATTCCCAAAAAATGATAATAATAAGTTTACATTTCGCAACAAAGTTTCATTTATCACTTGCTCAATTTCACGTGATTATTTCTGAAATATAAACTTTGGATTTATTTTACTTAATGACTATAGACATCTAGAAGTAGTATTTTCACAAAGGCAGGTTTAAAATCATTTTGGAGAGAAATTATTATGTACGAATAAGGAATTTTTTGTTTGTTTGTTTTAGGTATATTTTTTAAATAAAATTCTTTGTAAATATTTTGTAAAAATATATTGCTTTGATCCTATTTCTGTCCAATAGTCAGTGTCTGTTACAAAAATCTGTTAAAGTCATTATGAAATTACAATTAAGCACAGAATTGCCTCATATTTGGTTTCAGCTGGAAAAGCAGGTAGGGTTTTAAACGGTTTATCTGTTCTTATTTTTTTATACGACACCCTAACTCAAAATCTGCTGTGGGTCATAGCTCGCTGACCCTGATAATGAGAAGAGGAGGGATCTATGAGTTGTGGGACTCCCTGTTTGAAACTCAGTAATGAACCTATCTCAGTCCTGTTCCCCATCGCCTCAACTACTGCAATCAGAAACTGTATTTCGTTTTAGGGGCATTAAAAAACCTTCTTAACGACTTTCTGAGGAAAAAATAACGAGATTAGAGATCTACCGTCGAGATTTCTCGGGAAATGGTGGGACGCCTTTCCCCTCGTGCACTCCAGCACGCTTTGTGAGAGTAATAGGACGACCCCTTCGCGAACCCCCATTCCCCTCTCCGGCTCTCGTTAATTGGGGAAAGATCGCGAACCCTGTCAGGCAAATGTCAAACTCAGCCCCAGTCGACATTTATGACCCATAAAGCAGATCGCATGACATGAGAGGATTTATAACATCGTAAATGTCATACGAAGATAAATGAATAAATCTTTTCATTCTTATCGATCATTTATTTCGATTTACTAGTATGAAATATTAGTTTAAATCACGCTTGAAATTTTTCTTTTTAAATTTCTCATATCTCAATGCCCTGTGTCTTGATTTTCAAGAAGATTATTTTTAATATTTGGTTTCTTCCAATTTTCCTTTATATCATTTTGTAATTCCTTTACGGAATTAACTAAAGTATTTTGAAGTCTCTGATGGAATTGCAGTTAGGAACGGATACTGTTGAGGACGATAATAAAGTGACTGTATTTAAAAACTTAACAAAAATATGGCAGGGTCATATAAGAGCAGTGGGCTCAGACAATCAAAATATATATCAAGGATATATAAGAGCAATGGGCTTAGACAATCAAAATATATATCAGGTACATATAAGAGCAATGGTCTCTAAACAAACGTTCTCATGGGAGACACGGACAACGGTTTGACCTGCCTAGACGGGGTCCGAATGCTCACACACTGGTTACAACAGTGTTGCCAACCTTCAAAGGCATTGACTTATAAATTATCGTACATTTTTGTAATAGTTAAAAATAGTGTTAATAGATGGCGCTTGTACGATATATTTTTCTCGTTATACATTTCTCTCCCCCAACACTTTTTTTTTTGGGGGGGGGCAAAAAATATGTAAATATTTTAATATGATTCATTAAATATTTTTCTATCATCCCGTATTTTACTTTAAATGAAACACCAGACATGTGATTTTTCTTTACTGATCTAAGCATAAAATTGTGTAGAATCATCAATCAATGAATAACTACTTTTCTGTGGGACTGTTTTCAGCTGCTGAAAAAAAAAATTCTCCATTGCTCTAATGTTGTTTTATCGTACAAATCAGGAAATTATCGTACAGTTTTTCAGAATTATGTCACATAATTTTGAGATTATTTTTAATCGTTCAGCGTCCTAATTTATCGTACATATACGATAATTATCGTATGGTTGGCAACACTGGGTTACAATACAAAAAAAAAAAAAAAAAAAAAAAGAGGAAAGGGACGCGGTGGACACAAACATGGCTGTGGGGAGAACGTCGATATGTACCGAACATATACTAATGCTATAAAGTGTATTAAAAATTACATACTTATCCTCGAATGACCCAAAGTTCATTATATCTTTCTTACCATAAAATTTGAATAATTAACTTAGTAGAGTTTGGTGTATTTTAACAGCACTGAAATTTAAGAATAAATGAGTAAATACTGTTATAACACTGAACTAAAATCAAATTGTTGTTTTCAAATATCTCTTTGTTAGGTTAAACACAATTAGATAAAACACAATCTGCTCCAGTTTACAACCGCTATTTAGAAGAGGTTAATATAATTATGGGCAACTGAAGTGGATTTAAACTCACATCTCTTCATATAAGTGTAATACACTCGAGTAGATTAGAGATGTATTCAATAGTTCCTTCAATTGGAAATAGTTTCCTTTCAATAGGTTTTCGTGTCTAAGAAAATACTTCATCTTTTTGAACAGATATACATTGTAGATAAAGCAATCCGTAAATAACGGTAATTGCTCTTGGAGGCTATAAAAGTTACTACGTATCTCCATGAATCAGAATTTGGTGAATAACTTTTACATAGTTATCAACACTTAGTTTTCTGTTACGGTTAGCAAAATGTTCCTTTCAAATTATAAAAGGCCACCTTATATATTAAAATTATTTACTATTAAAATATAATATATTAACCATTTACTCCCGAACAGTTTCTTTCAATTTCCCTTTATTTCATTTTGAAATCCCTCTACGGAAATAACTAACCGAACTATTTCTAAATCTCGGTGATGTAATTTCAGTTAGGAACGGATGCTACTCCAATAATATCGCTATAAATTACATTAAAAATTATAGACTTCTCCTCGAATGACCCAAATTCCATTAAATCTTTCTTATAGTAAGATTTATATAATTAAGTTAGTAAAGTTTGGTATATTTTACTAGCACAAAAATTTTAGCATAAATGAGTAAATACGGTTATAACACTGAACTAAAATCAAATTGTTGCTTTCAAATATCTCTTTGTTAGGTTAAACACAATTAGATAAAACACAATCTGCTCCAGTTTACAACCGCTATTTAGAAGAGGTTAATATAATTATGAGCAACTGAAGTGGATTTAAACTCACATCTCTTCATATAAGTGTAATACACTCGAGTAGATTAGAGATGTATTCAATAGTTCCTTCAATTGGAAATAGTTTCCTTTCAATAGGTTTTCGTATCTAAGAAAATACTTCATCTTTTTGAAGAGACATACATTGTAGATAACGCAATCCGCAAATAACGGTAATTGCTCTTGGAGGCTTTAAAAGTTACTACTTTCTCCATGAATCAGAATTTGGTAAATAACTTTTACATAGTTGTCAACACTTTGTTTTCTGTTATGGTTAGCAATATGTTCCTTTCGAAATTATAAAAGGCTACCTTATATATTAAAATTATTTAATTTTTAATTATTTAATATTAAAATATAATACAGACATGCCAACTACTTCGGAGCTGCTCCGGAGATTTGGTTTGATTTGGAATGCTACGGCCTACTTTTTGCAACACGAGGGCTAATGAGACCGGGACCTACAGCTTAAAGCCGATTCCGAACGGCTACGATTATCCATGCCACAGTGGGATTTGAATCCACGAACTCCGGTACCAAAGGCCAGCACCCTAACCAATCGGCCATCGTTCAACCTGCTCCGGAGTAATAAGAAAATTTGATAACTCCGGAAACTCCTCAGATTGCTCGGGAAAATAGCAAACTTTTGAACTGCTAAAAAAGATTACAATTTAGTAATTAAATACAAAGTTTTGCAAAAAATAATGCTGAATTTTACTTATTTCACACAGTAATACTGCATGTTAGAAGTTTTCAGTCCTGTGTGGAAAAACTAAACATGGTCAAATTTGAGTAGACAAACTCTAGATTCCTTGATGATAGAAAAATGGAAATATTGAAATATTTCCATCAGGGTCAATGTTGCTATAAGAAGCACTGTTCCGGAAAATAAGTTATTAAGGCTAAAAAAGATACTCAATTTTTTAAATGAATAAATTTAAATTTAACTACTGTGTAAATATTTTAAATTTAATTTTAATTCAGAAACCAATAAGATATGTACTTATGTATAATCTGTAATTAGCAGGTTAACATTTGAAACCACGCTTTTTCTCCGGACACAAGTGCCTGAATGTTGGCATGTCTGTAGAATCAAAAATGGTTAAAAATGATCAGAAGTGGTCAGAATTGTTACAAATAGTTTTAAATGGTCTTAATTTTAATCTATAATATCTTATGTATTTAGAAGTGACTTTTAATAAGCAATAAAAATAGTAGTGCAGTTAAACAAAATATTACACTAACAAGTTCATGAGATTTAACATGCTTATACAGTATAATAAGAATGTTTGAATATTAAAAATGAACCATGCACATGCAATTGTAAAAATGTAATCCAATTGCAGTAAAAAAACATAAAATATGAATTACAGTTAAAAAAGAGTACAGTTAAAGATACACTTGGACCTGATGTCTAGTGGACAGCAGTGAAGAAGGTTAAAGGCATTAACATAAAATTTGTTGATTTTACAATACATCTAATAAACTGTTGTGCCAGCTCTTCATCTATACAAAAAATGTTTCAAAGTTTTGAGTAATCCAAAATAAATTACTAAATCCTGTTTAGTAGTTTATTGTTAAAAATGCAATATTACGTTATACCGTTTAAATTTAGAGACAACTACGAAACTTGTTACTTGTAACCTTTTTTTTTTTTTTTTCCAACATAAATTACATATAAAACAGCTTGTGTAAAAAAAAGCCATTTTTTTTTGTATCTTGGTGTTGTGTTATATTTGTTTTTTGCTGGTGTTATTTATATTATGACATTTTTAACAAATGTAACTTGCCTTTATCATATGCTAGTAAACTATGTTCGATTAGTATTAAATATATTGAAAAATGAATTTCAGTGGTCAAAACTGGTGAAAATTGATATTGACCAGGACGGTTAAAACGACTGGTTCAAACCCCCATGGTTAAAACCGATACAACCCAGATTACGGGTTAGAACTAACCACATTGGAAGTTGTTTTAAACACTATTTATTGAGGAAATCTTTAGCCAATTACCGAGTTCCTAGTTTGGAACAGTAGTGGATAAACGGTTTAGAGTACGCTTTATACTCTAATATTTCAACTATGATTCCGTAGCACTGAATGTCTTTTTCCCCATTTCAGCGACTCGATGGTATTTAACTTGAAAAAAAAATCTTTTTTTCCCTACTTATCCGTCGTTGTTGATATTGACCAAACAATTATCCGGGCCAATTAAGGCAATTACCGATTCATTATTCCAATAACCGTCCCGTCTGTTTCGATCGAAGTGTGGAAGTGAAGGGGAGTGAGAAGATATAACTCTTCTTGCATCCCCCCTCCACCTCGTTGGAATCGATTTGACATTTAGTCCCACTAATGGATGACTCCATCCATGCACAACCGCCTGAAAAATTTACGAGCGTGTCACAAAGATATTAAAATATCCCCCTCCTTTCTTTTTTTCCCCATCTTGAATATATGTTGGGGATAATGCATTTTTATGAGTTTGCAGACCTCCCTCTGAATTTAATTCAGATGACTCTCGGAATTCGATGAGAAATTGATTATCGAATTTCGTTGAAGAATTCTAGCTAGACTAAGACTCGAGCTATTGCGGGCGATCTCGACGTGGTTTTAGAAAACTGAGAGAATAGGGCAGTTTGAATTAAGCTCCCAATATGTTTGTTCTTTATTCCACCTGATATGTATAATTAATAAATCAGTCTTACCCATTTGGCCATCGTCTGGCAGTAAGTTAGGAAAACACAAGACTATCCTCTAATTACCTTTATATTCTTGTAGGGTTCTGTTTTTAATACCTGCTTGTGCTTACTAACATCTTCTAAAACTAAACTCCTCGGCGCAACAGCCCCTAGGGGGACAGGACCTACTGTGCCAATCTGCCTTTACGAGACCAAGGGCCCTGGGGTGCGAAGCATATGTTCCGGTTAGGTGGTCAACCTTACGCGGAACCCCCAGTGTTTAGTTCTCAAGCATGCTTGATCCTCAGTTTGTCTACCCACTGAAAGGATGAAAGGCTGAGTCAACCTTGCCCAGTCTGGGGATCGAACCTCGGACCTGTGTCGTGGGAGAGCGAAGCGCTACCCCAACGCCTCTGGGTTTCTTACTGATCATCTGCTTAACCTAAAATTGTAGGGGTATTTCTACCTCGTACAGTAATGTACAAACATACAGGGTCGGCTCTAACAGTTTTGCCACCACCGGAGTGGTGCACCTATAGCTATGGAGCTAGCCTACAGCTAGGCCAGTGGGCGGAAATTTTCCTGGCACCCCACACTTTATTGGAATGATAGCCGTACAAAATGTTAATCAAAATAGTTAATTGACATTAATATGATTAAAATTATACAGATAATACTGTAAATAACAGACAAACATATATTTAAAAAGCTTATTAATCCGCTATTTTTGGTTTTAAAAAATGTTTTTTATTTGTAAGACAAAAATAAAATATCTAACGGAAATGACACTTTAGACCACTTAAAGTTCGAATATTGCATCGAATCAAACAAGAATCTGCCATTCTGAAAATACTCAGGCAGTTGTTAAATTCATCAATTTGTCCATATAGAAGTGCTTGAGGTCTTACCCATAAACCGTTTTTAACACTACCAACTAATTTCCATACATTGTCTATCCAACGAAAATGACAATTTAGATCTCTTAAAGTTCAAACCTTGCTATTCAGTAATCTGTCATTCTGAAAATACTCAGGCAGTTGTTAAATTCATCAATTTGTCCATATAGAAATGCTTGAGGTCTCACCCATTAACCGTTTTTAATACTACAAACTAATTTTCATGCGTTGTCTGTCTTCACTTCATTATGTTGCGATACATATGCGTCAAAATTAAAGATCTTTTGGTATCCCGGTGCAGTCCGTACCGTCCCAGCCTCGCCTGAGCACTCCGAGCAAAAGGCAAAATTTTGCTCTCCTTTCAGGATAAAAATATTATTAAAGATATAAATTGTTGGTAAATTAAAACCTCTAAAACTATAATAGTTCTTGTAAACAAAAAAAAAAATGTTCCATCGGCTATTCTTATACCTGTCGCTACGCGAGGCAATCTTTCTTAAAAATATATATTTTCGTATGTTACAAATTTTACTTGCACTGGTTAGCATTTCAATTAAGTCTCAATAAAAAATAATTATTATATTCTAGCCTTCCAAGCTGTAAAGAATATCATTTTGTATAATGTTTTTATACAATTTTTAATCTCAATAAAAAAAGTATTTTACAAATTCTAGCCAAAATGCCGCCTTGTATAGGTTCTAGTTTGTCCATCCATAGAGTCTCACTTGCAAACATCTATGTGTATAAATATATGAAATAGATATCCTTTAGAAATATTTCATTATTTAGTACCAACTATTTATATAATTATTTTGGATGTTCTACAGTTTTTGGTAAATTGTTCTTATAATTCCTTTTACCTCAACAAAATTTAAAAATGCATTTTTATTCGATTTCATGCCTACGGCAAAGTTTTTACGTTCAGCTTTGCTTGTTTTAGAACGTTTTAGGAATACACGTTTTCTATAAAACATGATTTATAAGAAATGTTTAAATAAATGATTATTACCAAGGAGATTTTAGAAAAAAACTTTTATCACGTGCCTGATGTTACTTTTCTTAAGTTAAAAGTGGCAGTCGGCAAGGAATTTCCCATTAAGATTTCACATGAGGTTTTGTTGGTATACCAAATACAGCCAAAGAATTACATGAATGCAATGGGAGATTACTTTGAATTTGTATTTGCTTATACTTTGCAATGTGCTCTACGAAGGGTTTTATGTAAGGTTGGCTGCCTTAATGGACATGGACAAATAAAAGAAAACTAGCAAGAGGCCAGACGATAGCACGCTGTGCAAAACCTGAAGAATTTAAGCCGATAAAAAGTATTTGTATTGATCACTTTATTTGCTTCGTCAGAGAGTAAAATGCCTGACATAAATGTTAAATTCTTAAAAGCGAGTTAAAAGCTTGAGCTTTTAGCAAGAATTGGTACAAACTTCATTTAACCATCTCGCTTCCTTAATATATAAAAATCAGAGAAAAAACATTTTGGCCATTGTCATACCTGAAATAGCATATTTTAGATCTGATTCTAAAACTGTGTTCCATGAAAAGGTACAAGTGTACAATTAAAAAAATATTTTATTAATATATTTTAAATTTTAAAATTAAAGTGGCTCTGTTATATTTTTCCTTAACATATTTACAGATACTGATTATTAATAAAATTGATTATTGAATATTTTCTTGATATTTAAGAATACCTCTTACATTAATCACTATGATCGATTTTTGCTTTTGAAATAAAGATACGTAAACCAAAAATTATTTGTATTTATTACATATTATCTCTTGTTATATAACTTTTGTGTGGAAAAACTACGCGTGAATTATCGGTGAACTAATAGCTAAACTTTTATATACCAAACACCCGGTGAATAAAAAAACAAGTCAATTTACAAATCCTGATGCTAACTCAAAAAAAAAATATATTAAGTTATAAAAATATGCATTGCATATGTTTTATTCTTTGTGTACTGTAATTTTAAATTTGACTATCTTAAATTTTTCATTAACATATTTATAGATATTAATTATTATTAAAACTGATTATTGAATATTTTCTTTATATTTCAGTATACCTTTTAAATTAATCACTATGCACAATTTTTGCTTTTGAAATAAAGATACGCAAATGAAAAATTATTTGTATTTATTACCTATTATCGGTGAACTGGTAGCTAAACTTTTACATACCAAACTGTCGGTGAATGAAAAAACAAGTCAATTTACATACCCTGCTACTAACTCAAAAAAAAAAATATTAAGTTATAAAAATATTTATTGCATCTTTATTATTCTTTGTATACTGTAATTTTAAGTTTGGCTCTCTTACATTTTTCATTAACATATTTATAGATATTAATTATCATTAAAATTGATTATTGGATATTTTTTTGATATTTCAGTATACCTTTTAAATTAATCCCTATGCACAATTTTTGCTTTTGAAATATAGATACGCAAACGAAAAATTAATTGTATTTATTACCTAATATCGGTGAACTGGTAGCTAAACTTTTATATACCAATGTACCGGTGAATAAAAAAAACAAGTCAAGTTACAAACCCTGCTGCTAATATAAAATATATATATATATATATATATATATATACTATATATGTAATGAGACTAACTTCTATTTGCAGTCATCCATAAAAAATGATAAATTTCAGCTAAAGATTTTTAAGATAACTTAAATTCCCACTTCATCATAACAAACTGATCAGCTAGCATATTCTATGTACAAGACAAGTAACACCTGGGTCAACATCTGGAAGAAAATATCTTTAGAAAAATCTGTCTCCGTTAGCGTGTATCTCCTTTTTATTTGGAAATTTCCTAAATTGTCCGCTAGGGCCATGTAGGTTTATAATTGGCCAGGCCCCTTCTCTGAGGGCGTAACTTGTAGCCCCAGTGGTCAATTTAGGTTAGGGGTTAAAAAGGGGAATGTAAAATGACGCGGGAATTTTTACCCTTGATTTAAGTTTTGAAAACACCTGAGAATTTTCCTTACAATATCCTCCCCGGGCAAAATGAGAAGTGGGAACCCGTCCTTCAAAGTTATCTGAATAAAGGTCTTTAGCTGAAATGGTATCATTTTTTATGGCCATGACTGCAACCCCCCATCGAGAAGTTAGTCTCATTACAGATATATATATATATATATATATATATATATATGTGTGTGTGTGTGTGTGTGTGTGTGTGTGTGTGTGTGTATGCATCTGTATTATTCTTTGTATACTGTAATTTTAAATTTGACTCTCTTGTATTTTTCATTAACATATTTATAGATATTAATTATTATTAAAATTAATTAGTGAATATTTTCTCGAAATTTAAGTATACCTTTTGCATTAATCACTATGCTCTTTTTTTACTTTTGAAATAAAAATAGGCAAACCAAAAAATTATTTGCATTTATTACCTACTGTCTCTTCTTATGTAACTTTTGTGTGGTAAAATTACGCGCGAATTATGGGTGAACTGGTAGCTAAACTTTTATATATCAAACTGCCAGTGTATGAAAAAACTAGTAATTTACAAACCCTGCTGCTCTCATAAAAATGTATCTTTTGTCCATACTTTTAGCAAGATACTTTGATATCATAGTGAAGTACACTTTAATTAAATACTTTGCAGGATTTTTACCGCCTTCTACCATAACAGATGCAAAATTGTTGGATGATTTCATAATGTAATTTCTTTTTCGCAATGAAGGGTTGTAAATTTTCTTTTTCATTTAATTAATCCATAATGCGGAAGCTTTGAAAATTTGGTTCTAAATCTTTTAATAGCGTATTTTTTAAAAAATACATCATCACGATTCTTTTTGTTTGTAAAAATCAATGAAACGAGTATATTTTTTTCTTCGAAGTTTTGTTAAAGCATTTGTTTGGTAAATAATGGGTAGTTTTATTCCTTTCAGACAATTAGTTTTCAGTCTGCCTACAACCGCGGCTTAATTTTATGCTGTGCGTTTTTGTTTCCCGTACAAATAATTTTTTTTTTCTCTTCTCTCACTCTAAATCGTTTATTTTCCCCCTCACGTTAACAAAAACAGGCTATTCAAAAGAAAATTCATTGAAATGCATATTATTTTTCTTTTGTTTTTAAATGTGAGGCTTTATTGGGGCTTTGACTACACTAATTTTTTTTTTTTCGTTTCTTTTTTTCTGTTTTGGAAAGTAATTTAAGTTTCTGATATAATTTTAAGCAATGTTTTTACTATTATAGTGGAAATGATATTTTGGATTTAATAACCCGACGTTGATGCCAGTTGGTTTTATTATTTGCAATTTATTTGGCGTCTTTGAAAAATTTCTCTCGGTTAAATATGCTGCTTTAATGTCTAGCAACATTCCTCCCTCTTATTAATTTTAGTTTATTACTTTCATTTATTTCTTTACTGTTCATTATTATGATTATTTCATGGAATGGTATTCATTTACTCCTTCGTTTTGTCCAAGTTTTTTAGATATAAAATCTTGTATTTTATTGCACTCATTAATTTTCAAGGTAATTATAAATCATTAAAATTTAGAATCCATGGTATGAAAAGTTAACATCTTATTTTGTAATTTATTGAGAACAATAATTTTTAAAATGAAATAATGCATATTGTAACGGCGTGATTTAGCGGTGTGTCGACATCAAAGAACTTTGCTTTGAGAGGTGGACTTCGCTTGTGTGGATACAAAGGGGCTGCTTTCCCCACCACCACTATGTCTACACTGTTGTTCCCTATAGTAGAGGAACAATATACCAGACAACCCGGCACCTTCACTGACAGCCAGAAATATGATCATTGGAACGACAAAGAATTTGCCGCGACTTGGATGTAGCTGCTAAGAATTCCAGGGACCCCTGACTTTGCGGCCGATGATTGTTTAACCCGGACCAATCCAGTTGTTCGAAGGTGAGGTCATCACTCGGTGATCCAATAATGAAATTGTGGGTGATGCCCCTCTTTTAGAGGCCCCTCCCCTAGAAAGAGACGAGAGAAGATTTGTTCTTTAGAGAAGTTAGCTAGCAACCAGCTAATTCAGAGGTCGGCTTGATCAGTCTCTCTATCGGAGAGTTTTTGCTATAATCCCACCTTGGGATCTTTTTTTAAGGAGTAGCCCGCATCGGCTAACTCGGAGGTCGCCTCGACCAGTCTCTCCATCGGAGAGTTTTATTTAGCAAAATCCCGTCTTGGGATATGTCTCTTGCTGAGATTGAAACGATACCCTGTGCATTGGGTTTCCTTTTCTAATATAATCCTCTTCAGGATTGTTTGCTCATTTTCCTTCGGAACTCTAACTGTGCTTTGATATCCTACCATTACTTCAGTGAACTTTCGCTAGAGCTACCGAATTGTTTCTTCCATCAGATCACCAATATTTCGGCAGAATCTGATTTTAGTTAATGCACGACTCTTCTCAGGCCTACGTGTATCTAATCACCTACTTGTGATCAGAATTTTTTTTTGTGTGTGTATTTGTGAAATATATAGCAGATGATCAGAGCAGTGATGTATATAGCAGAGGTGTAAATAAATTCATTAATCAAGATACACCTGATTCTTCCTTGTATAACCTAAAACATTGACCGGATACTTTACAATATATGCATAATTCAGACATGCCAACTACCCCTGATTCTCTGGAGTTGCTCAGGAGAAATGAGATAATTTGATAATTCCGGAAACTCCTTAGATTACTCCGGAAAATAAGAAAAATTTTGAACAACTGAAAGATCACCATTCAGCAATCAAATACAAAGTCTTGAAAAAAAAAAAAAAAAAGGCTGAATATTACTCTTTCCACACAGTAATGCTGCATGTTAAATAGTTCTCAGTACTGTGCGGAAAACCAAACTGAATTTAAGTCAAATTTGAGAAAACTCTAGAATCCCTGATCATAGAAAAATGTAAATATTTTAATCATTGTCAATGTGCTGAAAATAAATTCTGAAAAAGAAGTTGTTAAAGCTAAAAAAGCGACTTAATATTAAACAGGGTTGGAAAAAAATCATGATTTTTTTTAAATTAAAAAAGTCAGATTTATTTGATTTAAGTCAGATTTTTTTTATTTAAATTAGATTTATTTGATTTTTTTTTCTGGATTCCAATTTTAATTATTGTTGTGTTTTCATATTTTTTTCCAATATACATAGAATAGTTTGTTATAAGAAGTAACATCTTATCTATCTAGTATATTCTACACACTGATTACCTGAAATTAAATATATAAATTTTAATCTAAATACATTCCATTATTTTGTAATAGGATGGTGCAAACTAAATAAGATGTCAATTTAAAGAACATATTAAATATTCTTTTAATGCAAACTATTTATTTAAAACAAAAAATCCCAATTATTTCAATATTTTTTAAGCCCCGAATTATGTATTTAATTGTTTCAATAAAAACACTCGCTTTGATGATTTATCCACTCCTAATTGGTTACGAAGGCTAGAATGAACAATACCAAAAGAAGAAAACTGTCTTTCTATTCCAGCAGATGAAGCCACGGCTGTTGTTATTTGGTAGACAAACTGGATTTCAAGTTCTGTAATACTCTCTTTACCTCCCATTACATAAAATGAATTCCACCAGTCATAATCATTGTACTACCCCTACTACGTACTTTCTGATAACAACCCCTAAATTCTTGGAAAGCACATGCTATCTATTTACACTTATTTACTTATTGGTATTACTGTGCTGACTGATTCCCAATTCTCCTGTCTTTGGAATATAGGTTTTAAAAGAAGTGAAAAAAAATGATTAAAATCAATGATTTTTTTTTTACAAAAGATCAACAGATTTAAATCAATATTTAAATCATGATTTAAATCAACTGATTTAAATCATGCCAACCCTGGTATTAAATACATAAATTTTAATTTACCCTTTCTAATTTACCACTGTGTGTTTATTTTATTTTAATTTGCTTGATTTAATTTAGAAACCAATAAAATATGTAATTATGTTTAATTTGTTTGGGTTTTTTGTTTTGTTTGTTATATAAGTAAATTGCATACGGGTGTACTTTTTAATGCAAAAGTACACCCTTAACATGTTAAATTTTACATCCTAAAAGAATGTTGCTCCTGACAGACGAACCTGAATGTTGGCATGTCTGATAATTGCAGTAATTTAATAAGATTGTGGAACTTTCAAGTTTACAAACTTAATGAATTTGTTTATATCAAACGAATTCTAATATTGTTTCTAATGATAATGATTACCCTAAAATTTCAGGAAAAAGTAATTTAATAATCCGGTTCGAGGAATGAATATAATTAAAAAATATTGAATTTTTTATGGTATTTAAGTTAGTGCAGGAGCACTGTAGTTATTTCAACGGATTCAAGGATTGTAGTTATTTTCAAGGGGTTGTGATATAAGGAATAAGCACAAAGAAAAATTTCCCTTGTGACCAAATATGGATGCAGAGTATAACCCTGATTTTAAGAAAGGCTATTTGGTACGGTCTTTATACCACAAGCATATGGTATTTCTCATTTCACTTGCAGCGAACCCGAACCCTTAAGGGGTGAACAAAAAGCAAAGTATCACATTTCTGAACGTTAATTAAGAAAAGTGGAATTTGCTTTTCCAGAAAAAGGTCGAGTTTCAATCCTGTAAACTGAAGCAAATTTCTCTCTGTTCTGTCTTTTCTCCTCGAAAGCTTAAAAAGTGTTGCTGTTAAAAATTTTCCCACAGCTTTTTTTTTTAAAAATATTTTAGTTTGACTTCCCTCTTCTATCTAATAATTTGTTCAATTTGTGTTATCTGGTTTTCCCAGTATTCGTTTGACATCCGTAATTTGTCATTTTTGCTTCCAACAGCGGATGATGTGTAAAAAATTTTGAGAAATGGAATTGGGCGGAATCTTTTGGAAAACAGATGTGAAATTTAAAATAAGTATTGATGATTAAAAGGGTGTTTTAGATCACACTTGGTAAAAGAACTTATTTTCCCGGTCTTATGTCCTCAACAAATGTTCATAAATTTATACGTTTTTATTTATTTATTTTTTGTAACTTAGGAGCTGTTTATATATTTTTTTTTCATTACTTTGTTTGGTTATTAAATAAAACCATTGTTCGGTTGCTAAATGAAACTTCAGCCAGTAAGGGTGAATCTGAAATATTCCAAGATATGATTACAGTGAAGATATTGTCGAAAAAACTGGTTCGTACTGCAGTAGTGACATGGGTAAGACAAAAACTGCTGATGGAATGAGTTTTAAAATAATAGCTACAATCTGCCATGGCACATTTTTAAACTACAGTGTTCCCTCTCCACTTCTCGCTTCATGTTTTGCGGCTTCAGTACTTCACGGGTTTTCCCAAAATATTCATCAAAAAAAATAAAATGAAAAATTACCATTGCGGCAGTCACATTGCGGAAAGAAGCATTGTTTCATGTTGATGCGCGATAGAGAAGGATCTCTGCATGTGAAATCAAGAGATAAGTTTACTCAGAGTACTGACTCTTGAGCACTGGCTCTTGAGATGACAAAGTCTGCAAGTGAGGAAGAAAATGAAGAGAAAGACAAAGAATAAACTGAAAAACGTGGCCTTAATCTGGAGAATCTGTAACAATTGTGCAACATGTCAAGAATTTGTACAAGACATTGACGACAATATGGTTCGAGCTGTTAAGAAAGGAAAAACAAAGACAACTACCCATCACCATGTTTCTCTCCAAGGTAAAGCCCCCTGACTCTACCGTCAGCGCCTCTAGCATAAGAGTCTCCTAGTGAGTCTAAAACTTCTACAAGTCAAGTGAGAGCCTCTCCTCCGTCACCAACAAAGACTTTTCGCTTCTCTCATAAAGCAGTGCTGATTAATGTTTATTACTCTATGAGGTTTTGTAATTAACCTTATTAATTAGCACTGACAAGTTTAAGTAAATACGCATAATGTTGTAATTTTTGTCTTAAATGTGTAAAATATAAGTACTGTTTACATATTTAAAACATTCGTGTATCCGCATACACGAAAATTTCTAGGGGCAAATCCTACTTCGCGGCTTTTCAGCTTTCGCGAAAGGTTCTGGTCCCCATTAACTGCGAAAAACGAGGGATAACTGTATGTGAAATGGCATGTTATTTGATAGCTTTCACTCTTTGCTCTTCATTCCTTACGACCACTTGTTGTCTACTGCACTAGAACTTTTCTTTTTTGCATCATCAGTGAGTTGCAAGACTTTAAAGCGTCCCAGAAAACAGCTGGGTACGAATTCTATTACCGGAACCATACTCAATATTATTGAAATTATTTGCATGTCGTATTTAAAATAAACTGTTTTTTAAACAAATTGCTTTAGCAAGTCAGTTCTACCCTTCTTAAACATTCTCCCTCCATCGAAAGCAAGCTTGCATATTCTTCTGAGGTATAAATTGATAATCTATAAGACTCTTCACCAACAATAAAGTTTCTAAGAAACTTTTACACTTCCCTACTTCAGTTACTATTTGCAGTCTTAGTTGATGATGTATGATTTCATTACTAGAAGTACAAATTGAAACAGTTGGAAATAAACAATTTCTTCACCTATTCACATACACATACCGTTACACCGTGTAACGGTAAAAGACAGGGCGTACTGATGTTGTATCACGACCTGGCACGGATATACTGAAGTATTCTTCGTTGGAGATCATACTCCACCGACTGCAGATAATTAAAATCTCCTAAAACTAATATTTCAGTCACTATGGCAGGCATCACAGCTATCCAAGAGGAAGATCATTATAAGTTAAGTGTTCACCCATTATTTTGCTGTTTTAAAGCATAACTTGATATTAAAATTCGATATGGTGTTTAGCCATTTTGTTTTCTGGCTCACTGGCTGACGAAAAGATATTTGCACATCAATAATAACTGCCAAAAATAGAAAGAAAGATTAATTTTACGCTTTGAATTGTTATAGTACTAGATGCTGTTGTTGTACAACAGATTAGGCTTCGATTATATTTTTTATATAGGTGAAACTGCAAGTTATTTTTCACACGCTTTATCAACCATCTTTATTCATTGCATAATGAAACTCTCTTCTAGTCATCTTCAGATGACTAGAAGTATGATTTTCTTAACTGATTATTTAGCTTTAGTTTTAAGACATAACACAGATACACACATATCATATATTTTCATCAAACTATAAAAACTAAAATGCAAATCCAGAGCAAAAAGATATATTAAGTTTGGATTGAAAAACTTTCGTCGTAAAGGAAAGTTTTCAGTGTTTACCTTGACTCAAACGGTTCTCTCTGAAAGCAAATCTATACTATATCTTTCTGAAAATTGAAGTCTCTTTGGATCAGAAATTATGTTCCTGTTTTTATTTAGGCGGTAAGAGGTGGTTGAGAAGTGTGTAAAAGCTTTTACCTCTTCTCCACAACCACCCCCGTCTGTTTTTTCCTCACAACTTCTTTTAACGCCCAAATATGTCTCGTCTGATTGAGAATCCAAATTTTCGAAGTGTAGAAAGTTTGAAATATATATCTGACGAATTTTTTTTCTTTTACTTTTCTGTTGCACTTTATTTCGTGGAAGGGGAAAACTTTTGCTGTATCGCTTCTTTTATTTATTTATTTATTATCGGTTATGGCGACGAAATTTTCTTTTTGATTTCGGTCGTCGAATTTTTTGTTGGGAGGAACTTGGAGACTTATGGTAGATTTTCGGTAACTCCTTATTTCTTTACTTTTCCAACTTCATTTCTTATTTATGAAACCCTTAATGCATAAGAGACACTTCAACAAAAATTGCCGATGTTGTACGACAGGTAAAAAGAAAATTAACTTCCGTGCTAGTTTTTCCTTGCTAAAAAGTATATGCTCTAATTATCTTTATATATATATATATATATATATATATATATATATATATATATATATATATATATATATATATATATATATATATATGTATATATATATATATGTATATATATATATGTATATATATATATATATATATATATATATATATTATATATATATATATATATATATATATATATATATATATATATATATATATATATATATATATATATATAGTCTTTAAAGTGTGTTCTTGGAAATTTTATTTTCTTAATTTAGTATCTGATTTTTTTTTATGTTTTTTTTATGTTTTTGAAAAATCATAGTTCTTATTTCAATTGTTCTTCGTAACCCCGTACCTCAAAAAAGTCTAGAAATGGCTGAGAATAACTGTGAATTCCATTAAAAGAAAAGTACAGGTGTTTGATAATACAAGCAGAAGGGTAATCGTTAATCGTTTATGCAATTTTGGGGCAATGGAAAAGTCTTTTAGTCGTGAAAAAAATGATCGGATGGTCATCGGAAATGTCATTGGATGGTCAGTAGAAAATCGAGATAAAGCTGTCTGATCTGGTGACTCTTGATCCCTGGACTGGTCCTAGAGAGCTTCTCAATGATTAGTACTAAAATGCTAAGCTTGAATGAGGAGGATCACTACAAGATGTATTAATTGTTTTAGAAGTTTGCAGAAGTCAGGATAGCGTTTTTTTGTTCAGGCTGAAGCGAAGTAATTTGGGGAATTCACTAGTTTCCTCTTTGCTGGTTTCACCAACATACGAAGACACTTATTGTATGTGAATCTCATGTCTTAGAAGCAACCGAGAAATCAGGTGATCAGTATGGCCCATGAAAAATTAGCACATGATATAAATTGTTATATACTTTAATTTCGTCTACTGACCATGGCAAAGTATGATAATATTGAAATTCAAAAGAAGTAAGTAAAATAAATAAAAAGCCCAGTTTAACAAATGCACCTTTTATTTACAAAATGTAAGCTTAAATTAATAGAAGATTGCTGTGTTTCTCAAAATTTAAGTCGTTTTTGATATTTCACTTAGAATTACTTCTATTTTGATTGTCTTTAGATTTTTTAGACCAATAAGTCTACTGTTTTGCAGTAAGAGGATTAATGAGACAGGGATTTAGTACTTAAATCCACTTCGGAACGAATACGAACTTCTGTGCCAGTAATGGAATTCTAACCTACTACTCTGGTACCGAAGGGCAGTGTTGTATCCATTAGACCATTCTTCAGATATTCTCTTCCTATTCTGTACCCTTTCGTCACCGACTCTTTAGGTTTGGAGCGCTACGGTTTACATTTTTACTACAGGAAATGATGACAATGAGACAGGGACCTACTGCTTAAAACCTATTAACTCCACCTACTGGAAACCCAGAGTAAAAACCCTCTGATTTAGCATGTTTTCTGAATATACGTGTAGACTGTAGATGTTCCAAGTGTTTCCCAGTTTTTTACCTGACGACTCTACATTCGAGGCTGAAATTCTATCCTAACTTTATTTGTTTTTGTTAATATTTGGAACACGGAGAAATGTTTTAAGTGGTATGCTTAATGAAATTAACACATTTGCTATAATTGGTTACCATATTTATACGAATTTTCATGTATGATGAATAATAAGGCATAATGTTATTCCTGCATTTATTTTGTTGGGGATATTTGCTAAGCACAATTTATTCCGCTTTCATCACTCTCTTGAATTTAATACAAAGAAATAATGTAGCTTTTAAAAGAAAAAGAGTGCTATAAGAATCTTGTATCCTTTTACATTTTTATTACAACCTTTCTCTCTCTCTCTCATTTTAATTTATTTTTATGTTTTCTAAAATATTCCAAAATGGACCATTTGACAATAAATTTACATACTTGTCTTCCTCATACCAGTATCTCATCAAGAATATATGATGTCATACTCATACATACTTGAACATATTGCTAAGAGACTGATTTATTCCATTTGCACTGCTTTCTTCGAATTACAGAAATACAGTTTAATGAAAAAACTAAGAGCTCTTAAGAGTGAAAGAATGTAACAAAATTACACCCACTTTATGTTAGTAATTTCAGCCTATATATTCTTTTTATTGTTTCAAATATTCAAAACGTCACTCGAAAATGGTCCTTTTGGCGATAAATATCCACACCATTATTCCTCTTACCAAAACCTCGTCAAATCCTCTTGCATTGTTCCTAGTTACAGGATTACAATTTAATGAAAAACAAACACTTCAATTTTGCTTTTAAAGAGAAAGTACGCAACTAGGATATTACAAAATTATTTCAGCCTCCAATTTTAAATATTCTGGAAATTTGAATATGTTAGTAATTTCAGCCTATATATTCTTTTTATTGTTTCAAATATTCAAAACGTCACTCGAAAATGGTCCTTGGCGATAAATACACCATTATTCCTCTTACCAAAACCTCGTCAAATCCTCTTGCATTGTTCCTAGTTACAGGATTACAATTTAATGAAAAACAAACACTTCAATTTTGCTTTTAAGAGAGAAAGTATGCAACTAGGATATTACATCCACTTAAAATTATTTGTCTCAGCCTTTTTTTCTTTTTATAATTTTAAATATTCTGAAAATTTTGAATATTTCGAAATTAGTAATTTCAGCCTATATATTTTTCTTTTTATTGTTTCAAATATTCAAAAAGTCATTCGAAAATTGTCCTTTTGGCGATACATGTACACGCCATTCTTCCTCATACCAAAAGTTCGCCAAATTCGCTTGCATTGCTCCTAGTTACAGGATTAAATTTAATGAAAAACAAACACTTCAATTTTGCTTTTAAGAGAGAAAGTATGCAACTAGGATATTACAGCCACTTAAAATTATTTGTCTCAGCCTTTTATTTATTTTTATAATTATAAATATTCTGGAAATTTCGAATATTCTGAACAGTCCATTTGACGATAAATGTGCATGCCATTCTTCCTCATACCAAAAGCTCGCCAAATATGCTTGCATTGCTCCTACTTACAGGATTACAATTTAATGAAAAACAAACACTTGAATTTTGCTTTTAAGAGAGAAAGTATGCAACTAGGATATTACATTCACTTAAAATTATCTTTTTTCTTTTTAATTTTAATATTTAAATATTCGAAAATTGAATATTCATTTATCATATATATTTTATTTCAAAATCATAATAACTTCATCGAAAAAATACAAACACTTCTTCCTCATACCAAAAGTTCGCCAACAATATTAATTACAGGATTAAAAAACAAACACTTTTTTTTGCTTTTAAATATTATGCAACTAGTATATTCATCCTATATTATTTTTTTTTTTTTTTATATTATAATTTAAAAACATTTGACGAAAATGTGCATGCCATTCTTCTCATACCAAAAGCTCGCCAATCACATCCCTACATTTTAATTTAATTAAAAACAAACACTTGAATTTTGCTTTTAAAGGAAAAGTATGCAAATCTTTATATTTTTTTTTTTTTTTTATAATTAAATTAATATTTATAATTTCAAATATATTTCTTATTGTTTCAATATAAAAATGGTCGGGCGATATACATTTCTTTCTTCATACCAAAAATTTATTTTTCTCTCTTTTAATTTAATGAAAACAAAATGTGAAGAATTGTCCTTTTTCTCAGCTTAAGCAATTTATTCTGAACGGTCCATTTGACGATAATGTACTGCTTCGTCTGTTGGAAGAGAGGATGATGTGCTTGTTTTTTTTTATCAGACATGGTTTATTTGTCAAAAATGTTTATAAGTTTTGTGGAGATTGTATTTTTATATATATTTTTTATTTTTATTTTTTTATTTTCACCAAAAAATTGCCTTTTGTGGTGTTTATATATTTTTTTACTATAATTAATGTATTTTTGTATGTACTTGACAGCAAATTAAGTATTTTTGTCGGTTTTGTGTAGTTGTTGGAATAATTAAAGTGATAGATTTGTTGGAGAAGTAGTGCCATGAATGGAGTGACTTCGTGTGATCGAAATGCATCAATTTTCCACTGGTGTTAAGTGCAATCGGACGTGTTTATGTTAGTGGTAGTTTATCAAAGTTCCTTTAAAATCACGTGCGCTGTTCCATTATATTGAGATTTGATTGGATCCTGTGTGTGAGGGGGTAGAGAAAGATTGGGTTTTGTACTATCATTATTTCCATTCTATTTAAAGTGTAGTTAAATTTGTTTTATTTTGTCGGACCTTTATATTTTACATTAAATGTTAACTTTTTTTCGAAATGTTGATGCTATAAATCGTGTTATATAACACTGATAAACATAGACCAAATAATGGCCGAATGAATAGGGCACTGTTCAGGAGTCTGGAGAACGGAATCTCACGGCTGGCATGGATTTTCGTAGCCGTTCGGAAGTGGATTTAAGCAGTAGGTATCGTCTAATTAGCCTTCTTGTAGTAAAAAAAAAACTGACCATAGTGTTCCAACCCAAGTCTTAACTAACAGACGTTGTCGAACAGGGACCAAACGGGTAGGACACTGGAATTTATGTGTTTGATACTTGAAACAGTAAATCCCAGTCTAATTATACGGATCTAAACTAACAAGTCTAAACTAACAGACGTAGTCAAACGGGTAGGACACTGGAATTTATGTGTTTGATACTTGAAACAGTAGATCCCAGTCTAATTATACGGATCTAAACTAACAAGTCTAAACTAACAGACGTAGTCAAACGGGGACCGAACGGGTAGGACACTGGAATTTATGTGTTTGGTACTTGAAACAGTAGGTCCCAGTCTAATTATACGGATCTAAACTAACAAGTCTAAACTAACAGACGTAGTGGAACGAGGACCAAATGGGTAGCACACTGGAATTTATGCGTTTGATACTTGAAACAGTAGGTCCCAGTCTAATTATACGGATCTAAACTAACAAGTCTAAACTAACAGACGTAGTGGAACGGGGACCAAACGGGTAGGACACTGGAATTTATGCGTTTGATACTTGAAACAGTAGGTCCCAGTCTAATTATACGGATCTAAACTAACAAGTCTAAACTAACAGACGTAGTCGAACGGGGACCAAACGGGTAGGTCACTGGAGTTTATGGGTTTGATCTTTGAAACAGTAGGTCCCAGTCTAATTATACGGATCTAAACTAACAAGTCTAAACTAACAAACGTAGTGGAACGAGGACCAAACGGGTAGGACACTGGAATTTACGAGTTTGATACTTGAAACAGTAGGTCCCAGTCTAATTATACGGATCTAAACTAACAAGTCTAAACTAACAGACGTAGTGAAACGGGGACCAAACGGGTAGGACACTGGAGTTAATGTGTTTGATCCTTGAA
Organism: Pardosa pseudoannulata; assembly: GCA_032207245.1. Lineage (NCBI taxonomy): Eukaryota > Metazoa > Arthropoda > Arachnida > Araneae > Lycosidae > Pardosa > Pardosa pseudoannulata. The sequence continues at coordinate 14,879,943 of CM063510.1, forward strand.
ACAGTAGGTCCCAGTCTAATTATACGGATCTAAACTAACAAGTCTAAATTAACAGACATAGTCGAACGGGGACCAAACGGGTAGGACACTGGAATTTATGTGCTTGATACTTGAAACAGTAGTCCCAGTCTAATTATACGGATCTAACACAACACTTGAATGGTTTGCAATTTAAAGTTTCATAATATATTTTATATATTTAACTTTCCATCTTCATAATGAACTTCGATGCAAAATCAAATACCTAAAGTTATTAAGTCTACACCGACTATTGGTAGGTATACAAAATCAAAAAAAAAAAATTACATCACAGTTAATTATAAGTTAAACCTTTGCTATTAAAGAAATAGTTTTACACCTTTAAAGGTGATCGGTGAATCTTTAGAGGTTTGGAACCAAAACTTTTATATAAAGTTTTATTTGATTTAAAGTTTAAAGTTGTGTAAAAAAACATTAAACAAATAGAAAAATTCAACTATATATGTGTATATATATATATAATATATACACTGATAGTCAGGATGATGCCAATAAGTGTTATAACTAACGCTGACAATACTCAAAATAACATTTATTTTCAATAAAAATGATTAAATAATGGTTCATCAAAATCTATATGTGTGTATGTGTGTGTATACAGAGAGTCAAAGTTACGGCAACAAATGTCATAACTAACGCCAACAACCCAGATAGTATGCATACTTGCAGGAAGTTTGACTTTTTCTAGATAATATCTTGTCATAACAAATTTCAAGCGACAAACAAACACATTTCCTGCAAGTTAGAAGGAACATAAAGCGACCACCACTTTGCAACGCTATTTTGCTGCAAAACTGTGGCAATGTTGTCATGACAACCTTGAAACAAGCGAAAATTTTAAGACTTGCTGCAATCTTGTTTCAAACTTGCAGGCTTGTCATGCTGAACTTTCTGCTAGTTTGCAGGTTTGCAAATCAAGACTGCTGCAAGTTTGCTGCAAACTAAATTTGCTATCTGGGAATATTCAAAATAACATTTATTTTCAATAAGATTGATTTATCGTCGGTTTGTCAAAATCATTATATATATATATATGTGTGTGTGTGTGTGTGTGTGTGTGTGTGTGTGTGTGTGTGTGTGTGTGTGTGTATGCGGAATGTCAGGATGACGCCAACAAATGTCATAACTAACTCCGATAATACTAAAAATAACATTTGTTTTCAATAAAATTGATTAATCGTTGGTTTGTAAAAATCCTTACATATATATATATATATATATATATATATTATATATATATATATATATATATATATATATATGGGGGGAATTTTATTCCCACGGTGGAAAAGATACACAAAAGCTTAACTAAAATGAACTTATTTAATTAAACTATTTACAAATTGTTTACAAATTATATGGTGTCTAGGGACAATTAAAATAAAACTGGACATCAGTGCCCGTCTCGCATAACATCAGCGCCCGTCTAGGCGATCAAAATCAGTCAGCGAGAAGTGCCGTCTGCACTCGTTACCGTCTATTTCACGTCAGGGAATCTCTGCATTCCACTGGAAAGAGTTGTTGCCAATCTGTAAAAGGAAAACTTCGCTTGCTCGGAGTAAATTCACTTCGCTGAGCATTGCCAAGGGTACCATGCCTGCATATATATATATATATATATATATATATATATATATATATATATATATATATATATATATATATATATTATATGTGTGTGTGTGTGTGTGTGTGTGTTCGGAGAGTCAAGAGGACGCCAACAAATGCCAGAACTAACGCCGACAATACACAAAGTAACATGTATTTACAAATAAAATTATTAAATAATGGTTCTTCAAAATCGAAAGAATAGACATCTTAGTCAGCTAGTTCTTCTTCATGTATCTCTCATCACCATCTCTATTCTTCTTATCTCTCTCTTCTCATTACCACTCAAGCAATCAAACAACTGTAATGACTCAAAAAACCATGGAGCATAGAAAAGTACAGTATATATACAGGCAGTTCTATCTACAAACACACACACCTATATATGTGTGCATTTATTTATTTTTAAAATTTGCAAAAACTGAAAAAAAGTTGTTCCTTCTTTATTGATATGAACTATTTTGCAGTCATTTTAAAGATTCAATTTTTATAGAATGTAATAAAAGCCTATCCTCGGAAAAATCTTTTTCTCCCCATTGATTATCGATAATTTGCTTTTCTTATCTAGTAAGCTGAGGATCATGATATCACTTCTTCGTTTATATCAGGCTTGTACAAACGGCGGCAAAGTTGTATTTTTCCTGTGGCCCTTATCGATTTTATATAGATACAGATACTTCCTTTCTTTTAATATAAAATAATTCATGTTTTTTTATGCAAAAATTAAATTTTTTTAAAAATTCGGTATTTTTATGTTTTGTTTATGTTGACTGAAAGTAGTAATTCTTTTATGTACAACACTCGTTAAATATATCTCAAAGTAATAAGCTGATAGGGGGATTTTAAAATTAATTTATTTAGTTTATAACCAACCTGCTTAAGAAGTATTATACCCCTAGGAATATATTGATGCAAATGTTATTCAAATTCTAACCCATTATTATTTTAAAAGCTATTAACACATTGTATGCGGGTACATTTTGCAGCGGAATTGTACCAGGAGCATGCGTTTTGCGCGTAAATTTAGTTATTCAGTTAAATCTCAATAGATCAAAAATTATTTAATTTTTTAACCAACTTTTCGTATTTTATATTGAAATATATAAACAAATATATAAATAGAAACATATAAATAACAACCATAAGATTTTTGTAAATAAAAAATATATTTTTTAGTGGATAAATTTATAATAGTATCGTAAATATGAAAATCCAATAGAAATAGTAGTATATATAGTTTTAATTTTTTTTTAAATTATGATATATATAAACATTTTTACATTATAAAAAAATGAAAACAGCAATCATAAAACTAATAATATAAAAACTTGTTTTTTATTTGTCTAAATTTTTCCAGAATCTATGTAGTAGACAAGAACATTCGGCTTCGTTTTCCTGTATATACCGTTATTTTTGTACTCTCAAACAAGCCATGTTGTTACACTAACCCATAGTAGTACGTGACCCGCTCTCGAGTATCAATCGTCAGAAAATGTACTAGTACGTGTGACGCCAAGTATCAATCGTCAGAAAACGTACTAGTACGTGTCCCTCACATAATGTGTTAATTATTACTGGTTTAAAAATTAGCTTTCTTGAAAATGCTCTCTACGCATTTTTATTTATTCACATGAAACCGTATTTATTCATAAAATATCTTCTATACCTCTTAATTAACCTTAGTTGTTTATCAGTTGTTACCTTAAGCCCTCACTGGAGAATTGAAAAAAAGAAATAATAATAGCAAAAATATTAATTTTTCTTGTACAAAATGCCTGCAACTGTCCTTTTGACGAAGCATGTTAATATTGTTATCTGCAATGTAAATGTATGAAATTTTTAAGGCATATGAAATAGGCTATTCTTTTCAATTACAGTTAGTAAACCATGGTAGCTATACACAAACCAGTTTCCACCCGCAACACCACACATTTATAAATATATTTTATATGACCCTGACAACAGACGGTAGAAAAATATGATGCAAAATCCTTTTTTTTTTCTTTTTTTTTTAGCTCTAATACGTATTTTAGAAACTATTTCATATTTTTTCCAGATTGACTACGTAAAATCCGTAATTCGTAGCTGAGTAAAGAAAAAAAAATTTAAGCCGAACTCTAGTTTTGCATTATTTATTTCTCCCCAGTATTACTTCACTTATATGGGAAAATAGGATCAGACATTGAGAAATCTCTATTTCTTAGCATTGATGCGTAATTCAGTAATTTTATCATATTTTCCAGAATAACAACAGAAAAGCCGTTGCAGTGGGAAGCTTTGTAATTCACAGTCAAGTTAAAAGAAGGGACTTCCGAATAGAACCGTGGTTTTATTTATTTATTTATTTTTATTTCTTTTTGGGGTTATTTATTTATTTAGAGAAATATGCCGCAAAGTCTTGAAATTCGTATTTCTAAGCACTTATAATAAATTATTTAATTTTTTATCAACTTTTCGTATTTTATATTGAAATATATAAACAAATATATAAATAGAATTATATAAATAACAACCATAAGATTTTTGTAAACAAAAAATATATTTTTTTAGTGGATAAATTTATAATAGTATCGTAAATATGAAAAATCAAATAGAAATACTAGTATATAGTTTTAATTTTTTCGAATTATGTTATGTATAAATGTGTATATATTTTTTATGTTATGTGTATATATTTTTTCGATTTATGTTATGTACCTTTTCGGGGTTATTTATTTATTTAGAGAAATATGCTGCAAAATCTTGAAATTCGTATTTCTAAGCACTTATATTAAATTATTTATTTTTTTAACCAACTTTTCGTATTTTATATTGAAATATATAAACAAATATATAAATAGAATTATATAAATAACAACCATAAGATTTTTGTAAACAAAAAATATATTTTTTTAGTGGATAAATTTATAATAGTATCGTAAATATGAAAAATCAAATAGAAATACTAGTATATAGTTTTAATTTTTTCGAATTATGTTATGTATAAATGTGTATATATTTTTTATGTTATGTGTATATATTTTTTCGATTTATGTTATGTACCTTTTTGGGGTTATTTATTTATTTAGAGAAATATGCTGCAAAGTCTTGAAATTCGTATTTCTAAGCACTTATAATAAATTATTTAATTTTTTAACCAACTTTTCGTATTTTATATTGAAATATATAAACAAATATATAAATAGAATTATATAAATAACAACCATAAGATTTTTGTAAACAAAAAATATATTTTTTAGTGGATAAATTTATAATAGTATCGTAAATATGAAAAATCAAATAGAAATACTAGTATATAGTTTTAATTTTTTCGAATTATGTTATGTATAAATGTGTATATATTTTTTTATGTTATGTGTATATATTTTTTCGATTTATGTTATGTACTTTTCGGGGTTTTATTTATTTATTTGTATCAAGCAAATATTATTTCTAATTTATATTAAATTATTAATTTAAACCAAATAACAAAATATATAAAAATAGAATAAAAAATTATAATAATAAACAAAAAAGATTTTTGTAAACAAAAAATAATAAATAAATTAGAATAAATAAAAACAAAAAATAGTTAATAAAATACACAAAAAAAAACATTTTTAATTAAATTATAAACATTTTTACTATAAAAAATAGAAAAAACTAATCATCACTAATTATATAATACAAAAAAAACCTTTTTTACACATATTTTTGTAGTACATTTTTTACTATGTACAAAAAAAAACCATGTGTGTCCCGTTAATACATAAATACTGTCAAACCAAAGTATCAATCGTATAAACGTAAGTAAGTGTCCCGTTCTCAATCGTCAAACGTACTAAAAGTAGTTCTCTCGTATCATATCAATTCATAAAAACAAGTGTCCCGTTCTCAATATCAATCATCAAAAAGTACTAGTCCCCGTTCTCAATCAACCAGAAAACGTACTAAACGTGTCGTTCTCAACAGTCAGAAAATACTAATACGTGTCCCGTTCTCAAGTTCCCGTCCTATATCAAGTATCATCAAAAACGTACTAGTACTTTTCTCAAATCACTATCGTGTCAATCTAAAAAAAGTACGTGTCCTGCGCTCAAGTATCCACGTCAAAACAAACGTCATAATAATGTGTTATAAACGTTTAAGAATAGGTTTAGTCAATCAATATGTTAATACGATGTTTTAAGTTATCCTTAATACTTGCCCGATACCATTCACGCGCTATTGTATGTCTTCGAATTTTTAGTTGGCTCTATAGGTCAATGGGCGTCGATTCATTTTTATAATCATCCTTCATCCCGCCCTACACCTTTCGGGCTCTTCCATGCAATGGACCGCAAGGTAATTGGATCTTTCATCTAAGGGGAAGGCATCATGGCCAAAAGAGACGCACTTTCGCTCTCGGCCTCGAAGAGAAAGGAAGAAGAAAAAGAAGAAAATGTAAAAGGGGAAGAATATAAAAGGCGGCAAAAACGAGATAGATGGAAAAGGGTAGATGATAACTCGACGAGAGAGGTCTTTCTGAGGACCCGAAACTGGTTGTTTTCCTTATGTTGTTGGGGGAAGGGGGAAGCAGATGTGTCCGCAGCAAGAAAAATTGGGTGCCTGCCTGTGATGACGTACTTATCAGGCGGTATCGAATGCAGCGGTAAATCTCATTTTTCATATTTCTTATTTTTTTCCCTCTCTTCTTTTTTATTCATTCGAAAAGATACATGTTATTATTATACTACGCTTATTAGCGGCATGTACACACGCACCCGTGCGTGTTTGCAAGCCTACATACCTTTACGTAATAGCCGGTAACAGTTCGTTCCGGGAGTTTTAACGAGACAAATCAAAAATAGTTTTTATTTTTATTTTCGAAAAAAAAACCATGACAAATTTAAATAAAAAGCTCTTGAAATTACCATAAAAGTTTATTAAAGGAAACTTTTAATCATGATAATAACTTTAAAAAAATGATCAGTGTAGAATATTAAGATGCTTTAAATCCTTCACATTTAGGTTGAAAATAAAAGTTCCTGTATAGTAAATAATACTGACCACTTTATTGCCTATATGTGGAAAAGAATAGACCAGGGGTGACCAACTTGCTGCTCGCGAGCCACATGCGACTCTTTAAAGGATTGTCCAAAATAGTTTTTATTTTTATTTTTGAAAAAATTCATGACATTTAAAAAAGTCTCTTGAAATTCTCGTAGAAGTTTATTAAAGGAAACTTTTAATCATGATAACAACTTAAAAAAGAAAAGGATCAATGTAGAATATTAAGGTGCTTCAAATCCTTCACATTTAGGTTGAAAATAAAAGTTCCTATATAGTAAATAATACTGAGCGCTTTTTTTACTATATGTGGAAAAGAATAGTCCAGGAGTGGGCAACCTGCTGCTCGCAAGCCACATGCGGCCTTTAAAAAAAAAAAAAAAAAAAAAATAATAATAATAGCCCAATAAGTCTTATTGGGCTTTTAAGAGATGATTCTCAAATTCCACAATTCATACCGATTCACTGCATAATTCACCGAGAACATCTCTTTACAAAATATTTAAAATATCCTGATGTTATGAAAACAGTGTAACACATTGTAAATTACATTTGCACCAATACAAAAAATCATCGACAATTGAAAAAAAAAAAAAAAAAAAAACCTTGAAAAATTAAAGGAAAAAGAACTTCCAAATAACATTGATTAATACAATTTCTGCAAAAAAAATTTTTTAATACGTTTTTTCATACCTTTTAAATACGTATTTAATTGCGGCTCACGATAAACTTCAAATTTTGAAAATTGGCTGGGACTATCAAGGAGCTTGGCCACCCCTGGAATAGACTAATGACTTAATTATCGTATAACGTCACCTCTTTGAGTATGACTTAATACCATTCTGAAAAATTCCAGTATTAAAAAACAATAATTTATTAGGGCTGAAAAAAACTTATCTAGTTTTTAACAAATGCATTTAAATTAAATATGTTAAAACTCTAACAATGTTCATCTAAATCTAAATAATAAAAATAACAATATAATAAGTGATCTCTGTTCACTATATAGAGATTTACAAGCCTTTCATGCAGCTTGATAGTGAAAATAAATGTTTTTATATAGTCAGTAATACTTATAACTTCTGTTGCCAATAAGTGAAATAAGACCCCTCACCCCAGAGTATGACGTAATAACATTTTTCAAAATTCCAGTATAACAACCAATTATTATTTAGTGAGATGGGAAAACCTTATCGGGTTTTAAGTAATGCATTTAATTTAAAAAGATTAAAGCACTAACAATTTTCATTTAGAACCTATGCTGTTATATACTATCCTATTTCTAGATTTTATCTATACCGTGTTCGCTTATGTTCCCTTAATCTATAGCTCATAATCTAATTTTATCTACTAATTTTCTATTAAATGCAAAACGGCGGCTTTTACTTCTTTTCTGCTTTAAAATCACTCCATTTACAATTTTCGAACCCACTTCATTTTATTATATAAAAATTAAAATAGCCACTCAGTTTTGCTATTCTAGTGATCAAGTAATATAAATTATCTGATTTTCTTTTATGAGTTTTCACCAAAGAAACTACCCATATTGGAGGCGAGAATTTGGCGAGGGGGGGGTTCAAAGTTTCCTAGTTTTTTATACAAAGCTAGAGGACCCCAAATCTAAGATTCCTGAACACATATAATATTTTAATCGTTACTGCACATCGGTTATAGCTCCATTTTAATACGATAAAGTTACGGAAGGTTTCTTGGAAAACCCAATATTGAATTTTATCCGCAATTTCCATTGCAAATTTCGATGTTTGAACAGTAGTTTTACAATTTTTTTCTGCAATTAGCTTTAGAGAAACAATTAACTCTCTTTCTGGGTAATTATTAAATTTATAAAAGTTCTCTTTTAATTTTTATAGAAAGTCAACCTCTTTTACATCAATATACGAAGAGCAGGGTTCCCACAGTCCTTAAAAGTCCTTAAGAACTCCTTAATTTTAGCTTCCATTTTTAAGGACCCTTAAAACTACTTAATTTTCATCAAAGGTCCTTAAAAACTCCTTAATTTTTAAACTGGAACGCTATCAATTTCTTCCATGGAAAGATATAAAAGAAAAAGTAGCTGAGTTCGTAAGTGAAAAAAATTCTGAAACAAAAAAAGAAATCTGTTGAACTTTCAAAATGAAATTATTTATGAATGTGAGCTTGCCCTATCGGAAATTTCTTTGTAAATAGTAAATAAATATTTGTTAAAGTTCATAACATTCTTTTACATTTTCTAGCCAAAAGTGCAACATTAATAGTAAAGAAAATCCTCAAATACATATATGTTGTCAGTATATTACTGTAGTAATTCAAAATTCCTTTCCTTGATATCCTTAAAAAAAATATGAAAATACTTTTAGCTTATTAGTACTTTTTATGGTAACGAGCTAGAAAACTTATTTGACAAAGTCTGCTGCCCTTTTCTAATAGCTAATAGTCATGCACATTTTAATTAAAAAGAGCATGGAGAGGGAGTGGTGGTAGATATTTCAGTTACTTATGACAGTTTAATTTTCTTTGGATTGAATTTACTAGAAAAGTCTAAAACTTTCTTCTTTCCCCGGCAACATCGGGCGTAATCAGCTAGTATATACAAACATATATATATTTATATATCAGAGTCATTTTTAAACCTTCAGGAAGTACTGTTTATAATATTGTATTTTATTCACATGTTATTTTTATTTTGATTACTCAAAAAACTTTAGATGTACATTTTTTAAAACTTAATTCTGAAATATTGTAAGGCATTTATTGAACTTGCCTTGTCTGGTTCATAATCATTAAAATATGTTCCTCAGGAAATAGGGCTTATGTCGTTATGCCGTGTATTTCAAGTAGATACTTATAAAAAGTTACTTTGGTCCTTAGAAAGTCCTTAAAAAGTCCTTAATTTTTCGTCTGAAGAAAGAGTGGGAACCCTGGAAGAGGGAAAACTAACATAATGATAATTAAGTATGTCCATATTGAAATACACAATTTTATTTTACCAAGAAATCATACCACCCACACACACACACACATATATATATATATATATATATATATATATATATATATATATATATATATATATATATATATATATTATTATATATATATGTATATATATATATATATATATATATATATATATATATATATATATATATATAATTTTCTTTTTTTTTCTTTCTGGGAACGAGAAATAATTCTTTAGTTTAAGCGTTTTAAGTAAACGAAATATCACAAACGTTTCTTTCAATTGAATTCCAAAATACTTTATTTTCCAATCATCTCCAAATCTTACTGAACACTGAAATTTCATTGAAATAATTGTCTTTTTTTATGAGTGGTTTCAAATACAACTTTAATCCTCATTCCAGAAGAGATATTCTCTATACGCTAAACCTTTTTCTATCATCACAGCAATTAAAAGTCCATTAACTCAGCCATTTCTTTCAGAGCTTAAGTGATTGAAGATTTACATTTCGGAATGGCATGCATGTCTTTTAAAACTTTTTTCTCTCAGAGGTTAAAACACTTTGCTGTTTGCTGCTCTTTTTAATTACTAAGGTATGGATTTAAATTTGTTAGTGTTACTAAGGCTAGGCTGAACATCTGGATGAGTATCTAAGTGCTTTTTTGTAATAATATTATTGAAGTATTTAATGAAATAAGGTTCGCATATTATGTGTTTACACATACACACATGCACGTCTCAAAATAAGAACAGAAACATTAGCAACAAAAGAATCCTATTTTCAGATAATGTGTTTGGTTTGGTTTGGAGTGTTAACCCTTAATTTGGCTAAGTCCGCTACACCGGACATGTATATATATAACTACTTTATAGCATAATTGCCAGTGTTTGCCACAGTGGACACTAATTATCTCAAAAATGGAAAATGATATATTTTTTTTGTTTATTTTACAGAGATCCTAATGTCTATACAGACATGGGAAAATAACAGAAATTAAAATTAAAAAAATATTTGAAAAAACATCTTGTCAAATTAAGGGTTAAGGTCAACCTTTTGCTACACGGAGGATAGTGAGACTGGGACCTACTGCTTAAGCTTTTAAAGGACATCAATAACCATTCTTTGGGCTTTAATGAAATTAGTTTATAAATATTGTGAAACTGATACTTAGGAAATATATGTAAAACATTTTTATGCTTATTGGAGAGGTGGGATTTGGCTGCTGGTTTAACTAATAAATCATCCCTTGTTCGAAGCTGAGGAGCTTAATTGTCCATGGCAGCGATCTCGTAACCGGAGGGTTGTGGGGCAGTCTCGAACCGGACAAATATCTGCCATGCTCATTAACACTAAACATATACTTATTACATACATATTTATACTGTAACGTATTTAACACTTAGACCAAAGTTTACAGGTGTTTGGGGAGATCACACAGACAACCAGTACACTTAAATTTCTTTTATTGAAGGATCTTGGATAAAATGGGTGTATACAAGGAATATATACAAAGATCCATAGAATGGAGATCCTCTGCTGCCGATAGCAGGTGTAGGTCCGTTCTTGGATGATTCAGCTTCTTGTCATCTTGTCGTCTCGACAAGATGAAGCTGATCGCTCCCTAAATATGTGTCTGTCAACTTGGCCGCAAAGAGAAGAGGAACCTTTTCTTTTTACACTCTGCTCCCTAGTACTTTACTGGCAACTTGGCCACAAAAAAGGGAGAGAAATCTTCTCGCCTTAGACTTTGATAGTTCATCAATCAGGACACACAGCATGAAGTCCGCAAAAACAAAATCGCCGCGCGACTCACCGAAACTTTCCTCTCTCTAGAAGGATGGGCAAGTCGCTCTGCAAGCGACACCCGTTTCCAAAAAAACCAAGAAGCCCAGAGTGCGGGCTCGCTCCCGTTTTTAAAGCTCCTCGAAGTGATGTCTGATCACCATGACATAACTCATTTTCTGGGGCCCTCATAGGCTGGGGGAGGTTAGGAGGTTTATCGATATTCCTCGATATTATTTTATATCGGCCAGCCATTAGGGGCTTGACAGCTATTATGCTATAGTGTCACAAACTTAGCCCTCATGGCGCCACTCCATTGTTACGCTGGTTCCATCTGCATGAGAATAAAGACCAAACAACTTATAATCTCCTCGCATGTAACAAGTTAGCCATTGCATTACGAGGCATACATCTGAAAATCTGCAATGCATAATCGGTCAAAAAACCGGACTTATGTTTCCTGATGAATGTATGACATATGCATATCGGGAAGGAAATTAATAAACTTTATTATAACTAAACAAAATTGTATATTGTCAATTTTAGGTAATACAAACACAAAGAATAAGAATTTTTAGTTTATTACTCATCGCATTCTTTACATAACATTGCCAGTCATTTGATCGGTTATGGTAGGTTTGGTGTTATGGCCATTGGAGCACTTAATAAGTTCGTGGTCGCAATGTCTTCCAATTTCTCAAACAATACCTCTGCAGGTGGCTGGCCAGGCCTGGGGGCCTTCAGCTTCGTGCCTGCTTCGAAATTATGAGGACGTACTTGAGCAAAGCGTTCTTTTACTCTAGCTGTGCTCATCAAACGAAAGGCTCACCCCTTCTTCAGACTTAGTCACTCTCCAGCCCTTGTTGTTCCTCAATTAAAGCTGGTCTCTTGGCGATGGATGAGACACATATTGCGAATGGGTCTACTGGACCTGGTCTAGGCTGTCCTACACAAAGGAAATCAGTAAAAACATCATCTCCTTGTACAGCGAGAAAATAATGCTCAGGTCGTTTAGTTGCGAAACTACTGGTGTTCTAAAGGATTACAGATGATTGTTTCACGCCCACGGCCATCTAAGCCAATAATAGGATAAATACTAGGCGAAAAGCAGCGTCTCATTTGGACATCGTTCTCCAATTTTAGAATATATTGCTTATCTTATTTTTAATATCGTATATTTTGTATATTCTATCTGGTAGTTTTCATTTATTGTTTTAGAAACTTAGCTAATAAAGTTGAATCTTTATACTATTTTTTTCACATTTAATGATTTTCTTACTGATATATATTTTTTCTCTCTTTTTAGGTAAGTGAAACCAATTTTTGAAACATTCTGTAAAGTAAGCTTTATTTATTTTTTTATTTGTATTATCTTGCTATAATGCATGAAGAATTTATCAATTGTGCAAATAGATGAAGGGAGCGAGTTGCATAGTGCATAGAAGAAAGTACGCTGATAACAAATACATCATATATAAATGTCGATGTCAATAGAAATATTGTAAAATGTCTTATGAGCAATGTGACTGTGGACAAAGGTTACGTATGTTGTCACTTTTCCCTGTTCTTGCTTGGCCACAAGGACTGTTCAGAAAGTGTCAATGGTCACAAATTGTTCTCTGGTAATTTCAAGCCCGCGAGATTCGTGCTACCATCACTAATTCCGCCATCTACTGCAGACTTTTTCACTTGGCATCCCTGGCATACACTCGAGGCATCCAGTTAGAGAATATGTCGCACTACAAGAAAGTCCATATCAATGATGTTTTGTTGAATGGTTCAGAAGCTGACACTTGTCGATGGCCCAGCATTGAAATCTGCAGCAATTTGCAGAAGGGTTGCACTTCTGTCATATTTATTGATTCTCCCCAGTCGTCGTTGAACCGTTCTTAAATGATCTTTTTCTGGCCGCAGCGATGTCGGAGATTTGATGTTTTATTGGATCCCCGATATTCACGGTACACTCGTAAAATGGTTGTGCGGGAAAATCCAAATTTCATCGCTACCTTAGAGATGCTATGTTCCATCTCTCATGAACCGACTATAACATCTCGTTCAAACTCACTTAATTCTTGATAACTTACCATTATAGCTGCAGTAACCGATAATAACTGTACCAGACACTTGTTGTTTTATATATGAGTTGCCGACCGCAGCGCCGTATTATGATTGATTCCTTATCTCTTTATTTTCAAACGCATGTCTATACCAGTTTTTTTTTATTTTCGTGTATGTCGGGGGATTATAGGGAACAGTAAAAATTATTCCGTGTATAACTTACACCTAGAGTTTTTGCCTTATATGTTTGTTTCAAAAAATGGGCACTCAATAATACGAGTGAATACGGTATGTGCTTTCAACCTTGTCAAGAAATGGAATTTTCCTTCATTATACGTCAGGAATGCACCTCTGTTCATAGATGGATAATGGAATGAAAAAAAAGGCTGAGATGGCAAATGAAGTCTCACTGCGCGTATCTATTGCCAAGGTGAACGATAGCGAGAAATGCGTTTTGCCCACATGTTAAGATTCTTGGAATATCTGACGTGTGTCCCCTAAGTATTTCGCGACGTAGTCCTAGATGAAGACACACCACTGTTGTCTCACGCGAACACCCTTTTCTGCTCCCTTCTATTCCCAGATGTGGAATGCATCGTAAATTCCTTGTCTCGCATTCGGAGAGAACCATTACCACATCACTCTCCCCCCGTGATTTATCACATCTACCTTTTGCTCCTCGGTGTAGTAGTTGGTCTTGTGTTTTGTGGATTTGAATTGAATCGGAAACCCTCTGTGAAATTAATGCAATATTTACCCGACGCCTGAGACATCAAAAAATAAATACACCAAAGAAAGAATGCATGTAATGGCGAACCCATAGCTATCGAGGAACCGGACGTAGCATATTGTTGTTTTGTATGAATGTTAAACATACAACAAAGTAATAAAACTAACACAAAATTATATTATTTGTTACTAAACTCATACGACTTGGGAAATGAAGTGGAAGAGAACGCTGCTTTCGAGACGAGATTTCATTTCAAGGAAAATACGACTTCAAAGCATGGAGACACCAAACCTCACGCTGTTTTGAACCTACAACTTCCAGCGTGATAGACTCTGTAATTCTTGTGTCGACTGAGCGACGGAGTTGAGTAGTGCGTTGTTTTCAAGACAGAATTCCACTTCAGGTAAAAGTCGGCTCCATCGCATGGAGACAACCAAGTTTTATGCAGTATTTGAACTCAACATTTCAGCGTAACATGCAGTACACTAACCTCTATAGCGACCGGAGGACGCCTGTACCATTGCGCATGTGCCCGGTGAAAAGCGTTTCTTTTAATATAGAACCCTAATTCGGGATATATCTGGGGGGGTGAGTGATATGGTAAGAGTTTTACTTTTATGCACATCTGCACTTAAGATACAATAAAGAATTTAATAGATTAAGTATGCTTATAAAAAAAAGAGTCACTTAAAAGAAAGTTTCATATACCCATTTATGTTCAAATATACACGTGTATTCACCGTTTTCATTTCACAGATAAATAAAATTTGATTTAAAACATAGAAAAATGCAATGTAAAGAGGAGCTACTGTATTTATGTTTTTTCTTTCCGATGCCGAGTTTTAAATTTTTCTAGCCGCATTAGAAGTCAGTCTCAGAGAGGAGTGAAAGATGCTAAATTGTTCCATGTAAGATGTTACACGTTAGTGTTCCCACGCATAGGAACGTCAGAGTTCTATACTAATCTTGCATTTTTATCGCCTGGGAAGTGAATGACTCTGGCTGTAGTCGCTAAGTACTTATTTAGGATTAACATTGGTCATATTCATATGTGTGTGTGTGTGTGCGTGTGCGTGTGTGTGCCTCCATATCTCTCTCCTTTGTTGCGTATATCCCCCCTCGAGAAAAGTCGATCGGAGTACGATTTTGACTTAAGATGGGTAGATGATTACAAAATACAATTGGACTTTTACGTCCTCGGTGGTCTGTACAGTGTACCTAAATGTCTAGATTAAACTCCTTTATTCATTGAGAAGTAGAATTTTTGTCATCATTCAGGCTGATCTTAAATTCCCCGGATTCACTACCGAAAAATCAGCCATTCTAAGTCTGTAATACTACAGGGAGGAAATATCCCTGGGGGTACCACTGTATTGGAATGATCACCATATAGAATGTTATCCAAAATATATATTTAACACTTATTTAATAAAAATGAAGCAGCTTAAATAATTTGGAAGTGTGATACCGTGAGATTAAAGGAAACTAAACATCTAGCAGACATATATTCAATTAATCTGCCATTCTTGTTTTGGTATGGTTTGGCTTGGAGCGCTACCGTCTACTTTTCACAATACGAGGGCTAATTAGACCGGGACCTACTGGTTAAAGCCGACTCCGAATGGCTACGAACATTTATGCCCCAGTGAGATTCGAACCCACGAACTTCGGTACCGAAGGCCAGCACCCTAACCATTTGGCCATCGTTCGGCCCATTCATATTTTGAAAAACATTGTGTATAATTTATCTGTCATTTTTTTTTGGGGGGGGGGACAAGAGATCTACTAAACACCTTTTAAAGGTCGAGTCTACTTTTAGGAATCTGTGGTTCTGAAATTACCCTGGCAGTTTTCTATGTGTAAGCATTTGAAATTTTTCATTGTGCAAGCACTTGCTATCTGATCCTTGAGGTATTTTTTACCACCTCATTTTCGCCCGGCGTTTCATATCTTACTCCAGTGTGTTACAATACGTATAGTTGAGAACTTGTGATTCTTCGGAAAAGATGAATATTTAAAAAAATGACTTATTTTTTGTTATAATCCACAATTTAGTAAGACAAGAGAATTGAATTTTTAGCCAACTTATACCCAGCTAAAAGCGTATTGTAAAATTAAAAATAAATAAAATTCACCATACAAACTATTTTGTTACAAGTTCATAACAGTTTAGCCAAATAGTCAAACGCAACGCGTAGTAGAAAACACAAAGCAATGGGGTAGAATTAATTTCAAGGAGCAAATTTTAAAGTTGGACGACATTTGAAGCGCTCCGAAATAAAAGTCTGAAAGGCAGTTGAAATTACCAGAAAGCGTTGAATCGCGGCTGCGGTTTACCTCAAATGTTTATTTTCCTGCGCCAATTTTAAACTTTCACTAAAATAACCCTACACCCGTGTTCCTTCCCCACCCCTTAACAGACCACCCCCGTCGAATGCCATATGTGGAATTTACACAACCGCGTTCCGTTTCTCACAACCCAGAACCCATTCCAACTCTCTTCCTTCAGACTGCCTCAAATATCTGCTACTGGCCCCGCGACATGCCCACCCACACACCCCTGTCTTTTATGTAGTTACATGGGGGAAGGCGCAACCCATTCGTTTGCAAACATGGTCATTAAAATTAATGGTAATGATCCTCTATAGGGTTGGTAAGGGGGGGGGGACGTCTGCGAACAAATTTAAAAGGAGGGGGGAGGTTCTCGATTAAGCGACACGATAATTTTCGAATCGATCCTATCCCATGGCGAGGGATACGGGGGGTGGAGGGGGAGTGTGGTGTGGATATAATTTGGGAATCTGCAGTCCAAGAATGTTTGGGTACAATTTGAAAATTTGTATCGGTTTTTAACTGAAATGCGGTAGACAGGAGTCCTATAGGCGTTGATAAGCCTTATCTGAGGAGGTCTGGAAAATTTATGGTTCCGAATGTGGAAAATAATTTACTGCAGCCCGAATCGTGTTTCTGGAGTTCTAAGTGAAAAGGCGTTCCATTAATAAAATGGAGTTTATGCTAGGTATAAATTATGACAATTTGAATTTGTTGGAGACAGTTTTGAGTGCGTGAATTATTGTTCCGGAAGGTAATTGGAAGGGAATGGGTATGAGTAGCGAGATTTCTACAGTCAGGCTTTAATAAAA
Organism: Pardosa pseudoannulata; assembly: GCA_032207245.1. Classification (NCBI taxonomy): domain Eukaryota; kingdom Metazoa; phylum Arthropoda; class Arachnida; order Araneae; family Lycosidae; genus Pardosa; species Pardosa pseudoannulata. The sequence continues at coordinate 14,897,291 of CM063510.1, forward strand.
TGTTTTTCATTCTTGTGTTACTTTGTTATAACTATTGCAATTAAAGTAAAGTGAGTACACGAACAGTAATTATTTTTTTTATTCTGTGAAATTTAAATAAGTTTATGTTAAAATTATCTTGCTTCATTTTTTAAATATATTAAATTATTTTAAAACTTTAAAATAGTTGGTTGTTGACTTAAATTTCTTTTAACTTATTGCTTTTATATGAAAAAATTTTTTTACTATGGACATTTTCCATTTAAAGATTTATTTTTTAAAAAATCTTCATCGCGCAATCTTCCCCTTGCCCTTTTTAGCATATAGGCTGTTCTACTTTTGTCATTATCAAGCTACCTTTTTTCCGTAAGCACCGGTTGTGTTACAATGGACTTTGACGTATAAAACGAAACTTAGCGACTTTGGTCGTTCTGGACCAGAGTTTAATACATCCGGCAGCAAAACATTTCCTTTTCGGTTCCTCGTTTCTTGATGTCTCATTTAATATTTTGGCTTACAGGTTTAATAACTAGGATAGTCAACTCTCACATTGGCAGTACGCAGTGAAAACTTTACTTATCTGTTAACATATTGTGTGAGGGTACATTTTGCAGCGGAATTGCACCGGTAGCTGGAGTAACTGCTTTGTGATGTATTTTGTAGCAGTATTAGGATTTGTAATTTGCAGTTCAGTTAATGCATGAATTTTTAAACCGAGCCAAGGTTTGTTTTATTTTCCTCTGAAACTATTTATTTATTTTCCCGTTGGACTACTTTATTTATTTGGGAAATTCACGAAATCCATCATTTTTTTCCATTTATACGTTTTTCAGTAATTACTTCATATTTTCCGGAATGACTATTTAACACATTGTGTGCGGGTACATTTCGCAGCGGAATTGTACCGAGAGCGGGCGTTTTGAGCGTAAATTTAGTTATTCAGTTAAATCTCAATAGATCGAAAATTATTTAATTTTTTAACCAACTTTTCGTATTTTATATTGAAATATATAAACAAATATAAAAATAAACAAATATATATATAAATACACACACACACACACACACACACACATATATATATATATAAGTTTCGCAAGGATAAATAAAAAGTTAATTTTAAATCTAAATTGATTTTTTTAATGAACCTTCCTGTTCTGTGGTTCCACATCGACTGATGTAAAAACTAGTTTTTATTTGTTTCAATTTTTCCAGAATCTATGTAGTAGACAAGAACATTCGGCTTCGTTTTTCTGTATATACCGTTATTTTTACACCCACAAACAAACCATGTTGTTACACTAACCCGTACTACTAGTACGTGACCTGCGCTCAAGTTATCAATCGTAAGAAAACGTACTAGTACGTGTCCCGCATACAATGCGTTTAATTCGTTAGAGTTAACTCTTCCTTTATTGAAGATTATGTCAGTTAAATGCCGATAGTTTAAAATTAATTATATTTTTCTTGCTATTTTCTAGAAATTTAATTGGTCATGACCCTAGATAATTTTTACTTCTGTTATGTGGTCAAGTTTCTTTTAAAGTAACCTTAAAGTGTTAGCTATGTAACGGCAAGGCTATTTTCCCTATAGTATGATAGGCATTTTTCTAAAACCACGATTTTCAAACTAGATGCCCCGAAAGTATGCCATGAATGCTGCAGCAGTAGTGAATAAAAACAATGTCATCCATGTTTATTAATTGCTTTATATTTGCACAATTTTTTCTTCTTTCCTTTCGTGTTCAAACTGCTGTAAGGGTACCTATGAAACAGAATTTGGGTACCGCAACAAGGGTACTGAAGCTAAATAAGTTTGGCAACCTTGTGCTTAAAGATTCCAATACGGGTTGTAAACATTTCAACTCATCAACAAACGCATCTGGTTATTTTGACCTAGATATTACTACTTTATTTTTTATTGATATTTATCATTTACATGGGCTTGCAATCTATAACACTTATTCAAGTATAAAATATATATATTTTTTTCTACTTATCACTTACGACTTATCTCACCTTGTTCCGAAATATATCACACAAAAGAAAATTTTGAATAATTTTATAAATACTAGTATTATTATTATTTATGTTTTAAAAGTGTAAACAAGTATTTTTACTGATAATAATGTTTATTCTGAAATGGGAATTCGAAAAAAAAAATAAAGTCGATGTGCTTGTAATATTACAAAATTCAACTATTTTCTGCAATGTTATCAAAATCCAAAATTGCAATAAAAATTTTGATTATTTTTGTAATTTTCTTGGCAAGACAACGTTCTAAATTGTGTTTTTTACATTAAAAAATTGATTTTTTGGCCAGCCTTTAAAAAAACTGTACATTAAGGGGTTAAAACTTCTAAAAATTTCTCAATACCAGCAGGTTATAATGCCGGTACCATCCAAGGTTACCATTTTGAAGTTAAATATAAGATATGATTTTGGGGAAAACCCAATAAATGACATTAATTGTAAAGGTTTGTGTCCAAATGGTCCAGTGTAGAGTCTAACATTAGAATGTTTATAGAGATATTAAAATTCTAGAGCGACGATTTGTAACTCAGGAAATTCGTATGACGAGCCACTTGAGGTAGTACTGTAGTTTTAAAATGAAATGTTGATTCCCAAACTCATAATTACGATTCAGTATCCGTATTCTAAGCTTTGGATTTTTAACTGGAGAATAAATAAAAGATATTTATATTTATATATTCTAGAAAAGATACGGTGTTTTTCACTTGGATATTGTGTTGCGAAATAATGCGAGTGATTAATGGACAGAGTGCCTTCATGATTCGAAATTTTAAAACCTGGCTTTTCCCACAGCGTGATGGATCGTTAGTTTGTTCCAACCCAGCCCGTTATAATGCCCGTTTCCGCGCCGTAATGTTCAACCTAAAAATGATGATAGGGGTTATCTTTTAATGCTGAAGAATATGTCTAACATTTATTACCATTTCATTATGTCTTCATGGATCTCCACTTTGAATCATTCAGCCTTTTCTAGAGTTAAAAGTTTTTCATTTCAAAAATCACATTGCAGGTATTTTTCACTGACAAAGAAATCATTCCTTATTTGCTATTATAATATTATTATTATTATTATTATTTCTTTTATATATATATAAAAGTGGGGTCAGGGCCCGAATAAGATATTTTTGTGCCCAGGGCAAAATCCAATTTTTGTGCAGCATGCAAATTTATAGCGACAAGTTATTATTATCATTACAGTCATACAAAAATTATAACATTGAGTTATCAAACAGATTTAAGAAATTAGTATTAAAGTAATATTCAAAATCAAAAACACCAAATTTTTATTTTACGTAATCATTATTATTTTTGTTTAGCCATGCTAAAAATTACCTAGAGTGACCCACTTTTTTATTTTCTACCTTGTCATACTCACAAGCTCTGTGGTGCAGAAAATGAATATTAATAATAGAATTAAAAATAATTTAAATTGATGAGATGATTTAATGGTTTATAGTGGTATGTTGCTAATAATCTTCTCTTATAAATGTGCAATAACCCATAGGATAGAAAGATCACCAGGCTCGTTGAGGGAATTAATTATCAGGTAAATAACAATAAAGTTAAAGTACATATAAAACAATATAGTTCAGGACAAACACAGCTACTCGTACAATAATTTATTAACGAAAGGGGAATTGTGCATGTGGATTAAAAATTATACTGAAGAAGTTCAAATGAACAAGATATCACGAGGGAAATGAAATTACTACAATGACATTGACATAAAATTCAACTGTTATGCACAAAATAATGTCAAAGATATTGATTGAAATTTATCAGGACTAAATATTTAGCAGGTAAAATTTAAGCACAGAAATGGATATCAACTACTGCACATTATAATAACCACATTATAAAATGATAAACAAAGGTAAAAAATTATAAATTTCTCCAGGAGATGAATACAAGATATGCATACAAAAAGCATTAACTAAAGCAGTAGTAATATACAGCTGGCATAAGAAAAAAAGTCATCAAGGAGAAATATATAACAATTAGGGCATTAGTAAATTAGTAAATTTTCGCGCCCCCTAAAATTTTCGCGCCCAGGGCACGTGCCCCAAGTGCTCATGCGATAATCAGGCCCTGAGTGAGGTACTAAAGAGGGTGGGTGGGTTGGACCTCTAAAATTCCAAAAATATTTAATTGTTATCCTAAACATGACTCCTCAGCTTACAGTCTTGTAGTTTGACATTTCTATTATATTTTATGCAAAATTGTATTAAAATATGCACTTGTGTTACATTATAATTTGACAAAAGGGCGGACGTATTACATACAAAATTTATCTGTCCGCAACGCTTTTGTCTAAAATCCCACCCATAAGCGAAGTCTGTGTTTTCAACTGCCCTGTAGAAAAGAGAAAATCTTACACTTCCGCAAAAGTTTGGGTCATTTATAACTGCAAATCGTCTTCAGTAGTAAACATTTTAGACTGCTTAGTTTATAGATCATTGACTAAATTAAATGCAGCTTAATTAGTGTGTCATTTAAAATAACAGACAGCATTAATTAAACTAAAACGTCTTGTCATAATTGCTGCGATTCAAAATTTAGAAATATGAAAACTTAATGTAATAATGTCCACTAATATTTTTGAGAAATATCGCTGGCTATTTGCAGTGACTTTACTATAGATAGATTACGGGTTCAATAAACGTAAATGGCGTTGTTTAAATGACGATGTAGATTAAGTATGTCAAAATCTGAAGATTTATAAAGGGCCAAATAAAGAATACTTGTTTATTTGAACCGCAAAATAAAAGTTTCAATTTTTATAGAAGTGTAAATTTATGATCGGCAGTAGGGAAGTATATACCGAGCAATCCAGTATGCAAAAGAAAAAATATAAATAATAAAAAATTAAACTTATTTATTTATTTTTGTAACGTAAGTACAAAGTTACAAAATAAATTAATTCTTTTCTTGGAACTTTGTAACTTTACTCATTTTTGAGAAATATCGCTGGCTATTTGTAGTGACTTTACTATCGATAGATTTTTCGGGTTAAATAAACGTAAAAGGCGTTGATTAAATGACGATGTAGATTAACTGTGTCAAAATCTGAAGACTTATAAGGAGCCGAATAAAGAAGATACTTGTTTATTTGGACAATAAAATAAAAATTTCAATTTTCATAGGAGTGTAAGTTTATAACCTCGGCAGTAGGCAAGTTTATACCGAGCAATTGACTATGCAAAAGAAAAAAAATAAATAATAAAAAAATTAAACTTATTTATTTTTGTAATGTAAGTACAAAGAAACACAATAAATAAATTCTTCTTTTTTTGGAACTTTGTATCTTTTCTCTACCTCCATCCTTCTTACTTGAGGAAAAATCTAGTCCACAGTAATTATTTTCAAACCTGAAAAAAAGATGATCGTCAGTAATTTATGATCTGATAGGATAATTATTACCATTCGTGTTAAAGAACTACTAGCACCAATAAGTACTTCCAAATATAGAAATAACTTTGTAACAGTCTTTTCGAATGTTTTCAAACCTAGCTGGTAAAGATTTCTAAAATTTAGGCATTCCAACTTCTCTAAACTTTTCTTTTAATTCTAAATTGCACTGGATCTTTATTTTATTAATTCTATTTGCATGTAATTAAATACTGATTCGATGTTTATCGAAAAAATAAAAAAAAATTCTAAAGATTTGAAGTGTGCAAAACATTATGTCAAAGTCATTTCTGAGACTTAAACATTTTTCCGTATACACGGATAGCAACATTTTTAATTATCCTTCCGTCAGCAAACTTCCTTTATAGTATTCAGTTATGAAATTTATATCAACAAATTTGCTACATACCACATAATGAGTAAGCCGCATGTTTGACATTTTTGTTCTAGACCCGGGATGAGCCAACTCCGGCCCGCAGGAAGGTTTTATCAGGCCCTCGAATAGAATTTTAAGTTGCCGGCCTAAGGCAAATTAAAAGAAATATATATTTGTACATTATATAGCCATCTCCTTTTCCATTTTGTTTAAATATTATATCCCAAATTTATTATCTCACACCCAGTAGATCAGCGCTACGTTTGCTTCTTGTTATATATGTGAATAAGTGTTTTCAGCTTTGAACCTTAGAAAGAATAATTTCAGAAGTAGACTGACAGATGAGCATTTACCATCGTTCCTTAAAATCAGTACATCTCACTTCGAACCTCAGTATAAAGAACTTTTAAAAATGAAATCGCAATTTCATTCATCTCCTTAACCCCTTCCGGTATGATTTAATAATGAAAAACTGTGCATGAAATAACCATTTAATTTTTATTTAAAAACTTGTTTCATTTTACAATTCTTACATATTCTTAATTAAAATCCACTTTTTACATAGTGTTAAATAATATCAGAAACAGTAAAATTAAGAAAATATCAAAGCAAAACATTAATAAGGTATACAGATAATAGTCTTCAAGCTAGTGGTACTTTTCAAAACAAAGTGCAAAGGAATTCTTAATTGTTTACACCGCCAAGTAATCTCACTTTTAATTTGATTCTTGTAACACACACGGCATTTCTTAGTAGGTTTTCTTTTATTCTGACTCATTAATTTGGCAATGACTTGTACCAAGAAATTCTAAGTAAACAATATGCAATAGTGACTTGTGATTTTCACAAGTGATAAAAGTGTTGCCAAATTCAGTACACTAGAAATTTTAAACTAAATTAATTATCATATTTAACAGTAACTTTAATCGCATGACGAGTGTAGCTCGTCATTGTGCGGTATGGAATGAAAAACTAATGACGAGCTAGACTCGACATTTTACCGGAAGGGGTTAACATATTTAAACCGTAGAACTTGTATACTGTTTTTGAAATTTTAGAAAAATTTATCTTGGCCCGTCAAACTTATTTTCTTTTGATTTTTGGCCCGCGGCCGAAAATGTTTGTCCATCACTGTTCTAGACTATGCTACATACTTGAACACTTTCACTTACGCACAGATCTTTCTGTGTCACTGAAGCATTTTGAAAAATATAAAGTACAAAATTCATTACAATCTAATAAACTTCGATGCTTTTTATGAATTGTTATATGTAATTTAGAGTGGTGTACGCAACCAGGTATTTCGTATAAACCATTGCCTTCATCTGTTTCTTAATGAAATTATCTCTAATATATTGAGATTATTAAAAAATTTAAATATATTCTAGTTTTAATACAATTTATTTTTATTAAACTTCTTTTTAAAATGAAATAACTCTGCTTTAACAAAAGTCTGCATTTTTGTTTAAATGAAGCTATTTGGAGTTAAATTGACGCCCTTTCATGTCACTAGCAAGAAACGACCGACATTCCAATGTCGCCATTTTGGTGTCACTGCAAACCATCGTGCAATTTATTAATATTTAAGAGTGTTCAAATAACTTACTCATTGGCGTTAAATTTTCATTTCCTGTTTCGGAAATTAAACTTTAATGGTCTGGGTTTGTTTAATAAATTGAAATCTGCTTATTTATTTTTAATATGGCTATCCTCATTTGCAACCTCAAATGAGTTAGTTCTCTACAATTCATCGTGCCAAGCCATCGTTATTGCGATGTTGCCTGTAAACTCATTGATGAAACCGTGATGCACACGATAAACTGAAAAGTGGTTTAAAAAACCGTACAAGCAGAATCAAATATTGAATTATAGTTTCACTAAAATCACGTTTCACGAAGCAAACACAAATTAAACAAAAGCATTTCAGCAAAAAATGGGAGAGTGGGATTTTCCTCTTCTATTTAAGCTAAAATGGGTTTACCTTAAAGCCCATCAACCTATCTTTTACTCTTCACGAATCTCTTGATTACTATCACAAAATTCAGTTCACCCATAGTTTCATCTTCGAGAATCTTCTTTTATTTTACTGCACAAGATCTCTTTAAAATGCCGTGATCGGGGTTCAGACGTTCCTTATCATGGCCACGGTTCAGTTTCCCTCCGAAGAAGTAAAAAAAGAACAAGAAATGTATTCCTGAACTTTTTTCCAACCCTTTTCGCTCTCTTTTATTTATTTACTTTTTAGAATGCATTGCATTCAAAGCCCGTAAACGAGTTTCGTTATCTAAGATAAACAGTAACAGGGGTGTGTACTCAGTGTTTATCTCACCGGTGTGGAGGAGCTCTCAGTCACACAAAGATAACTAACTGCTTGTAAAGGTTTCTCTCTTCCTTTTTTTTTTTTAATCCTCCCTGCTTTCTTTCCTTGTTGGTTCAAGTTCGTACATTGGTACTTGTTTTGAAAGCAACTTTTCCGTGGAGCTAGCCTGTGCTCTGGTATTTTTGCTACTTTAAATTACTTTTTAAAGATTCTTTCGTAGTTCAAGACCGATTCGGTCAGCGTAGTTTTCTGTTCATGAGTTTACATTTCGTGTCTTTTTTTTTTACTTTCTTTGGTCTTGAAAATGTTGATTAATGATTTGAGAAGAATAGATCATTGATTCGTGTATTGTTAGGTTGAAGAACTCGAGTTTACAACGATACCGGATTTTCATTTAAATTACTTTCACTTGAATTTTACACTTGAAATACGTCTACCAACAAAAAAAAACCTTGCAAAATTTTAAAAAATAAATTACATTTTTTTCGTAGCTTGTTTCAAAAGCAACTTTTTACAGGAATATGTTGATATTTTTTATTTTAAAATTTCTTTTTAAAGATTCTTTCTTAGTTCAAGAACCGACAGATTCGGTCAACTGTTTTTTGTTCATGAGCTAACATTCCGTAGTTTTTTATCCCTTTGTTCTGAAAATGTTGATTAATTATTTGAGAAAAATAGATCGTTGAATCGTTATTGTTGAGTTAAAGATCTACGAGTTTGTCACGATATCAGACTTTCAAAATTGTTGCTGATTAACAATGACACTTAAAACATGTCCAAAAAAACTTGCAAAACTTCGTATAATACGCTACATTTTTTTCTCTATTCTTGTTCCGAAGACAACTTATTCCTGGAGTTTGCCGATAGTTTTGATAACTTAAATTTTTTTTTAAAGATTTTCTCTTGGTTCAAGAACCGACAGATTCGATCATCTCAGTTTTTAGTTCATGAGTCTACATTCCGTAGTTTTTTACCCCTTGGTCCTGAAAGTGTTAGATTATTTATTTGAAAAGAATAGATTGTTGATTAGCATATTTTTATGTTACAGATGAGTTAGCAATGATACCGGACTTACGTGATTGTTGCTTATTAACAATAACGCTTGAAATATGCCTAACAATAAAATAGACTTACAAAATTTTGCATAATAAATTACATTATTTTATGTTTATGCTTCCAACGCAACTTTTAAATGGAGTTTGCCTGGGTTTCGGTATTTTTGCTGCTTTAAATTTCGTTTTAAAGATCCTTAAAAGATCCTAGATCGAGACCGATTATATGAACGCAGTAGTTCTCTGTTCATAAATTTATATTTCGTAATTGTTTTAAAATTAAATCTTGAAAAACTTCATTAATGGTTTGAGAAGAAGAGATCATTGATTCATGTCTTGTTATTACGTTCCAGATCCTCGAGTTTACAACTATACCGTACTTCCGAAATTGTACCTTAATAACAATGGTACTTGAAATATATTTGGAAAATTTCATAATATAAATTACAATGTCCCCCCTTTTCTGTTGTAGAAACATTAAATAATTCCGTTCAAGTTGATTATTAAAATTTCTCTTCTCAAGTGAAAATAAATGGAAATAACTTATTTGAGATATCGCGTGCTATTTTCACTGACTAGATATTAGAAATAAACATTCAGATATCTAGATCGTATTCATTTTTAGATATGTCAAAGAATTTGTATTTCCCTTTAAATTTCCACAAATAACATATTGTGGTTAATTTTAATTTTATGCTTTTGTAGGTGTGAGCTAAAAATTAGGAGCTTTCTTTGAAAAACGGCTATTTGTACAATCTTGAGTTATGGCCCACGGCATCCATATGCATTATACTGAAATTTTTTTGTTATAAAGAGTGCAGAGGGCAATTAATGAGGATGAACAAAACAAGGTATTATCAGAGCCCTCAATGCAAAATTTCAACATTTTTACGACTTATCGTTATTGAATTATTCGAGGTACATGGTACATACGTCAAGAGTAAAAGTAGTCATAACTAATTTAGGAATAACCTTAATGCATAATTAAAGTTTGTAGGTACATAAAATGCAGTTTTAATATTATATTAAAATTGATCAGAAAATTAGGCCAGGCATGGTTAAAATAAGCATTTTCGTGGGAATCTGTGAACTGAAATGTATCTTGATAACTTTGTACCGTTACTTTGCACAAGGAAGTGAAAATTTCGAATGATAGCGAAATAGAGCGCTGTTGCCTTTTAGTCTTGTATTGTGTGAATTCGTATCCTGCTTCTGGCATGGGCGGGTGAAACCGATATTAAACAGTAGGTTAAAGTCTAATTATTCCTCGTGATTAAAAAATAAATAAATTTGAAAAAAAAACTAATTGTAATACTAAAATTGATCTAAACTTGAAAAGAGGTAAAAATGACTTAAACTTGGCTTGGAATAAAACTGAAAATCAAATAGCCAGCACTAACTACACATTAACCCCTTCCGGTAAAATGACGAGTCTAGCTCGTCATTAGTTTTTCATTCCATACCGCACAATGACGAGCTACACTCGTCATGCGATTAAAGTTACTGTTAAACATGATAATTAATTTTGTTTAAAATTTCTAGTGTACTGAATTTGGCAACACTTTTATCACTTGTGAAAATCACAAGTCACTATTGCATATTGTTTACTTAGAATTTCTTGGTACAAGTCATTGCCAAATTAATGAGTCAGAATAAAAGAAAACCTACTAAGAAATGCCGTGTGTGTTACAAGAATCAAATTAAAAGTGAGACTACTTGGCGGTGTAGACAATTAAGAATTCCTTTGCACTTTGTTTTGAAAAGTACCACTAGCTTGAAGACTATTATCTGTATACCTTATTAATGTTTTGCTTTGATATTTTCTTAATTTTACTGTTTCTGATATTATTTAACACTATGTAAAAAGTGGATTTTAATTAAGACTATGTAAGAATTGTAAAATAAAACAAGTTTTTTAAATAAAAATTAAATGGTTATTTCATGCACAGTTTTTCATTATTAAATCATACCGGAAGGGGTTAACAATGAACTGAAAGTATCTTCCGTTAAAAATAAATAAATAAATAAATAAAAATAAAAGTTTACTTGTTCCAAAATATTTGTTTATATATGATTTTTCAGTAGAATTTATTAGTTACGGATATATTATATATATTAGACAGAAATATTTTTGGATTTTTGTTCGATTCACAATTCTTTATTTCAGGCTATTATTCATTATAATCCCTGTCTGGCAGCAAACCCCTAAAAAATTACTCATAAATGGCGTAGTCCTACCTGGTTCTTTACTCCTCATAGATCATTGAGTCTGCGATTCATTTCGGGCACGGCTTTTAGCTGTCTATTATGTGTTTAATTCTCATCAATCGAATGAAGATTATGGTTGTTGTTCTTATGTTTGGAATGAAGGAATCCTTATTTGTACACATCTTTTATTTTTATTAGAAGTAGGTGAAAAATATTCGTATGTTACAAATAAATTCAGTGTCATCTCGTTTTCTGTGTTATATCAGTATTAATTTATTAGTGTATCTTGAGAGTACATTTTAACTACCCAAAATTTACTTACATGTATATGTATATATATATATATATATATATATATATGTGTGTGTGTGTGTGTGTGTGTGTGTGTGTGTGAATGTATGGATATATGGATATATATCAGGTTTAAAATGTGGGTTAAAAATTCAGCAAGTTATAATTAAAAATAGTTAGAAATCATTAACGATAACGTAATAGGAGAAAGATACATCCTCGAGCGGAACTATTCAGAGTAAAAAAAGCTGACGCGGAAGTAGACATAGGAATTTGCTTAGGTAGCAAAGCGAGAAAAGGACAGTTCTGAGCGAGAACTCGGGCTGATAACACCCTCCACGCTTGTCGTGGCAAATTATGAGAATAAAGGATAGCTAAATGGCATAGCTATGGACATAAGGATTACAATAAAGAAGTTTTCATACATGATATCAAATGTGTCTTCCATGCCTTTACCACTCGTCCATGGCATATATATATATATATATATATATATATATATACGTATATCACGCACACACACACACACACACACACATATATATATATATATATATATATATATATATATATATATATATATATACGTATACTCACACACACACACACACACACACACACACATACATACATATATATATATATATATATATATATATATATATATATATATATATATAAAGAGAGAGAGAGAGAGAGAGAGAGGGGGGGCAGAGGGAACAGATTTTAAAATGTAGAATGTAAGTTCGTGAATGTTTTATAAATAATCCGCATGTAATATATCTTATGATATCACAGCATAAGAAAATGTCTGTTGTGGATACTATACGATTTCTTTGTACTCTTACTAGATTATAGATATTTTATTGTACTTTGGTTATATCATATAACCTCAGAATCAGAGTTGGAAAAAAATCATGATTTTTTTTTTAAATCTAAAAAATCAGATTTATTTGATTTAAATCAGATTTATTTGATTTTTTTTCTGAATTCTAATTTTAATTATTGTTGTGTTTTTATATTTTTTGCAATATACATAGAATAGTTTGTTATAAGTAACGACGTATCTATCTATTATATTCTACACACTGATTGCCTAAAATTAAATACATAAATTTTAATCTAAATTCATTTCATTATTTTGTAATTGGATTTTGCAAACTAAATAAGATGTAAATTTAAAGAACAAATTAAATATTCATTTAATGCAAACTATTTATTAAAAAACAAAAAATTCACAATTATTTCAATACTTTTTAAGCAACGAATTATGGATTTAACTGTTTCAATAAAAACACTAGTTTCGATGTCGTATCCACTCCTAATAGGTTATGAAGGCTAGAATGAACAATACCAAAAGAAGAAAACTGTCTTTCCATTCTAGCAGATAATGTGACGGCTGTTGGTAGTTGGTAGACAAACTGGATTTCGAGTTCTGTAATACTCTCTTTACCCCCCAATTACATAAAACGAATTCCACTAGTCATAACTAGTTGTACCTACCTCTACTACATACTTTCTGATAACAACCCCTAAATTCTTAGAAAACATGCTATCTATTTACACTTATTTACTTATTGGTATTTCTATGCTGACTGATTCCCAATTCTCCTGTCTTTCGAATGTAAGTTTTAAGAGAAGTGAAAAAAAAAATGATTTAAATCATTGAGTTTTTTAAAAAACTCAGCAGATTTAAATCAAGATTTAAATCATGCCAACCCTGCTCAGAATTATTGTAATATTTATAGATATTATAATAACATATCATTTTATTATATATTGTAATTTTAATTGTTAGACATAAAAAACATTGTTTCATTGGCATGCGAATATGTCGATATATTTCTGTTTTAAATGTCGTAATTTGGTAACGCTGTTTTACGTCATATTGAGATTTTTTTATGATATAAAGAGCAAATTGTAATAAAAAAATTCACTACTAGATATTTCGTAAACTGAATATTTTGTATGAGTTTCGTTTAAATGAATTTCCTTCTTCTCCCCCCCCCTCTCTCTCTCTCTCTCTCTCTCTCTCTTTATATATATATATATATATATATATATATATATATATATATATATATATATCATGGTCCAGTATTAAGGCGAATGGAAAACAGTCTTTCTTGATAATAATAAGTTTATTAAATCATCGTTTCTTCTAAAAGCAAAGCCTGCGTCATTTTCATTGTTCATGGTGGAGACAAGCATAGAGTTCCATGTCCACGCGCTGACTGAAACTTATCTGTTTGCAAGCTCATCAAATAGATCAAAAATTCTTCCGCCTGACCAGATTACCTAAAAGCTTACGCGAGCGTGGGTCTTTTTCATTTATTTTATTATTATAAAAGAGTTCCCTTTTTAAAATAGCTTTTGACTCACGTAATTTCCAACTACCCCTTTTTAGACCTGACATATATATATATATATATATATATATATATATATATATATATATATATATATATATATATATTGTGTGTATGTGTATGTATGTGCGTGTGCATACACGTGGTATATATATATATATATATATATATATATATATATATATATATGTACGTTTTTAAATAAAATGCATTACTGAACAAAATTTGACGTTCAAATTTTTTAGCATACCATATGTGGATAGTATCATATTTCTTTGAGAGCATTCGACCATTAAGAAAAATAATATTTTTACTCTCCAAGATTAAAACTATTTTTTTCTTCCGTACATCGCGCAGCATGGTTATTACCTCACAATAACAGTTTACATTAACTTTATCGAAGTCATTCACTTCCAGTTTACACATGTTCTCTTTCGTAAATATTTTCTTTCGTTTTACTTCTTCAGTCTGCTTATCAACTATCGTAAGCCATCAGAACGATATAACATTTTTTTTATGCTATACTTTTTTATTATTTTTTTTTCTCTCTTTCTCTGTGTTTCATTTTTGGATGAAGCCAAGATGTTGCTTCATTCATTTTCGCAGCAATTCCGAAGCGAGGGGGATTCTTTTCTAGTGTTTTGAAATATTTAGTTGCCTGTGCCAGCCGTACTCGCGAGATAGCCTCCTTTATTATATTCACGTGTGTATAATAAATGTCTCGTTCCCCCGCATGTGCCGGGTCATTGCCGGTTTTTTACGGTCGGACATTTTTAGGGGGAAAGAGTAGGAAAGCATTTCTGAGAGAATAGAAAAATTGCAGTACCCATCCTGTAGGTTTTGAGTTATATCTTTTGTTCTCTCTTCTCTGAATCGTCTACTTTTATTAGTTGTGTGTGTATATGTGCATGTCCATGTCTGTACGCACATATACGGTTTAAACTGCATACCCACAGCTACTGCGGTTTATCCTTAGTCATTACGGGGAATTAATTACTGAATTGTACATTAGTGGTAAAAAATACGAGCTACATGATTTTCGCAATATATTTTCAGAAAGAAAAAAAAAATAAAATCACGGTTCGATTTCAAAGTTTGTTCTTTAATAACTCGACTGCAAATTGCAAGCCCACATACTGCTAAGTAGTTTTAACTCTTCAGGGCGAAAAAAAAAATAGATTTCACGATTTTTGCGACATGTTTTTGCAAAGTAAGCGGAATGTAAATGTATAAGTTTTTTTATCTGTATATATGACATGGACTAGTGGTTAACTCATGGAAAACTCATTTGATTTTATATATAAAACTTTTTTATTATAATCCTTCTGTCCATGGCTATGTCATTTAGATATCCTTTGTTCTCTAATCCTTTGCCACGACAAACGTGGAGGATGTTATCAGCCCGAGTTCCCGCTCAGAACTGTCTCTTTTGGCTTTGCTACCTAAGCAAAATTCCTATGTCTACTTCCGCGTCAGCTCTTTTACTCTGTATAGTTCCGCTCGAGAGTGTTTCTTTCTCCTATTACGTTGTCGTTAATGAGTTTTAACTATTTTTTATCATAACTCGCTTAATTCTTAACACCCATTTTTAAACCTCACACACACACACACACACACACACACACATATATATATATATATATATACATATACATATATATATATACATACATATATATACATATATATATATATATATATATATATATATATATATATTATACCTTCGAAATCCCAGCTAGCCACTTTGTAGTTTGGTTGCACACTATCGTATGGAGGAGGTAAGTAGAACACCATACACAGCCATCAAAATCATTATAACACACACATACATACATACATATATATATATATATATATATATATATATATATATATATATATATATATATATATATATATATGTGTGTGTGTGTGTGTGTGTGTGTGTGTGTGTGTGTGTAAATATATATATATATATATATGTGTGTAATATAAATGTAAAATTAACAAATTAGGTGTTTGAGAGCAGAAACGCCGCACAATCATTTAATGCAGGCGCATGAATCTTTAATAATTCATTATAAAAGCACTTGACGCTTAAGGATTGAGATAGAGTGTCTTGAGAAAGGTTTGCTGCATGAACCCTGGGTGAGTAGGGTTCCTTTGTTAGAGTGTGGACCCTAGCTACGCGCTGCCATATTTGATGGTTGTCTGTTAAACTACGCAATATAGAGGAAGAGATACATTATCAAAAAGTCATTGGCTCAATAAATTTTCATATATCTGCTAAGTCTGTTATATATATATATATATATATATATATATATATATATATATATATATATATATATATATATATATATATATAATATAATATATATATATATATATATATATATATATATATATATATATATATATATGAATAGTACGTAGATGGAGGGATCTCAATCGTTACTTAAAATGTACTACTTTGAAAAAAGTGAGTGAGATCAAAGTCTCCTATAATTGCACACGCTCATTCTTAGTGTACATAGTTTTTCATATATAATAGTACTTCGATCTATCGTTTCCCTTATTATTCGTTTTACCACATCGATCGTTCGATTCATTTGGTCTGATTTTATCTCACAAAATGTCCTTTTCTTTTTCTACGATTTCGTCATTTCCGGATTTTTCATTTTCTCGCATTTATCGTCGAAAAAATCCTTCCTGTCTCTTTGTCACCCCGAAATATCTTTTTTGTGAAATTAAGGATAACAGTACTAATAATACAGAGAATTACTAACCCAGTAATTACCGGATTCACAACTGTGGAAAACCTATCCACAGAAAAGAAGCAAGATCTGAATGAACAGGATATTGAACAGAAAGACAAAAACAAACTTGAATCAGTACGGAGATATTTAAAAGGGCACAAAGTTTCTCTAAATACTCAGTGACAGTGGTAACGTACTTGCAAAGGTAGAGGAGACAGAACACTTATTTTTTTTACCAACCCTTTGGTGGTCTAGGAAAGTCCCTGATCAGCTAGAAAACTTTTTACCATATACATAACCTATGGACTGTCTTATGGGTATCAGCTCAATTAATTTCCCAAATTTTACTGGCTCATCTACACTATGAACCATGGTGGGCCACTGCAGTAGCCGTCATGATAATGGACATCGCAATCCTTGACTGGTTGATTCTACATCCTGGTCTACTAGATGTGGTTGAATAAACTCTTACTACGCACTTCATTTGCACATACTAACCGTCTTTGAGAGAAACAGCTTCCAAAGCTATTCTTCGCCATCACCGTTTCCATCGTCCACCACTACTGACCACTATAAGCTTCTTCTACTCAGCGGTGATGTCTTACAGTGTCTCAAAATGGGCCATAATCTTGAGGAGCCATCCTAAATTCCACTAAAACGATACTTCCAGATAAATAACGCAATGAAACTGAAAATTTGTGACGATGTATGCAAGAAAAACGAAGAATCCGGAAAGATGAATGTTGAAAACTCCTGTTCTAGAACGTACAATTCTGGTATGGATACTAAAATATTTTCGCCAGAATACTACTTCAGTTATTAAAATCATAACTTTAAATGTGAACTAATTTTTCTTTTTATACGAACCCAGAAATACAAAAATGTTTGCACCATTTAATCCAATATTTTCTTTCACTCTGAAATGATTAAAACTAATTAAAGTAACATATTTCCAAAAAATTACGCCATTTAATGACGTTCGAACAGTAGTTTACAGAAGCGGAAAAAAATAAAATATTGTTAATAAATTTGAAGGAGGTTAACTAAAGATAATACCTCCACTCCATCCGGGTTCTAGATATGACCTTATAGATAATTACAAAATTAATCCTTTTCTTACCCTCCAATAAATCTTTTTTGAAGAAAATGATAAGAAAAATGTTTTGATTACTTTCAAATGACAGGGGAAAAAAAGAATGATACGGAAAAAGAATTTCCTGGAAATCAGAAAGAAGTACATTTCATAAAAGAGGGTAATTAATAACTGCTTTTCATTCTCCCAGTAAAACTTCAGGTGTTCAATTTTTACTTCCTTGTTGGAAGTATTGTATTAACGAAAAATTTCATTGTTCAAATTTCAAAGAAAATTCTCATTTTGAACCCGACTGAATCAATTTCTATAAGTTTCAACGTTACAACAGATTTAAACTTGAATCTTAAAATATTAATTTTAACCATTTCAGAACTGATTTTGGCTACTTTTATTAGGACTATCATGACGTCTAGTTGTGCACCTCCCCTTTTGAATGCGATCTACAGTCTATGTAAAAAAATTTTTTAATATAACGTGTATTAAGGTTTTGAGGCATAATTGAAAAAAATACTCGTAGAGAGTCGATATTTAGGAATAAACATCTAGTTGTGCACCTCCTCTCTTGATTGCAATTTGCATTCTATAGAACTAAATATTTTAATATAACGTGTATTAACGTTTTGGGACATGGCTGAAAAACGATTACCCGTAGAAAGTCGATAGTGGTATTTTTGATTAAACATCTAGTTATGCACCTCCCCTCTTGATTGCAATTTGAATTCTATAGAACTAAATATTTCAGTATAATGTGTATTAACGCTGTGGACAAAACAAAAAACGATTAGCTGTAGAAGGTCGATATTGTGTATTTAGAACTTAACATCTAGTTGTGCAACTCCTCTCTTGATTGAAATTTGCATTTTATGGAACTAAATATTTCAGTATAATGTGTATTAATGTGGACAAAACAAAAAACGATTAGTCATAGAAGGTCACTATTGTGTATTTAGAACTTAACATCTAGTTGTGCAACTCCTCTCTTGATTGAAATTTGCATTTTATGGAACTAAATATTTCAGTATAATGTGTATTAATGTGGACAAAACAAAAAACGATTAGTCATAGAAGGTCAATATTGTGTATTTAGAAGTAAACATCTAGTTGTGCATCTCCTCTCTTGATTGAAATTTGCATTCTATAGAACTAAATATTTCAGTATAATGTGTATTAACACTATGGACAAAACAAAAAACGATTAGCCATAGAAGGTCTATATTGTGTATTAAGAAGTAAACATCTAGTTATCTAGCCCTTCCCCTTTTAATTATAATCTGCACTTTTTATAACGAAAAAATTCAATATAATGTCATTATTTCAATACAGCGTGTAATACCGTTGTTGGACATACTCAAAAATGATTAGTCGTAGAAGATAGATGTTAAGTATTTGGGATTTTTATTGCATCTAGTTTTGCCTTTTTTTTAGGTTGCAATCTGAACTCTGTATAACGGAAGATTTCAATATAACGTATATTAACGCTGTGGGGTATAACTCAAAAGCTGTTAGGAGTAGAAATTTAAAATTTTGTATTTATAACTGTTGTAACACAACTTTTTACCTTTGACTTCATTATACCAAATTTTACCAATGCTGTTGTGGCGAAAGTTCACATTTCCCAATAGATGGCGCGCTTACCTGTTACGTCAGATAATGTAACGCGTCTAAATGGGCATTCGGAAATTGTAGTTCGGTGGGACTCAAACCCATCATGTTGGTAACTGTAAATAGTCTGTAAATAAATGTTATATTTTAAAGAAACAGTAGTACTGATCCTTTTATGGATATAGGAATTTTGTCTATCCCGCCTTCACCTGTAATTTTCTAAGACGCCTTCTTTTATTTTTGCGATTTTCATGTCAGCTGTTAAGTTTTTTTAAACAACATATTCTTTATCTGTGTAAAATACTATCCTATCATGTGAATAATTTGTAAAACCCTAACACACACGTACATACAAATATATTAAATTACAGAAAAAGAAAAATATTTAAGTATATATTTTATGTGTTCAAACTGAATTCTTTTTCCGAATACGGATACATAAAGTATATTTTTGACCGTATGAATGAGAATTAATTTATATAACAATTGTTTAACCTTAAAGGAGAAAAATAAAAGAAACTATAAAAAAGAAAAAATAGACTATTATTTATCTAAATAATAATAGTCAAATAGTCTATAAAATAATCGATTGAAATATAGTCTGTAAAATAGACCATTTTTCAATCGAGGAAAATTCCAGTAATGACGGAAAGCGTAGGCCGAATGAAAAAAACCTCCAAGAAACGAATGCCTCGCAAAATTAGTAATATATTACACTGAGAAAAATTTCAAAGACCGAATAAAGAATGGTAAATTGCCCTTATTCGGAACCCGAGAATGGAACATCTTTGATTGCTTAATCAACAACAAGAAAGAAGGAAAAAACGTGGGGAGGGGGGGTCTAAGAAGCTGATCCTCATAAATAATTCCTGCAAAGAAAAATACTCCGGAGGAATCAAACGAAAAGCAAATGCAAATGAATGCAAATCGTACTTGAGAACTCGCAATAAAAATGTAAATTTCTCTCCAGTTGAAACATTCGAGGGAAAAAATAAGAGAACCAAAAGCGTTGGAAACGGCTCTGTTTTGTTAAGTTGTAGCTACCATAAAACGTTGAGAACCAACTCTTTGCCATCAAAGGGAATTTGGGCCGGGAACGACATATCTATTGCCAACTTCTGGATAAAAACATATCAG
Source organism: Pardosa pseudoannulata (assembly GCA_032207245.1). Taxonomy (NCBI): domain Eukaryota; kingdom Metazoa; phylum Arthropoda; class Arachnida; order Araneae; family Lycosidae; genus Pardosa; species Pardosa pseudoannulata. Next base: position 14,917,901 of record CM063510.1, read on the forward strand.
ACCAATAAAAACTTCGCATTAATTCGTTCCAAAATATATACAAGGGAAAGTTCTAGACTTATACTTCAGGAAGGCAGAGGAGGGGGGGGGAGAAGAGGCATGGTTCTAGTAGGAAAAATAATCCAACACCCTTCTTTTTCCGGCAGTCGTAAAACTTTCTATCTCTGGGAAAAACGCTAAAAAAGAATCCACACACACGGCTGCAGTAGGAAAAGAGAGAAAATCAAAATGTAAATGAAAAGGGCGAGTTTGGCGAAACTACCGGAACTGTTCCTTACTGGAAGGCAGTGATTTCGTGGGGGTGCAGAAGTTATCACTGTTTCGGAGCGGTGCTGGCGCTTTTTTCTTAAAACTTTCGGGGGCACTGGGAATACGGCAACTGCAATAAAATTTTTACATAAGCACGCCAAAATAAGAGGAGAATGTTCCGCTAATTTATTTATTTCTCTTTTTTTTTTACCGGATATTCGTTGGTTTGTAAAGAGTATTTTGTGAAGACCTTTTAAAATATTGAATTTCTTGCGACCCTAAAAATGATCATTTTGTATGACAAACAGATTTTATTTTAGTTTTTAAACATACGTATTTTTTTAATTTTTATGACATTTTTACCCGGAAATAACATGATAGATGAAGTGATTAAATAATCAGATAAAAAGTATTTTATTAAGACCTTTCTAAAATATAAAATTCTTGTAGACTGTAAAATAAAATTGTTTTATTTACACTTATACACACTTCTTATTTTAGTTCTTAATAATACGCAATTTTCTAAATTCTCGTAGCTTTTTTTTTCAGGAAACAATATTAAAGACTAACATGATTAAAAATCAGAAAAAAAAGTATTTTATTAAGACCTTTCTAAAATATAAAATTCTTGTAAACTGTAAAATAAAAAAATTGTTTTGTTACTTATACACACTTCTTATTTTAGTTCTTAATAGTACGCAATTTTCTAAATTCTCCTGGCATTTTTTTGCAGGAAACAATATTAAAGACTAACATGATTAAAAATCAGAAAAAAAGTATTTTATTAAGACCTTTCTAAAATATAAAATTCTTGTAAACTGTAAAATGAAAAAATTGTTTTGTTACTTATACACACTTCTTATTTTAGTTCTTAATAATACGCAATTTTCTAAATTCTCCTGGCATTTTTTTTTTTTCAGGAAACAATATTAAAGACTAACATGATTAAAAATCAGAAAAAAAAGTATTTTATTAAGACCTTTCTAAAATATAAAATTCTTGTAAACTGTAAAAAAAAAATTGTTTTGTTTTCTACACACTTCAATTTCAGTTCTTAATAATACGCAATTTTCTAAATTTTCGAGGCATTTTATTTGCAGGAAACAATATAAAAGACTAGCACGATTAAAAACTAGAAAAATAAGTATTCTAAATCTTTTTTCTTAGCAATCCTAAAAAAAATAATTATTTAGTTTCATACACAGATTTTATTTTAGTTCTTAATCTTAAGCTAGTGGAAATGGTATAAAGAATGAATAAATTTTGATTTAAAAATTAGGAAAGAGTATTTCATTAAGATTTTTTAAAATATTAAACTCCTGCCGACCGTAAAGAAATAATTGTTTTATCTGATAAACGTATTTTTTAATCATAAGCTCTTTTATAATTTGTGTGATGACATTTTGCACGGAAATAAGATTAATTGATGTCATTAAAATACTCGGCTTTCTGTCATTATTGTGAGGAAAAGAGAAATTAAAGAAAATATGAGCACATTACGGAAAATACAACTGCAATTATTAATGAGTAGTTAAATTGCAATATCTTATAAGAAGATAAAAAGTTACTTTAACCCCTTACTGTGGAATATATTTGAGAAAAACGTGTCAAAAATGGGGGGGGGATTTCTCTATTATTTTGTTCGTTATTATCATCTAAATGTTAGAATAGATTTTTTTTGAAAAAAAAAATTAAACGAAATAACAACTATTTTCAATATTTTCACTTATATGGGAAATGTTTGTGGATTACAGTAATTTTTACTCAAATTACAACAAAATAAATTAATTAAATGACATAATTTTCTGGATAAACATAATGAACTAATACAACAATATTATTATCCATATCAACTATCATGAATTCTATATCCCTCAGATTCCTTTGAATTTCAGTATCCGAGAAATAGCAACAAATGACATGAAACTGCCGAACTTTCGCGGGATAGTATATCTGTGTATTTGGAAAATGGCAAATTAAATATTATGCATTGGACGAACCTATTTCGGGCTTCACGGAATCGAAATACCACTTTTTCTCTTGCCCGAACTTTCGCGGGATAGTATATCTGTGTATTTGGAAAACGGCAAATTAAATATTATGCATTGGACGAACCTATTTCGGGCTTCACGGAATCGAAATACCACTTTTTCTCTTGCCCGAACTTTCGCGGGATAGTATATCTGTGTATTTGGAAAAAGGCAAATTAAATATTATGCATTGGACGAACTTATTTCGGGCTTCACGGAATCGAAATACCACTTTTTCGCTTTCCCGAACTCAGGTCGGACATTCCAAAACTACCACATTTGCGTTGCCCGAACTGAGTTCGAGAGTCACATTCAAGGCGTTTAAAAGAAAACACGAATGATTCTGATTTTCTTAAACCTGGTATTATATTTTAATAGCATTTCAAACTTACTATTTAGTAGAATCAAATTTCATACGATTTTCGTAACAGGTTAAAAAAGTAAGCGATTGCAAAGAAACCTTAGCAGATCGGCAGTGGATTTAACTACACACAGAAAAAACCGTACTTTTTAAGCATATTTTTTCAAATATAAACTGCACAGAATATAACAGTTTTAGGGAAGGAAGGATTCAACTTTAATACGAACACCTTATGAAAAAAAAATATATATATATAACATTCTATTTTATAAACTATTTACTTATAATCTTATGAACTGAAAAATAAGGAATTATTCCTATTCATTCCCAGTAAAAGTTTTTACACCTCGAGAAGTCCATATTATAAACTGCACCCCAAAAAATATTTTTATGGGAACTATTACTCAAAAATTCAATTTCATGGACCACTAACTTCTTACATAACAAATCAATCAAGATATTTGAGTTCCCTACTTACCTTTAAATTGTTCAAACAAGTAAGTAAAATGCTTTTGTTCTATAAGAGCCCAATAAATATTCATTTTAAAAAATTCAATGAATCTTAATAAAATCTTTATTTAATAAGCAGCTCCCATACAAATAACAATTAAGGAAAATTTGGCATTAATATATTAGAAATTTCATTTTATTAGCCCTTTGACATATAACTAAAATGGAATTTGATGCTTTCCAAAATTGCTGTTTAACTTGGTTCATCTGAACAGTAAAGAACAGGGTGAGAAAGACAGTGTTTTCTTTTGCGATTTGGATTATTTTGAAACATTGTCATTCTGTTCTCTGTCATAATATTTGAATCTATCAGTCTCAAATATTGCTTAAAAAGGGCATTCGCCGGGCGAAATCATTTTCATATGGAATACTGTTTTCCATTGTGTTTCTCTCTATTTACTGATTTGTGGATGCTACTTTGTTCTTGACAATGTTGAGTTAGGAAGGGGGGGGACCTTGAACAGTTGTAAACAAACCAGAATAGACGCACGAGTGAAGAAACTAAGCAATTTAAAGCCTTCTCCACACTTTGGCCCAGTATTGACCATAGCAGTGCTAAACCTGATGGCGACCTTGCGATAGTTGTACGATAGTTCATGTACGATCTTGGTACGATAGTCTCTGCATCCACACATTGGGCCACTAAGCTGGGTACGTCCTCTATGGTGGCTGTCTTTGATGTTTAGACAAAAATCGCATCCAAAGCCATCTTCTACCAAGGCCACTTTATTATCTGCCACCTTCGACCACGATAAGCCATACCCCCTGCACACGGAGTATGTGAATAATCCATACTGTACATAAAGTATGCAATGTGGAACTACCTCAATAATGATGACAGTTAATTTTTTTCAAATATTGTCCTATTTATATAATTGGTATAATTAGTTCTCAGGATATGCATTAAAGGTATAACTTTCCCATTTATTTGGTAAATGTTTAATTTTCAGATTGAATTACTACTATGTATTCAATAAACTATGCAGTAATATAGTAGTATGTTAGAAAACTGTAACGTTATTACTTTTACATGTCTGCATTAAATTTGCAATAATCAAAGTTCTTTATTAAAATTTCGTCTAGACATTTTTTTCATGTATAAGACCTTTTATGTCGATATCCGGAAGGATGGTGGTTTACTGTATATTTTCATACAATATCGTTAAATATCAACATCAGAGAGGAAGCGCTGATATTTTTTGTTAGCTTTCTCTTATTAATTGTATATGCTCGACACAAGCTGGTTTCTTTTTATTTGGTCCGAGTGGGTTTGAATTGAAGCACTACGAAAGAGTTAGCAATGTTTTGCGTCCGGAAAAGTTGCCGCAATACATCGTAATTAATTCGATTCATTCTAAGAGTGGGCTATTCTATTTGGCATAATCCTCTATTCAGAGAAAAGCTAGAATAGAAAGAAATACACAGCTTTTGACAACGTATAGTTGTACTATACTTAATTAAGGTTCAATTTCAAGTATCTATAATTTTGTTTTTAAAATCACTCTTATGTGTAATGAGGTTTTTATGTCCATCTCTATAAACTGATAAAAGAATTTTCTTTGGAGATTAAAAAAATAAATAAATAAATAAAAAGCTCATATTGATGTTCATCGTGAATTTTTCTTTATGACATGATGGTAATGGATAAATTTATGGTAAAATACTTCGTTTGGTACTTCTTGCAGAATGAAAGAAAACACTTTTATTTGGAGTAATACTATTTTATGTTGCTAGGAAAGTTGTTTAAACACATTTAATACCACGAGAGGAAAATATAACAGAATGTTAATATGGCATAAATATTAAGATGAATGTTTGAAATATGCAGTGTAATTTAACATTAACTATAGGAAACAATTACCAAACCAAATGAACTGAAAGATGCTGTTATAATGACTCCGGAGACAAATTATAGAAAAGCAACAAAAACTTAGTTTCTTTAAAAAAAATTAATTTACAAAAGTATTTACAAGTTTATGTACCAAATCGGTTAATGAACATTCAATCAACATGCATTTTGACCACAAACGAAAACTGTGGAAAAACCGATGCTATCACCTATAAGCTCTGAACAAAAACCCGTTCATCAAAAACAATTTAAAAGTCCCGCAAAATCTGAATTGCTGTTCTTAAATTACTACGGTTAACCAAATCGACCTCTCATTTCCGGTCTCTCCTCCTTTGTCTCCGTCCGTTTTTAAACTCGATTAAAGTGGCGGTTCTTAAAGCCTTCTCCATAGTTGATTCACCAAAGTTGCTACAAAGGTGGGTCAGGTTCCACCTCGTTCCCTTTAAGTGTTAAAGGAAGTGTCTTCCAGAAGAGTCCCACTTTCGGAAACTTTGCCACTTGGCAATATTAGAGGGGCTAAAAAACCTTTGAATCAACGCTATATACAAACTTACGCGACATGAAGTCTGGGGTTTAAACTATTTAATGCTGCCTGAAAAGTAGATTAAAAAATTCATTTAACACAATGTGTGCGGGTACATTTTGTAGCAGAATTGTACCGGGAGCGGACGTACTGAGCGTAAATTTAGTTATTCAGTTTAGTCTCAATAGATCGAAAATTATTTAATTTTTTAACCAACTTTTCGTATTTTATATTGAAATATATAAACAAATATATAAATAGACAAATAAACAACTAAATATATATAAATAATATATAAATGTAATATTAAAATCCCTTATTTACGTATTTTAATATTAATTTAATAACTTTTGTTCATAAAGTAAGTTCGGGGTTTGCGCGGTAATTCTGATTTTTCCCTCCAGACACGCTATAGACTTAATTCAGCCTCTGTCTGTACTACTTTAGCCAATAGTTAGCGCGTTCTCTTTAAACATGGGTATTTTTTATCACGTGATCAATTGTTCTTAGGGATTATTCGTAGTCTTTTTACCTGAGGAATCCCTACATGAAAAGCGTATGTGCGGGATCACATTGTCTATTTGCAAGATGTTGTAAAAGTGCTTGACTGCTGTATGGATTTCATGTATCTCACCAGAAATAAACTGTGTTATGATTTTTGAGTCTCACCCATATTTCATAAATTTACATATATATTATATCATTTTCGCAAGGATAAATAAAAAGTTAATTTTAAATCTAAATTGATTTTTTTTAATCAACCTTCCCGTTCTATGGTTCCGCATCGACTGATGTAAGAACTAGTTTTTACTTGTCTAAATTTTTCCAGAATCTATGTAGTAAACAAGAACATTCGCCTTCGTTTTCCTGTACATACCGTTATTTTTGTACACACAAACAAACCATGTTAGTACACTAACCCGTACTATAGTCCATGTAAAATCTATTGGCGCTTCAAGGTCACACTTTCTCGTTTCCCCAGTCATCGGTTACTATGGTAGCGACCAAGAAGCCTGTGCATTCACACTTATTTTCAGCACTTCAGTTGAGGATTCGATTCCAATACGTTCAGACGACTTGCTTTATTATTATAAGCAAAGTCAAAATTTTCAGTTGTGCATAAATGCGTTAACTATTTACATAAAGAAAAGTTTAACAATATGTATAAAATGGTTATAATAAATCACAGATGTTTTTGTAAAAATACAAAAATTCATTTTAATTTAAAATTCTTACTAAAACATTAGGAATCTCTACCTTCTAAAGAAATTTTCACCTTCTAAAAATGTGTCAACAGACCATAAATCTTTAAATACATAATAAAATTTTACAAAATATTGTTATTGCATTAAGACCTCTTTCAATTCTTGTAAAATCATAAAATAATTAATACAGTACAATTTTGGAATAGAAACTTTACTATGGTACACATAACTTCATAATATACTTATTAACATACAACTTAAATTAAATTTATGAACTTAGAAACAGGTCTGAAATGACTCATAAAATTTTGTGTAAAGTATTAAGTATTCTTCAAAGTGTAGTCTAAATAAACATACTTTCATCATGCACGGAGAGCCCACACGATGCATGACACCCCTTAACATAGTGGGAAAAAAGAGTAAAATCATTCCCCAACTGTCGTTACCATAGTTACAGTTGGTCATCGGGTAAAATCAGTGACCTTGAAGTGCCTATTGAGTTTACACCGAGTATAGTACGTGTCCCGCGCTCAAGTATCAATCGTCAGAAAGCATACTAGTACGTCTCCTGCATACAGTGTGTTAATATCGAAAGAAAAATATATAAAAGAAATGAATGTCAAGATAGAGGAAAAGAATGTTTGAAATAGGCATTAAAATTTAACGGAAACTATAAAAATTTATTACGAAATTAATAAACTGAAATGTGCTGTATAGGAAATGAAATACACTTTATTTTGTAGAAACACAAACAGTATTTTTGAAAGAAGGTATTCAATTTTTAAATATATCATGTTACATTTAAGACTATTTCAAAAATAAACAGCAATAAAAACAGGAAAATTTTTATAATCCCTATAAATACCAAAACTATGTTTTAACATTGTCTAAATCAAGGAATTACAAAAACTAAGATTTTGGGAAAAAATATATAAAGGTTTCAAATACATTCCATTTAGGAACATGTTAGAAATTCTTTTAAAAACTATTCCTATATTTCTTTATCAGTTTGTTATGCTTTTAGGATTTAGCAGTTCTTTGAAATTTACTGAACTAAGCGTTCAGCGAAATATATTTGTTTTCGATACTTTTTTTTCTCTTTACTCTGTAAAAAATTACCACCTTCTCTTTGCGATAAACGCAATCTTAAATCACCGAAAAGTCTTTTCACCAAGCTGAGCTTAAAATTATACTTCAGGAGGATATAAAGTTTTATTTCAGACAGTCGCCTGATTCAGTTACGATTCGAAATTATCTCCCCAGATTTAAAAAGATCTTTCGTCTCTCTTTGAAAGGATTGGGGAGAAAAGTTTTTATGAGTCCCCAGAAAATTCTTAAAAGACCCTTCTTGAAGTTTATTTTTCTGATTTACACGGTGATTTCTGAATTCTTCTCTCCTTCTCTTCTAAGATTTATGAAATATTTAGTTTTTTTCTCCCCCCCTCCTCTCTGGAGAAAGAGTCTGAAATGTGTTCACGTACGCTAGTAATAAATGTTTGTTTCCCTGCCGATGGGATGCACTTTGTTACTGTTTGCCTTTCTATAGCAGACTGTCTAACTTTTTTCATTTATTTATTTCCTTAGGTAGAAGTGGCTGTTATCCTCGATTGATTTTTATTTGCCACTTAAGGATGCTATATTCTGGCCGAGGCGCTCAACCGTGTGCTAAAAACTGTTTAGAAAACACTCATCATTTTTAGGGTGATGCCCATAATGCTTCAAAGTAATATTGCTGTCAAAAAAGCAGCGGGGTGCTTCTATACAACATCTAAGAACGGCTGCTCTTAGGGAAAAAAGGAAATTTTATGCATTAGAACTTTTATTTTTTTTACTATTTTATTAACAGTATTCGGACCCTTATAAAATATGTGTTTGAAATTACAATTAATACTATTGTGCTTAATCTAATAATCAAACAATTTAAATTATGTTTGGGTAATATAATTTTGTAATTTCAAAAACTCATTAGAATAAAGGCAGTAAATTATATTATAATTAGAATTTTTATTCTTTATTAATTTGCATCTAAAATATGCCATAATCTGGTCCAGGCGTTCAACTGTATGTTAAAAACTGTTTAGAAAACACTCACCATGCCCATGATGCCCATAATACTTCAAAGTAATATTGCTGTCAAAGAAGCAGCGGGGTACTCTATACAAAATCTGAGAACGGTTGCTCTTGGAAAAAAAAGGGAATTTTATGCATTATAATTTTTATTTTTTACTATTTTATGAACGTTGTTGTAATGTACTTACAGCCATAACACCAGTGTTCAGTTACATGGGGAAACTCAGAATATAATACTTTATATTGAAATTCATACATTTATTCTGTACATTCATTTACACATTGCTTTTTGTTTATCATATATCATAATCCTCAATTATTTGTCTTATATTTACACCATAATTATTACGATTCTCTTTACAATGCGTAATTATTCAATTACAAGGTTAAATCATTATTAGAGGCCTAAGTGACTGTAAATATTATCTTATCTTTACCTCCATTACAAGCACAAGGGAGCAGGCAGGGGCTTTCCTCACGCGGTGTCGGTCAGGGCGCAAGGAGGAGTTGGTGATGGTGAGCGGGGCTGTATCGGTCCTTCAGTGGGTCCAAATCATCAGGCAGGGACTTTCCTCCTGTGGTATCGGTCCGGGCGCACGGGACGAGTTGGTGATGACGAGCGGGGCTGAGGACTCTTGTCCCACTTCTCTCGAATCCCGACTTCAACTCCTCTCCTTCCTTCCCAACTCCTCACATCGGTTTTAACACCCCTTTTTCTTCCTTTCCAATCGCTTGTTTTCGGGAAATTTTCTCACATCTGCATCCTCTTCGGGAGTGCAGGTGGGCTCATTAAAGTAGCCCCTTTTGTGCAAGCTGACATTATTTTTTAGCCCCTGCTCCCATAACTCACGGTTACATCTCTGTGCGAGCTTGGCAGTTACGCTGCCATTCCGTGATCTATATCTTCTCTGCGGGGGTCCCTAAACTAGACGTGCTCAATTCTAGTCCTAAATTCCTATAGGAAATCTCTTCCACGAGTGTGCATGCACGTGCAGACGCCGTGGGAAAGTACTTTGGTACAAACGTATTCGGACCCTTATAAAATATGTTCGAAATTACAATCAATACTATTGTGTTTAAGGTAATAAACAAACAATTTCAATTATGTTTGGGAAATATAAGTTATTTTGTAATTTTAATAACTCATTCAAATATAGGCAATAAATTATATTAGAATTAGAATTTTTATTCTTTATTAATTTGCTTCTTTAAAATCGTTTGCTTCGTTATATTGTAGTCCAGGCGTTCAACTGTGTGCTAAAAACTGTTTAGAAAACACTCATCATTTTTAGGGTGATGCCCATAATGCTTCAAAGTAATATTGCTGTCAAAGAAGCAGCGGGGTACTCTATACCACATCTGAGAACGGCTGCTCTTGGAAAAAAAGGGAATTTTATGCATTAGAATTTTTATTTTTTACTATTTTATTAATTGTATTCGGACCTTTATAAAGTATGCTTTCGAAATTACAGTTAACACTATTGTATTGTGCTTAATCTAATAATCAAACAATTTAAAATATGTTTGGGAAATATAAGTTATAGTTTTGTAATTTTAATAACTCCTTAGAATATAGGCAGTAAATTATATTAGAATTAGAATTTCTATTCTTTATTAATTTGCATCTGAAAAATGCCATATTCTGGTCAAAACGCTCGCCGTGTGCTTAAAACTGTTTAGAAAACACTCATCATTTTTAGCGTGATGCTCTTAATGTTTCAAAGTAATATTGCTGTCAAAAAAGCAGCGGGGTACTTCTACACAACATCTGAGAACGGCTGCTCTTAGGGGGAAAAAAGGGAATTTTATGAATTATAATTTTTATTTTTTACTATTTTATAAATGGTATTCGGACCTTTATAAAATATGCGTATAAAATTACAATTAACTCTATTGTGCTTAATCTAATAATCAAACAATTTAAATTATGTTTGGGTAATATAAGTTATAATTTTGTAATTTTAATAACTGATTAGAATATAAGCAATAAATTTTATTATAATAAGAATTTTTTTTGTCATTAATTTATTTCTTAAAAATGCCATAGTCTAGTCAAGGCGCTCAACTGTGTGCTAAAAACTGTTTTAAAAACACTCATCATTTTTAGGGTGATGCCCATAATGCTTCAAAGTAATATTGCTGTCAAAGAAGCAGCGGGGTACTTCTATACAACATCTGAGAACGGCTGCTCTTGGAAAAAAAAAAAGGGAAATTTATGCATTATAATTTTTATTTTTTACTCTTTTATTAACGTATTCGGACTTTTATAAAATGTGTTCGAAATTACAATCAATACTATTGTGTTTAATGTTATAAATAAACAATTTAAAATATGTTTGAGAAATATAAGTTATAGTTTTGTAATTTTAATAAGTCATTCAAATATTGACAATAAATTATATTAGAATTAGAATTTTTATTTTTTATTAATTTACTTCTTTAAAATCGTTTGCTTCGTTATATTCTGGTACAGGCGTTCAACCGTGAGCTAAAAACTGTTTAGAAAACACTCATCATTTTTAATGTGATGCCCATAATGCTTCAAAGTAATATTGCTGTAAAAAAAAAAAAAAAAAACAGCGGGGTGCTTCTATACAACATCTAAGAACGGCTACTCTTAGGGAATAAAGGGGGAATTTTATGCATTATAATTTTTTTTTACTATTTTATTAACGTATTCGGACTTTTATAAAATATAAATGAGTTAGAAATTACAATCAACGCTATTGTGTTTAATGTAATAAACAAAAAATTTAAAATATGTTTGGGAAATATAAGTTATATATATTTTTAATTTTAATAACTCATTCGAATATAGGCAAATTATTCAAATTATTTTCTAACCACTGTTGCTTCTTTTTTTAACCCACTACATATTCACAGGTAAGTTCGGTAAGTAGAAAGTATTCGGGTTTAAAGCTGGCTTTCCGAATTCAAATATTTTTTTTTCTGATCTTAGTTGTCGTAGCTTCATTGTTTGACATTTTCTTTATCTTTTCGGAAAAAAAAAAGACTGGCAAATTGGTATTCAAATCTACACATACCGGATTGCCAGCAAATAAAGAAGTTGATAAATCTACAAATCTACAAATGCTGATTTTATCAAGAGTTTTGAACACAAACGAGGGATATTGGTTTGTCAATTGCAGTGTTTCAATCAGCAAAGGCCTACATTTTGAAATATCGGCCTTCTAAACTTCTTCGAAAGAAAATAATTTGTTCTAGGTCATAACAGAATAAATGTCGTTTTCTTTTTTCTTTTACTTTTTGTTTCCGTTTCTGCTGAGATCGTATAACTCAACGGTGAGAGGATTCAGTTTTCAGAGTTGCAAGCGGCTGGTTCTTTGTTAAGTGCGGCTTCCTTTGAAAATATAATTCCGGTTTTTCACTGCAGAGAACTTTTTTCATTGAATATTTTTAAATTGACTAAGCGCCTAATGTTATGTTTGTTATTGTGTCTATCTTGCTAGTTTTATTTAGATTTTAAATGAATATGTGCGCGTGCACTTACACAGCTGCTTCAAAATAGCAACATTATTAAAGCAAGCTTTTTTGTTCTGTTTAAAAAAAAAAAATCTGAAATGTATACTACGACTTCCTTGTATGCGTATGAAATTACACAAATATTGTTAGTTCGCCGAGAGGTTGCGATGTTTCTATTTCCGATGTCCGTCACACCCTAGTCATTTTGGCTATGACTTCGCATGGGTCTCGTATAAGGAGCATGTATGGAGGCGAAATAACCAAAGCCGTAGATGATTAAACTTAACAACAGTTTGATTTATATAAAACCAGAAAGAAACGTTTAAGGAACAATAAACTCATCAAATGCTGATGCAACCTATCATCCAGAGAGGAGATCACTCTAGTTCAACCTGCTCTCTTAGAAGTACAGCTGGGAGTCCTTCCCGCTTCCTGCTTTTCCGCATAGGAAACCTCCATTTTAGGGGAGATTGGCACCCATCCCTTTGACCCTTGTCCTTGGGGTAACCGAAACACTCTATGGCGCCTGGCCGACTCGGTCAAAGCAAAATTCCTTTTCTCTGTCGGTGCTTTGACAAAAAAGCATGCTTGACACCTCCGTACGTCAAGAAAGCCATTAAGGGGATAATACTGTCATTTTCTATTGTTGAAATGAACAAAAGTTCGTTTGACCACCGGCAGAGACGGACGCGGCTCTTACACATATTTTGCTACACTTCGTTTAGACTTATTTTATTAGAATGTGAGATCCTATCGTTCAAGAGGATCGTATATCACATCTCATCTCGAAAACGTTTGAGAAACACTCTTCTAAAAATCTCCGAAACTAGTCATATCTCTTGTATGTGGCTGAAATAAATCAGTGTTACCTGAGGCTGATTGTTGTTTGTGATATTCTATGGCAGTGATTCTCAACCTTTTTAAAGCTATTCCCCCAAACGAGAGAAAAATTTCCTCACGCCCCCCACTTGACGTATTTTTGCAACAACTATCAACTATTTTTAAAATTTAAAATAAAATCCTAAATTTTGAAATGCGAAAATTATGTTATTGATGTATGCTCAAAATTACGCAATAAAAAAATGCGCAAATGAATGCTATTGCAAATATTTATTTATTTAATGTCGGGAGTCAAACTTCACAAACTTCGAAACATAGTGATATTTTCTGATTATGGATACCACGCATAAATTCGTTTTAATTCTGGTATAAATTTTATGAATTGGATAATTGACTTAGTAAATATATTTGTGAGTTTTACCATTAAGTTTGAATGGCATAACATGCTAATATTGCTCCTTACCGGCAAGTTATAGACACAAACCCCTACCACCCGAATGATGTGCATCGAATCAAATACTTACCAATTATATTTATACAATATATATATATATATATATATATATATATATATATATATATATATATATATATATATATATATATATATATATATATGTAGGGTTCGGTGTCCAGGGGTGTCGTTAGACAAATTCGATGACAGACTAAATTAACAATAACAAACATTTAATGACGTAACAACACAGAAAAGATTTAAGCACAAAGACAAATTGTTAGACAACGGTGAAGACGCGGCATAGACAAGACTTCCTACTCAAAGTTTAGCATAAGCAAGACACTCTACTCGATGTTTAACATAGAAAATACACCCTACCCAGTGTTTAATAAATTGAGGGAGCTCAAGTATCACGGGTTTTTTACTCGACCTGATCACTCCTTCCCTTCGACTCCAACTCCCACTCTCTCTTTCTCTGTCATTTTTTACTCACCCAACTCAGTGATGAGGGCGTGACCTTGCGAGGATACGCTGTACTAAATTCCTACATATATATATTTGAAATTATTTAGACTTTTACAACAATTTGTACTGCTGTTTATTGTAAATTAACACAACTAAATGTTGCGAAACATCAGGTAGTATGTGATACGCCATTATGATTCAAAAATACCTTTTTAAGTATATTTAAAGCATGAAGGGTTCACGCGAAGCCTGCCTTCTGTTTCATAAAGGTTTACTTGACTAAGCCAAGAATCTAGTTGATATTTTGGTTTCTGCAAACGAATTTAGACATTTCGTTGGCCGCATTTAGTTAATAATTTGCTTGTTTCGTTTTATTTTGCCATAGAAATCTTAAATTGTATGTAAATATGTATCGGAACAACTGAATCAAACTAGTGTCGAGTCCGTTTTCAAATTGCCAACCAGTGGAGAGTGGGCTCTACTTGAGAAAACACTGTTCAATGATGCACTAATTAAAGAGTTTGAATATTTGATAAACCAACTAAAATTGCAATTTCATCTGTATATAAAAGATCGTTTACATAAAGAAAGCTGAAAATTATTTTTGAATGATTTTAGTTTGCAGCAAACTAGTGTCGAGTCCATTTTCAAATTTCCCCAGTGGAGTGTGGGACCCACGTTAGGAAACACTGTTCTATGATGTACTAATTAAAGAGTTTGAATATCTGACAAACCAACTAAAATTGCAGTTTCAACTGTATATAAAAGATCGTTTACGAAAAGAAAGCTGCAAATTATTTTTGAATGATTTCAGTTTGCAGCTTTCTAAAGATGCAAATTTTATTCCTCTCTCTCGCGAAAAATTCAGAATGGGAGTTTCCGTTTTAATATCTTACGTCTTAAATATTTAAAAGTCTTCTCTGTTGTTGGACTCTATTACTGTTTGGGTTTTTATTTGCCTTATTTTTATAGCTGATTCTTCAAAAAGAAACCTACCCTTCCCCCTAGGCTGCAGTATAAAATTTTATTTCGAAATCAATTCCGTCTCTACCGTTTCTTACTCATTTACAATTTTAAACTTCTCTCTTTCCAATTTTAAAGAGGTATTTTGTTCCATTTTAGAAAGGACCGGAGAACTTTTATGAGACCCTAGATAATCCCTAAAAGGACCTGCCCGAAGTTTATTTTTCTGGTTCACTCTGTTATGTATAGGCTTTTTTGTTCCCTCTCTTTGAAGATTTATGAAATATTTAGCTTTTCCTACGACATAATGTTAGCATCGCATTCACGTTTCGTTTGTTATAAATGTTGGTTTCGTTTACAATGAAGCGTGCTTTTGTATTCCTAGGCCCTTTTTGGTGTGGGCTGTTTTAACTTTTTAAAGCGTCACTTTTCTTTTATTAGGAACTGTTTTGTGTTTTCAAAACTAGATAACTTTTCTTTATTGCTACATTGTATTTTAAGCAAGCCATTAACCGCATTTTAAAGTTTATTATTGTGGAAAGTTTAAAATAATGATGTTAGCCTTATAACAACCAAATGCTATTTAATCCAGACTGAAAACGAAACAAAGGTGTTTGCAAACTACTAGTTAAATAGCTACAAGCTTAATAGCCACCTCTTTTTAATTCTGTTGAGCATAAATCTGAATTAGATTAAGAACATAAAACTTAATTCGATTTTGCTCGATTAGTGATGTTAACCCTACAATATACAAACACTATTTAATTCAGATTAAAAATGAAAGGAAAATTAAATTACTAGTTAATTAGCTACAAGCTAAGTCGTAGATTTTTTGGAAAAGAAATACTACGTTTTTAATCTGCTGAGAATATGGCCTTTGTGATAACTTGAGAGATTTGAATCTAAATTATTAGAACATAAAAGCTTATTCAACTTGGCTCAATTAAGGAAGTTAGCCCTATAATATCCAGACTAAAAATGAAACAAAACAGTTTATTTATAAATTACATGTTAGCTGACTACAAGCTTGATTGAGTTTTAGGAAAAATAAATATTACGTTTTTAATCTGCTGAGCTTATGGCCTTTGTGATAACTTGAGAGATTTGAATCTAAATTATTAGAACATAAACGTTTATTCAACTTGGAATTATAACGGTATATATATACAAATATGTTATAAAGAAATATATCAAAAGTAAGGTCTTGAAAAATTCTTCAAGAATATAATAAATCACTAACAAAAATACCAAAATGTCCCGCAGTTCAAATTTTCCAAACAAACAACGGTTTGGCAGGATAGGCGATAGTTGTTCTGCATTAATGTCAATTCTATTACCAAATATCTGGCGAAAACGACGACAACAATGAAAATAGGGTCATTGTTTTTCACGCCAACTCAACAGTTAAAATGACTGTACTACATAATTAAAACGGTGTTTTTGTTGGTTTTAAAATAATATATTTCGAACTAATTAGAATATCAGAACGCGATTGCCGAAATGACTTCCTTAAGTAATTCTGCCAAGCCTAATTATGAATAGATGTTAGTGCGGTCTCAAAATTGCATAAATAAAAATGGCGCAATTGAAATGACAATGAAAGAAAAATACCAAATATTGATAAAATGAACTAAGCACATAAGGTCAAAAGCTGAGAACAATTATATTACCTGAAAGCGTTATCATAAGAATGAAGTTACTTAAAGGATTTCAATTTTTATAACACGTAATTAAAAGAAATATATACCGAAAGTCGCCAAGCTTATTTAAGAATAAGTGAAGTACTGAGCGACGCCTTAAAATTGGATAAATAAAAATAGCGCAATTGAATTTAAAATGAAAGAAATATACCAAATTAATATTGATAAAACGAAATAAGTATATAAGGTTAAAACACCGAAAACAATTATATTATTTGAAATCACATTTTAAACTTTAATCAAAAGTGGCTACAATATCTCCATAGACTCCATAAACGCACTTTTTTAGTCTATGAATATCTCAACATTTCATAGTTGCCATTTCTAAAATGAAAATTTATTTGTTCCCTGTACATCACTTGCCAATTTTTTTCTCTAGTGTAGTTGAGTTTTAGATAACAAAACCTATAACCATATGTTAGTTTTTATTTAATAAATGGCAACTGCGAAATAAAAACAAATTTGATAGAACATGGCAAGTTTTTAATTACTGAAAATAAAAATCTCGCCAAGAAAAAAAAAAAAGTTATTTCCGAAACAAAAATTAGTTTAGCGTTTAGCAGATAAGAAAATAGTTTTATATACATAAATGCCATCATATATTTATATACTTACACTTGAATTTATATAGCGTAGATGCGTTTTTGTGTTTCCCGAATACCAGCTGGCGATAATAATGGCAACAATGAATAACTCTGCCATATTTAGACGCCAACTCAAAAATGGAAAGCTCGTGTCGCAAAATTAAATTGGCATTTTGTTTGGTTTTTCTTTAATATCTTTTGAACTAATTGGAATATCGAAACGCGAATGGACGAAATGACATCGTTCCACGTCTTTTGGTACCTTTGGCGCCCGTCTGCGTCCAGCAGTTCTCAAGGAGATAGACGCACATACATACATACATAGATAATCACAGTCAAATTTTAATCTCGGAATTCAAGATGTATTAATATGGAATATGTTCATTTGGCGGTATCAAGGATTTCTGTCCAAAGTTAGCTACTCTATGACTTATCGGGTAGATTTGTATAAAAAAAAACATAAAAATGAAAACTGTTCTTAATATCAATAAATAAAAATAACAAAATATATGTTTACATGCTAACGATTAAATCTTCATCGAATTTGTGTCTTATATTAAATTTGCTCAAATGTTTTTTATGGTAAAATATAAGTTTAACCCTAAATTACATTACTGTATTACTACTGTACGTTGATTAGCAACATTAATATACCTTTGCCATATTACGTGGTAGAATAGGAAGCAGAGGTTTTGACAGCAACAGTGCTAATTTTGTTGGTAGTAATAAACGTTTTCCAAAATTAAGGAAATTTATGACAAACCACATAGTTTTGTATGAAACAGAAACACACATTCATATTAACAACCATATAAATATGAATATAACTATGTAAAATGATAGGTTTTTATTTGCCCACGAGAGTCACTGAAATTTGTACTTTTTGTTGTTAGACTACTGTTAATAAACATTTCATTGTAAAGTAAAAATTAACTAAGAATTAAATTTAAAATAAGCTCTCATATAAAAATGCTATAATTTACGTCACATAGAAATGAAAGTTAATCACTTTATATCTCAATTTCCGGGTCAAATCGAATTGAAACTTAATTCCAAACTACTACTTAATTAAAACTGAATTCCAAATCCGATTTTTTTACAGTTACAAAAATATAAAAGTAACAAGTCAGAAATTATTTTATATTTAAACTTAACCAGCATCAATATTGATACATCAGCCAAAATATTTTTTTTTTCTGACCCGTAGCTTTCAGATTTCTGTGTCAAATTTAGTGAACCTGCAGGAAATGCTTTTTAACTCCGGAAATGGCATTTGAGGGCAATTTTGAAGCGATACATCCAATATCCAATTTCTTTTCCCATGGTTCAAAGTTTTTCTCAAATTAGTTTCTTGATTTTCTCGATCCACTCGTCCGTTATTTACTCGCTATACCCACCCCACCTTTCTTTCCCACATGGGGCCATTTTTCGGATTTTCCCTAGTTCTACGTCCTTTAAAAGCGAAAATGGCTTTTATGACTCTCAGGGAAAAAGTTATTATTTCCATCCCATACCACCCCTTGGTATTCCCTTTCAAAACCATTCCCAAAAATATCAGCTTTATTTATGAAAATTCAACCGCTTTCGTTTCCATGTGTTTGAGCTTAATAAATTTGTAGCTTATGTTCTTAGGCAATGCGCATTGTGTGCTAAGATGTTTAACAGTTGTTCTTCCATTTTCTTTTTTTCTTTATTCTTCTTAAGATAGAAATAATACTTTGCTCTGGAAGAACGACTTTTAGTTATTTTGTTCTACAAATGGCGTGTTTCTTAGTAACGTCTTGGCTTCTTGATCGCAGTACTCAAACCGAACGAGTTTATTTAATGCGCTTCACCGAGCTTTCAATGTCTGGAATGCAACTAAGTATTATTTCTTTCCAAACGACTTTTTCCTCGAATAAGTTCGCAGATTTTATTTGCGTTCTTCTCTGCAATCGTCAAATTTTCTGTCTTAAAAAGCTGTAATTTTTCTTTTTTACCTCTGTTATTTTAAAATACTCTTTGAATTTTTTACAATGTAACTTCAAGACTTCAAGAATATTGCACTTTTCCTTGTTAAAAAGTTGAAATTCACTAGAGATAATGAAAGTGAACGTTGCCAGAATTTTTTACTTTAGAGTGGCATCATTACTGAGGCGGTAGTAGTAAAATTCAGCCCGCTTTTTCTTCGCCATTTTTGGTCGGTAATTTTTTTTAATGGGATTTTTATATTTATATATTTATGAAGAATTTTCTTGGAGAAAGTTGCTTGTTAAAATAAGAAAATATTCGCTTTATAACTGGAATGAAAAGCTTTATTTACTTACTCAATACCCAGAACTTTATATTGAACTACTTGCTCTTTTATACTGTAGTGGAATATACTGGAATACCGTTATAGTAATGTAAAGAACGCTCTGGTAAATTTTAAATCTAACACAAAGAAAAATGCAACTAAATTAAAATTCTTTAACACCGGTGCCAAAGTTCGTAATTAGGATATTTTCCGCGAAAGTTCGAAACGTACTTTCGTCAGAGAAGCTTTAACAAAAAAGAATTTTAAGTTGTGACCTAACGATACTATGCTTAGTTAACACATTGTGTGCGGTTACATTTCGCAGCGGAATTGTACTGGGAGCGGGCGTTTTGAGCGTAAATTTAGTTATTCAGTTAAATCTCAATAGATCGAAAATTATTTAATTTTTTAACCAACTTTTTGTATTTTATATTGAAATATATAAATAGAAATATATAACTAAGGTTGGAAAAAAATCATGATTTAAAAAAAAAATCAGATTTATTTAATTTTTTATTTAAATCGGATTTCTTTGATTTTTTTCTGAATACGTATTTTAATTGCTGTTTTTATGTTTTTTGCAATATACATAGAATAGTTTATTATAAGAAGTAACATCTTATCTATCTAGTATATTCTACACACTGATTACCTAAAATGAAATATATAAATTTTGATCTAAATACATTCCATTATTTTGTAATTGGATAGTGCAAACTAAATAAGATGTAAATTTAAAGAACAAATTAAATATTCTTTTAATGCAAACTATTTATTTTTTAAAAAATCACAATTATTTCAATATTTTTATCACCGAATTATGGATTTGTTTCAATAAAAACACTAGCTTTGATGCTGTATCCACTCCTAATTGATTATGAAGGCTAGAATGAACAATACCAAAAGAAGAAAACTGTCTTTCCATTCCAGCAGATGAAGCCACGGCTGTTGTTATTTGGTAGACAAACTGGATTTCAAGTTCTGTAATACTCTTTACCTCCCATTACATAAAATGAATTCCACCAGTCATAATCAGTCACTGTACCTACCCCTACTACATACTTTCTGATAACAACCCCTAAATTCTTGGAAAGCACATGCTATCTATTTACACTTATTTATTTATTGGTATTACTGTGCTGACTGATTCCCAATTCTCCTGTCTTTGGAATATAGATTTTAAAAGAAGTGGGAAATTAAAGGATTTAAACCAATGATTTTTCCAAAAAAATCAACTGATTTAAATCAAGATTTAAATCATGCCAATCCTGTATATAACAACCATAAGATTTTTGTAAACAAAATATATATTTTTTAGTGGATAAATTTATAATAGTATCATAAATATGAAAAATCAAATAGAAATAGTAGTATATAGTTTTAATTTTTTCCCGTTCTGTGGTTCCGCATCGACTGATGTAAAAACTAGATTTTATTTGTCTAAATTTTTCCAGAATCTATGCAGTAGACAAGAACATTCGGCTTCGTTTTCCTGTATATACCGTTATTTTTATACCCACAAACAAACAATGTTACACTAACCCGTACTAGTACGTGATCCGCGCTCAAGTATCAATCGTCAGAAACGTACTAGTTCGTGTCGCGCATACAATGTGTTAAGTATCTGCATTCAAAAAATTAAACATCCCACACAGTTTAAATGGTTCGATATTTTTCCTTTTAATACCGAGGATTAGTAATAATACAGATTTAATTATTTGTTTACTTATTTGTAAGAATCATAAACTTTGACCACTTTGACGAACATAACGTTGTCTGAAAAGAAACATGTCAAAACTGCATTTCTTCGAGTTGCCACTTATACGCTTTATAATGCTAGCATTATAAAGCGTATAAGTGGCATAGGGCAGTATTCTTTTAGCAAATCCGAGTGACAGGAAGGGGTGAATAAGGGTAGTTTTCGAGATGACGTAGGGAAAAGTAATCATAACTGTTTGGTTTTATCCAATGAGAAGCCGTGAAGACCAGTTAATCTAGAGTCAATTATAGATGAAAGGAGCAATACAAAAGAGTTGCTGGTTACAAAAAGTTGTTCTGTGTAATATCAGCCTAAGTTGATTAGCCGATCGGTTTAGGTAAGAAAAGTCGGTACTTGTTACCAGGGCGTAAGCAAGGGGGAGGGCTTAGGGGTTTAAACACCACCCTTGAGATCAGACAAAATGACAAAAATAAAAATTTTAGTAGAAATTATGTGAGCTACTATTTTTTAGAATTATGACCCCCCCCCTTGAAAAAATTCTGCGTACGCCACTGCTTGTTACTAAGCAATCCGATATTCCTTGATGAACTTTTCTGGAATTTATCTAAAACGAAGGAAATGAAAACTGCTAATTTTTTAAGTCATGACATTACATTTGTAAATCTGATTTTAAATTTAATGAGAGAAAACAGATAAGAATACAACGACAATAATTTTGCGTATCTTTGTTCTAGTAATGAGAAAACTAACGTCGAATAAAATATTACCCCAATCCAGATTTATTGCTTTTAATTATTCCTTTGTGAGAGACAATTGTTCAATCGACATTTTGTTGACACGCAGAATTTCAGAATCAATTAAATAATAAAATCAAAAGGTAGTTTCAAATAATCTACCAGCTCATCCTGCCGTTAATAGAATTCAAGATGTGCCTGGAATCGATAAAATAAATCAAATTCCACGCACAAACGTTTACGCAAATTCATGCCGAACGAAAAGCTGAATGCTGCACGAAGCCCGTTCAATAATTTACACCGTTTTAGTAGATCTCTTGTTCTTAAAACGCACGAAAGAAGCGTTGATGAATGAAAACATATGCAGGAAACAGAATGAATGAATGCGATGGGCATAACGCTCTGCCTGGCAAAATAGTAAGCCTCATGAATAATGTTTGACGTCGAAAGAATGTAGCTGAAAAAAAAAAAAAAAAAAAAAAAAATTACCAGTGGAGTTTACGGTTAAGCGAAATTCCAGAATGAGATATGAAGAATTTCAATTATTTCGGGAACGCAACTTTTGACAAAATCAACAATATTTGATAGCATCGATATTTTTTCAGGAATAAATAAAGAAATATTTTTCTGAAAACGGAAACAACTAAATAAAAATGCATAATAAATCAAAGCTATCTGAAAAGGATAGATTTAAACTTATTAACTAAAACGGGACATTTTGAAAATCATTAAAATTCTTTGCTTTATATATAAACCCTTGCGGTAATGGAAAGCAATGAACTTTTCTTTAAATTATTATCACTTCAACATTTAAAAGTCTAATTTACTGAAAACGGCTTTGATCGAAAGATAAAGGGGAAAAAGTACACTCTTCAGTAATTACTTTTCAGGCGGAAAAATAAACCACAAATGCAGTGCATATTATATTATTTTCAGTTGTCTTGCATGTAAACAAAGGCATGCCATATGTTTTAAATATTATTTCACAGAAATTTAGACCAATCTGTTGTGAGCGACAAAATAAATTTTCAGGTATTCGAAAGGCAGAGCTGTAACTAGGTCCTTTAGCGCCCGTGTGCAAAAAACTGGCCTGCGCCTGTGCCACCAAATATACTCAAAAAATACATAAACATGCTTATAT